>CM070502.1:57984038-58727804 GCA_036346375.1 Guadua angustifolia | reverse complement strand
GAAGATCTTCTGTAGAGGATTATTAGATGTTTGTGTTGTTGGGTTAAGATGGTCGACCCTAATTGGATAGATGACAAGAAGTAGTTTGTGGGTCATGGTGATCCACAGGTATAAGGGGAGATCTGGAAATGGTATTTGCGTAAGGTTATAAATGATTGTGTCAAAGAAGTAATAGCAAGTTAAGTTGTTTTTGGTTATTGAGAGCTTCTGTCTAAGAGTTGTGCGGAGTCTCTCCTTTATTTTGAGTACTCCCCGATGTAAATTTGATTGCATTGATTTGAAAATGATAAAAGTGGTTCTTGAGATGTTTGAGATTTGAATTTGCCTTTGTGATTTGGCTTAGGAAAAGAAACAGAGCGATCATGAGTTTTGTTGAATTTTCTCCAAGGTGATGTATGTGGTTTATTGGTTTAAAGAGAATTGTATCTCTTTTGCATTCTAGCTGGAGTTAAAGATTATGACTGTTCATGGTGTCGTGTAGAGCATAGTAAGGATTTATCCTCTTGGGTTAGAGTATGTGAGTGAAAGAATGTGAGGGCGAGACCCTCTTAAGAAAAGAACCAAGTGTAGTTTGGTATTGATTTGCGGTCCTAGCATGAGCTAGGCGTTGACCACAAATAGTTTAAAGGTGGATTATGATGGAGCCTTGTGATGTCGATTCAAATTCTTTTGGGGGAACCATTGATCTTACAGAAGGTGATAGCAAGTTGATGTAAAGTGATCCTTGTTGTGGTTCCGACCTTTATGAGAGGAGCATTTTGATCGTGTTGTCCCTGGGTTGTGTGGGACCTTGTTGTGGTTGGGTTGGGTGGAATCAGTTGCTAAATGCTTTATTTTCGTAAGTTTGTCGGAACCCTCGGTTTTATGGGTTAGACTCAATGTGGGTCAGTCGGAAATGGATGGTTCGGTTGCAAACTTTTTCGTTGAGTGATTGTCTTATTGTATGAGACAAGTTTGAAAGAAGGTCAATGTCTGGTTTTATGTTATGAGGGAATTTGATTGTTGCTCTGGGGCTAATCAATTCAATAGTAAAGAATGATTTTTGATCCTATTAAAAAGATAAAAGTCGTGTTTTGATTCCTAGAGGATCTCGGTGTTAATTGGTTAGAAATAGTGGTATGATTTGGGAATTTTGGCTGTCTGCTCGGGTCTAATAGCATCTGCATGCGGGAGATGTGAATTCTCAAGTGGACAGGAAGTGACTCGAGTTTTGGAGTCTCGTGCGTGGGAGGTTCGCAACCTTGTTCCTTTTGGATGTTTTCGCTTTTCAGTCGGTTCCCGTTGTTCTCGATGGAGTTCTTGTGGTGGTCAGAATTCGAGGTCGAATTCTGTTAAAGGGGGGAAGAGTGTAATGCCGCAAATCTCGTTTGCTAGGGTTTTCGCCGTAATGATTGCACCTTCGTGATTCAGGGAATTAGAATTCGGGAGAAAATATTTATCATCGCGCTTTTGAAGCTTTTAATGAAGGTTTTGGAAGTTGCGCTAGTTTTTCGGTTGAAGTATCTTTGAGCCGCATTGTTTGGCAGTAAGTTGTCTTTTATTGTCGGTTGTCATTTCGCGCCAAGAATTGAAAATTTTATTTGGTTCGCACTAAGGGATTAAAGTTGGGCTTTGGAGTTTTGCTTTGGAGGGGTTTCATTTCATGTTGTTCCTAGCCTTTTTATTAGTCACCATTTGGTTGAGTATAAAAAGGAAGTTGTGGGAGAGGGGAACCTAGTTTAACCCCCCAGCCGACTCCTCCTCAAACCCAGCTGATATTTTCTCTGGCCGAAGCTAGCCCGGGCCACTCCTCCTGGCGATCCACTCCTCCTGGTGATCCTCTCCTCCTGGCGATCCTCTCCCCTGGCGATTCTCTCCCCTGGCCGACTCCCTCCTGGCGCATACTGCCTGGCCTCCTCCTCCGTGTGCCCCTGGAAGCTTCTCCAGCAGCTCCGGCTTCTCCAGCAACTCCGGCCTTGCTCGGCCTGCCTGCCCGGCCTCAGCGACCCTCCCCAGTCGGGCGAGCTCCTCCTTCCCCTCTTGTGGCGGCTCTCCCAACCTCCCTCATCCCTCCATGAGAAAGACTTGAGGTAAACCCTAGGTCCTTGGGGATTTTAATGTTTGCATGTAAGGTGTTTGGTCAAATGCCCAGCTAGGATCCGTGTTTTGTGATGCTTTTAGTTGAGGATTTGGAGTCTATAGTGTTTTTGGAGATTTCGCTTGAGTGGTTCTTTGTCATTGCTTGGACTGCCATTTGAAAATTCTGCAAGCATTTCCTGGAGGTTTGGCTATAACGAAAGTTGTAGATAATTGAATTAACTTTCAATAGAGACCGAAATTTTTTGAGAATTTTTCAGAACTTATACATACGATTTTCAAGGACTTTACACGATAAAGGTGATATACTGTCAAATGACTAATCTATGTAATATTCTACTACTACACAGACGCTTAACATTTTTATGAATGATTCTCAATTGATTTTATCATCTATTGCAACAACGTTTACGATCGTCCATATAATATTTTACTACAGGATCGATAAATATAGCTAAATTCTTGTTCTGATAATTCACTCCATTTTTGGTTTGGTAATATTTGTGTAATAGCTAGTAACATGTTATTTTCTGGATATTAAAAGGCAATATATCTTCTATAAACCACAATTATAATGTAAAATTTAAATGTATTAGTTTTTAAAAATTCTCAAAAAATTCTATAGGTAGGGGAGGTGAGATTCTACATCTCTGTAAAATTTAAAGACCAAAATCAATCTAATTTGAAAGATATGAAATTGGAAAGAGCTAATCAGTGATAAATAGTAAATTTGTCCTTTTCATATCTTTTAAATACAACTGAGTTTGGTATTCAAATTTCACAAAGCTATAGAAGGTCACAGTCCCTACATATGATAATTTTTTAGAATTGTTCAAAACTTGTATATATAGTTTTCATAGACTTTATATGATAAAGGTGGTTTACTACCAAATGACTAATCTATGTAGGATTTTTCAATTATACTATATGATAATAATTTCAGTTGTAGAAGTAGTAATTTCATGTTGTAAAAATAGTAATTTATGATACTAATCAGCAAAATTATTGTTTATTAGCGAGACTTATATCGTTTTATTCCTCTTATCGTCAGTAAGCTATTGGTGAAAACCATTTGCAAATCTGAGCTACCAATAAAAAGATATAGATAAAATAAAGAAGAAATAGGTTCATATACAAATTACAAAACACGTTAACTAATTGGATTGACCACATAACTGATTGGTAGTAATTGCATTTGTCATTCTATAGTAAAATGTATATGTGATTTACTACCAAATTGTTGACAATCAGTACGGTATGTTTTGCATGCACTTCTCCAACCGAAGCATAGAATATGTATTCTACACTTAGGAGTAGAATAGTGTTACCATGCATATATATACGGAAGTGCTGATCTACACGCGTGCGTGTAGAGTTGCTACTATTCTACGTGCGTCAGCCGACTAGTAAATCTGTACAAGCCGTCCACGGAAGCTCAATTGACTAGAAAATATGCTCCGCAGTTTGTACATAAATCTTATTATCTTTTATTCTCGCCATTAATTAGCTTGTTGTCAACGAGATCAACATAATGATACAAGTCTAGCCACTAAACGCCATACAAATTGCTAGTAAAAACTATTAATGTAGATAGTAAAATCTATTAAAACAGATAGTAAAATCTACTGTGCGTGACTCAATTAGGCCCTCTTCGCGACAACTTCTGATTATGCAGATTCTGAATTATAGTCAGCTGTCTGGAGAAGCGGCTGTCTGAAGAATCTGTTGACTAGAGAATTTGGTCGTTCGGCAATCCTGATTGTCTGTGTTGATTGTTGATCGGCGTCGGTGACGGATGAGCGGATGAGGGTGGTGGAGGGGCCTAGGGACGACGGTGAAAGCCCTTGTGCCCGCAACGACTCGTGAGAGGCAGAACTCGCAGAATCTAAGTCAAAATCCGCAGAATCAGGTAGGTGACAATTTCTGATTCTGTGTACAAATCATATTCTAATTCTTGGAGAAGCTGTCTAGAATCTTACTGTTCAGCGTATAATCCACTTTTATTTTAAGCAGAAGCTGTATTTAAGCTGAAACGAAAGGGGCCTTACTTTGTACTTGTAACAATACTGTCTCAACATATTTTTAGACCTAATCACATCAAACAAATGATGAGATTCTGTAATCAAACTTGTAATTGGGTTACAAGTGACGAAGCTTACATCTGACTTTTGATGGAAATCCATCCGAAAGTTAGAAATAATATAAGTCATGTCGCTTATTTTTTCCCTCCTAAATCTAGAAAAGAATATGTGATTCTCTCGCCAAAGTAGATGGAATCGATCCTCGGTGCTTTTGTAATCAAACTTGTAATTGGGTTAGCTGCTGCCCGATCATGAACATTGCATGCGGGTTCATTTTGTTTTCCCAACCTGCGTTCTTGTGTTGATAAGACGAGGCGCCGGCACACCTTTTTTCTGTGTGTCAAATTAACACAAAATTACTTAATATCTTGTAAGATTTTATTACGTATAGACTCTATTTACTGTTGAACCCTTAAGTAATATTAGTATATATTTTACTATTTGTGTAAATATATTTTTAACTCCGCCTATGTTGTCTCAACATAGCCGGACTCCACATATGTTGTCTCAACATAGCCGGTCCCAAGCCCGGATAAAGGAGGAGGGGGGTCCCGTCCCTAAAAGGTTGTGATAGGCGTGATGAGCCAACGTAAAAACTTAGCTACTCAAATAGAGATGAAACCCAAGAGAAAACCATTGGGGCGTAACCCTTTTAGCGACGCACCATATCGGAACCCAGGTATGGTGTTAAATGGGTAAGGGCCGGGCCGTCACCCCCTTGGTGACATGCCGTGTCGTGATCTGGACACGGTGTTAAGTGAGTAAGGATCGGGTCGTCGCTCCCTTAGTGGCGCGCTACATCGGCGCCCGGTGTAGTGATAAATGAGCAAGAGTCTTCACACCTGGCTCGACGGGTGTGAGGAGTAAGGAAGCTAGTCGAGCCAACTAGGATTAGGCTAGGTAGTTGGAATGTATGGTCCCTTACAGGTAAGTTAAGAGAGTTAGTTGACACAGCGATCAGGAGACGTGTAAATATCCTATGCGTGCATGAGACAAAATGGAAGGGACAAAAAGCGAAGGAGGTGGAGAACACTGGCTTAAAGCTCTGGTACACAGGAACAATTACAAATAGAAATGGAGTAGGCATCTTGATTGATAAGAGCCTCAAGAATGGAGTGGTGGACGTTAAGAGGTAAGGAGATAGGATCATCTTAGTAAAGCTTGTCATTGGTGATTTAGTCTTGAATGTAATAAGTGTGTATGCTCTCCAGGTAGGCCACAATGAGAGTGCTAAGAGACAGTTTTGGGAAGACTTAGATGGCGTGGTTAGAGCGGTACCCACCAATGAGAAGTTGTTCATAGTAGGAGATCTCAATGGTCATGTAGGTACAACAAATGCAGGGTATGAGGTGGTACATGGTGGTTTTGGGTATGGTAGTAGGAATCAGGAGGGAGAGGAAGGCTTGGACTCTGCTATAGCTTATAATCTGATGATAGCCAACACTTTTTTTAGGAAGAGACAATCTTATTTGGTGACCTTCAGTAGTGGCCAAAATTCTAGTCAGATCGACTTTGTTCTCACAAGAAGAGAGGACAAACGAGCATGCTTGGATTGTAAGGTGATACCCGGAGAGTGTGTTGTCTCTCAACACAAGTTTGTGGTGGCTAACTTTCACTTTCGGTTGCATGCCCGTAGGGATAAACAAACCAAAATCGTGAGAACGAAGTGGTAGAAACTCAAAAGGGAGGCATCGGGAGTCTTTAAGGAAAGGGTTATCGCAAAGGGCTCTTGGAACGAAGGAGAAGATGTACACAATATGTGGGTGAAGATAACAACTTGCATTAGGAAGGTGGCTTCATAGGTGCTTGGAGTGACCAAAGGAGCGGAGGTGTACCTAAAGATACTTGGTGGTGGAATGAGGATGTCCAAAAGTCTATTAAGGAGAAGAAAGAATGCTATAAGCGCGTGTACCATGATAGGAGTGCAGACAATATAGAGAGGTACAAGGTGGCAAAGAAGACCGCGAAGCGAGCCGTGAGTGAGGCAAAGGGCCGAGCCTATGAGGATCTTTACCAACGGTTAAGTACAAAGGAAGGAGAGAAGGACGTTTATAAGATGGCTAGGATTCGCGAGAGGAAGACGAGGGACCTCAATCAAGTTAAATGCATTAAGGATGAGAGGAATCAACTCTTGGTGAAGGAGGAGGACATCAAACATAGATGGCGTGAGTACTTTGACCATTTGTTCAATGGTGAGAATGAGAACACGACTATTCAATTGGACAACTCCTTTGATGACACCCATAGACGCTTTGTACGTAGGATCCAAGAAACTGAGATTAGAGAAGCTTTAAAAAGGATGAAAGGGGGCAAGGCGATGGGCCCTGATGGTATCCCAATCGAGGTGTGGAAATGCCTCGGGGATATAGCTATAGTATGGCTAACCAAGCTGTTCAACCTTATTTTTTGGTCGAACAAGATACTCGAAGAGTGGAGGAGAAGTATATTAGTACCAATCTTCAACAACAAGGGAGATATTCAAAGTTGTACTAATTACAGGGGGATTAAGCTGATGAGCCACACTATGAAGCTATGGGAGAGAGTTATAGAGCATCGTTTGAGAAGAATGACGCTTATCATCATGAACCAATTTGGGTTCATGCCCGGAAGGCCGACCATTGAAGCAATGTTCTTAATAAGATAAGTTATGGACCGGTATAGGGAGCAGAAGAAGGACCTACACATGGTTTTCATCGACTTGGAGAAGGCTTATGATAAGATACCAAGGAATGTTATGTGGTGGGCTTTGGAAAAGCATAAAGTCCCAACAAAGTATGTTACCCTCATCAAAGACATGTACAACAATATTGTGACTAGTATTCGAACAACTGATGGTGACACAGATGACTTCCCGATTAAAATAGGACTACATCATGGGTCAGCTCTGAGCCCTTACCTCTTCGCCTTGGTGATGGATGAGGTCACGAAGGATATTCAAGGAGATATCCCGTGGTGTATGCTTTTTGCTGACGATGTAGTTCTAGTGGATGAAAGTCAGGCGGGAGTAAATAGGAAACTAGAGTTGTGGTGGCAGACCCTAGAGTCGAAAGGTTTTAGACTTAGCAGGACTAAAACCGAGTATATGAAATGTGACTTTGGTACTACTAGACATGAGGAGGGAGATCTGAGTTTGGAAGGTCAGGTAGTGCCCAAGAAGGATACCTTTCGATACTTGGGATCGATGCTATAGAGAGATGGGGATATTGATGAAGATGTTAGCCATAGAATTAAAGTGGGATGGATGAAATGGTGTCAAGCATCTAGCGTTCTCTATGACAAGAGGGTACCACAGAAGCTAAAGGCAAGTTCTATAGGACGGCTATTAGACCTGTGATGTTGTATGGTGCAAAATGTTGGCCTACTAAAAGGCGGCATGTTCAACAATTAAGTGTCGCAGAGATGCGTATGCTGCGTTGGATTTGTGGTTATACAAGAATGGACCGAGTTTGAAACGATGAGATACGTGATCAGCTAGGGGTAGCTCCAATTGAAGAAAAGCTTGTACAACACCGGTTGAGATGGTTTAGACATGCACAACGGAGAGACCTCTAGAGGCACCAGTGCATAGCGGCATCACAAGACGCGACAATAATGTCAAGAGACGTAGGGGCTGGCCAAACTTGACTTGGGAGGAGGCAATCAAAAGGGATTTAAAAGGATGGAATATATCGAAAGAGTTGGCATTGGATAGAAGTGTGCGGAAAGCAGCTATCCATGTACCTGAACCTTGATTAGGCCTTATGCCTTGTTTTGGTATAGTTTTAGGATTTGTTCTACTTCTTCATCTCTCTCTTTCTCCCTTTGTTAGTAGATCGTTTTGGGTTTCAACTCTAGCCTACCCCAACTTGCTTGGGATTAAAAGGTTTTGTTGTTGTTGTTGTTATTATTTGTGTAAATATTTTTCTATCCATATAAATCGATTTTACTATTCGTATATATAGATTTTACAACGTTGAAACTGATGATTGAGCACTGTATTATTATGTTGAATCGAAGGATGGGTAGCAGTATGAGTACGTTACGGTGCATGGTTTATAAGTGCGAAACTTACGTCACTACTACAAGAGGGGTTATATTAGACACATCATTGCTGACTGTTTTTTTATGAAATATCAAAGACAGTTTTAGCCAAAAACCATCTATGATGATTATTTCTGGTAAATAAGAACATAGAGTCTCGACCTCCTCTGTATTTTTAGGGTTTTCAAGCTATTTTTGAGGTTGCTACGATTGAGAGACGATCTGATGGAAATAGACCTTAGATTTAGAGGTGTAATTGTAGATTCTTATGCTCTAGATCATCTAAGATTAGTAATTGCTTTAAATTTGCATTATATTTAAAATCTAGCTTGTAAAGAGGGAAATGAAACTGGTTTCTAGATCTAGCTTGGATCTAAACACATTTATTCTCTATGATATAAAGTAGTAATTGGTTCTAATTGTATTATACTCAATATGTAGATAGTTACTTAAAGGAAAGTGACCTAGGCTAATAATTGGTTGTAATAGCATTATATTCAAGATATATACATATAGCTTTGTAAAATGGGAATTGAAGGTGGTTTTGATATATCTTGGTGTAGATTAATTTGTTCTTTTTGATCTAAAATAGTAATTGGTTCTAATTGTATTATACTCAAGATGTAGCTAGCCATGTAAAGAGAAAATTGAAGATGCTGAGTTTAAATGTAGCTTACATATGTTTACATATCCATTCATTCTTTTTGATGTTAGGAGCTATACAAGTTAATCGGCAAGTTTAAATGTAGCTTATATGTGTATGTGCACTCCTAATGTACTTAATTTATTATTTAACACCTATTGTTACATATGTAGCATAGATAGACTGAAGCCAGATATACGCTGAGAACTCTACGAGCATCGAGTACATAAATGGTGTCTTCGCTTTTAAAAGAGCTACAAAGGAAGATATGTTGAACAAGGGTGGAATTTATACCTTGTCCATGCATTGACTATGAGCATATGAGGATGTTTCAAAACCCAGCGCAGATCGAAGCATACTTGATTCTACGGGGTTTCAAAAGGGGTATACATGTTGGACCAGTCATGGTGAAGAGCATGTTATGCAGGGAGCAAGTAGTGCTACCATCATCGACAAAGTCAATGATACTCTGGATATTATTCAATGATACTCTGGATGATATCGACTGTGCTTTCGATAAGGATAGGTTTTATGATGACAATCTAGATCAGATACTACGGGATGCAGAAGGGAACCGTGATGAGCTAGAGTATGTAAAATTATGGGGCTTGATGGACGACTCGGAGAAACCTTTGTTCCTAGACTGCAAATTCAAATACACAAGGTTGTCATCCATGCTGGAACTGTTGAAATTTAATGGAAACAATGGTTGGTCTGACAAGAGCTTCTCGGCGCTATTAGGTCTGTTAGCGGACATGCTTTCGAAGGAAAACGAGTTACCGACAACCACCTACAAAACCAAGTAGGTTATTTGTCCCTTGGGAATGAAAGTAGAAAGAATATATGCCTGTCCAAATGACTGTATTCTCTACTACAAAGAGTAGCAAACTTGCATGTATGTCCAGTGTGCAACGCATCTCGACACAAATGTAAAGATAGATCAGATGATGACGGCAAAGGCATCGAGGTGAAGAAAGGACCTCCCGCTAAGGTGGTGTGGTATCTGCCTATAATTTTCCATTTGAAGCATTTGTTTATGAACCCAAAAGAGACAAAATTGTTTCGGTGGCACTCGGATGAGCGTAAGAATGATAGAATGATTAGGCACTCTACTGCTTCCACCTAGTAGAGAAACATCGATAGGCGGTTTCAAGAATTCATAGCGGATCCGAAGAATATAAGGTTTGGATTGAATATGGATGGAATGAATCCTTTTAGCAACATGAGCAGCCGTCATAGCACTTGGCCTGTGAATCTCTATGTGTATAACCTTCCTCCTTGGTTGTCTATGAAGCGGAAGTACATTTTTCTATGTATACTCATCGAAGGCCCGAAGTAACCTAAGAACGATATTGATGTGTACCTAGCATCATTGGTGGAAGATCTGAACACATTATAGGCTCTTGAGGTACATGTATGGGCTGCTCACAAACGAGGGTACTTCGCTTTGCGCTGCGTGTTGTTCTACACCATAAATGATTATCCTACCCTTGCTAACCTGTCGGGGCAAAGTATAAAAGGAACCAAAGCATACACTCATTGCTTAGATGATACTGAGAGTGTGTGGCTGAATCATTCGCGTAAAACCATGTACATGTGTCACCGCAGGTTCCTTCGGAGGAATCACCTATACAGCAAGATGAAGAAACAATTCAACTAAATGGCCGAAGATGGTTTAGCCCTAAAGCCTATAAGCGGGACATACATTCAAGGACAAACATTCTTGATATGGTTAAGAACTTGAATGTCGTGCTTGGAAAGAATGTAAATCAAGGACTTGTGAGAAGATCATGTGGAAAAAGAGATCAATATTTTGAGACCTACCTTATTGGAAGCATCTAGAAGTTCGACACTGCATCGATGTAATGCATGTAGAGAAGATTGTCTGTGATAGCTTGATTTGTCTCTTACTCAATATTAAGGGTAAAACAAAGGACGGTATGAATACACGGCTTGACTTAGTCGATATAAGCATTAGACCCGAGTTAGCACCGAAAGAGACTGATAAAGGCCAAACATACTACGAACTTGCTTATTACACTCTGTCTAAGGCTAAGAGAATTGAACTGTGCTAGTGTCGTGCAACATGAAGATACTTGTTTCAACGCAAGATTTAAGTTTAACTGGTATGAAGTCTCATGATTGCCATGTGCTTATGACATAGATGCTCCCTGTGGCAATTAGAAGTATTTTACCAAGTAAGGTCCAGAAGACAATCACAAGGATGTGTTATTTCTTTAACACAATAGCTCAGAATGTCATCGATTCCGAAGGACTAGATGGTCTGTAGGCTGAGGTGATAATGACTCTATGTAATCTTGATATGTATTTCCCTCCATCGTTTTTTGATATCATGGTCCATCTTATTGTTCACCTTGTGAGGGAGATAAAGATGTACGGGCCCGTGTTCCTAAGTAGCATGTACCCGTTCGAGAGGTACATGGGAATTCTCATGTCCTGCGTACGGAATCGACTGGGCTGGAGTGGCTTTGTATGTGAATGTGTTGGGGATTTCAGGTAAAAAAAGAAAAGTTCGCCAAAAAAATTAAAAGGCCGTTGAATCTAATTAACCTGCCAATTGTTTGCCTTATTTTATTAGGGAATAGGACAAAATTGGGCATTTATTGTCTTGGAACTACATAATAGGCACCCATATCGCCTTGTTTTGATTTGTTCATGAACTGTTTTCATCTTCTATGCTACATTTCATATGTGTATTCTAGTCTACATACAGACCCATTCATGAGATAAAGCTATGAAAGTTTAATACAGAAGCCCGTGTTGCATGCCCTGTTAGTGTTTTTTATATATTTGTGTTGTTCTCTATTGTAAACGAAGACCACGTTATTTTCAAGATAGCTAATATTGCTTATTCTCATATTTATGCTACGAGCTGCCTTTTGGGAATTGGACTATTTTCTTGGGAATACCTCTGTTGTTTTTGCGATTTCTTTGTGTGATTGTAGGAACCGTGCTTCTACTTCTTGCGTGGTCGAGTAGATGTGGATCACGAGTGTGCTCGTGGGCAAATTCATTTGTCACAGGTTGCTGTATTGAGATAATGGTTGGCACCATCGTGTTCGTCAGGATTTACAGATCCAAAGTTATCATTGATCCTATGTCATGAAAATTGGGTACCACCGTACCATTTCATTTATAAAATTTTTTAATAGCACATATGCTAGGTTTCCTTCCAATTTTGAGTTCTCATTCTGTACAGTGATGTGCTGTTAAATATTTTTCATATTCAAAAATTTCATGATTTTAGAAGAATTTGGAAACTTGTTTGACTCAATTTAGATTTGAATTGCAAAAGTTATTAGCATTTGAATACATTCAATTTTGGGAAATTCATAGAAAATGGAAATACACTTCCCAGAAGGGAAAGCATACATCTATTCCCACTTGGGGATTAGGGGCTAACATTGGGGGCCCATGTGACGGCATCACAGGATAGGTTAATTAGATGGCTGTCTTGGTGTGGTTAGCGAAGAACCGGATCGACGAGCACGCGTGGCAAAGTGGCGGCTTCCATGGTGGGGAATGGCAGGTAGAGGCCCACCATGGCAGGGTAGCAGGGGGAGAATGACATGGTGAGCGAGGTTAGCGGCGACACAAGGGTGTGGCATGTACTCGGGCAAGCACACAGAGGCAGGGTTGAGCGCATGGAGGTGGGGCTGAGTGCATCGTCTGCACTCTGGCGTGGCATGTGCGTAGGGTAGGGTGCTGGGGCGGGGTGAGCAGGACGTGGGCAGTGCAAGGCACGGTTCGCGAATGGTGCAGGTGTGGACACGCACACAGCATGGGGCTGAGCAGATAGGCGCGCTCTATCGAGCCGACTCACTGGCTAGCAAGCTCAGGGGAAGGGGCCACAAGCAGTGAGAGGGGAGGGGCAGGCACTATTAGGTGGGCTAAGCAAGGGGAAAGGTCCCACATGGCAGAGAGACAAAAGGAAGAAAATGAAAAAAATTGGAAAATGCTTTTGGTTAGAAAAGGGTCTTCGATTAGTTGAGCTACTGAAATGGGTTAAATTTTTTTGGAAAGTTTTGTGTAGGGTTTTGAGGCAATTCTTAAACTCCATAAGAATTTCAGACCATGATCGCAGTGTGATTTTATAAAATTCTGACAATAATTCTTTATGATTTTGATTTTTTTCAGTGATAACAAATTAAGTTAAATTATTTTGGAAATTTTTCTACATGATCCTGGGGTGCTCTAGATGATACCATAAAAGTTTTAGAGCATGACCAAACTTGTGATTTTTTATAAAAATCTGACAATGCCTTCGTCCTCTTTGGATTTTTATTGTTTTTGTTTTTTCTGAAGTATCAATTTCTCACAATAATTTCTGAAACTTTACAGAGGTGTTTTGGAGAGGATTTAGGATTTAAATAAATTTTTCTAAGATTTTATGTTCACTTGAATTTGGGAATCCAAAATTTAGGTAATCACAACTCGATCAATAAAAGCTTTTTCTTAAAACCTAAAAATCCTGGAAAATCATAAAGTGATGAAAATTAAAAACAATACTGAGATTTCAAATTAAAATTTTGAACTTTATTTCCTTTCTAGATTTTTGGGCTGTTATAGTGCTCAATGATTGTAATGCTCATTCGTGTTAAGTAGCATATATATCTCTCTTTTCCCTCTCAAAAAAAAATGGTTGTTGGACTTTGGCATTGTTTATAATATATAAGAACGAGGTAATTGCGCCAACCAAACAAAGCACACGCACCAAAAAAAAAAGTCGAGAATTTTAACTTGTGATTTAAACTATTTGACCATGCATGATTCACACGAAATACGTCCACAAATCCGTGCATAGCTTACGCCCGGGGTCAACTTGAGCTCCAGCGCCCTAGAAGCCGGGAGGCAGAGAGCACGGCCGGTCAACGTAACACCAACCCCCGATCGAGCGCTGGGTTTACACTTGAGAATATCCAGCCAACCATGTACGTGTACGTACGTACCCTATGCATCTAGCAAAGAATCTGACAACAGAGAAAGGAGAAAGGAGGGAGATTGTTGCCCTCACCTAAAACTAGGTTCCAGTGGATGCATGCTTTTGTGTCGTGATTACTTTACCTGTCGTGTAAGCTACACGAGTTGGCGAGTAGTACAAATGGTAGTACAAGTATTCTGGATTATCTCTTTAATTTCGGAATGGCTTGTGTTTGGACCTCCGTTTTTTTTTCGGACGGTTGCAATGTTTTTTTCGTACGTAACATTTTTTTTTGATAACAGTAGAAATATCGGCGTAAAAAAAATATTACACACGTTAAAGGAAAATACTGTAGACATGGAAAAAAATGTTACAAACAGCATCCAACGAAGTGAACAGTGATCGCACATCCGATAGCTAGTGCTCGCCCTTTAATTTCTATCTACAGCCGATTCTGTATTTCTGTCTATAGGAGGAACAAGAAAGGACATACGTACGCTACTGCCTATTCACATTACATGTTAATTTCAAGCCTAGCATCGATCGATCGGTCCCGCTCAAGGATATTTCATGTATTTGCATCCACATGGAGACGCCCGCGGCGGAGGGAAGAGACGATCGAGGGGAGAGAGAGCGATTGCTGGAGGGCAGGGAAAGGCGGCCAGCTAGCGAGCAGCAGCACCCTGTGAAGCGGACAAAGTTGTGGATGATGATGAAATCGCCTATGCACATGCACCTGTGCCCAAATCACATGCAATGCATCGACGCAGTACGTGCCTAGGATATCGATGGACTGACTAGCTGGGTTGGCAGTGAGGGCGAGAGACAGACAGACGACAGACCGGGGATTCACATGCGGTGCGCGTTTGCAACTTGCAACAGATAGCGAGTGCGACGACATGTTACGGCTCTGTCTGCGTGTAGGGATGAAAACAGATAGTAATTCGGATATCAATTTTTTTGTCTTTGTTCTTCAATAGGAAACAAATAGGATATAGAATTTTCTATCCGAATTTATATTCTTGTTTGTGGTGTTGAGCTTATTCAAATTCATAAAAAATGAACCTCAAATTCATTATATATTTATTTAAATGATAGAAACAAAATTCGGATATCAATCGGATACGGATTCGGATATTTTTTCACCTTTTTATTTATGGGAAGCAAATAATGCGTAATTTTTTTAATCTAATTTTATAATCTTATTTTTTATAATGAGCTTGCTAAAGTGTTAAAAAATGAAAACCAAAATCGTTATATATCTATTTAAAAATGTTGAATTTGTTCAGAAATTCGGATATCCGTTTTCATCCCTATCTGCGTGGAGAGCTCTAGATTCTAGGTTTAGCTCAGATCTAAAATTTATAGATTAACATAAAGTGAATTAAGTTTATATTTTTAGTCTAAAATATAAACAAGATGATCTACCTAAACACTCTTAATGTACCCACATCTTCAGCTCCATAAATTTCTGGAGTTAGAAATACCTTGCTCTACCAATTCCACAGATTTTAGTGGAGCTGAAGCTGTCCCAAACACCCCTATAGGAACGGCTTCACAGGCTTCTTTACTTTCTTACTCGCCTTTTTTGTGTGTTCAAGTAGTAATTAATTCCTGTTTTTTTTCTTTTGAGAGGATTAATTACCGGTATTTGCATGAATGAAAATGTCTGAAAACTATTTAAACTACTGCATGAAAATGATTTCGGTAGATTTCCTGTCAGTAATGCTCTACTCTAATAATAAATTTGGAAGAAAATCCATATAGCGCCTCAAACTTTACTCAAAAGTCCGTCCGGCACCCCAAAGTATGAAATCCGGTTTAAATAGCACACTGGCTCGGTTTTACATAGTGGTACTGCTCATGTAGTATGATGAGTAGATAGTTTTACCATATAGGATAACACGCTAGGCAAGTTTAGGTCAATACTAGGTGGGGTTTATAAGAGTCTCTCTTCCAAACTGAAATAAAGAGTGAGAGAGCTATGTTGGCAGAAATATGATTGGGAGCTCAGTGAGGAGAAGCCTATGTGGATCCTACCTGTTATTGATCTAACTTGACAAACGTGTTATTCTACATGATAGAACCGTCTACTCATTACGTCCTACGGGCAATACTACTGTGCAAAACTGGATCAGGGTGTTATTTGAAACGGATTGCAAAGTTTGAAATGTCAAATATCTGAATTCATAGTTCGGGTGATGAATGGACTTTCAACAAAAGTTCAGGGTATTATATAGAACTCTTCGTAAATTTTATACGCCTTTTTGATAACTAATTATAAAGGAAAATATTCAAGGGTAAAGCTTGCTTGTACCTTGGACGCTGCAAAGCGATGTAGAGTACATTTAATTACAGGTGGTGGAGTATATATACGATAATATTTCACGTGGGAAATAATCATTTTGGCTAGCTACCTGCGACATGTAAGTGTCATGATTAAGGAGGACGAGGTGTGAATATAAGAAGCATGATGTGTGCGTTTGTTTTGTTTTATTGAGAACGCTATTTTTCCGCTAGGATAGAAATATGGGGAGGTACGAAATGATGTAGTATTACTTCTTGAAAATGGCATCGCAATTTTGCTTTTGTTGTGACTTATGTGACCACCGCAATTTGGCATTTTCTCTATGGTGCAACTGTATGTAAATTATTAATTTGTACAATCAAGTTTTTAAGACTTTAGTTAATCGAAATATGGTTCATCCATTATTCATCGTGAATTAACTGTATCTTACATACCATATAATTTTTTTTTGGGAGGAATTATATATGTAATGTTATCTCTAGTAAAAAAAAAATTAGACCCACAATATTCATCATCAACTGTATCTTACACAATATATACTTTTTTAAGTTTGCATACACTTAACTTTTTATTTTCCGAGGAATCATTTTTCAGCTCCACCAATGATCCTATTAATTGTTTATTTCTCACATCCTCTCTAAGAAGACGAAGTAGTAGAAATTAACAACTGAACTATTACCGTTAAAACTAGAACAAAGATCAAGAAAGGCATGGTATTATTCACTACTACAGAATCGACCTTCACAAACGGCCTATTATAAGCGGTTAATTGCATCGCTTGTACTCTCTGCACCACAAGCGGTTCATGGGCAAGCGGACCAAAAGGGTCTCTAGAAGGTTCTAGACACGAACCCTTCTAAAGCCTTAGCTCTAGAAGCTGTTCGTGTCCGAACCTTCTAAAAGCTTTAGAAGGGGTTCGTGACACTAACCCTTCTAAAGTTTCGAGCTTCAGAAGCGGTTCGTGTCACGAACCCTTCTAGAGCCCTAGCTCTAAGCGGTTGAGGACACGAACCCTTCTAGAGCCGACTCTATAAGGGGTTCGTGTCCCCAACCGCCAGAAGCCCTCGCCAAATAATAAAAGGAATGTATGCCCTACTCTATCGAGAGCACGTGGGTGGGTTGGTTAGATGGGTGAGACGTGGGTCACGAGGAGGCGAGGAGGTCATGAGTTCAATCCAGATCCTCACAATATTATTTGTCTTTTGAAGTCGACTTCTACAAGCGGTTATAAACCGCTTGATAATCGACAGGAGTATCACTCACGGTTGCTATAAGCTTGTTCTAAAACCGCTTCTAAAAAAAGTTTCAAACCGCTTGTGATAGTCCCATCTGTAGTAGTGATTCCAACCACACATTAAATTATTTTTGCAGTCTAACTTATTGTTATTTCCATTTAGAATAATATATGAGCACATGCCATAATTTCTTTCTCACTGATTTCATCTAACTGATTTCAATAAGAACAATCTTCACAAGGCATTTTCGAGCATTTCTGTACGTAACTCCATATTGAAGTTTTACAGCCAGCATGATTACGAGACTACGTGTATAAATGATGCAAATGATGAATTAATTCATCATTACAAAGTGCCACATTGTTGAGTTGAGTTTGACATCACATATACGCGGTATATGTAGAGGTGGGCGTCGTCGTCAAAATTTGGGTCCTAAGACGGCCCATCGAATTTCGGCTTAAACCGTGCGCGTCCGGACGACCCATCGTGCTTTCGCCGTCTTGCGGGCAGGTTGCCCTACTTCGCCTTTAGCGAGCCAGCACGCTACCCATTCGTTTGCGTTACTGCTCGCGTCGTGCTTGCGCTACCAGTCCCACCCATTTATACTATTACTATAAGAGAAAATGATCACGATTGATTTCTTTTTTATTTATTTAGGACTTTCTTTTGCTTCGATTGAAACAAAATTCTATTGTGTTTATTCTTCTCGATTTCCTTGATTCAGCTTGTTCTTCTAGTCACATGCATGCAAATTATGCATTTACTCCTTGATTTGCTCATCCACACGCATAACAGTGCGTGCTGTTGGTCGTCCGCCAACCACGACCCGAACTGTCGAACGTCGCAAGTCGCCCATCGTTCGGTTAGCGAGCTTACGTACGAACAATCAAATCTTGCGTCTTACCGACCGTTATGAACGAAGAAATGTAGGCCGTGCCTCATGCCGGGTCGGGCGTGCCTCGTGCCGACCCAAAAAAGCCCGGCCCAGTGCCCACCTCTAGGTATATGCATGCATGTGCTTTCAAGTAAAGATTATACATCAAAAGTTAGGTGCTCTAACATTGGACACTTATGGTTCCTTTAAGCAAATAAATCTCATTAGTCCTCATGCAACCACCAGTTTCATCAAGATTGGATAGAAAGGCGACTTCCAAGCTATTCTTTACAATATTTGAACAAATTAAACCTGGTAGGCGATGCATTATGTTTTGTGGCTTAGATCAAGGTTCAAATCGCCCAACTTTCTCATTGATATGACTATTTGACCAAGGATTTTCGGTGTGTTTTGACGTCTCATTGTATTTGCTCTAGCCAACGCTTTCTACCAGCTATCGGGAGAATCTATTCGTAACTCTGCAAATTTTACTATGTTCTTAAGGAAAGATAAGAATTCATCATCTATATAACTTTCTTAGAGAAAATGCATCATTATCAACCTATTTACAACTGTTGAGTATTGAAATGGAGGTGTTGCTTTCGGATCAGATCTGCCACATTTGTCCTGTACTCCTGCGTAGAAAATTCCTACCGTTCATAGGGTCCACGCAGCAGTACACGCCAGCCAGTAGGGCGCCGCCACGTCTATCTCAATGTCCGCAGCGACACTCAGCTACACGCCGGAAAGGTCTACCTCATGATTATAACAAAAAGGTTGGGGCACAATGATAAAACAAGCATCAGCATGACAGCATGTGTATTCTAACTTGTAAGGTTTGGAAGGGCAGGAAATTTGGCTTTTGATTCACATCTCAGAATTTTAGACGAAATCCAAAATTTTAGTGAAATATTAAAATTTTGGATAAAATCCGGTTAAAATTCAAAAACCAAATTTGAAATCTGGAATTTTTGAAACGAAATTACCGAAATTTGGCCGAAATTGCCGAAATATTGGCAAAATTCGACTGAGCAAAAAATAGTCAAAAATATGTTAAAAATTATGAATATTTTTTAGATGGTCCTGACACATCACTAATATTTCCATAAAAATTTCAGATGATGATCAAGCCTAAGGAAATTTTAAAAATTCTGATAGTGCTCATGTCCTAATAAAAGGCTGACCGATAAATTTCAATCGAATGAAATATAGTCTAAACCATGTTAGAAAATTTTCAAAATTTTTGTAGATGGTACTAACATATCTGTAATGTTCTCATAAAATTTTCAAATGATCATCAAGTATAAAGAATTATCAAAAATTTGGAAAGTGCAACTGTCCTGGTAATAGGCTGACTGGCAAATTTTAACCTAATGAAAAGGGTAGAAACCACGTTAGAAAATTTTAAAATTTCTTTGTATAGTTCTGAAGCATCATTAATATTCCCATAAAATTTTCAAATGATGATAAAACCTGAGAAATGTTCAAAAATTGTGACAATGCTATTATCCTGATAAAAGTCTTACAATGCTACATGTATTGCTTTCATACATTTTATTGAGCAACCAAAACAAGTTTAAATTCTTTCAAAATTTTGGACAATAGTTTTGAGGCAATTCTTAATCTGTCATAAAATGATTGGATCATGATCACACCCAACAAAATTTATAAAATTCTAACACAATTACAGTTTTAATTATATTCATTCTCTTTTTTATTTTTTTAAAAACAAATGGAGTTCAATTCTTTTGAAAATTTTTATGTATGATCCTAGACTTCTAGATATGGTACCATAAATTTTTTAGAGTATGATCAAGCTTGTACAATTTTATAAAAATCTAATAATGTTTCTATTGAAATTATAAAACGTCTCAAAACTTTGATTTTTTAACAAATGTTCATGGAAGATGACATTCTTAAGGGTTATTGGGCAAAATCCGGTCCTTTAAAGTTAAAATATGGTAAAAAAACTGAGATTTCAGTGAAATTTGCTTAAATTTCTAAAATACTATAGCAATTTCAATTTTTTTTCAAATATTTTTATCTGGCTAGGATTTTAGATCTCGTCCCTAGTTGAAATCCAAAATCTCGAACAAAATTTGCAAAATTTTGCCAGGATTTCTAACTCTGTGCTACACCAGGGTTAACCAAACCTAAAAAATGTCAAAAATTGACCTTACCGAGCCGGTTTGGCTAGTGAAACCGAATGGCAAACCGGTCCAATTCAAACTTAAATTTAAAAAATTTGGAAAAATTTATCCTAAACTCCTCTGAAATTAGTATCACTACTACAGAACGACACATCACTATCAATGTGAATTAAACTTTTATAATTTATGTTTTAAATAAAACAAAGCGATTGATTTTATGATAAGTAATAATCACTATCGGTGTTAGGATGGATAATCGGATTCGAGACTTTGAAGATTAGAAGTGATTGTGATGTACTCCGGATACTCCTAGATAAATGAATCGAGTCTCGGTTAAATGTCCGGATGTCCTGATTCGGTACATCGGGATGAAATTTGAAATTTCTCCAACTTTTAAACAATCTACTTGACACAAAGATGATAAATACTATCAGAACCTAGATCAAGTAGATGCCTAGCGAGAAACTCAATAATCAAATAGATCGGGCAATTTCAAGATTCAAAATCAAATACTAAAGCAAGAACAAAAGTAAGCAAGAATGAAAGGCAAACTTGGAGACGATGATTTTTCATCAAGTTCGGATCCTGAGGGGATCCTACGCCTCCGCTGAGGCTCTCCATCACTTGAGTCGGTCTTTCAACCCGCTTATTCCTTGTTGCACAAATGCACTCGCCGGCTTTCAACTCCTTTGACGCTTGAGCCGGTCTCTTTCAACCTCTTCCTCCTTGTTGCACAAATGCACTCACGGTTTTCACTTCTTGATTCCTTCTCATGAAGAGCCTGGTGGCTCGAGGCGACCTCCTAGCCGCCTAGGAGTCCTCAACCTCCAAGAGTAACAAATGCTCACGAAGAACAAGCTTAGAGATGCAATCAAGTGCTCAACAACTCAAATCACACTCAACCCGAGCACTACCCTCTCTCACACCCAACCCTTCACTCAAAAGGATCACTAAGATCTAGGGTTAGAGGGCTTTGGGAGCTTAAGATCACCAAGAATACACCCCAAAGGACCAAGGAACCACCCCAAAAACTCTGCTCCAACGGCTACCCAAGAGGGGGCTTTAAATAGAAGTCCCCAAAAACTAGCCGCTTGAATCAGCAGACATCCGGACTATCCGACATTTAGTTCGGAGTGTCCTGGACATTTAGTCGGAGTGTCCGACATTTAGTCCAGAGTGTCCGGACTTGACTCAAGAACCCGATTTAAAACGAGCATAACTTTTGATTCCGGACTGATTTAAGTGTTTTTGGACTCTATTGAAAGCTAAGAACAAGGGCTACACAACCAACAAGGTCTCACTACCCAACTCTCAAAGGATAAATCCAGATTTCACCAAGAGTCCAAGGAGACCTACAATTCTCACATTCCTAGCACCACCAACACCACTCTTTCTCTAAATTTCACAAGGATGAATCATTTGAGCACTTGACACATCTAAAAGTCATTCGACGGAGCATCCCTCTTAATAGTACGGCAATCCTTAGACACAAATTAAATCAAAGATATACAAGTCTTGAAATAGTTACTTGATCCTCTTTCTTAACTCCTATTGCATGAAGACCTTCACCAAATGATTGATCACATTTTCGCTTTGTCCAACTTGGACTCGATTCACCTCATGAGACTCTTGTCCTATCAACCTTGACTTGATCATCCTCTCCGCGATCTCCACGCCAAGTCGATCTTGACTTAGTCCTCAACTCTTGGTGACACGCCGCCTTGTTGACCTCGCTTAATATGGCCATCCTTCAAGATACCTGGTCATCATTGTACACACGGACCTAATTCTTTCCAAACCACTCATGAAAAGCATTAGTCCCAAAAGCTCAATAGATATGAAGAAATTGATATTTGTGAGCAATTATACCACAAGTGTTTCATATAAAGAAGCATAATATAGCTCTTGATATTGTGTGGAATTGTAAGATCTATATGCACTAGAGAGATAATTTGGGTGATCATGGCAAGGAAAATTTGAAGTCCTCATGGGTGGGTAATAAGAGGCAAAATTGAAACCCTATCTTGAGGAGATTCCTATGTTTGCCCTCTTTAGATTTTTCTTCAAAATGTGATCACACAATAAGATTTAAACCCCTTCAATTTTGCAATGGTAATTTCGATACATGCATACATAAGTGTCGTCAATAAAGTTTGTGATTTAAGTAACTTCAGAGGGTGTTAGTAATAATGGAATTGTGATTGTGATATCGAACATCGTGCTTTCAGATTTCACGATGTAACATGGTCATCACTATCGGCTCTTTTTTTATGAAGCGATAGTGATCGCACATTATTTGACAAGCACATATGTATTTAATTTTGTAGTGTGATCTCACATATGTATTTATATGGAATTATTATTGCTATCATGTGATAATTGTTATTAGAGTTTAGGCGGCGAACCTAAGTCTCTCGCTCGAGGGTGCTTATTTATAAATATGCTGAACTAAATGGCATATTTATAAGCGAAAGCGATCTCGAATTGTCCACGTTTTTGGGCGGTTCGAGGATATATGGTTGAGCAAGTTCTCGAAGTGTGTTGTACAACTTCAAAGTAGATTTGGTAGCATCTCTCTGGTGTTCTCCGGATACACACCCTCTTGACCTGTTGTCGAGACGTGTATCCGAGAACAATGAGATGATCAAATTTTCTCTCGAGTTGTACAACGGCTTAGGAACTTGCTCAACCATATATCCTCGAATGGGATTAGGACCTAACCTATTTAGAGATTAGGAGTCATCGTTGGTACCCTTGTTTTGTTTAGTTGTAGTAGAAAGATTTGCAAGCTCTTGCACTAGCTATATAATTAGATTATTTGATATCATTGTTGATGTTAAAATTTATGTCTCTTATGTAGGGAATTGGAAGCTTTAAACCAGTGGAA
The DNA here is from genome assembly GCA_036346375.1 of Guadua angustifolia. Classification (NCBI taxonomy): domain Eukaryota; kingdom Viridiplantae; phylum Streptophyta; class Magnoliopsida; order Poales; family Poaceae; genus Guadua; species Guadua angustifolia. The sequence goes on along the minus strand of CM070502.1, from coordinate 58,704,588 downwards.
GAAGCTAGGTATCGATCGGGAGTACATTTATATATCTTGGAACCTCGCCCACTATTTTGCAAAGGTAATATTAATTGAAATGATGCCTCAATATTTAAAATAGCTATAGCTAGTTGTCGCTCAGCTTTTTCCTTAATTTATTATGCGAAATTTAATTGCAGATGGACCGTGAGGAATGGATGTATCGTAAAAGCCGTGTGAGTGCTGAATTTCAGAGGGTGTTAAGGAGTTCAAAAAATTGCGAAGACTACATGGTGAGGAGGGTGTAAACTTCATATATTGTCCTTGCATTGATTGCACTAATCTGAGGAGATTTAACAACTCATCTCAAATTGAGGACCACCTGATTCAACGTGGCTTCGTGAGGAATTACACATGTTGGATCCATCACGGGGAGGCAGGTAGTACCCCTCCGATATGCAACGAAGATATGGTGGAACCAGATGACGAGTTGCAGCCTGATATGTTTGAGGAGGATAATTTGGAGCAAATGTTGCGGGATGTGGAGGGTAATTACACGGAAAGAGAGTTTGAAAAGTTTAAAAGCTTGATAGAAGACGATGCCAAACCGTTGTTCACAGGTTGCAAAGCGGAATACACCAGGTTGGGTTCGGTCCTTGCATTGTTCGAACTGAAGGCAAAACACCGTTGGACAGATACAAGTTTCAATGCACTACTAGTTCTTCTATCGGATCTGCTTCCGGAGGGAAACGAGTTGCCAACAAGCATTTATGAAGCGAAGAAGCTACTATGTCCCATGGGAATGGAAATAGAAAGGATACATGCATGTCCGAATGATTGCATCTTGTACCGTGAACGCACATCGAGCTGCACGCTTGTCCAGTTTTATGTGTGCCCCGGTACAAACAAAAGGAGAAGCGAACGACAAGAAGCGAAGAGCGGGCAATGACGGTGAAGAGGTCACTAAAGGTGCACCGCCAAGGTATTGTGGTACTTGCCCATCATTCCCCGTCTCGAGCGGTTGTTTGCAAATCCGAGAGAGGCAAAATTGTTGCGCTGGCATTACGAAGTCTCGAAGGAAGATGGCAAGTCGAGACACCCTACCGATTCGGCTCAATGGAGAAACATCGATTGGAAACATGAGGAGTTTGGTGCGAAATGAGGAACATAAGATTTGGGTTGAGTACCGAGCGGAATGAATCCGCTTGGTAACATGAGCGATCGTCACAAAGACTTGGCCGCTTTTGTTGTGTATCTACAACCTCTCTCCTTGGTCAGTGCGTGAAGCGTATATATCATGATGTCATTACTAATCTCGGGACCCAAACAAAGGAAATGATATTGATGTGTACCTTGCACCATTGATCGAGGATTTGGTAAAATTGTGGTATGAGGGGTCGTCGTGTGGGATGCGCATAAAAGAGAGCATTTCACCCTACGGCTATGGTATTTTGCACCATAAATGATTTCCCAACCCTTGGTAATTTGGTGTTACAAGATCTGAAAGGAGCCAAAGCGTGTCCTATTTGTGAAGAGGAGACCGAGAGTCTATGGTCATTAATTCCAAGAAAATCGGTATATGGGTCACCGTAGGTTTCTACCTCGAAGTCATCGATACCGTAAGATGGATGACAAATTTGATGGGAAGAGGGAAGTCCGTTCGCACCGCAGACCTATGAGTGGAAGCCAAGTATATTCACGTGTAGAGGATATCGATATTCAAGACGAAAGAGCCAGAATCTGCTCGTCGAGGACCATTTGGAAGAAGAGGTCAATATTCTAGGACTTACCGTCTTTCGAAGGAGTTAGATGTCGGCATTGTATTGATGTCATGCATGTTGAGAAGAATGTCTGCGATAACTTGGTTGGCATCTGCTTGAACATACTTGGAAGACCAATGATGGTGTCAATGCTCGCCGCGACATGGCCTACATGGGAATTAGGCCTGACTTGCGGTGATAGAGGAGGATGGAAAAGGTCCGTACATCCTCGCTGCATGCTACACCCTGCCCAAGAAGGAGAAAAAAGATCTCGCAAATGTCTCCAAAGTATTAAAGTTCCATCGGCTACTCCGCTGAACATTAAGAAGCTTGTGTCTATGGATGATTTGAAGTTGTTGGGCATGAAGTCCCATGACCGCCATGTCTTGATGACCCAAATGCTCCAGTTGCAATCCGAAATATTCTCCCAGAGGATGTCAGTTGGCAATCACAAAGTTGTGTTATTTCTTCAATGCGATCTCCGCAGTTATTGACCCGATGTACTAGACAACTTACAGAGTGAGGTGGTGCGACTCTGTGTCACCTTGAGATGCATTTCCCACCGCCGTTCTTTGACGTAATGGTCCACCTTGTTGTTCACCTTGTCGAGAGATTAAGATATGTGGACCCGCTTTCCTACGCTACATGTATCCGCTCGAGAGGTACATGGGTATATTAAAGTCGACGTAAGGAATCCATTGGCCTCGAGGGTAGTATTGTTGAAGGTTATGGACCAAGAGGTTATTGAGTTTTCGTGGACTACCGGGTAAAAGACAAGCAATCGGTGTTCTCAGATCTCGTCATGAGGGCGACTTGCCGGTAAAGGAATCGTTGGGTCCAAACTAATGAGTCCGAGGTTTGATATGTATTGCAAGGCGATTTCACGCCTTGAGAATAGCGCAAAAGTTCGGCCCATACATCAAGCAAGATAAGTTGATATTACGGAAGAGAATCCACAAATGGATGAGCTTTCCATCGCACAAGAACACAATGATCGATTCCTCACATGGTTCAAAGAAAAGCGGAGGTCTCCTTTAGTGAGAATGTAAAATGGTTGGTCGACGGACCAAGATTTAATGTCTGAGACATGGCAGGGTACGATATTAATGGTTACACCTTTTACACCGAGAGTCAAGATGCCAAGAGTCTTGTCCAAAACAAAGGTGTGAGTATAAATGCTTTCTCGATGATCATCACGAAAAGCAGCCTCCCCAACCACAATGAACTCCTACTATAAATCGATCAAGAAATTTGGGAGCTCGACACGGAATATACCAAGTTCCATTGTTCCAATGTAAGTGGGTTCAACTTCCACATGGAGTGAAGGTCGATAAGAGAGGCTTTACTATTGTGGATCTCAGTAGACTCGCCTACAAAGATGATCCGTTTGTCCTTGCGAAGCAAGCAACTCAAGTCTTTTACGTGCGCGATCCGGCCAATCCGAGGTTGCACGTCGTTCTTCATGGCAAGAGACGGATCGTAGGAGTTGAAGATGTTGTAGATGAAGAAGAGTATAACCAATTCGATGAGATACCTTCATTTGCAGATGGGGCTTGTCTTAGCGGGGATGACGACACACATGGAGCCAATTACATGCGAGTAGATCATCATGAAGGGCAGTATTGTAAATAAATGGACTATTATAATGTATGTAAAATAGTTTGCAACGCTTTCCAAGTAAAAAATCCAAGGTGATGAATTGCTGTTTGGAGGCTTCGATGGAAATGCATGCAATTTCTCCTTATGCATGTACTTTGTGCCATAATTTGTGAAAGAAAATTCCATTTGATGAAATTATTGTTGGGAAAGCTTGTAAATAGTCGAAAGTTCATTTCTGGAAATTTTCATACAATTCCAGATTAATTTGAAAAAGTTTTGACTTTTCTACGCTTTACGCACAAATCATGTCTACGAAATGAATTTTGGCATATTTCTTGAATGAGGTCACTTTTTCTAAAAATTATTTTATGAAAAGTTTTGCAAAGATCTGAAATATGTTTCTGCAAAATTTCTAATAATTTCAACAATGTATGACAAAGTTATGGCATTTTCTCTCTTTGTTGAAATGCTGAAAATTCAGAACTTGCAGATGTCTGAAAAGGAATAGTGCAATAAACTACATCAGTGTCGGTTTTTATTAAAAAAGTGATACTGATGATTACTATCAGTGTCGGTTTTTATTATAAAAGTGATACTAATGATAAAGCATCAGTGTCGGTTTTCCTTAAAAGAGTGATACTAATGATAAAGCATCAGTATCGGTTTTCTTAAAAGAGTGATACTAATAATAAAGCATCAGTATCGGTTTTCTTAAAAGAGTGATACTAATAATAACTCATCAAGTCGGTTTTCTTAAAAAAGTGATACTAATGATGAAGCATCAGTATCGCTTTTCTTAAAAGAGTGATACTGATGACTAACATCAGTGTCGGTTTTCTTAAAAGAGTGATACTAATGATAAAGCAATCTATCAGTTTTCTTAAAACCCCGGCCCATCTCACGACCATAGTTATTGGCAGCCCCGCTCCACGCTTAACCCTAGCGCCCGACGCGGTGCCTCGCCTCGCCGCCCTGCCGCCTGTGCCCTCGCTTGCCTCCCCGCGCGCGCCTCGCCCCATCGCCGGTGCCTCGCCTCGCCGCGTCCGTCGCTTCGTGCCTGCCTCGCCTCCCGCCCGTCGCCCGTGCCTCGCCTCGCCCAAGCGCCCGCCCGCCTCCGGCCCCTCGTGCCTGCCTCGCCTCCCGCCTGTCGCCTTGGGTGCCTCGCCTCGCCCGACGACCCGACGACCCTCACCTCACGCCGGTGCCTCGTCAATCGCCTCCGTCTTCCTCACCTACTAGAAAGCCTCCTTCAATCCTTGTATGAGCAAGAACATCTATCCGGTCGAGGCTTGCAAAGGCCACCGATCATGCTTGGGGACCTTGCATGTGGGGGTTGATTGTTCTGTGAGGATTTGGGTTAAGGTTGACGGTTTGTGACAACAAAATTATCTTTCACCGCCGCAATGCTTGGTTAGATCATTTTGTTGTTGGCTATAACATGTGAATTTGTATTGTATATGATAGATTGCTTATCGTCATTAGGTTTTGATGGTCCGATAGCCTCTGTCAATATTCAAGATCAATTTGTGCTATTGTTTGCCCATACCTTAGTTTGTTTCATTGTCCAAGAAGCTATTTCCATTGGAATCGATTCTCTTATTAAGTCGGTAGTCTAACCGCAATGATTCTTTTATTAAGTCATTGAATCAATGTCCATGTATATATCTAGTTCTTCGTTATAGAATGACAAATTGATTAAGTTCTAAACCGCCAAGTATTGAATCTATCAATTTGTGGTAAGGTTGTCACAAACTTGTCAATATCTTGCCCTAGTGGCGAGGACGGCCTTTCAAGGCAACCCGACATCCGAGAACAACATAAATGATTAATTTGATTTATGCTAGATGTCTCGATACTTTGATTTTCATGATTTGTATACATGTTCCTACCACTATTTTTGGTATCCTGGTGTAGGACCTTATATTTTGTCATGCTTCAAAGTTTAAGAATGTGTTTTACTAGCTATTCTGTTCCATGGTTAAAGCAAGTGTACTTGAAGAAAATTAAAATCGAAAAATTAACAGGTGTATCATGTGAATTATTCTAATTTCTGGTGAATTTTGAAATTTCTATTTTTATTGATCAGTTTCTATGTATATGTGAGATTTCTATGTATGTGTGAGATTTCTATGTATATGTGAGATTTCTATCTACGTTAGAGTTCAAAATGCGTAACATACGTCTCCCATTCGAGAGTACTTGTTTATGAATTCAGTAATGCATAAATCTCGTCACTTGTGTGTACGAATATGATTTTTAGTACATGTTCACAGTGAAAATCTTTTATGCCTTGGCTTACTATCAAATGTATATTCATGTGATTCCGTATGCCAAATAATTGGATCCCTGCTTGGTTGGAAATAAAACATGGTTAATGTGATTCTAGAAACTCAAATAAAAACATGGTTAATTTTTTAGACTTCTCATATTAGGTTGGAAATATAAAATGTTGGAGCTAAGTCACGCATGTAAGTCACAGTAAAGTGAATTTACTTCATGGTTTACTATTTGATGTAAAGTTGTATTTCGGTGATTGAATGCCAATTGTGAGCCTTGCATATTACTTTTGTTTTATGTCAAGATATGTTAGAGTTTAGGTTATGTAACCACGTCTCCTGCTCGAGAGTGCTTATTTATAAATATGCCGAATAGCATATTCATAAGCAAGCGCCTCAATTGTCCACGTTTTTTGATAGCTCGAGGATATGGTTCGGGCAAGTTCTGAGCTATGTTGTACAACTCAGAGTTGATTTGATAGCGTTTCCTGGTGTTCTCCGGATACACACCCCTCTTGACCTTGTCGAGACGTGTATCCGGAGAACAATGAGATGATCTTCCAAATTTTCTCTCGGTTGTACAACGGCTTAGGAACTTGCTCGAACCACATATCCTCGAATGGGATTAGGACCAAACCTATTTAGAGATTAGGGTTATCGTTGGTGCGTATTTAGTTGGTCATTGAGATATTGCATGTTATGTAAACACTAACTTGACCTTCTTGTGTTGCTATTCTTGCAAGTATCGAAAACCAAACCTATTGTTCCCATTGTCTTGCAAGTATTATTGCCATTGCATTAGTACATTAATGCTCAAATTCTCTGTTGATGTTGTGAAATCAAACTTGTTGGTATTTCCAAACATCGCTAGTGCTAAATTCACTTGTCATATGGAATGGGCTTTTGTTTTTTATCCGAGCATAGGTTAGAGTTTAAGTTATCGTAACCCACATGTATCCATTCAATTTAGAGATTAGGAGTTATCATTCAACTTATTTAGTTGGTCAATAGATAGACGCTTTTGTTGAACAATTGCATACTATGAATTATCTGTTGATCCTTTACAAGATTTATTGTCAAGTGCATATAGTAGCTTCAAATTGCTTTCTCTCATGTCACACATATGACCTTATCGATAAGAAAACTCAAAATGTCGCAACTAGAGAGCATCGGCTCATCGCTAGACAGAGTAGAAGGTGTCACGAGGGCCGAGCATGGTTCCAATTACTAAAGGGCGAGTAAGGTGAGGAAGACCCGAAGACCAAACAAAGGGGCTACAGGAGAACGCCGCAGTTCTCCGCTTCAATGCCACGGGTCTGCACGGCCCTCCTAAGTACATGGGGCGATACTGGGTCATTTCTTGGCCAATTGATGAGGAGAGAGTACCCATAACAATTAAGGATTGGAGAAAGGAAGTCATTGAAAGCGTAAGAATCGGTTGTGGGACGAGGTTAAGAGTAAATGGATTATAGAGGAGGAAGATGAACCCAAAGCGAGACAGACGCCTTGAAGAGGATGGGTGTGGCCTTGAGGCACTTCAAGACCCTTATGCACGTGAGTAACGTCGGCCGAAGGCCAGACACCATTCGAGAGGTATCCATTTGTGACCCTCGATTTTTGGGCGGAGTTCACGAGGATGAAGGATACGCCGAGGCAAATAAGTGTTGAGAGAGAGGAACACCGCTGTCGTGAGGCATAACACGCACCCGCACCACCTCAGACAAAGGCTATGAGGGGAAGAAGGCGAGTGGGCGCGACTAGCCGAGGAGTGCACTCACTCCGGATGGTGATGCCTTACTCCCACATATCGAGGAGGCGAACGCGAATCGGGTATTAGCGAGGACAAAGAAAACTCGACGGGCAAAGCTTGTAGTTGCAAACCTCGCTCACGCTCAAGTCGTCTCTACCATCGTTAGACATCTAACTTAGTACAATACAATTGACCCAACTTGTTGTATTTCAAATCTAATTCAGTACTCGCTTATTACGAGAAAGAGGTAAGCCAATGAAAAGAACAGGGACCTTCCGAGCCAAGGGTCGAAGGATATCTGTCGTCTGCGATCGGAAGTCCGACCATAAGGGCGGTGCTTGCCGTCGGCGGGACACACGAAGAAGTCCTACTTTCAAGATGACGCCATGAAAGTGCCGTATCAAGGTCATGGCAGCACGTGAGGAGCGCCTCAAGGACACACTAAGGGAGCGGTGAGGAGGAGATTAAGGAGGAGATGAGGGGAGATGATGGCACGGAGGAGGAGATAAGAGGGAGATGATGGCACGTGAGGATCGCTGAGGGCCGAGATGATGGCGATGATTTCCCAGTCGAGCGGATGCCCTCGACTCTCATAGAGAAGTCGTGCCCGACCTAGCAAAGTGCGGTTCCAAAAATGATAAGACCGGTCCCCGGTGAAAGTAATAATTAATTTTTCACGAGTTAAAGCTACGAGTGTAACTCCGCAATGTTTTTCCTCAAGTTGTACACTTCTTACAGTGCTGCGAAGTGCGGCACCACCATCATGACGGAGGATGGATTTCCGTCGAGGTTGCACGCGGGTTGCATTTCCATGCAACAAGACCGACCTTGTGCATGGTCACCTGTGGGGAAGGGCTACATGAGGGTGCGGTGGACTACGCCCACGAAGACTTCTTATCATATGTGCTCGATTTCCACGAAGATATCACCACTCTCGGGCAAGCACGCATGTCGTTCATCAAGTGGCCCACGACGGTGTCATCTTGGTCAAGGTAAAAAGTCCCTCCACGCCTTCTCTACCATTCCGAAGATTACTGCAGAAGTTAAATATATCGTTTCAGTAGGTTCCTCCTGCGCTGCGCTTCCCTCGCCCTGCCTTTGCTCCTCTTTGCCCGCCTCCCGCCCTGCTCCTACTCCCGCCTCCCGCGCTGCTCCTGCGCCTACTACTCCTGCTCCTGCTCCTACTCCCGCCTGCGCCGCCTCCTCGCTCGCTCCTGCTCCCGCTCCTGCCTCCTGCGCCGCCTCCTGCGCCTACTCTGCTCTCTCTTCGCCTCGCCTCCTGCTACCACTGCTCCAACCGCAGTGATGACACAGAGCGCAGAGCCGACATGTAAAAGGACAAACACGACACCCGTAGAACCACAGGAGGCCTCCGAGACTCCTTCCGCCAAGAGGGCAAAGCTGACAGAGGCCACAGCGCCCCTTAAGGTACCTGAAAAGCCCTTCGCCCGACCTCGGAGACTCCTTGACCCGAGAAAGAAAAGTCAAGACTGAGCCACAGCAGATGATTATAAGGCCTACTGAGCATGGAAAGCCCCCGATTGCATCGCATTTAACCGAATCATCTAGGCGGGTGGACTCGCATGCTCCATGGATGGTACCTTGATAAAGTGAAGGCGTAAGAGCGTCAAGTCGACTTCAACGTGAAGTATAAAATGGTACATTTTCACCGTGGACGAGGATGGAACATTCCCGCCGCTTTTGAGGATCTATTCCGTGTGTACCAAATGAAAGCCGTCGATATTTCTACTTTATGATCATGGACGCTGTGAGTATCACACCATATAGCTTGCGCTCATGACTTTTATAGGATTTTGCATTATGTTTTCTCACATTCAACACGAGTTGCGAGGATAATGAGACAACGAGCCGTGACGCATCTACACGGTTGGGTTTGTCGACCCGAGCTTGTGTTCCGCGACCTTGGCTAGGCTTCAACCGTGTTCGTTGCTAGCTACATCAAGGGGTATTGTATCTCGAAGTCGAAAAAGGACTTCATTGTATTGCCGTACCAGGAGTAAGTAGTACTTTTCGATTCAATTACTTATACGCACTTAAAACCGTATGTGAACTTATTTCCTTGCACTACATTTTATTTAATAAGCAACCATTGGGTTCTACTCGTCCTCGCTCCGAGTGAAAACACAGTCTACACATTTAACTTCTACGAGAAGAGACCGATGGCATCTGTGATCAAGCCTCCTTTGCGTATAAGCACATTATTGTAACCTAACACATATGAGGAATTTAACTACATTTATTTTTTTGACTCAATGGTGCTCTCCAATGTATGCAGGGTTTCTCGGACTATGTCGATGAAGGAGGGCCATACGACGACAAAAAGGGCAAGACACCGCAAAGTATAAGCGATTTAAGGTACAAGTGCCTAGCATATATATGATTAATTTTTTGACATCTAATCTTCGTGGGTTGAATTTCTTTTTCTCTCTTCACAGTGCCATCAACAGGGCAGCGGTGACCATTGCGCTTCTATGTCATGCAAGACATGCTCATCGTGGTCGGCAACTCACAACTTTTCCCTAAGGTATATGTACGTGCATAATAATATACTTAGCCTTTTACATAGAAATTTTGAAACTGAAATTAATCTGTCATTTCATTTTCCGGAAGATCATTATCCCCGTAAGATTTTAGACAAAGAAAGCACTCAACAATTTCTGAGACCACTTATGCCAATTGGTCTTGGTTAGAAGTTATAGCGAGAGGATGGCGGGCTTAGAGATCTGAAGCATCCTACTAGTCCATATGTAAACAATATTAATAATATATGTCAATGTGATATGTATCGAGTAAGTCCATGTCTTGATTGTCAAGCATGTTTGTGTTGTATATTGTGAGCGACTATGATATACATGTGTTGTAATTAAAGCATTTACATTACGTGAATGTGATATATGCATCCCGTGTTACGTATTGCGAATGTGATGATATATATTGTGCATCTTGTTTTAATCTGTGCTTTTTGGAGAATTTGCAAAATGGCACACCCAATGGGTCATCTGAATCGGTTCTTTAAGGAAGTGATTCGATGACCCTCATCGAATCGGTTCTTTAAAGGAAGTGATTCGATGACTCACTAGAATCGGTTCTTTAAGAAAAGTGATTTCGATGACACCATCATCAGAATCGGTTTTCTTAAAGAACCGATTCTGATGAGGGTGTCATCAGAATCACTTTTCTTAAAGAACCGATTCTGATGAGGGGGTCATCAGAATCACTTCCCTTAAAGAACCGATTCTAATGAGGGGGTCATCAGAATCAGTTCCCTTAAAGAACCGATTCTGATGATGTTTTATCACGATCGGGTCAAAACCGATTCTGATAGCTCCACCTCATCACTATCTAAGGACATCGTATCGCCACTAGAACCGATTCTAATGCTAAAAAAGAACCGATTCTGATGTGTCGTTCTGTAGTAGTGTATTATTATCGTTGTGACCTCTGACATCAAAATTATTTGAAAAACCAAAATTTTTAGGCATTTGTGAGGCATAGCTTACTCTTGTTGTATTGTTAAATTGTGGAGCGTAAGTTTGGAACAAGTCAAGTGGCATCTAAGCATATTTGTTATTGTCTGATGTTAGCTTACTCTCTGATCGATGGTAGCTTGTTCTTATTGTGTTGTTAAATTGTGGAGTTTTAAGTTTGGAACAATTTAAACAGTAGCTAAGCATATTTGTTGTTGTTCTGAAGTTAGCAAGCATATTTGTATGTTTTATTTCATTGCAACTCGATTTTTTACTAACATAGCATTCATGTAGATCCAACATCCTTATCTGTGCGAAAATGAAAGAACAACAAAGTTATGCCAATTGCAAACATTTATTCTCGGCGAGGAATATTGATTTCAAATGTCATATGCCATGGTATTGAAATATGGACTTGTTACATTGAGTTGTCAACGATATTGAAATGAAATGTTATTTATTGATATATTATTACAAAATGCATACTTTACAACATTATATTGTCTAAAATATAGCAAAGGTTATGCCGAAATTTTTCATATTTTTTCATAGTTATGCTATTATTGCTAAATATGTACTTTATAACTTTTTACAATTTTTGGGGACTTTATCAGCTTTTTACAATTTTTCTACAATTTTTTGGGACTTTATCGGCTCTTTACAAATTTTCCACAATTTTTCACATTGTTTCCCATTTTTCTCTTGCCTTTTTCTCTATTTTTCATGCTGTCGTCGATTTTCACTGTTTTCTTTTAAAATTGCTCAATATTTGGGCAAAACTAATCGATTTTTTATCATTCCGAGCGATTTTCGAGATTTTTTTGCTACATTTGACCGACTTATTTGACTTTGCAAACCGTTCGATTTTTAGTGATTTTCGGCCGATTTTCACAGTAAACCGATGGCACCAAGATTTCGATTTTCAACCCTAAATCGGTTTGGTTAACCCTAGGCTACACTGCAATTCTAGCCATTATGATGTGCCCACCATTCCAATGATATATTTTTCATTTCCACCCCTTTGCATGCGTTCTAACTTGTAAGATCATGAATCATGATATCAGTTGTGAGTTCCGAGAGAAAGATGGGAAGCTGAAATTTTTTGCCCTTTGTCTCAATTTTTTTGCATGTTTGGTGATGATTCAAACCAAATTGTAAATCTGACATCTTCTTAACCACAGTAGGCCTATTGTGCTCTCACACCGTGGTAAGTAATCTGCGTGGTCTCATGTTGTAGTTTCGTAGTAGGTGACACGTGTCATCTTCCGATCCTTCTGTAGTCGAGAAGAGGACTAGATTTACAGTTTCGTTCAAATAAATACGAAATTTTCAAAAAAATTAAACCACATGTAAAGAAAAGCCAAAAACTCGAAGGATGGTCGTGCCATGCATGTTTATGGTTTACAACACCTTCCCATCAAAAAGTGAAAAGCGAGAATTATGTAAGTACGTACCTCAACAGAGATTATATGTCCACGTAACAAGTCAAGAGGAGTACACTACTACCGAATACGTGTTTACTATCGAGTCCACATCGGCATCACTGTCGGATGTGGACCCGATACTACCTAAGTGGCAATGATAGTCGAGGACTATCACTGCCGGATATAAACCGACAGTGATAATCACTATCACTGCCGGTTTATACTCACCAACCGGCAGTGATAATAACTATCACTGACGTATTTTCAATAATATCCGACAGTGATAATAATTATCACTACCGGTCATCTCTAATAACTGGAAGTGATAAGTAACTATCACTACCACATTTTTATCAATATCCGGTAATGATAAGTAGTATCACTGCCCCTTTTGCCTTGTTAACCGGAAGTGATAACTCTCTGTCCTATTTTCGTATCCAAAACTGGTAGGGATGGGTTTTTTTAAACCTTTTTACATGTATATTTGTTGCAGTATATGTTGTAGCATATATATATTGTACAATAGATGTATTTTGTACGGTATACGTTGTGCACAATAGTACTGAAACTTCGCTAAAGTGTAATTCAAATACATTGAAGCATCATAACATTTAATTATTACATTGTTCATTCACTTTTGAAGCATCATAATATTTAAGTATTACATTGTTCATTCACAATCGTTGACATATCACTTAAACTACAAATGGTCGTGAAACTTACCCTTCGGGTTGATAATTTCTCGAATGATGAACCCAGTTGTCTGCTCTCGAAGGGCTTCAATTTCGTTGTCGAGTAGGCTGCTGGTGCCTAGCTTGACGCGCTGTCATGGGAGAAATTGAAGCATTAATTAGTGTCATCGTCTTTATAAAGAAAAGTACGGGTCAACATGTAATGATCGATATACTAGCTCGCCGTTGTAGTCCATCTTTATCGCTGATGAGCAGCGTGGATATGTGTCATTGCGTAGTATCCACATAAATTATTCCCTTGGGGTTGTCTCAGGCACGAAAAATCGGTTTTTATTCTGAACTTCTTCGTGAATGGACGACACCGCTGGCTCTTCTTGCGGTATTTCGAGTACACCCTGTTCATGGTTTCGAGTAGTCATTAAAATTAATTAGGTGCAATGGGATAGAAGATTACTGGAGCAATAATGCAACGACCGAGTTTACCTGTCTAGCAAGTCTATTAATTCTTTGTACTTACTTGTTGGTTTCCTCATTGAATCTAAGACAGTGATGTTGCTTTCGTCTAACATGAAGACGAGGACGATCCAGTGAAATCTGCAGAATCCAATTAGTCGTCACATAGTGTTACGCATCAAATATACGAGACTAGTAGGCTGGGAAACACGTATTGAAAGTTGTAGGGTAAAAGTATGTAGGTCTTGTCTTGTAGCTTTAGCAGCGCCTTGAGTACGTACTCCTCAACACCATTTATTGTTCTTGGATCTAGAATAAGTTTGCAGTTGACAAGGCCCGGGTCGAGGAATCCTATCTTTTCATTTTTGTCCGCTCTAAGTGCCACTGCCTCTATTCTACATAAAAAAAGAAGTCAGACCCTCAGTTTAAGAGTACGTGAATATACAACACGAATTATATAAGAGATTTACAGAGTCCACATTCTTAATATAGACAAATCCAGGGCGTCTCGTTGGTACAACTGATATAGTTCCATGTGTTCTACCCAGAAAATGCTGTCCATGTTGTGAAAATCCATATCTTTGTATCTGATGGGAAAAGCATCGTTTTTTTATCTCTTGGACATACTGCCAGTACCATTGATGTAGACGCCGTAACTGTGTGGTCAATCTGGGCTCCTTATTTGGATCCACCAAAGCTTTCCCATTAATGAATGGCCACTTTAGAGGGAGCTCTTGCCCTTTAGCACCACTTTGGCTTCCAGCAACAGCTGCTTTACCACCATATCCTTTAGATTTCTTTCTAGAGATGCGATCGTAGTCTGATCGTTGGCTAAGTTGAGGAGATTCAGTTACCCATCCTGTCTGTTTAACCGTCGCTAAGCCCACAAAGAAATCCCATTTAGCAGCTTCGATTTCAACCTTAGTAGGTGGTGGCGTCTTCTTGAAGTGCGCTACTACACTGGCATCTACTTCTTTTCTTGTTTCTTCTTCGGTCAATTCATATGCTCATTTCTTGCTAAGAGTTTTGGCTGGCTTCATAGATGAGAAACTTTTCCCTCCTGACCGTGTAGAATGTTGAGATCACGATGCTCTTTACTTACTGTCTTGTGGCGCTGGACAGGAGAAGGAGCTTTCTTGGGTGACGCCGGAGGAGGAGGACTTTTCCTGGGTGGAGAGTCTGCCTCGTCATTGTTATTAAGATCATCGTCATTGTCATCATCTGAGGCAAACTTTATATAGCGCTTGCGCCATGCGATGAATATGCCCAGGCTTTATCCAAGATTATTTTTCCCCTCCTCTCCCGGGATCTCAACCTCCACTTTGCGGTATCTGTCAACCACGCTATCAACTGAAACTCTAGCGTATCCCTGAGAAATTAGGTGGTTATGCAATATCTGCCCCTCGATGCATGGCCAAGCCATCCCATCAGCCACCTTGATGGTAATGTTCACTACGGGCAGGTGCAGACTACAACGTGTCGGCTCTACGATTTAGTTCATAGAAAAACTACACGCTGAGTCCTCTTTAGGAGCGCCCGCAGACACTTGGCTGCTTTTATGAGGCACAGCAGGACCCTGGAGTTGGTGGTTGCCGTCATGTGACTGACATTCGCTAAGGACATTTTCTAGCATTTCTTGCATCTTTTGTATCTTTTCTTCAAATTCAATTTTTCTTCGTGCATCCGGTCTTCTACTTCTCTTACATGTTCATCCAACTGTTCTTGTATAGATTTCGTTGGTCGCTTATAAATTTCAGCATCCTCTGGGAACACTGCTTTCCAGGGCACCAAGCCAAACCCTCTGGTGCGACTAGGGTGCTCTTTATTACCCAAGGCGCGTGTTAGCTCGTCATTCTCCCTTCTTGGCTGGAAGGAACCCTGAGTAGCTTGAGAGTGGGCATCTGCGATCTTCTTCGAGATTTCCTCGTCTTTCTCGCTTCTGAAGCTTAAGCTACCATCATCCGATAGACTAGCTCCCCTCGCAAGCAACCAATACTTTGATCATAGGACCATCTTGGGCGTCGCAGTAATAACACCACTACGAGTTAGCTGTTCTTCCCGTGCACCCACTTGGGTACTTTCCTCACGTAGCCACCGGTGCCTAGCACATGGGGGTAAATGTTCTTGTCTGAATTAGCCTTGTTCTGTTGGTTGATAGCCTGGGCTTCATCAAATTTCTTATACTGCACAAATTCATCCCAAAATTGCTCTAACCTTGGGTATCTATTAAAATCTGGCGTTTCATCCTTCTTGATATACTCCTTATTCAGCTTTGTCTTCCAGTTCTTCCATGCGGATCCCATAATGGTTAGTGCACCTTTCCTAGCAAGCTCCAACTAATCTTCGGGAAACTGGAACTTCGCTGTCAACTCTGTCTCACAATGTTTCCTTGATATCATCGGGAACATATGACGAGCAATTACGCTGACGTGTCCATGATTTGTAGATGATGGGCACATTATGTCTAGCCAGGACCCCGCATGCTGTCCGATATAGCCCAAGCAATGATGTGGGCACAGCTGGTTCCCCAACTATGTTAAGCTTCACGACCACTTTTCGTTCACCTGTGTGCATCTTGCTAGGACCTCACCCACGACGCTACCTTCGTTCACCTGATGTCTGCTCCTGCATTTTGACCGTTTCATTAGTCATTTGGCCCTGCTAGAAAATTACCCCGTCTACGTGAAGAATTTCATCAGAAAGCACATCTTACTCAAGATGGTACTAAAGAATTACCTTATTTACATTTGTTGCCTCGGGTTGTTCTAGGTTGAGGAACTTTGTTGGGCTTTGCTCCGGGCTTTGGTTCACAGGCTCAGCGCCATCCGGCACTTTTCCCTGATTGGAGCCCATGTGCAGCAAGTTTATCTAAAATTTTAAATTAACAAAGTTATGAGGTGAATCTTCGCACAACTTGAATGACCATTTTGTCATGCGTTACAGTTGCTAATATCAACGTTTTGCATTTATAAGGCGTAATATCAACGTTTTGCATTTATAAGGTATAATCACCATTTTGTCGTGCGTTAGAGTTGCTAATATCAACGTTTTGCATTTATAAGGCGTAATATCAACGTTTTGCATATACAAGGCATAACATCAATGTTTTGTCATGCGTGTCGTACTTGGCCTGAATGGGCACTACCCGCCAGCGATGGAACAAATTCACATGATGCCGATACATTTGACATGACATAGAAATTTCAAAATTCAAATACATTACATTTCACATATACATGATACATAGAAATTGCTTCAAAATTCACATATACATAGAAACCTCGAAATTCACCAAGAATTAGAATAATTCACATGATACATATACATTTGACATGATACATACAAATTTCAAAATTCAAATACATTACATTTCACATATACATGATACATAGAAATTCCTTCAAAATTCACATATACATAGAAACTTTGAAATTCACCAAGAATTAGAATAATTCACATGATACATATACATTTGACATGATACATACAAATTTCCAAATTCAAATACATTACATTTCTCATATACATGAACTCTCTCACAAAGCCACAATAATAATCCATTTTGAAAGATAATGCCAAAGCAAGTTGGTTTCTGGATTGTTGGAAAAGATGCGATAATAAGAGTAAGTTTTTATTGATTATTCCATATAACAATATGAGCAAAACAATATGATTCATGATCATTCGAAATGATACATATGGCAACAGTTTTTTTTTCTTTGCTTTTTGTAGACTCAATCGGGAGCTTTGATTGTTTTCTCCCGTTGGTTTGGTTAATGCAAATGAAGATGAGATTTTGTACTAACTTCCAAACTCGACAAAATGGAGGCTATATCGGAATCTCATCCAGACAAGGGGAACCAACTTATTAGCTTAATTTAAATACTTACTCCATAGGCAAAAACTTTCAACCATTGCAAACTATAGTGGCGATCAAATACAAGTAGCCAATCAATATACACGCTGCCTAAGAGATTGTATTTTGTCCTACGATCTATGGCATGAGTATGCCATTCGAGAACTTCACAGCCCATGAGCAATCAAATCCATGAACTTACGGCCTTCCATTAGGCCTAGCCCATCTCCATTTCACCAAGAATTTCAGCAACATTCACCAACATTTCAAGGTGGAGGAAATATGCCAGATAGTAACTCAAGGTGGATAACATGTATGTTGAGAAACATTTGCTGCTTAATAACTCGTTAGATTCATTTCTATTGCTAATTTGCCATCCCATAGCTGCCATACTAGAGGCCAAATGGAACAAGAACATAGAACATAGCACAAACTTACCGGCGCGGGGAGGAAGACGGTGGGGAGGGGTCGCCGCAGGGAGGGCCGGCGGGGGGAGAGTCGATGCGGGGAGGGCCGGCGTGGGGACACGGAGTGCTCGCGACAGCTAGGGCACACAGACGAAGGACAGGAACTACAAACGGGATGCGAAATGTCTAAGTGTAGGAAAGATGATGTATATATAGGGAGGATTATTACTACTGGTTCAATGAAATGACCCGGCACAGATGTATTATCTCTGCCGAGTTGTTTTAGACCCCGTAGTGATGTAGGACTATTACTACCGGGTCATTCATGAACCGGCAATAATATAAGAATATCACTGCCAATTCTAATATAACCCGACAATGATGTATGACTATTAGTGCCGGTTCATAAATGAACCGGCAGTAATATAACAACATCACTACCGGTTGAAATGTAGCCCGGCAATGATGTGGAAATATTAGTGCTGGGTGCAGGGTAAGACGAGAACTGATGTATTATATTAGTGCCGGTCTTTGTATGTCAACCGGCACTGATGTTCACCATCTGTGCCGCTTTAGTAAAGAACCGGCAGTGATAGTCCCTGCACCCACCCCCCAATCTCGTGTGCATGCCAAGTGCTGGAGTGGCAGAAATTGCTGTTGCGGCAAGGATTGGGTAGCCGCGGCAAGTGCTACCGTGTGCATGCCAATTGGAATCAAAATTTTGATTTAAAACAACATCTTTTCTTCATTTTCCTGCATTTTAATCTTAAGAAAAGATAAGCAATATTAAAAATATTTCTTCCAAAGCAAATAAACTATAAAAATGAGTTTGAAATGTGATCTTAATTTGAATTTGTATTTTCTAAATTTTCTAGCATTAATGGTTTTTATTGAGCCTTTGCTTTTAAAAATAAAAGTCCAATAAAGTGAAATGGTAAAATGGTTTGTAAAATTCTGACAAGCTGACTAATTGACTATTGATTTCTCTGTTATTGATTTTCTACAGGTATCAAATAATATCGAAATATTCTGAAACTTTTTCTGAATGATTATAATAATCAATACTCCATACATTACAAATTGAAGTATGTCCTTCGTACAAAATGTTTATATTACAAATTGAAGCTTGACCTTTATACAAAATAAAACATATCCTTAATTATACAACTAAGTTACGATCCGACCTTCGTTATGATCGCAGCGTATGTATGTAACTTCCTCTATGTCTTCCATGAGACCTAGGTCGATGTTCTCACCGAAAGGAGGAAGCTCGTTGAATTAGTTATAGTCTTTCTCATCGACTACATTCTCAACTCTCACGATCCTTCTTTTTTCTTGAAGAACCACGTGGCATTCCTTGTCAACCGGATCCCTTACAAAGAAAATTTGTGTAACAGCATTAACAAGTACGAATGGTTCTTCTCTGTATCTGACGTATTTGAAGTTCACGGTAGTGATACCGTACTTGTCGATGTTCACGCCCTTAGGTAGCCTGACCCACTGGCACCGAAAGAGGGGGAACTTCAAAGGCCCATAGTCAAGCTCTTAAATATCTTCTATGAATCCGTAGTATGTCTACATATTGTCATTGCTGTCATAGGCATATATACGGACCCCACTGTTCTGGTTGGTGCTCTTGTTATCTTGTGCTCTCGTATAAAATGTATATCCATTGATGTCGTATCCTTCAAATATCAAAATTGTATATAACGGTCCCTTAGCCAACGCTCTCAATTGAGCACACTCTATCTGCGTATGCATCATGTGTCTAAGCAACAAATCTCCAAAGTTATCTCTGTGCTCTCTCGCGATCAAAACCTCAGACTTACATGGGATTTTTCTTCATAGCATGTTCTTGTGCATGTTGACATACAGGGCCGCTACAACTGATTGGTGCAGAACTGTAAAATGTGCTTGCATGAATGAAACACGATCATTCATACGGATCAGTTTCTGACCTAGTGTCCCTTTCCCTTGTAGCCTCCCTTCATGGCGAGATACAGGCACACCAATCGGTTTGCGATCCATGTAATCGATGTAGAACTCGATGACCACCTCGGTACCCCAACCTTCAGTAATGCACCCTTCCGTCCGATGTCGATTATGAATATATTTCTTCACAACACCCATGAACCTCTCAAAAGGGTACATCTGATGTAGAAACACATGGCTAAGAAACTGTATCTCTTTCACAATATGAACAATGAGATGGACCATAATATCAAAGAAGGATGGAGGGAAGCACATCTCAAGTTGGCATAGAGTGTGGATCATGTCTTGCTGCAGCTCATCCAGTTTCAACGGATCAATGATCTTCTGTGAAATCGCGTTCAAGAATGAACACAACTTTATAATTGGGTTTCGCACTTTCTCTGGCAGAACACCCCTAAATTGCAATAGTAAGCATCTGTGTCATCATCACATGGCAATCATGAGACTTGATACCAATTAATTTCAAGTCTTTCATTGAGACTAGACTCTTTATGTTGGCAGAATAACCGGACGGAACATTGACTTCGTGCAACCACTCACACACGCTAATTTTCTCATTCTTGCTTAGAGTGTAACAAGCTGCGGGAAGATACTTTTTTCTTTGACTCGGGTCTTTTTGATGCAGCTCCTTCCTAAGTTTCATATCTTTCAGGTCCATCTGTGCGTTGAGTATATCTTTTGTTTTACCAGGTATGTCTAGTAAAATACCAAGCAAGCTGTCACACACGTTCTTCTCTATATGCATGACATCGATCGCATGTCGAACATCTAGGTGCTGCCAATATGGTAGGTCTACAAATACTGTTCTTTTATTCCACAAATGAGCTGTATCACCAGAACTCGGAACTGATATACTTCTGACTCCCTTTCCATGGATAATTTTAATATCTTTTACGGCCGCAAATATCTCTTTACCGTTACGATGTTGCAGAGCTGAAGCAATCTCCTTTGTACCGTCAAAAGCTCTGTTGTTGTTGCGATACAGATGGACCCTACGAAGGAACCTACGATGCCGCATGTAACACATTTTTCGGTAGTATTTCAGCCACCGGCTACCTGTATCACCCATGCAATGGATGCATCCATTGAATCCTTTTATAGTCTGGCCTGAAAGATTGCCAAGAGCAGGGTAATCATTGATGGTTACGAATAACAACGCGCGTAGCATGAAGTTCTCTCTTTTATACTCATCCCATACCCATACACCGTTGTTCCACAATACTAGAAGATCTTCAACTAGTGGTTTGAGGAACACATCAATATCATTGCTAGGTTGTCTCGGGCCTTGGATCAGCAGCGGCATCATAATGTACTTTCGCTTCATACAAAGCTAAGGAGGAAGGTTGTAAATACATAAAGTCACCAGCCAAATGCTATGACGACTACTCATGTTGCCGAAAGGATTCATCCCATCCGTACTGAGTCTGAACCTTATATTTCTCATATCATATGCAAAGTGTTTCTTGTATTTTCTATCGATATTCCTTCACTGTGCAGAGTCAGCGGAGTGTCTAAGCATTCCATCCTTCTTACGCTCTTCAGCGTGCCATCATAGCAATTGAGCATGCCTTTTGTTCGCAAACAGAAGCTTCAGACGGGGGATTATAGGGAAATACCACACCACCTTGATCGGAGGTCTTTTCTTCTTACGCTGTGCCTCGATGTCGTCATCGCCGCGCTTATACCAAGATGCCATGCAAACGGGACACGTATCCAAATTTACAAACTCATTGCGATACAATATGCAATCGTTTGGACATACGTGTATTTTCTGCACTTCCAGTCCCAATGGGCAAACAACACCTTGGCACAGTGCGTGGTTCTTGGCAACATGTTACCCTCTGGAAGGACATTTCTGAAGAAACCTAACAGCTCTGTGAAACTCTTATCGGACCAACCATTGCTTGCCTTCAACTGCAGCAGCGTAAGCACAACATGCAGCTTTTTGAGCTCTTCCTTGCAGCCTGGGTATAAGGGTGTTGTAGAATCCTCTACCATACGCTGAAACTTCTAAAAATCCCTTTCAGTCATGAGGTCCTCCCCATCATGCAACATCTGTTCTAGATCATCTTCATGGTTATAGATGAACGTGTCTTCATGAGTGTAGACGAATGTATTTTCAACCGCAGTCGAGTCATTGTCTTCATCATCAATCAGATGCCCTTCACGTATAATCTCATCTTCACCGTGCTCGGTCCAATAGGTATAGGCAGGCTTGAAACCCCTTCGAAACAAGTGTGCACAGATCGCCTCAAGGTTAGAAAATTGCTTCTCATTCTTGCAATCGACGCACGGGCAACAAATATTGTCCATCAGCTTATTTGACTTGTATGCCGCAGCCGTGCTTAGAAAACTAGTCACGCCGTTAAAGTACTCTCTATCGCGACGGTCCGCTTCATACATCCATCTTCAGTCCATCTACAAATATTTATAACAAATAAAATCTCAGTAAATCAATAAGTTCTCACAAATTGTTTTGTTCATTTAATTTGTTATGTATTGCTAATTAATCTACAAATTTTCATTAGTTATAAATCTATATCCAAATCTCGATTGTAAAATCAATTAAATAATTGCTATTAGTTATATATAATGGTCCGTCTAGGAAAATTTACATTACTTACAGAAGTATTAAATTAACATACATGAAAAAAAGAAACAATTTTAAGTAATTAGATTAAACAATAGTTAATTATGAAGTGCTACCACATTTAATTCAATCAACGTGTTAAATGCAATCACTAATCTAGTCCTCTAAATACTTAAATTCAACCTACATCATAATCTTACCAATCATTATACATATAAAAGTTGGTAATTTCAAATCTAGCCTCTAGATTAGAGCTCTAATTGTGTTGACTATGCAATCAATAATTCTCACAACCTACAACAATATAGAACGTAATATCCAACTAAATAAACTACCAAAGAAATGTACATCAAGATACGAACTGTAACATCCTAAATTTTTGACTTTTCATTTAGTTAATAGTGTTTTATTGCCATTTATGCTTTTTGTGAATTTTCTGGATTTATTTGGATTTTCTGAGATTTATTGGAATTATTTCAAATTAAAGTATATTTCCTTTTGTCAAGAATTAATTATAAATAGAAAAGTTTAAAATAAAGTTTTGTCAAAAATATTTTATTTGAGTCCAGAATGCCTCAAAGTATTTTTGAGATTTTTCTTGGAATTTTTCTGGTATTTTTATTACCCTAAATAAATCAAATTATTTTTCTCTAATTATTTTAAAAGATAAAATCTGGAATTTCCTTGAACGAACGGTCGAAGCCCATTCTTGTCTTTCGAATTGATCCGTTAAATGACCCTTGTGACCCGTTCCTCCGGTTTCTCGAAGAATCATTGCGAACCGTCGGATCGTCATCCAAAGGCGATCATCAAATTGCGCAAGTCATAAAACCCTAGTCACGGCAACCGTCGGATCTTCATCGTAGGGTCTACATCACGCCATACCGTTTCGGAAACTAATTAACCCAGGCTGTCGGATCGGGCAAGTGGATGAGATCGTGCCACGCCAGGACTTTTCCGTAGCCGTTCGATCGAGATCGCACGGTCATCCGTCGTCGTCTCCGTGAAGGACTCGGAGTCCAGCTTCCGCGTGCCGCCGCCGCCGTGTTCATGGAACTTTTCGAGTTTCACACTGTGTGCGGGGTATTTAAGGCCCGGGCGACTCTCCCGAGGATCCTCACAAGTCGCCGCTTCGTTTCCGTGTTACATCATCGCTCGAGGAGCCCCGAGGAAGTCGCGGAAGCTCGCCGTAGTTCGAAGACACATTGCGCCGCATTCCGCCGTCGCCGGGAACTTCTTCCGCCGTGTGGGTTCTGGATTCGAGCTCACCTCGTCGCACCGCATCCGACCCGCCACTTCTTCATCGCCGGGAAGCACCGAAGCGCCGTCAGGGTGGTCTTCGTCCCCATCCCTGGTAGCCTTGCACCGCCGTGTCGCCATCGCCGGAGTCGAAGAACATCAACCGTCGGATCGCCATCGGACCGTCTGAATCACGCCGCGTCGCTTCGGGGCACAGTGCGTCGCTTGGGTAAGTATGAACCGTCCGATCGTAGATGTGCATCACGGATCGAGCCACGTAGCCGGATGAATAGTAAAGTGCTCGGGTAAGGTTCCACCGATCGATTTAGATCGGGTGGTTATCATTCAGCCACGTCATGGATTAAATAATTGCTGTCGGATCAGTTCGGGATGGCGTGGATTGTGCCACGTGTCAGCCGAATCGGTTCAGCGCAGGGCTGACGTCAGCCGACACAATAAAAGCGATTTTCGTTTATAAAAATAATTCAAAATATTTCTGATTTTCCAATTTCATGAATTTTCAGGAATTTGAATCTTCCGAGGGCTCATTCTCCCTCATACAAACTCCGATTGATGTGATTCAAATTCTTAAAAATTTAAAATTGAGATCTATCTAATGGTGATTTTTGTTGGATTTTTAGAGTTTGTTTGTTCTCTATTTTTGGTGTTTATTTGCTATTTCTTCTCGATTCGCATAGACGTTGAATTGTGCGAGGCTTCGGAGGAGGAATTGGCAACTCAAGAACAATTTTCAGACCAAGACCAGGAGCTTAACCAAGGCAAGTTGTGCTTTGATCATGTTGCACCCATGATTAGATAGTTGCTATTTTGTTTTACTATATTGCATGTTATTTCAATCGTACAAATGGTTTCAACCTAAATTGGGATTTAGATATCATACCCTTTTGAATTACATCCTACCTTGTCGATTGTATGCCATAATTCACTTGTCACCTTAGGTTGGTTTGCTATAGTTGGTTAAACATGAAATCAACATGGGATGGTTAGAACGGAATAGAATTGCTTAGCCATGCCACGTCATCACATGTATATGAATCATTGGTTATTAATCTTGACTAATGGAATATGGAACAATGATATTTACTTGTGTATCATGTGTGGTCACACAAAGAGATTGAGTTGTTGTGGCGAGGAGGTCACGCAACGATGTTGACCTGTGGATAGCATGTGGTGCTTGGTAATCAACGGGGTTGGTAATCACTTAGATTGAGGCAAATGGTAAGGGCAAGTGTGCCAGGGTGGGCCCGATGGGCAGTGGGTATGTGCAAGTCTTGCTTTGATCAAACCTAAGGACTTAACCTTGCGAGCCTTTGACCTGAGTCAATCATGCAACCACATGTCTGTTATGGGGCAGCCTAGCTAACTAATTTGCAAAGTCTTAGCTTGATTACTATCTTGGTGGTGTGGGTCCGGGTGTACGGAGGAAACTCACATGGCGCAAGAGGGGGGCCCTGTTGTGGTGGTGTAACCCATCTGTGTTGAAACCTCAGCAGGTAGTACTGGGTTAAGATGATGCATTGTAAAGGCTTTGTTATGATCATTCGCCTGTGTGGTACATGGTTGTATCATGTGGGTAAAGTGCATAATCTCTGCAGAGTGTACAAACTATTCGGATAGCCGTGCTCACGGTATTGAGCAAAGCTCGGGAATTACAGTCAAGGGTTAGTTTAATAAAATGGACAACTAAATGGGATGGTAGGATGCCATATGGATAATGGAACTTGACTTAGGATGGAAACTTGATTTACTTGAGAATCTTTGAATCTATTAATGTTATTATTCGTTTTACTGTCTTTTCAATCTACATATTGTATGTGTTTGTAAATGCTGCTTTACTGCAAGTAAACCACTTTGCCATTCCTTTGGAATAAGCCTTGCATATAGCTATGGTAGAAATGCATTCTGTGCACAACTTGTTGAGTGCTTTTGTACTCACCCTTGCCTATCAACAACCAACAACAGTGGAGGAACCGTCGCCATTATTGGAGGAGGACTTTCAGGTGGACACGAGTCACTAGGCCAATCCTTGTCAGTCGCCTATGGTGTGCTGATGATGGGACATCTACGTCTTTTGCTATACTTTCCGCTGCATTTGTTTAAGTTTACTTCAGTCTAGCCCATATGGCAGAATAATGTAAGTGATCATAAGATCATACACTAGTTATATTAAATAAATGAAGTTTTATTATTCTTATCGTTGTGTATGATATGATGCTTACCGATGTTAAGCTGTGTGCACTAGCGTTGATCCTAGGAATAGTGCGGTAAAACACAGTGGATTCGAATTGGTGAATTCGGGTCCTTACACGAACCTTAGATCACGAGTTAGAAATGAATTCCACCAAATTTGAGAGCAAAAATTTGGCCCCTCTCGACCCCAACCGAGCAAGAACAGAGCTCCTCTCTGTTCTGAATAGGTTGGAGAAGGAAGCCAGAATATATATATAGTGCCACATTATCACTGTCGGCTTTTTCTCTAGAACCGGCGGTAATATATCACTGCCACTTGTATTTCTAAATCCGGCAGTGATATTGTTGCCGTTTCGCGCGCAAATCACTTTATCACTGCCGGTTATACTGTTGAACCGGCAGTAATACATCACTGCCGGTTCTCTCTCTAAAACCGGCAGTGATATTGCTTCCATTCGTGCGGGAAAATTATACTATTATTATCACTGCCGATTGAAGTTAGAACCGACAGTGATAATCTTATCACTGCCAGTTGAATTTAGAATCAGTAGTGATAATGTTATCACTGCCGGCTCGGGCCTACCCGGCAGTGATGAGGGGTCGCGGATGAAGCAGTCTGTAGTAGTGGTACGTGGTTAGGGGGATATATATAGGTCGTTCATTCCAGTTTGAACTTCAACCACATTCCAGTTTGAACTTCAACCATATTATTATGATATAAATTTTTTTGCTGATGCTTTTTCAGAATTACATTTTTATGCTATACACATATAGTGTAATGTGTACCCACTTAATGATTTACTCAACAGGTTCATACAAAGCAATAAACTCACAAAAAATATTAGGCAGAATGTTAAGTGAATTTGGTCTTCCATTGCCTTTAATAAAAAAAGATAACAAATGTCATACGTATGATGTCTTAAAACGTGGCTTAAGACCAAACTAAAAATCAATCAACAAAATTTTGGACTGATCAGATCTCTTTCCATATTTTTGCTAAAAATTGTAAATTGAAATTACATGCATTAAAAACTTGAAGTACATAATTACAACGGAGTTTGTGCCTAATGAACTAGTCGTATAGTTTAGGCGAGATGTAGATTATCGCCAGTGAGAGGAGGTCAGCCCGTTGCTTTTAGATCTATCCTTTGCCGTGTCTAAAGTTCACGCAACTCATAAGTGAAAAAAGAAATGGTAATATTAGTCTAGCTTATGCTAAATTTGTTATTGTTATGCAATACATCATACCCCACCTTTGAAGAACCACTGCACGTGTAACTTCCAAATTGAGAAAACCAGGAAGGTGCGTGTGTGTTGCATGTGAGTACTAAAAGAGGGTAATACATATTAGCAAAGCATAAACCTAAATTGTATCATGGATATTAATTTTATCTTATACATATATAGCGAAACATACATAAACACAATTCGGTTAAACCGAACACACATGTCTACATTTAGCAGTGGATGTTGTATGTTGTGCAACATTAGTACAAATAAAATACATAAGGCATTTAGGATGTTAGGACATTTTTGTAGACGATATTCTTGGTAAATGTGCCAGCGGAATTGAAGCTTCCTTTTTTTTGACACAGCAAGTATACTGATATTGCTCCTAGCAGTAGCTCATAAAAGGGCAACATATAGTTGTATGTGGGAGAAACCCAGATCGGGGAGGTAGACACCTACATGCAGTATTGTCCGCCCTTGTGTTGCGCCCTTGTGTCTTATTGATGGTAGTTGCAAAACTCAGTCTAACAGGAAACTGCTTCCTCTTAAACCTAAATGGAAACATTTCAACATCAAACCCACTTTCCAACATGTTGTCCTAACACAATTTCGGATTTATGGCATTTCTTTGGAATGCCTGGACTACAAACTTCGTCCCATTACATAACCCATTTGCTCGATCTAGGCTTCTTAGCAAAATCACAAGGCAATTGACCTTTAGCTTTTGAATGGACGAAGGCAATCCATTAGGTGTGAGAAAATTCAAGAATTCAAAGGGGTAGTTGTCAAGGGTTGTTACCGACAATAATTAAAAGGGGGCTAAGCGCTGGATCGGGAACTCGATGGTAGCACAAAACACGAGAATTATACAGGTTCGGGCTCTCACAGTGGAGATAATACCCTAGTCCTGTGCTATGGGATTATGATTGGCTAGCTTATTTGCTGATGACCTTGTGTGTTCTTCTTAGTCCCTCCTTTATATAACAGGGCGGAGGCGGTTTACAAAAGAGAGTCCTACTCGGACTCGAGGTGGAGTTTATATCTTTACATCTATTCCGACTTCATGTTAGTTTGGATTACAATCATCCTTTGCCTAATACGACTCAGTTTCCTTAGCTAGGGTTTGTCATGATTCTTCACGCCTTACTCATCCCCGGCTGCCTCCGGCCTCCTGTAGTTGCCTGGCGATTTCACTGGTTGGGCCTCGTGGCTTTGCCTTGTGGGCCCCCGGTATACATATCCTGATGTAGCCCCGAGTGCTTCATGATCGAGTGCCTTCCTGCGGTCAAGTCTTCCCAAGTGCTTTTAGCCGAGTGCTTGTTGCTTGGCGAGGAGGTCACGAAGAACTCATCGAGATTCTTTATGCTTTTATTCCGAGCTGTCTCTGTCCCAGTTTACCAGGCCAACTCGTTACTTGGCATGTTTCTGTCTTGACCGTATTCAATGTAAGTGGTATTAGCGCATCCGGGCGCATAACCTTTGGCCTTTTTACAGAGCGCATCTCAGCCTGCCGTCAGGTATCCATCGTCGCCCTTCTTGGGGTCACACGATCACCATACCTTGTAGGCATCTATTTTTAGAGTCATCTTTACAGTACCTGACTTCATTCTCTGAACGTTGTCAGCTTACGGCCTATCATGATGCATACCATAAGAGGATGTTATTCCTTGGGTGGTACCCGTAATCCCGTGTGTCACGGACTTCTGGCTTTTGGCCCATCTTGGGGCATACCATTTCCCAATTCAATTTTTTGGGCCGTTGGCGATCGTGCATGACGTGCGTGTCCATCGCCCACCTCAAGTGCTCCTAGGGCGGCGGGACACAGGAAAAGGTGATCGGTTTCCGCTAGAGGCGAGAGTCGGCGCCGCTTCCCTATCAATATGGAGCAAATGAAGTGGCCTCGCACTGTTCCCACTTGCCCCTTTGTTCTCCAATCTTTTTCCTTCGCGACCTCCGCCGCTAGGGTTAACTCTTCTTGTCACCCTAATCTCACGCGATCGCAAGGCTTCTTTGTTCAAAGATGTCGTCTCCTTCTCCCGCAACCGTTCACCCGTCCGCCTCGACCAAGGATTGGGCTACCTCGGTAACGATGGAGGGGCAGCTGGAGGATTTAGTAAGCGTCGGTGTTTTTCCGCCATTGGTGATGCTCGCCGCCCGCCCTGCTGCAGGTGAATTCTGCCCTACCCCTCGTGCTGAGGAGGTGGTCGTCTTTGAATCCTTCTTTATGCGTGGGCTTGGTCTTCCGGCGTCCCCCTTTCTCCGCGGCATTCTTGAGTTCTATGGGATCGAGCTAACTCATCTTAACCCCAACTCCATTCTCCAAATCGCTGCCTTCGTCAACCTCTGTGAGGCCTTCCTTGGTATTCGCCCCCATTTCAATCTCTTTCGCCACCTTTTCCTTCTTAAGCCTTTTCCTAATAAGAACTCCCCCAAAGTGGTTGGGGGTGCCGGGTTCCAGCTGAGGGATGGCATGAAAAAGCCTTACCTTAACATTCCTTTCAAGTCCTCGAATAAGGGTTGGCACCAAGAGTGGTTTTATTGCGCCAATCCTGATCCTCCATTGCCCGCCTTTACTGGGACGCCACCCAAGCCTTCTCCTGACTGGACATCGCTTCCTAGAGATGATGGGATGGACCAAGTGATTGATCTCATGGGGCTGATTTCTGAGTTGAAGGAGAATGGGCTCACTGGCATGGCCGTCGTTGCCAACTTTTGTACCCGCCGAATTCAGCCTCTCAAGGATCGAGTTCATCCTGGGTATGAATATGAGGGCCCCAACGATCCTACACGGGAGGTTTCTGAGGAAATTACCTCGGCGGGCGTTGGCCGTGTCTTGATTTTTTCGCTCCGAACGAGAAGATCGTCGTTCCCAGAAGCCCGAGACCTTTTACAAAGCTCAATCCTGCACCTCCGGTAAAAGGATCTCCATCGCCTTCCTGAGCTGAATCTTCTGACCTTTGTTAGGACCTTGCTCTGAATATGTGTCTTCTTTTTTGTACTTTCAGGGACGTGATGCCTTTTTTTCCGATGCGCCGCTCCCTGAATTCCCCGTACATAAGGGTCACAAACGAAACATCCCCGCCCGCGCTTCTTCCGCTGTCCCAATTGCGAAGCGGAGTAGAGTGAATGAACCTGACGATGATCCTGTCGGAAAGGGGAAAAATCCGGTTGTTCGCAAGGCTAAGAGGAAGCAGTCGGCAAGAGATGTACATCCGACTGGTGGTCCAAAGATCTGAGACCCTACGACCGTGCGGCCTCCTCCCCCGGCTTCTTCCTCTTCAAGCCAGTCTGTGGGACCCGAAGTGTTTAAGCCCCCGGCTCATCCTACGGTCGAAAGTGTGCCTTCGCCTGCGTGCCCGACTGGAGCTCCCTTGTTTGCAGCATAAAGTATACTCTTTGGAACTCTGTTTGGTAGTCCTTCGCTTAGAAGGGTTTAAAGTGCTAGATAACAAGATCCAACAGGTTGGATTTCCTTGCTATCCCTTCCTTGTTCCCCTGGACCGTGTCTTGATCGTTTCTTCTCGCAGGGATCCTGTTGATGAAGTCCTTCATGAAACACCGCATCTGGAGTCTCCGGCGGTTGTCCACGGGGATGACTCCGGCACCGTGGAGGGTGAGAGGTTGGTTGATGTTGCGTCCGCTGCTTCTAACGTTGCCGCGGAACCAGTCGGAACGGTCCTCCCAATAGCCCCCGAGGCTACAAGCAGCGAAGCCAATTTGGAGCCGAGTGGTTCCCAGCCGCCTTTCCTTCTCGGACCGACTATCCGTGCCGCGTCCCCCGTCAATGCTGCTGTTCCTCCTTTGACGCCAGAAGATCCTACCACCCCCCTTCGCCCATCACCACCGCGTGAAGAAATCCCCCTGCCTCCTCGCCCGAAATCTCCGGTGCGGGTTGCATTTGTTGATGATGACGGTGATGTGATCCTTTTGGATGTCGAGGACGAGGATAAGGATTGGGAGTCGTTCTGTGATGCCGCCTACACATGTTATCGTCTTGGCAATGTGAGTTGTCTGTGCTGCACTTTCTTTAAGAGTCTTCTTTTTGTTTTCTTCGAAGCCTATCATTGTTTCGTCGTCTTCAGCGCATGTCGTCCTTCGCCAAGGACCGGAATTTTCTTCTTTGAAAATTACTCTCGAGGATGAAAATGAGGAAGGATTATGCTGCCGAAGTTGAGCAGATCCGTCTTGGTGGAGGGAGCTCACGCGCAGCGTGGAGAATCGAGAAGGCTGGAAGGGCTTGAAGTCGAATCCGATCTCGGCGGAGAAATTGAACCTGATTAATTTTTCTGACGGTATTCTTCTCGTCCGAGTGCCTTGAACCCCGACTCTATTCTTCGTCTTCTGATGCCTCGGTCCTTGCCTTTTCATATTTTCGAGAGAAGCTCAAGTCCTCTCTTTCCCGAAATGAGGAACTGAAGAGAGCTGAAGAAATTACCAAGAAAGAAGTGGCCAGGCTGATAAGAGAATTGGAAGGTGCGCTCTCGGTTTTGTCTTCTGCCTTGTCGTCCTTCTTTTGGCGTTAGGACTTACGATTGGTATCTGCGGTGCATCGGGTCAACTTCGCAAGCTTCGATGCCGGGTTCTTAATGATAAGATCAAATGTCTTTGAAGCACGAGCGATCGTCTCCAAGCGGGTTCAGAGAGGATGTTGCGAATCTGAGTCTGATGAAGCGGCACAGCGGTGTCCTTATGACGCCGATATCACAATTGAGAGGTGGAAGAAGCCCTAAACTTAATGCGCATTTGGAGGACATCGCAATCACGAGCGCCTGCTAGGTGTTGGCGATCACCAAGTCCTTGTATCCGCGGGTGGAGCTCGAGGCTGTCAAGGAGGGGTTTGCCCGTACTGTCGATGATGATCAAGCGCTTTCCCTTATGGATGAGGTCAAGGACTTCTTGCTGCTTTAGTTAAAAACTTGGACTTGGGTCCTGTGTAGTTTTCTGTTTGTACTGAACTTGCCCTGCGATTTTTTGTTCCTTCAGGATGATCATTCCAATGTTGAAAAATTCCCCTGGCCTGGATTTGCCTTGTGAAAATGTCTTGCTTCTGCCTTAATGCACTCGTTGGTTCCCGGCCCATTAGGAGGCATGTCTGGCGTCTTGGCCCGTTTTGAAGTCTTCGATCATCATGGCGTCTGACTCCCCTCGAGACATGTGCGATGTTACATCTAGCACGCTCGGGAGGTGAACCGTTCCCGCCTCAATGACAGGCGTCGTTTTGAGCAAGAGCGAGTCTCTCTCGAGGACGAGCGTTGCCCGTATAAGTGAACTCAGCCTCGGTTTTTGTGATTTGCAGCGCACTACCGTTCTCCACCGGCTCGTTTCTCTTCGTTCTTCAAGAACTTCTTCTTGTTTCTTTGACGCGCTTCATCCGTTCGCCTTCTTCTTCGCCTGATTTCTTGTTTTTCGTGCTTATGGAATTGCGACCGTTGGTTGATCGTTTATCTTCTTTTTTGCAGGTTCCTTTCTTCTTCTTCCTCATGGATTCTTCTTCTTCTTCTGAGGATCTCTCTCCCTTGTCTCTCCCTCTAGAATCCCCGAGTCCGCCGGTTCCGTCGTGGATCGAGAACATGGTCTTCAACTTTGGCGATGGCGCCCTATGAGCTGAGGGCAATTTGCCAAGCTCTGGGCTGAATATGATCTCGCCATGGCGGAGGTTGCAGAGGAGCAGGCCGTCACCCAGGATGCCGCCGCCGTCGATGTCCTGATCGAGGTCGTTCCTAGGCTCATCGGAGCTAGGGACGCCCTCATCGAAACCGTCGGCCGCGCGTGCCGGGAGTAGTTTTTTTTATCTCTGCAAGGAAAGTAGCACTTTTGTTGTGCGAGGAAATGTTTAGATAGTACTTTTGTTGTATATATCTTTTATGGTATCTGGACAATGCTGGACTTTTGTAAGACTGTTTTAGTTGTAGCTTGCCTTTTCTTTTTTCCTTGTTTAGATCTTTTCGACTTTCCCGAGTGGTTTTTCATCCTCCCTTATGTTTAAGCACCCCGTCCGATTAGTCTAGCCCCCGAGCATCGCGAGTTGGCGCTTGGCCTTTTCCCTCGAGCGTGCTTTTCGTCAGGTAACTAGACTTTTTCGTCCGGGGTTTCACAATCGAGGGTTTAGAGCACTCGGATTTAGTCATGACCGTAGGGAAAAGAAGAAAGATAGGAGTTGGTTTGCAAGCGGGGTTGCACATGTGCAACACTATTAGTTGTAGCCCCCGACTTACTGTTTAATTGAGAAACAATTGAGTAGCAAGTCAATTGAATAAAAATTCTGACACATGGCATCTCTTGAAACAAGTAATCCTCCCAGCCGAGTTGCGCATGCGCAACACTATTAGGTGTAGCCCCCGACTTACTGCTTAATTGAGTAACAATTGAGTAGCAAGTCTAATCATAAAACATTTTAAGAGTAAAAACGGCGTAGCTGCTCTATGTTCCATGAGTTGTTGATGATGGCGCCGTCTTCTCGCTTAAGCCTGTAGGCTCTCGGACGTGTCACCTCGTCGACGATGTAGGGGCCTTCCCAATTCGGAGATAACTTGTGCTCGTGCTTCTGGCTCTTTATTAGGACCAAATCGCCCTTGGAGAACGCTCGGTTTCGGACGTTTCGATCATGGTAGCGGCCGAGAACTGGAGGTATCTGATCGACCGGACGCGGCGACCTCCTTGCCTCCTCCGGTCGTCGATGTCTCCCATTCGCTTTCTTCGACTCGGCCTCCTTGAAATTCCGGACGGGGATCAGAAGGTCAACTTCGATGGGTAGGACCGTTCGAGCCGTGACCGGAAAAAAGTGATTGCCGGTTGCCGGCTGGGTGGTTCTCGGCCCCAGTTATTGAAGGCAATTCTTTTACCCATCGGGTGGCGTACGGTTTGAGACGGTCGAAGATTCGCGCCTTTAAGCCCTGCAGCACCATACCGTTTGCCCTTTCTAATTGACCATTGCTCTTTGGATGAGCCACGGAGGCGAAGCAAACTTTGATGCCGAGCTCGTCGCACTAGTCTTGAAATTCTTCTCCTCGGAATTGGGTTCCATTGTCCGTGATAATCCTTTTTGGCACACCGAATCTTACCACGATCTCTTGGAAAAATTCTTTGGCCTTGGCCGCTGTGATTGTAGCCACTGGCTTTGCTTCTATCCACTTAGTGAATTTGTCGACGGCGACAAAGAGGTGAGTGAAACCGCCTTGAGCCTTCTTCAATGGGCGACCATGTCGAGCCCCAGGCCTAAGCGGCCAAGTGATCGGAATTGTCTCTGGCTTACGGCGAGCGCGTGTATTTGGCGAGCAAAAAGCGGCATCCTTCACGGTTCAGACGATGTCCTCCGCATCGATCCGATGATCGGCGGAAGAAGCCTTGTCGATATGCCTTGCCCACCAGTGTGCTTGACGCCGCGTGATGCCCACAGATTCCCGAATGGATTTCTCTGAGTAGGCTTTTTCCTTCTTGCTCTGATATGCATCGCCTTAGGACTCCGGAGGCACTTTTTCGAAATAATTCTTCTCCTACTACCATGTAGTTCTTGTTGCGTCGTGAGATGCACTTTGCCTCTGTTCGATCTTCCGGAAGTTCATCCCTTAACAAGTAATTGAGAAAAGGAGTCGTCCAATCTGCGTTGATGACTAAGACCTCTTCTTCAATGGGTGTTTCTTCTGATTTGCTTTGTTCCTGCTTTTGGCTTATTGAAGGTTTATGGAGCTCTTCGACAAACACACCAGCCGGTACTGTTGCCCGAGTGGAACCCAGCCTTGCCAATTCGTCTGCCGCTTCGTTATCGCGGCGGAGCACATGAATAAGCTCCAACCCGTCGAACTTGTCTTCCAGCTTCCGTACCTCCTAGCAGTATGCTGCCATGTTGTCTTCGACGCACGACCAATCCTTTTGTACTTGATTAATCACCAACATGGAGTCGCCCCGAATAGTTAGCCACCGGACACCAAGGGATATCGCAATGCGAAGCCCGTGGATGAGCGCCTCGTACTCGGCGGCATTGTTTGACGCCGGGAGTGGATCTGAAGGACGTATTTCAGGCGCTCACCTGTTGGAGAGATGAGGACCATGCCGGCTCCTGCGCCGCTGAGCATAAGGGATCCGTCGAAATACATTGTCCAGTATTCCAGCTCTTCGATGGTCGTCGGAGTTTGTAATTCTATCCATTCGGCGGCGAAATCGGCAAGTATTTGAGATTTTATTGCCGTTCGCGGCCTGAAGGAGATTTCAAAGGCCCCAAGCTCGACCGCCCATTTTGCAATCCTCCCGGTGGCCTCCCGATTGTGGAGTATGTCCCCAAGCGGAAGGTGGTGATTACCGAAATTGAATGCCCTTGGAAGTAGTGCTTGAGTTTGCGAGAGGCGAGCAACACGGCGTACAATAGCTTTTGTACATATGGGTAGCGCACCTTAGATTCTCCCAGCACCTCACTGATGAAATAGACTGGTCGTTGGATTTTCTGGAGATGCCCTTCTTCCTTCTGCTCTGCCACGATTGCAGCACTGACTACATGAGTCGTCGCGACAATGTAGAGCAAAAGGGGTTCTTCGGGCATTGGTGGAACCAGCATAGGTGGAGATGACAAGAATGTCTTCAGTTCTTCGAAAGCCTGCTGTGCTTCGGTGGTCCATTGAAAGTTACCCTGCTTCTTCAGAAGTTTGAAGAAGGGCATTCCTCGTGACCCTAGCCGAGAGATGAACCTACCGAGTGCTACCATGCATCCGGTGAACTTCTAGACGTCCTTCTGGCTGGTTGGAGGTTTCATTTTTAGAATTGCATTGATCTTTTCTGGGTTCGCCTCGATGCCCCGCTATGAAACAATGAATCCGAGTAATTTCCCAGATGGGACTCCAAAGACACATTTTTCCGGGTTGAGCTTCATCTTGTAAGCCCTTAGACTTTCAAAGGTTTCAGCCAAGTCAGATATGAGGTCTTCCTTCGCACGAGTCTTGACAACAACGTCGTCGACATATGCTTCCACGTTGCGCCCGATCTGGGAGTGAAAACATCGCTGTATCGCGTGTTGATAAGTTGCGCCAGTGTTTTTCAAACCAAACGGCATCGTGGCGTGCGAGAATCGTAAGCGGAGTGATGAGCGAAGTCTTGATGCAATCTTCCTCTTTGCTTTGATCGATGATATCCGAGTAGGCATCGAGCGAGGAGTTCCTGACCGTAGTCGAATCTACCACGGTCTATCTGAGGCAGCCGAAAGGATCTTTCGGGCAAGCCTTGTTGAGATCGGTATAATCAACGCATATGCGCCAGCTTTTATTCTTTTTGCGAACAAGCACTAGGCTCGCCAGCCAGTCAGGATGGTACACTTCTTTTATGAAACCTGCTGCTAAAAGTTTCGTGATTTCTTCCCTAATGGCTTCTTTCCTGTCTTGAGCAAATCTTCGGAGCCGTTGCTTGATGGGCTTGGCCTTCTTATTAACATTCAAAGAATGCTCGATCACCTCCCTGGGGACACCGGGCATATCGGATGGTTTCCATGCAAAGATGTCGGTTGGCGAAGAAAAGTGACGAGCGTCTTCCTATTTGGGGTGAGGCTGTCCGTCGAGGCATGTCTGGCGGAGTTGGACGGGTCGAGGATTATCTTCTTGGTCTCCTCATCAGGTTTTAGGCTTATCTTGACCTACTTCTTGGCTGGTACTTCTCCTTCGTTTTCTTGGTGTGCGGCTGCCTGCCGGATCTTTTTTCTGTCGTCGACCACGTCTTGAGCTTCAGCCATCTCGCAGTTTTCTTTGTCGCAGACGAACGATTGCTTGACATCGCCACGGATGGAAATGATGCCCTTCGGCCCTGGCATCTTCAGGACGAGATAAGTGTAATGTGGCACGGCCATGAATCTGGCCAAGCCGGGCCTTCCCAAGATGGCATGATATGCCGTCTGAAAGTTGGCTACTTCAAAGTTGAGGTACTCTGTCCGAAAATTCTCTTTGGTTCCAAACGTGACTGGTAAGGTGATTTGTCCGAGTGGGACCGAAGAAGTTCCGGAAATTACTCCATGGAATGGTGATGAACGCCGCTTCAGCTCAGAGCGGGGAATCTTCATATCATCGAAAGTTTTGGAGAAGAGAACATTGAGTCCACTCCCTCCGTCGACCAGCACCCTCTTGAGTTTAACATTGCGCACCACCGGGCCCAACACCAGCGGAAATCTTCTGGGATAAGGGATGTGATCCGGATGATCCGAACGGTCAAAAGTGATGGGGACCTCGGACCATCGAGATCTTGAGGAGCCACCGGCATGGCGGCGTTAGCGTCCTGGCCGTGAGTTTTGCTTCGCTTTGACTTCGTAAGCCATTGAGCCTCCGTAAATGTAGTTGAGCTCACGTTCCATCTTTTAATATTCGCCTTCATCATCTTCAGGGGGATCTTGTTTTTTCTTCTCTTCATCTTTTGCTTCGCCTCTGGTCGGTCGTTTTCTAGATTCTTTAGCGAACCTCCTCAAAGTGAAGCAATCCTTCGCAGCGTGTTTACCTTTTGGATGAAAAGAACAAATAGCTTCCATCACCGTATCATAGTTGTCGGTGCGTGGCGCGCGATGCCGGCCTTGCTCGACTGCTGCCACTATTTCTCCAGGCTTCCGCTTCCTGTCTCGTTGTCTTGATGACTCGGCGTAATCCTTCTTATCTTTATATCGTGGGCGATCATCTTGCCGTTCGGCCAAAGCATCTGAGGCCGTCGCATAACGATCCGCCAGCTCGAACATCTCCCTTACGGTGGTCGGCGGATTTCGAGACATCTTCTTGATCAAGTCGGGTCGTTGGCGCCCATACGGAATCGCGATATTTGCCGCTTCGAGATATCCTAATTGTATTCTTCTTTTGCATGAGCGCGGATGAATTCTCGGAGCGTCTCATTCCTTTTCTGGCGGAGCTGGTACAGGTCCCATTGCGTTCCAGGCCGCTCGTAAGTGCCTTGGAAGTTGGTGATGAATTGTTCACAAAGATCCTCCCAGGAATCTATGGAATTTGCCGGTAGGTCTGTGAGCCACGCTTGAGCCGAAGAGGTGAGCATGACTGGGAGGTAATTAGCCATCACATTGTGATCGCCCCCGGCAGCCATGGTCGCAAGAGAGTAAACCTGGAGCCAAGCTTCTGGATCTCTTTCTCCGTCAAATTTAGTGATGCTCTTTGGATTGAATCGCCGGTCCAAACCACTCAATGGCGAGGGTGGAAAGGATGCCTTCAATAGGACCGTCGTTGCGTCTTCGTGGAGAACGTCGATAAGGCGATCTATTTCGGTGGTTTTCGTTTTCCCCGCTATTATGGCGGAGGTGATTTCGGCGATCGTCCCAGTCGCCGTGGCCAATGCCAAAACGTTCATAGTCATCTCTGCGCCTACGGCGCTCTTCATCTTCGGTCACACCGTCTGGCGTTTAAATCCGCGAAGGTCGGTGATGATTCTGTTGAGTGTCTTCCCTCGTTGAAGCTCTCGCTTGACGATTGCTATGGCCGTATTCTTTGCTAGCGACTGTGAGTTGAGGCGATGCGAGATGGCTCCTTTTCCTTGGCTCCTCTGGTCTTCTGAATCGCCGCCGCCACCATAGCTTTGAACTTGGGCTACGATCGGAGCGGCCGGGCTATTAGGACCAAGCAGTGGTCCTAAAGT
Source organism: Guadua angustifolia (assembly GCA_036346375.1). NCBI lineage: Eukaryota > Viridiplantae > Streptophyta > Magnoliopsida > Poales > Poaceae > Guadua > Guadua angustifolia. The sequence goes on along the minus strand of CM070502.1, from coordinate 58,666,065 downwards.
ATCAAGAAGCGTCTTGGAGGCAACGATATTCTGCTGAGGAGTATGGAAAACCAATTGGTTCCCCATCTTCGTCTGCAAGATTTCTTCATTGACATTGCGGCCTCTGTTCTGGAGAAGTCTCGCGCGGCCTTCTTGTCGTTGACGCTCTTCCTCTGCAGCGTTCGCTGCGTCCTTCTGTTGCTGAGATTCCGTTCGCAGCTCTTCGATCACGAAAACGCCGCGAATGCTCTGGAAATTTTCCGCCTCATGTTCTGAATCGGAGGAACAAGAAGATGAGTAGTACTGACCTTTGGATCCGAGTGGTTTTCTTGCATATTTGACCACTCGGGGTTAAATCGTTAGCGGTTCGGCTCAAGGCGGGGTTCGAGACCTTTGGCTTCTTGTCGAGGACGAGATGGCCATGCTGTTCCCGATCGAGTGGTTGTCGGCTAAGGGAACCTCAATTGCCTCAGATTGAGGCGATCCGAATCCGAAAGGAAAGATGACCAAAAAATCGGCGATGAAATCCGGACTTCGGCAACGCGCCGAGGGCGGAGGCGAAGGTGGCCATGTTTTCTTGAAGATCGCCATCGAGCTTCTTGAGATCGATCTAAGCGCAGCCCCTACCGCACGCCAAGCTGCCGAGGGTTGTTACTGAGCAATAATTAAAGGGGCTAACATTTGGATCGAGAACTTCGATGGTAGCACAAGACACGAGAATTATACAGGTTCGGGCTCTCACGGTGGAGATAATACCCTAGTCCTGTGCTCTGGGATTATGATTGGCTAGCTTATTTGCTGATGACCTTGTGTGTTCTTCTTCCATCCCCTCCCTTTATATAACAGGGCGGAGGCGGTTTACAAAAGAGAGTCCTACTCGGACTCGAGGTGGAGTTTATATCTTTACATCTATTCCGACTTCATGTTAGTTTGGATTACAATCATCCTTTGCCTAATACGACTCAGTTTCCTTAGCTAGGGTTTGTCATGATTCTTCACGCCTTACTCATCCCCGGTTGCCTCCGGCCTCCTGTAGTTGGCCGGCCCAGTTTCACCTGGTTGGGCCTCGCCGGCCTGCCTTGTGGGCCCCCGGGGTATACATATCCCATAATGTAGCCCCTGAGTGCTTCATGATCGAGTGCCTTCCTGCGGTCAAGTCTTCCCGAGTGCTTTTGGCCGAGTGCTTGTCGCTTGGCGAGGAGGTCACGAAGAACTCGTCGAGATTCTTTATGCATTTATTCCGAGCTGTCTCTGTCCCAGTTTACTAGGCCAACTCGTTACTTGGCATGTTTCCTGTGCGCACCCATATTCGGCCGAGTGGTATTAGCGCATCCGGGCGCATAACCTTTGGCCTTTTTATAGAGCACATCTCAGCCTGCCCGTCAGGTATCCATCGCCGCCCTTCTTGGGGTCACACGATCACCATACCTTGTAGGCATCTATTTTTAGAGTCATCTTTACGGTACCTGACTTCGTTCTCTGAACGTTGTCAGCTTACGGCCTATCATGAGGCATACCATAAGAGGATGTTATTCCTTGGGTGGTACCCATAATCCCGTGTGTCACGGACTTCTGGCTTTTGGCCCATCTTGGGGTATACCATTTCCCAATTCAATTTTTTGGGCCGTTGGCGATCGTGCACGACGTGCGTGTCCACTGACCCCCACCTGAAGTGCTCCTAGGCGGCCGGGACACAGGAAAAGTGATGACGGTTTCCGCTAGAGGCGAGAGTCGTCGCTTCCTATCAATATGGAGCAAATGAGGTGGCCTCGCCTTTGTTCCCACTTGCCCTTTGTTCTCCAATCTTTTTCCTTCGCGACCTCCGCCGCTAGGGTTAACTCTTCTTGTCACCCTAATCTCACGCGATCGCAAGGCTTCTTCGTTCAAAGATGTCGTCTCCTTCTCCCGCAACCGTTCACCCATCCGCCTCGACCAAGGATTGGGCTACCTCGGTAACGACGGAGGGGCGGCTGGAGGATTTAGTAAGCGTCGGTGTTTTTCCGCCATTGGTGATGCTCGCCGCCCGCCCTGCTGCAGGTGAATTCTGCCCTACCCCTCGTGCTGAGGAGGTGGTCGTCTTTGAATCCTTCTTTATGCGTGGGCTTGGTCTTCCGGCGTCCCCCTTTCTCTGCGGCATTCTTGAGTTCTATGGGATCGAACTAACTCATCTTAACCCCAACTCCATTGTCCAAATCGCTGCTTTCGTCAACCTCTGTGAGGCCTTCCTTTGTATTCGCCCCCACTTCAATCTTTTTTATACCTTTTCCTTCTTAAGCCTTTTCCTAATAAGAACTCCCCAAAGTGGTTGGGGTGCGAGTTCAGTGAGGATGGCATGAAAAAGCCTTACCTTAACATTCCTTTCAAGTCCTCGAATAAGGGTTGGCACCAAGAGTGGTTTTATTGCGCCAATCTGATCCTCCATTGCCGCCTTCTTGGGGCGCCACCCAAGCCTTCTCTGTTGGACATCGCTTCCCGAGATGATGGGATGGACCAAGTGATTGATCTCATGGGGCTGATTTACGAGTTGAAGGAGAATGGGCTCACTGGCATGGCCGTCGTTGCCAACTTTTGTACCCGCCGAATTCAGCCTCTCAAGGATCGAGTTCATCCTGGGTATGAATATGAGGGCCCCAACGATCCTACACGGGAGGTTTCTGAGGAAATTACCTCGACGGCGTTCTTCGGCCGTGCCGCTGATTTTTTTGCTCCGAACGAGAAGATCGTCGTTCCTAGAAGCCCGAGACCTTTTATAAAGCTCAATCCTGCACCTTCGGTAAAAGGATCTCCATCGCCTTCCTGTGCTGAATCTTCTGACCTTTGTTTGGACCTTGCTCTGAATATGTGTCTTCTTTTTTGTACTTTCAGGGACGTGATGCCTTCTTTTCCGATGCGCCGCTCCCTGAATTCCCCGTACATAAGGGTCACAAACGAAACTTCCCCGCCCGCGCTTCTTCCGGTGTCCCAATTGCGAAGCGGAGTAGAGTGAATGAACCTGACGATGATCCTGTCGAAAAGGGGAAAAATCCGGTTGTTCGCAAGGCTAAGAGGAAGCAGTCGGCAAGAGATGTACATCCGACTGGTGGTCCAAAGATCCGGGACCCTCGACCGACGGCCTCCTCCCCGCTTCTTCCTCTTCAAGCGATCTGTGGGACTGAAGTGTTTAAGCCCGGCTCATCCTACGATCGAAAGTGTGCCTTCGCTGCTTGGCCGATTGGAGCTCCCTTGTTTGCAGCATAAAGTATGCTGCGAGGAACTCTGTTTGGTAGTCCTTCACTTGGGAGAATTTAAAGTGCAAGATAACAAGATCCAACAGGTTGGATTTCCTTGTTATCCCTTCCATGTTCCCCTGGACCGTGTCTTGATCGTTTCTTCTCGGAGGGATCCTGTTGATGAAGTATTTCATGAAACACCGCATCTGGAGTCTCCGGCGGTTGTCCACGGGGATGACTCCGGCACCGTGGAGGGTGAGAGGTTGGTTGATGCTGCGTCCGCTGCTTCTAACGTTGCCGCGGAACAAGTCGGAACGGTCCTCCCAACAGCCCCCGAGGCTACAAGCAGCGAAGCCAATTTGGAGCCGAGTGGTTCCCAGCCGCCTTTCCTTCTCGGACCGACTGTCCGTGCCGCGTCCCCCGTCAATGCTGCTGTTCCTCCTTTGACGCCAGAAGATCCTACCACCCCCCTTCGCCCATCACCACCGCGTGAAGAAATCCCCCACCTCCTCGCCCGAAATCTCCCGTGCGGGCTGCATTTGTTGATGATGACGGTGATGTGATCCTTTTGGATGGCGAGGACGAGGATAAGGATTGGGAGTCGTTCTATGATGCCGCCTACACCTGTTATCGTCTTGGCAATGTGAGTTGTCTATGCTACACTTTCTTTAAGAGTCTTCTTTTTGTTTTCTTTGAAGCCTATCATTGTTTCGTCATCTTCAGCGCATGTCGTCCTTCGCCAAGGACCGGAATTTTCTTCTTTGAAAATTACTCCCGAGGATGAAAATGAGGAAGGATTATCTTTGCCAGAAGTTGAGCAGATCCGTCTTGGTGGAGGGGAGCTCACACGCAGCGTGGAGAATCGAGAAGGCTGGAAGGGCTTCAAGTCGAATCCGATCTCTCGGCGGAGAAATTGAACCTGATTAATTTTTCTGACGGTATTCTTCTCGTCCGAGTGCCTTGAGCCCCGACTCTATTCTTCGTCTTCTGATGCCTCGGTCCTTGCCTTTTCAGATTTCCAAGAGAAGCTCGAGTCCTCTCTTTCCCGAAATGAGGAACTGAAGAGAGCTGAAGAAAATGCCAAGAAAGAAGTGGCCAGGCTGACAAGAGAATTGGAAGGTGCGCTCTCGGTTTTGTCTTCTGCCTTGTCGTCCTTCTTTTGGCGCTCCCAGGCTTACCCGATTGGTATCCTGCAGTGCATCCGGTCAACTCGCAAGCTCAGTACCAGGTTCTTAATGATAAGATCAAATGTACTGAAGCACGAGCCGATCGTCTCCAAGCGGGTTCAGAGAGGTTGTTCCCAATCCGAGTGGTTGTCCGGCTAAGGGAACCTCAGAATTGCCTCCAGATTGGAACTGATCCGAATCCGAAAGGGAAAGATGACCAAAATCGTCGGCGATGAAATCCAGACTTCCGAAGCGAAACGCCTGGGGCGGCGCGAAGGTGGCCATGTTTTTGCTGAAGATCACCATCGAGCTTGCTGAGATCGATCCTAGCGCAGCCCCTACCTGGCACGCCAACTGTCGAGGGTTGTTACCGACAATAATTAAAAGGGGGCTAAGCGCTGGATCGGGAACTCGATGGTAGCACAAGACACGAGAATTATACAGGTTCGGGCTCTCACGGTGGAGATAATACCCTAGTCCTGTGCTCTGGGATTATGATTGGCTAGCTTATTTGCTGATGACCTTGTGTGTTCTTCTTCCGTCCCCTCCCTTTATATAACAGGGCGGAGGCGGTTTACAAAAGAGAGTCCTACTCGGACTCGAGGTGGAGTTTATATCTTTACATCTATTCCGACTTCATATTATTTTGGATTACAATCATCCTTTGCCTAATACGACTCAGTTTCCTTAGCTAGGGTTTGTCATGATTCTTCACGCCTTACTCATCCCCGGCTGCCTCCGGCCTCCTGTAGTTGGCCCGGCCCAGTTTCACCTGGTTGGGCCTCGTCGGCCTGCCTTGTGGGCCCCGGGGTATACATATCCCACAGTAGTAGTTGTGAGGATCGTCTTCCACATGATCAAAACTGTGATATATCATCTCCTCCCCTAGAAAGAGTTCGATTAGCTTCATATTTATCCTATCAACAAACTCATTCCGTGTCGATAGAATAGTTCGAGAAGTAATAATGTCAGATTAGATATGTTTGATGTCTTCTTAACAATCTCTCTAGCTTCACCACCTAAGGTGTCGTGTGACTGATCGATAGCAGGAAGAGGGAATGATGCTATGTCATTACCCATCAATTGAAGCATATTCCTAATATCTAAAAACACAATTTGCTTGACTCTATGAGGACACATTTGGGATCGAGTGACATTGCTTCTTGGAGTTTGTTCTAAAGCCCACGGACATTGTTGGGCTCACGAAAAACAAGTATTATAGCAGATAGCCTCCGAAGCGATGATGGCATCTGTAATACCCCATCCTTGGCTAGGCACTCAACAATGGTATTATTGGCCTCAATAAGACCTCTTTTTTGGCATCTTCATGGAAGGTCGAGTAGATAACACTATCAACTATCCTCAAGTCAACAAAGGACATAGCATCGGCCGCATGGTTTAGAAGCATTCTTAGGAAGTACCTTTCTCCAACAGATGGATATGCAGAGATGATTCTCCCAACCTATGAGTGTTGATCTCTCTTGTTCTATTCCTTTATGCTAGGCTATCAAGTTGTAAACTCTAGAAAATTCCTATACAATTTGTCTCGAGCCCACAGAAAATCATGATTGCCATAAAAATCGGCGGTCCGCATGGTCTGGGATGTGCCTTATCTAGCAATTTTCAGTTTCTCTATATTTACATGATAAAACGACATCTCATCTCATCAAGGAAGGTAAAAAGGATCTTATGAGATTATTGGTCTAGCCATATATTTTCTATCTTGATTTGGTTAAATGGCAAATTTGCAGTGTAGGGTCTTATAGTTTCTCAATGGGGTCCTATTTTTCTTGATATACATCTAACTAATGCTAGCTGTCAAGATTTTATTGAGACTTCTAGTTGTTATTCTTTTCTTGAGTTCCTTAACTTAAAAGTAGAGATGCATCAACAGAAATTCCAAGATGTATACTATTGGAGTGATACAATTCATAGTTCTAATAGTCCGTCCATAGAAAAGGACCATCATTGTTCACTTGTGGCTGTCACTTACGCATTGATGTTTAGTAATTCAGTGTTTTTATATTCATATTGTGAGTATTTGCAAACAAGTAGGACCTGGTAAGTTAAATAAAGAATTTGAAGTGGTAATGTGTAATTGCCTTGCTGCTCATGACCTTATTGTTAGAGGTCAACTTACATGTCTTGTCTTCACAAATACCCTTCTAATTGAATAGTATGTTGTCACATATTTTTTAACCAGTTGTACATTGTGGTACCCAATAACTTTCATGTGGATTACATGTGAGTATTTTATAGGAGAGATAGTTGTCCTACAAAATACAAGTTTTACTTTTAGTAAAATATTCAGGTATGGAAATGCCATTCATATTTTTTTCTAAATTGTTTGTTCTCTGACCAAGCTTTTTAAAGAATACGGCATTATTCTTTTAATTCCATAAGTAAAACAATCCGTATGCTACAATAAGAAAATAACGAGGAAGAAAAAGTGGTACCAAATGCTGAAGGCAAGCCTGAGTTGGGTTTCAAAACAACACTATCCAGTCCAAAACATGAGAGTCAAGAATAATCAAAATAGATGTGAGACCTCATTACAGGAACAGGAATCTCCATGTGCATACAGTACTAGTCCCTGGATCAGTAGCTAGTACACTCATGTTTACAACATCAATATCACAACCAAATAGGATATATAACCTGCAGAGAGATATAATTATACAGATCATAATATAGTAATACATTACAGCAGAAAGAGCTAACAGAAATATCCAAAAGCCACGTAGTATGCCCAACCAACCCGTAAGCATCTGACTAAGCCAACCCTAGAAGAAATCATCGTCAAAATCCCCACAGCCTGCCTGAAAATACAAGTCGTCTGGCATGATAGAAGCTTCATCTTCTGAGACAACGTAGATAACAAGTTTGAGTACATTGGTACTTAGCAAGACTTATAGTGGTTCACAAATGCATATAAATAAGCATACAGACTTAAACAATGAAAGGCTCTAGGTTATTTTGCACTTGCATAAAGAAACATGAACATATGATAATAATAGATTGCAAACCGGAATTTAATAAAACCGCTAAGGGATATTGTAACCATACGAAAGTATTTTCAACCCATGAACTGTCTACCTGACTGCACAGCCCATAAGTTTCGTTCCTTTGACATGAAATGTTGGTTACTAAAAAAATTTCAAACCCAAACCCAATTTCATAAAATATCAAATTCTAACATTGGGATGACTTCACCAAGTGCCCATGACCGCGGGAGCGGCTAATCGGTTAGATTTTATACTCTGCAGAGGTGTACAATTTTACCCACATGGAATGATCAACCTTTTTGTGAGGCCATATGACACACTTCCTTAGGTGTGCCGGCAAGGAGATCATACAGAGCCGTTACATTATCTAGACATGACTTCAATCCAGCCCGGGACGTTAACTCCTTCCATAGAAACAGAAACACTCACCTAAGTCGTGGATCTACTTTCAGTACACTAACACATCGTTTCTGTTCATGGCAAGGCGTAAACCGTTGCACTGGTATGCATTTACCCACACTGCAGCGTGGAAGCCCCTCACAAGCAATCTAGAACGGAGTGCTTCTGTTAGCTCCCACCTACCAAAGAGCGAAGCCATGTCTAAATAACTTAATAGGCTAAGACTATCCCATACCAGCTCTCATGGTTGAACGGAATTCTTGGATCAATAGTGTCCCATTGCTCGGTCCTTAATCCGACACGAACGATACTTCACCCTACACTACGAGTAATTCCCTTTGCTCAACCTGCTATTGCCAATAATTACCCGCGTCAAAACCATAGTTTTATTTTAGGTTTTTATCAAATTATCAGTAACCTTTTTCCAAATGACAGTCGTTCATTACCATAGTTTTATTTTAGGTTTTTATCAAATTACCAGTAACCTTTTTCCAAATGACAGTCGTTCATTTAAATAGTTTTGGAAATGAACAATTCCAATTTAAGCATGGCTAAGCAATTATACTAAGCTAGCGATTATACCCAAAATAACATTAATTATGTCTAAACCATACTTAAGGTTACAAGGTTCACATATCCATACAGATTAAGGAAATCAACATTATACAGGGATAGCTATTGCCTCTACCCAAATTAGCCATTTTACGGAGAATTACACGTATGCATAATATGTTGACAAAAACAACATATGGTAGGTGAAGTATTGGGTTCAACATGGTCAAGGGGTTGCTTGCCTTGCTCCTCGTTGTCTGGCTTGAAGTCTGGGTCTGTAACAAAATCTTCTCCTTCGTTAGGAACGTCGGCATCTACACGTCGCACTGTGAGGGAATATATAGAAATCAGCAATTAAAAAGGGCAAAAGAAAATAGATAGCAAGAATAAATAAAATCTTCACAGAGAACAGGGGTTACTTTACGTGAATTTATTAGTTTTATTTTATGAATTCAAGAAGCTAAAATTATGTATTCTTTTATTTATATTTTCAAATTCAAGATGCAAAAATTATTTAAGATTATAATGATTTGATCATTACAGGCATGAAGCAGATTCTTACCCTTAATTAGGATTCAGATTCTAAGCAATATTTAATTAAATTTTTAATTACTTAACAGCAAACCTTTCTCATTACTAGCATATATATATATATGCACACACACACACTCACACACACACACACACACACACACACATATATATATATATGCATGTATGTATATATATATATATGTATATGCGTGTATGTGGGCACACATGCAAAAGTATGCATGCACAACCACATGAACACAATCAGACTTATACTACTTCCATTCCTTAACACATTTTATTTGTTAGGAAGTTTTAATAAACTTTACATGTCCTTTATTGAGTATGCCCAGCACTGCATTTCTACTGTTCACAATTATGAAATATTTCCATTTCTTAAAACATTTAACTTGAACCATATACGTGTTACATTACATAACATCTGTTTAGCAAATGTAGTAACTTAACTTGAAACACAAATGTTTTTACATATTCAGACTCTTCTCAGCATGAAGATTTCAGAAAAATTTATTTTTCTTTAGTTTGATCAAAGTTGAAATAGCCATTTTCTTAGTGCATTAAGTCCCTATTCAAGTATTCTTATTATTAAAAATCACACAATAAATATTTTTGTATATTCTGAATCTAGCAGATTTTAGATGATTTTAAAAATGTATTTCATTCAATTTGGAGTATTAGTTCAAAAGTTATAGCCATTTGAATTGTCTCGGGTTCAAAAATTAAATTGAAAATTCCAAAATGCGTTTTCACTGTGGAGAGGCCCCTAGCTACTGTGCGCGCTTTCCTATTTAACTCATCCCGAGACATAGACAATCCAGACCCACAAGTCAGTGTGTGCATGAGAGAAAGAGCGGTGAGCCTTTGACCAAGTGGTCCCATGCGTCAGCTTCAGCCATGCCCAACTGACAAATGGGACCCATCGGTCAGCGACTTGCCCAAACGCAACTGACTGATGATCGAACCCCACCTAGCAGTGACAAGAAATAGGGCACCTCGGTTATTGCCTTGCTGCCGGCAAACTAGCTTCGCCGCGGTGGAATGGGTAGCGCCATGATCTTCAGCACACCAAGGCGCGTCGAGAGGTGGAACGCATTCCACCGGAGACGATCGGGAAGGTGGTCGCCACCGTAGAGGTGCGGCAGTGCCATGGCCGATCCCTCGCGAGCTCACCGCCGACCATTTCTTCACCGAACATGCACGGGTTAAGCTTCAGTGATCCTAAAGGTTTCCGTTTTACCTGCGAACGAAGTCGGAGAAGCTTTGGAGACGGCTGCCCACGGAGCACCGGAGCGGAGGAAGAAGGACGACGAAGAACCGAGCTATGGTAGAATCAACCGGTGATAAAAGCTAGTTAGTGGCTTAGGAGTCTAGGCGATTCTTTGGAACCGAATGATTTCAGGGATAGATACCTGATTTGATCTCTAGCCGATTTCCCCCTTTTTAGCTCTACTGCGAGAACAACGAAGAACCAAGAGGTAGATGGTGAATCGGTTCAGCAAATGGCTAAAGAAGGAGAAGGAGCTCAACTGTGATTCAGCACTGGTATTTATAGCCAAAGCGAAGTGATTTTGCCAAAGCCTGGATGCGCTACAAGGATTAGCTTGACTCGGTGTAGAAAAATGGCGAGCTGGCCGGGCTGTAAATGTGACGATATGGCGTGGGAGGCCCAAAGTTGAACATGGCTAAGGCAGGGCAATGCGGACACTGGCGATGCGACGACTCGGTGAGATTCAATGGAGCGAAGCTTGCTCGGGTTCGTTGTACTGGAAGATTAGTTCGGTCGGTCGAACAGAGAAGGAGAAGGTATGAGCCTAACAAGCGGGGCCAAGACCCACTGGCAGTGGCTGAAAGATTTTTCCCATCACACGCCAGGAACGGAGTTTTCGCGAAGCCGATCCCACCTGTCAGCGAGGTGAGGTGGCAAAAGAGATAGATCCGGCTCAGTCAGCTCTAGTACCGGATTTTATTGCACTACAAATCATGGTAAAAATTTTTCAAAATTTTTTAACAGGGTACTTCGACATGTTTTGATGGCTGGTAAAAATTTGAGGTTAAAAAGACTTACCTAAAAATTACTAATATTCCTACAACAGTGACTATCCTAAAATCTTGTTTCTAATTTTATTTTTACTTTGGGTAGAAAATGAAGTCAAATATTTCTGAAACTTTTTATCATAGTTGGATTTGGGCTAGGCATGCTACTGTAAAATTTTAAAGTCAAAACTTTCACAATTAGTTTAAAAAAATTCTGACATAGTAATTTCCAGATTTTTAGAGTTTCTATTTTTAAATTTGGAAAAGTCCTAAATAAAATTATTAATTTATGATATTTTCACCATAGGTACGAACTGTATTTAGGTTTTCATGATAATTTTTGCAGCTCCATATCAGATTCAAAAATATTATATTAATTCTGACAATGCATTATTTTTAGTTAAAAGTTGCTCTCTTTATTTATCTCTTCATTTATCCATGCATAAAATTTCAATTGCTGGGTAAAATAATTTACTTGCATGCTCAGGGTTCTCATGGAAAATTTTTCCAAATTTTAACTTGTTGTCTCTTTACCTTTTTCCCTTTTTCTTCCCCCATTTCTCTTTTATCTAATTTTTCTCACAACACAAAAATCCAAGAAAATCCAAATAATGCAAAAAACATTCACAAAATCCAAAAATATTCACACTCAAATTTAAATACCATATTTTATTGTTCTAAAATTTTTAGGCTGTTACAATAGATTTTAGCCCATAAAGTGTTCTTGTCGGGGATTGGTTATTGCCCATAAACGACCATTGGAACCCGGCCGGCGTCGACCATGCTCGTGCTCAAGGCCGTCCCTCGTAGGGTCCCTGAGCATTCGACCTTCGTCAAGCACCCTCCCGAGCATGCTTGCTCGGGGTCCTCGGCTGGCGTAACGGTCCGTGAAGATGCCTCAAGATCACCCAAAAGCCGCACGCAGTCTCTGAAGAAAGGCGTGGCATTAATCGCAACCGCCCGTAGTCCGCGCACCCGCAATCTCGCTTCGCTGTACCCGTCGCGTGGTGCACCGGCGGTGGCGCGTAGAATGACTCACGCACGTCGAGCGATGGATCGCCCGTAATAAATGCTTTATGCTCTGTAATCCCTATAAATACCCTCTCACGCGAAGGGCTGGGGGTTCGGTTCCATTTCTTTTCACTAGGCTCTCTCCACTAAACTCACATTCGTGCTTGTATGCGGCACTTGTAACCACCTTCACACATCGATGCATCCTTTGGGCGTAGAGAACATTATCTCCCCTACGAGAGGCCCGAACCAGAGAGAAAACGATCCCTTGCACCCTGTGATTGTCTTGGCCACCTCGTTCCGTAGCTCGGTAGGACCTTGGACGCTATACCCCTCGCGGAAAAGGGGCCTTAGGTTGATCCTCATTCAACAAATAAGCTCGGCGGGGACCGGTTCCCTAATAAATCCTTGACTCTAGTACCGAATTTTATTGCACTACAAATCATGGTAAAAAATTTTCAAAATTTTTTAACAGGGTACTTCGACATGTTTTGATGGCTGGTAAAAATTTGAGGTTAAAAAGACTTACCTAAAAATTACTAATATTCCTACAACAGTGACTATCCTAAAATCTTGTTTCTAATTTTATTTTTACTTTGGGTAGAAAATGAAGTCAAATATTTCTGAAACTTTTTATCACAGTTGGATTTGGGCTAGGCATGCTACTGTAAAATTTTAAAGTCAAAAACTTTCACAATTAGTTTATAAAAATTCTGACATAGCAATTTCCAGATTTTTAGAGTTTCTATTTTTAAATTTGGAAAAGTCTTAAATAAAATTATTAATTTATGATATTTTTACCATAGGTACAAACTGTATTTAGGTTTTCATGATAATTTTTGCAGCTCCATATCATATTCAAAAATATTATATTAATTCTGACAATGCATTATTTTTAGTTAAAAGTTGCCCTCTTTATTTATCTCTTCATTTATCCATGCATAAAATTTCAATTGCTAGCTAAAATAATTTACTTGCATGCTCAGGGTTCTCATGGAAAATTTTTCCAAATTTTAACTTGTTGTCTCTTTACCTTTTTCCCTTTTTCTTCCCCCATTTCTCTTTTATCTAATTTTTCTCACAACACAAAAATCCAAGAAAATCCAAATAATGCAAAAAACATTCACAAAATCCAGAAATATTCACACTCAAATTTAAATACCATATTTTACTGTTCTAAAATTTTTAGGCTGTTACAATATATTTTAGCCCATAAAGTGTTCTACATGCAAGTAAATTCAGAGATCAAAGCACTATAGTGGATCGGGCATGCACAAGCGGTTCAAAACCGCTTTCAGAAGTGGTTTTAGAATCGCTAGGTAAGCAACGCAGTGATACCCGTCGGGTATCACTGGCAGTTCCCTCAACCGCTTACGGTTGGACACTTTCTGGCGGTTGGTGTTACCAACCGCTTGTGAAAACTCTCTCAAAAGCGGTTGGTATTACGAAACGCTTGTGGAAAACTCTCTCCATAAGCGGTTGTAGTTACCAACCGCTTGTGAAGAGGCTGACAGCACGGCGTTTTGATATAGAATATGTTTTCAGAGGGGTTTTTGATATTTTGACAATTAAAATAAATAGAACTACAGGAGTTTTTTTGACACAATAATTAAATATATATTATTCATGCGTACTCATTCAGATAATTACAGATTCATTTACAGAAAAATTCGAACTTAATAGACTAAAAAATGAACAAGTTGATGAACACATGAAATAATAAGCCACTTTTACAAGTTTCAAAGAATAAAAGGTGAATCTTGAGCTCATTTCTTGTGTAAAGGCCGCTCTTTGTGCCCTTGGTCAATGTTTATGTCAGTTCACCTGTCCTTATTTCAGGACAAGGTCTCCAACCATTTGCGTGAAACTCGCCTTTGGTGGATACAATCTCGTCGACAATAAAGCCGATGAGTTGTTCTTGGATTCTTTGTAACTTGGTCTTGGCGGGATCACACCTTGCTCATCGATGTTGGGCTGACAAAGTGGGAAGTAAATAAATCTCTAGACATGTAATTAAAGTGTAATTAAGTACTAAGAAATTGACATGTTCAAACTACCTCGGCGTTGGTTGTCGGCACATCATTGTGGGTAATACTTTGCATATAGTGGCACACATAATAGCCACATAAGTTGTTTCCTTCAAATGCGTAAGTAGAACCCGTGATGAAATTTGAAAAGAAAACAATTATTATTGGGATGAAAAACTGTTATGGCATATTAATATTCTTTATCTGAACTCGAGTGCTTATTTGTACATCAAATTCGTTCTCGAAATCTCCTTGTTGCTTCTTTCGGAACCTTGCGAATGCCCTGTGTGATGCGTTATTATGAGTAGTAATTATCAAAGTTGGAATTAGCATGGTATTTCAATATATATAATAAGAAATTAAAACTATCGTATATATATGTACTATATACCTGTTTAGGGTGTCAATGATATATTGATAATTTTCCACCGGAGTCCTTTTTGAGTCTTGAACAACGATCTAGCTGCTATCAAGCTTGATGACAAGAAAGATCCAGTGATACCTATTCATGTATTGCAACATATATGTAACTAGCTAGTAGTATTATCAATGCCTTGGAAAATATAAGAACGAGAGGTTGTATATATACGCATTCGAAGTTGAAGGCGTAAGTATACGGTTTGTAGTCTTTCCCAAGAACGATCGAGAATGTAATCTTCAACATCCTTTCGGCCATGGTTCAATCCAAAGACGTACTCGTTAACAATCTCTGGGTCAATGAAGCCTACGTTGAAGAGTTCTCTTTTCTACATCGTTGTATCTCCATTCTACATAGAAAGGTATAAGTTTAAGAGTTGTAATTTTATTATGCGAGGAAGCACATGGTAAAGGTATGAGCTTGACACTTACAGCACCAAAGAAACTCATGAGAGACACGTTGATGGAGTTGGCATGGTAAATATTGTAGAAGTCATCGAATTGAGCCATATCGTTGTCCCCGCGATAAAAAACTTCTTCTTTGAAATGGAGGGGGAACATCGTTCTTCCTTGAGCGGACTCTGTCATGTACCATTCGTGAAATTGCCGCATCTTGGTTGGCAGATCCTTTGTCTCATTAGGGTCAATCAGCTCCCGGCCCAACTGATATTGCCATTTGACCTTTGCCATTGGAAGATCATCTATTAATCCAAGAGCTGCAGCTGTGGAAGTGATTCCTGCCTCCTTCATAAACCTCTCGAGGTTTTTGTCCTGATCTTGGTCTATCTTCTTCTTTGCCGCCACCGCCTGACCACGTTTATTCTTCTGTGTAGCCTTTATTATTGTCCGTTCATAGTTGGGACGGCAGCAAATGCGTTTTGCGGGGCATGTCGCGAAGTGTTCCGCCGCTTTTGGATCAATTGGTACCTTTGGCTCTGGCTTTTTTTTTGTGAAGTGTGCAGCCAATTCCACTTTCATGACCGCGCCACTCTCCTCATTAGTCATATCATATGCCCTCTTTGGAGGTTCCTTTATCTTAGTCGATCGGTGGAGGAGGCCTTCTTGGGAGCAGTGGAGGAGCCTTTACGCTGTCGAGCTTCTTCCTGAGGAGATGGTGGGCGTGGTTTTCTGGGGGTTCGTTTTTGTTTGAGATGGTGGTGACGGAGTAGGGCTTCTGCGTGGAGCGGGTGGTGGAGGCGTGCTCTGCTTTCTTGGCGAGGCATTGTGTGGAGGTGACGTTGGAGGAGGCGTGGGTTGCGTGGTGGAGATTACGCCTCCACACCTGGAAATATGATGTACCGTTTGCGCGAGAGGATGATATTGTGGAGGGCCTGTCCAAGCTTGGTCACATCGTCGCCTCCAACAATATCGAGTGAAGTTCTTGGTCGCCTCGGCACCTCGTCCGCGACCTTCGAGTAACCGGGGTATCTCGTTGCGATGGAACGTCGGCCTGCTCCACCGGAAATGCCATGCCGTAAGCCACCTTGATGGAGAGGTTATGCGCATCAACGTGTAGCTCACACTGGCGGCGAACCCTTTTGTCACCCACGAGGTAACGGGGTAGCAAGTTATCCGCTTCAGGGGCCCCGGTGGATGTGACTACTCCGCCCTGCCGGAGGGGCTGATCATGGCGTCTGGCTGATTGCTCGGACCTAGTCCCTGAAGCTTGCTGAGGGCAATTTGTACTTGTTATGCGCAATTATGTCGCCGATGCTAGCTTTGGGTTGCTCTGAGCTCTTGTTCCAATTGGTACACTTTATATGATTCTCTTGCTTTGCTTCTCTGCCGGCTCCTGTACATATTCGTATCCTTGGTGAAACCGTACTTTCACTTGCGTATGCTTGCCCATACCTCGTGTCGGCCCGGAGTGCTCGGGGTTTTGAAGGGCATGTGTTAGCTCGTCATTCTCCTATCTCGCACGAACGCACTGCTGGCCGCTTTCGACGCACTGTACAATCCTTTGACCGACCTCTTGCACTCCTAGTGCCATCACCAAGTTGCCGTCATCTGAAAAGGCTCCCCGTGACCCATAAACCAAATCTTGCGAGCGGTCTTCCCACATAGCGGTAGCGGTGTGGCGTCCTTCGCCATTAATTCTTCTTCCCGCTTCTCCCATTTAATGCATGACCTTGAGGTAACCACGGTGCCAAGATGGTGGTGGTATTTCTTCATCGTGAATTGGCCTTGTTCTTGACCATGATGCGGCCTTCGGTGACGGCTTGTACTCCTTGAATGCTTCCCGGTGATCCGCCCGGCTTAGGAAATTGGTTGAAGTCGGGTCTTTCTCCTTCTGCACATACTTGCGGGTGAAGGCGTCTTCCACGCCTGAAACAAGGTTGCCATTTTCTTCAAAGTGAATTTCTTGGCCTTATCTTGGACCCTTGAAATGTGAAATTTTCCTTAATATCTTGCGAGCATGTCCTTGGTAGCAGGAACTTGACCCATTTCTCGATGCTAATTGGGGCGTGATCCCTCACGTGATAACCATAGCGTTGTTATGCGGCCCAAGCTAACTGAAAGAGGGCAACCGCATCCTTCGTTGTTAAGCGTCCGTAAACCGTGCTTTGTGGATGGCTTCTTGTTAGGTCCCCGATGCTTGGGTTGGTTGCTTTCGATGTACGGGGCTTGAAATACACAAACATATGTATAAGCGTGTCGAGTGTATTATATTAATGAATTGCGATTAATTAACATGTCCACGGGATTATATTCTTACGGCTATACCTCATCCTCGCGGAACCGGTGTTCACGGAACCGATGGCTCAAAGCATCACGAACCAACATTAGCTTCATCATTTGCGGCCTCCACGGCCTCACCGGAACCAACATTAGCCTCGGCAGCAGCAGTACTCAATGGCGATGGAGTCAACAAGAAGCTGTTCTCCGCATTGAAAGTAGGGTCACTACGTCTGGTTGCTCCATCTATCCTAATTCGAAAAAATGTTGACATAAACAACCATATTACTGATTACAACACAAGCATATTGTAATAAATTCCTTTCCTCTGCACCACAAAACAAATATAATATTATTTCAACTTGAAAATATACTAACACATTTCACATGATATATATACAATTTGACAATTCACATATACTTACACATTTCACATGATATATATACAATTTGACATTTCACATGATATATATACAATTTGACATTTCATATACTTACATTTCACATATACTTATACATTTCACATATACTTATACATTTCATGATACATATACAATTGACAATTCACATATACTTATTTCTTAATAAAAACTAATGATACGATATGATTTCCAAAAAATGAAATAAGGTTATAAATCCACAACTAGAATGTTAGTAGTCTATTACACCAAAAGAAAGCAAAGCGATCATTCCATGTCAACTAAGCACGTCACCTCGTGGCCTTCTTCACCCAGTGTATCGTATGCTCTCCTGGTAGCCATACTTTTGGAACTTGCAGGTGCTGATGAAAAGCCAGACAGGACCTTCTCAATGGCCGGCACCTTATGTCGCCGATGGGCTTGCCGCAGGTAGTGCAGTATTGGGAGAGCATACGATACACTGGTGAAGAAGGCCGCGAGGTGACATGCTTAGTTGATATGGAATGATCGCTTTGCTTTTTTTGTGTAATGACTACTAACAAGTTGTGATTTATAACCTTATTTCATTTTTTGAAAATCATATCGCTGGAAACCAGTGATTCATTAGTTTTTATTGAGCAATAACAATAATATTCTAAAGAATATATGAGTTGGGCCTGTCACTTGGGCGCCTCGCCCGCCGATTAATCGCAGCTCGGAGATATGGCAACAGATCACATAAAGGCAACAGTATGTCATTCAGAATATGAAGGTTATGCGACAACTACTGATACTCTGCATGCTCAAGATTACATCATAAGGCTTTTAGTCGAACAACGATACTCTGCATGCTCAAAACAAGAGCTCCGACACCTTGTGGGCATTTAGTGAACACCTTGTGGGTAGCGTAATAAAGAGGAGGAGGAGGAGCGGGGCTATACCTCTCCCTCTGGGTGGAATGGTGTGGTGGCGGCGGCTTGGTGGTGAGGAGGCGGCTTGGTGGCGGAGGCGTCGCGAGGTGGTGAGGAGGGTGACGAGGTCACGCTGCTGTGAGGGGTCAAGTGGCGCCGGGATGGTTGGAGTGGCGCCGGGGTGGAGTGGCGCCGGATGGTGGTGTGGCGGACAAGAGCGACGGCAATGCCTTGGTCTCAGCAGGCGGCAAGGTGAGACACGAGAGGTCTAAGCCGCGATGGACTTAGAAAATTTGTGGTTCGCGAGGCGGATGACGAGTGGGCGTCCTTTGACCGGTGAACGCTGTCAGGCCCCGAGCTTCAGGCGACCTTGACCACGACTTGGTGCTTGTATGGCGCTTCGACCTAAGCGCGTTGGCCTCAAGCACGCCCCTTCGACCTCGGGCTCGGCGGGCTCTATCTAGGTGCCGTTGTCCGCCTTGGATTCGGATCAAGCGCTTGACCGGCGGTTGCTCAAGGAGCGGAGTCGTGGGGCGCACGCAGTGCGTGCAGCAAGTCCGGGCGATTCTTGCGACCCTCAGCGTGCATGAAGGCCACTTCAGGGAATCTCTCTGTCCGTTGCATCAGGGAGGTGTGAAGGCCATGGAAGCCACAGTCTTTAAAGGGACACGAAGTCCACGAACTCAAGACACACCCCAAGAGCTTGAGCATTAGCCATAGCCATTGTCGAGCTTAAGCTTAAACACCCCAATGTACTCAATCAATAGAAAAGAACACCACCGCAAAGGCGGCCGGAGTAGAGCTATTACCCTCGTAGGGGCTCGAACGATATAAACCCACGTCGCGTGCTCATTATCGCCTAGCCGACCATCGGCGATTACGACTTGTCCCCTCATTTGAGCCAAGCCGATCCGGGTCCCTAATCACTTAAACCCCGTTTCATTTCGCGGTCGGCGATCCGCCGCCGACAAACCGCGCGCCACCGTGGGGCGATTAGCTTTGCTCTTTCGCAGGAAATCACTAAGTCTTGGGAGCATGGCGGCCGTCAACACATCGTTCAGCGGCACGGACACGGACGCGGACTCGACTCCCGTCCTGTTCTTACCCTCGCCGCCGCCTCTCGAACAAGACGTCTTGGCGGCGGACGACCCAGGCGATGTCTGGTGCTGCGGATGGCCGTGATCCGCAGACCCCGTAAGACGCCCGCCGAATGGTGGAGGTTGCCATCAACGAGCAATAATCGCTCCCGTGAGAGCATCAGAAAAGGCCGCATCGTCCAAAACCCGAGCTCCTCTCGGGAGCGCCGCGCTATCGCTTTGGGTCATAGCCGACCCGATAGGGTGAGGTCGAACTCTTTGGCAGGCGTTGGCGAGAGCTCGTCAGCCGCATCGAGGCCGTGCCATCGCCGCACGGGGCGGCTTCGGGGAGCCACACCCTTAAAGCGATGGCAGCTCGCCAGCACCCGAATCACCGACGCGCTCAGAAGACGCCGCCTCTGAAATTGCGCCCTCGTCGGCCAGCAATCCGGGGCGAGCCTTGACCTGTCTCGCCGCCCGCCCCGAGGGCTCTGGCGGGCAAGGGCCGCACGGATCGAGCTCCACGGGCTCCGCGTCGGCGGTGATGGATCGCGGGTCCCTCCGGATGTTGCGCCAGCGCCGCAGGTCGAGATAGCTGCGTTATTCGCCGGGCGACTCTCGAGCAGCGCTCCGGTCGTGGCGGGGCGGATCACGGAGGAGCCTCGACTCGAGTCCAGCGGCAGCGAGGACTTGGTGGCGGCGACCACGGCCGGCGCCCGTCTCCCCTACGCACAAGCGGCCTATTCGGCGACGCCGTCGCGTCTTGTTGGCGGCTCGGTTCAAACCATCGATAGAATGCTTCGGCGGGACCAGAACCCGGACGAGTTCTTGTCCATTACTCGTCGCCATCTGGCGGCCGGAGGTAACCGAGCTTCGTCATGGCCAACTATCTCCCGACCGTCTTGGGCGGGGCCATAACCTGGCTCTTCAATCAAAAGCTCGGTTCTTCGGTCGTGGCGCCCGAGTCCGCGCCCTCTGCTCCAACTTTCGAGTTGCTACGAAGCGGCGGAAGGGAGAAAGACACGGATCGCGTCATCAGGGGCGAGAATGAGCCGCTCGCGACCGTGCGGCGATTTATTCGCCGAGAATCGATCGAGCATCTCAAGCGAGGCCGTCATAAAGGCCTTCAAATTCGGCGTCGCGACGGCGACTCACCGAGATTTGGAGATCGTCTCGCGGCTCTCCGTCAACAAACTTGTCCGTATGGCGGAATGATATGCGGGACGCCGACGGCGCCATCCGCTGGAAGCATGACTTCGACCAAGGTAAGCTTGGTCCTAACCCGCATGAAGGCGGCCCATCCGCTCGAAGGGCGTCGACCGTGGCGCCGCTCCCAAAAGCGAGCGTGACCACGAGCAGCGGCCTGCCGCCAGGTGGCGGTGTCGGTGAGACGGATGACCGGCGAGAGGTCCTGAGGTCGAGATCAAGCTCGGGAAGGACCCGATGCGTGCTAAGGGCAACCCGACCACGTCAAGCACAAGGCCAACCTCGGCGGCGGGATCGACGACTGGACCGCGGCGGGCCGCAAGAGGCCGAGGGCGCCTGGGCTCGATGAGTCAAAATTTTGCTGTTCCACAGGCGTGCGGCCACGACTGCGGGCTTGCGGTGGCTTGGCAAAACAAAGCTGGAGGCCTTCTCGGAAGGAGGAGGAGATGCCGTGCTACCAAGGGACGCGCCCGGCGGACAGGGGTGAGCAGCCGGGAGGATCTGCGGCGACCTCGACACAGGTTTCAAGAGGCGGCGCCGATCGAGCGTCATCTTCGGCGGCTCGCCGGCTTATCGATCCTGGCGTGAGCTCAATAGCGTCACGGACCATCTACAGTGCGCCACCGGAAGGCGGTCGGCAAAGCGGTGCAAGTGGTGAGGCCACCATCACCTTCTCACCGAGGAGGGCGCACTCAAGGTATGGCCCGAGATCTGAAAACCGCCCTAGTCGTGACCCGACCATCAAGCAACACCACGGTCGGTCGTGTCATGGTCGGCGGTGGTAGCTCCCTCAATTCTTTGTGGTAGGGGCGCTCGGCCGGGATCACGAATTCCCGGTCGAAAGTCAAGAACGTGGCCGTCCCTTCTTGGGATCGTCTCGAAGCTCGACCACGCCTGCAGGGGGGTGGTCTTGCCGTCACTTTTGGCGACTTCGGCCAACTTCCGTGACGGAGCTAATCACCTTGAGGTGGTTGAGGGGACCTTCCGTACAGCGCCATCCTCGGAGGCCAGCCTGGTCAAGTTCATGGCGGCCAATCACTACGACCATGGTGCATGAAGTTGCACGGACCGCGGTGTCATAACCGCAGGCGACTGCAGCGGCTCACGGAGGTGCAGACCAAGGCCACAGCCCTTGCGGCGTGCTACCCCACGAGGCCCAGAGGCGAGGGAAAGAGCGCCCGCTGAGGAAGGCAATCGGCCGGCCAGACAAGAAGGCCGTCTTGCTCGAGGAGGACGACCGACCAAAAGGCGTCCACATCTCTACAGGTGAATCCCAAATAGGAACTCGAGCTCGTCGCCTTCCTCCGCGCCAACAAGGGCATCTTTGCACAGGAACCAGCGGACATACTGGCGTCGAGGGAGGTGATCGAGCATAAAGCGCAAGTCGGTCGGCCGCGCCCGTCTGGCAGAAGTTGCGCCGCTTCTCTCCGGAGAAGGTGGCGATCATCAAGGAGAACCTCGACAAGCTCTTGAAGGCGGTTTCATTCGTTGAGGTCGACTACTCCGAATGGTTGGCGAATCCGGTCATCGCCCGGAAGAACGGCGAGAAGTGGAGGATGTGCGTGGACCACACGGGCTGAACTTCGGCTCGCCGAAGGACAACTTCCGCTCGGCGCATCGACCGAGATCATCGACTCCACCGCTGAACGCCAAGATGCTAAGCTTTCGGGCGCCTATTCGGGTACCACCAGATCAAGCTAGCAACAGGCGGCGAGCAAGACGGCGTTCATCACGCCGTTCGGCACCTATTGCTACCACGACCATGTCGTTTAGTGCCGCGTAATCTGGGGGCCACTTTTCGCGTCGATGACTAAGGCGTTTGACCCCGGTCGGGAGAAACCTTGAGGTCTATGTGGGCGACATCATCGTCAAAAGCCTCTCAAGGCGACCACGTTCAAGACCTCGAGAGACTTTCGCCAACAGCGAGCCGCGAGATTAAACTCAACAGAAGTGCGTGTTCGGCTTGCGTCGGAAAAGTCTTTCGGCTACATGATCGGGGCTCGGGGTTGGCCCGAACCGAGAAGATCGAGGCGTCGAGAAGATGGCGCCTCAGACCTCGATCAAGCAAGTCTGAGCCTCACGGCCGCATGGCCCTCGGCGAGTTCATCTCGAGGCTCGGCGGCGGGGGCTCCGTTCTTCGAGTCTCTGCGAGCGAGGAACTTTAGTGGACCCGGAAGCACTGGCGGTCTTCGATGACTGAAGGTATATTTGTCCACCCCACCCCCTTCGACCCCTCGGCCCATGAGAAATTGCTACTCTACCTCGCGGCCACCTCTCGGGCCGTCATTGTGCCGCCTGGTGGGTGGCGGCCGGGTCCCAGAAGACCCAATCTACTATGTCGTGAAGTCTTGCACGCCCAAAGGGCGCTACCCTTGGTCAAACTAGCTGTATGCTTTTCTCATGGCCTCGCAGAAGCTTCGCCATTACTTCGGCGCACTCGGTGGTGGTCGAGCAACTTTCGCTCGGGGACATCTTCTTGAGAATCGTATACATGGACGGATCGCCAAGAGGGCCATGGGCTGGCGGCGTTCGGCGTCGAGTTGTGGCGCTGACGGCTATCAAATCACTGGCGCTTCACGACTTCGTGGTTGAGCAGACTACCGAGCCGCACGAACCCGAGGTCGAGGAAGAAAGGCTCGGACCATGTTCTTCGGCGGCTCAAGGTCCTTCAAGCGCTCGAAATGGAATCCTCATCGTCACCCACAAGCGACCACTTGAGGTATGTTATTCGTTTCGGGTTCGGTGACCAACAATGTGGCGAATCAAGCCCTCTTGGCGGGTCTGCGGGCTTGCAAGGCATTGGGTGTGCAAAGGTTGGTCGTCAAGGCGACTCTCGGCTCGTCGTCAACCGGTTACAACAAGGAGTACCGAGTGTTTCGGAAGACTCTATGTCAAAATACCTAGCCGAGGCACGCAAGAAGGAAAAATGGTTCCGAACACGGAGCTCAAGCACATCCTCGGAAGGACAATTCAGCGCGGACCTCCTCTCCAAGCTCGGTTCCTCCGACGACAAGCTCCGCCCGACGTCATCACAGGAGACAGCGGCCCCCTCGATCTCCGACCAAGAGGTCCTACTGCATACAGTGGAAGGTACCCTTCATGGGCGAACCCATCTATAATTTCTCGCTAAGGGTGACTCTCTGCTTGACTTCGCCGAGAGAAGCGGATCAAAAGCGCCGGGGCGAGTTTATACGCCTTCGTCCACGGGGCACTATCTGGCGGAATGTCTCCGGCATTCTCATGCGGTATGCGTCTCTGAAGGAGGGTAAGTACCTACTAAATGACATCCATTCAGCCTCTGTGGGGCACACTCTTCAGACAGGCGATGGTCGGCAAGGCTTTCCAGATGGGCTATTATCGCCTTGGCGCCAGATGCCCGTGACATCGCTCGTACCGCCGAGCATGCCAGTTCCACGGAAGTCGCATCAACCGCCTCACGCTCGCACCATCCCGCTCGCTGGCCTTTCTCGACGTGGGGCTTGACATCCTCGGCCCTTTTCCCCAAGCAATGTGGGGGAAGAGGTTCTGTTAAATCGCCATTGATACCTTCACCAGCGGATAGAAGTCGAACCGGTCTCGACCATAACGGCTCGAGCGGCGGTTCTTTTTTCCGCTTGTTTGTGGTCACCGGTATGGGGTTCCGTGCAAGATTATCGCGACAACGGTACACGGTTTACGGTGTGTTGTTCCAGGAATTTTGCGAGAACTTCGGCATCAAAATATGCTTAAGCCGGTGGCTCACCCCGAGCAGCGAGCGGCGGAATGCGCCAACGGGCAAATAGTCCAGGCCAAGAAAGCGAGTTGCGAGAAGAGCTCGAACGATTCGCAAGACCAGGTGGATGAACTCCCCACCGCCTTATGGTCTACCATTACCCACGGCAAGCGAGCCTGTGGTCCACACCTTTCCGGCTCGTGTTGATGCGGAAGCCCCGCCTCCCGAGGTCACGCTGGGCTCTGCCAGGGTCAGCTTGGTCGACAACGTCGACTTCGAGCATGAGAGGTCTCTCGACCTTGCCCTAGCAGAAGAAGTAAGATGCCGTGCACTGCTACGATCAACGCACTACCTGCAAGCTCTTCGCAGACATGCGCCTTGGCCGAGACGACCTAGAAGCTCCTTGTTGGGGACTTAGCCACGAGACGGATTCAGTCTTGTCCAACACCAACAAGTTATCCCCACGTGGGAGGGCCCCTATAGAGTCGTTTCAACAGATCGACGGGGCTTACTGCCACGATGCCGGTGGCGAGAGCTCTCTAGCTCGTGGAACATAGATCAACTTCGAAAGTTTTATGTGTAACCCCTTTACCCTGAATTTCAATAAAGTCTATTTCGCTCTGCTCTCTCGTTTATGAATATCGCCATTGCTACCCGACGCCTTTCGAACCACGACCTTCAGACGCTTATGTACTCCCCTTGGTCTTAACATCGCGAGATCCACGCCGCTCTCGGTGGTCGGGCTAACCGTAAGCCCACACTCGCAACCCAGCTCTCTCAAGACTCGAGCTCGAGCCGTAGGGTCGCGAAGTTGTAACCATGGGGCGATGCGGGCTCGAGGTCGCAATGCGAACGCCGCCAGGCAAGTCTCTTGCTTGTCATGTTCTCTCTGGACATTTCTTTTACTCTGCAGTCGCAATCGTTTGCTCACGTCTTGTCTTGTGCCCAAGGCCGACATTGCTCGACCTTGGACCCAACGGGTGGATAAGGGATGAGTGTAGCACAAACGATCTAAGGAGCGCGACTAAAGGTAGAACGGATACACGCCATGGAACTTGACTAAATGGAATAACGCAAAAGGGTTTGTCCTCCCTATGTACATTTTACCCCACTAGAATTCTCGTTGGGCACTTTCTTTCTGGTCGGCCATTTCATGGTCAAGCTTCTCTGCCGAGCTTCGGCGATTTTGGCCATTGGTCGAGAGGTTGCCCTGCAGCTTGAAGGGCTTCCTTGAGGCGTCCATGGCTGGCGGCGTTAAATCTTGGAGCTGGAGCCATGGCACTTTCGTTCTGTCTTTTGGCGCTCAAGCCTTCCTTCGAGCTCTCGAGACCTTGGCCTCGAGCGGTGGGCACCCTCACCGAGGAAGACGATTGACCCACGGCGGCCTTCTCAGGCGCCTCGACTTTGGCCCGCTCGTCCTCAACCGCCTTGCCCGGACGCTCGAGCTTCTCCTCGAGCTCGGGACCTTGGCCTCGAAGCTCGAGGACGCCTTGGCGGGAGCGACGTCCGCTCCACGCGGCCTTCTCGAGGCTTCAACCTTGGCCTTCGCCTCGAGCGCTTTGGTCAAGCAGCGCTCTTGCTCCACGACCTTGAAGCCATATTCGCGCGGAGGTCACTGCCTCCTCGAGCTTCGGCGCGTGGGCTACCTCTGCGCCGCCATCGCTCTGGCGCAGTCGTCGAGCTCCGGGCCCTTCGAGCGAGCCTCGCCGACCTCGATGGTCTGATGAGCTGGGCTCGACCTCCAGCGCCTCTCTGGTGTCCAAGCCCCTTAGCACGTCGGCATGCTCTTGAAGGCCTTGTAGCCCTCGAGAGGCATGGGTGATCACCTTCACGACAAAGGGGCGCCCAAAGGTGAGAGATGGAAGAAACCAGACTTCAAACCACGAGAGGCGCAGAAGACCCTTACCTCGCGAGGTGACCCTCCAGCGCAGCGCTGGAGAACTCCTCGCTGATCGCCGACACGTTGCTATGAGGATCTCCTCCTCCTCCTCGACCACCGCGCGGGTCGAGGTCGACCTCGCCACTTTGTTGGGGCACACTGGCGAGACTTTGGGCCCTGCCCGCTGGGCTTTGGTCTCGGTCTTCATCTCCCTCGGTGGATTCAAAGCCCATCAACGGGATGGCGTGATGGCGATGTTAGTCCCGCCTTCACGGCGGAACCCCGCGTCTCCGGCGCCAAAGGGACGGTGGCGGATCAGCATGCAGACATCCCCGGCCTTCATGACTGGGTCTTTGCGGCCTCGTCCGGACGACCAAGATCTGGCGAGGTTGTGGGGGCCCCTGCGTCAGGCCATCTTCGGGGGCCGTGAACGGCTGCCTCAAGACCCGGAGTCCGTGGTCGGGTCTGGGAGCTCATTGCCTCGAAGCGCGACAGCTGGCTCTGGGCGTCCTTCTCCGCTCCCCGGGAAGGTCGTCGGCGATGGCTACGCCATGCGCCTCACGGTCTTTGAAGTCTGCTGTTGCTGTCGCGGCTCGATCTCCTCCTCGTCCGGGTCGTCGACCCCGGTAGAACTCACCATCTGGGGCGGACTTGGCGGCCAGAGGGGTCCGGTCATGCGTGGTGGCGCCGACCAGCTCGGCGTCCTCCTCGGACTCGGACTCGCCTTGGACAATGACCATCGTCGAAGCGGGCAAGTCTCGAGCATGCGTGCTCGGGCTCGCGATCAAGAGAGCGCTAAGCTAAGAAGACAACGAAGAGGCGGGATGAGTCGAAGTCGAAAAAAAGGAAAACTTCGTGGGTCGCCATTCGCCTCGCCGAGGGCGGTCGCAGTCTTGTTGCCTCGACCTCGGAGGGCACGTCGCAATGAAGCCCGTCCCCGCCCTCGGCCGCCCGAGGGCCCCGCGATGTCCGCAGCTGCAACCCCGAGGACGAATCCGCACACCTGGCCGGTGAGGAGACCTGGCGGCCGGCCAAGGCTCTTCTTTGCGAAGGGGAAAACACGTCGGACGGCTAAAAGACCCGAGCATGGACTCGGGCTTGGCCATGAGAATCCTTACTGTGAGACGATTCCCCCACTCGACGTGGGGTTTTTTCGCCTCTCCGCGGTCCGCCTCCGAAGGGGAGGCCTCTTCTTCCTTTCTTGCTCTTGCCCATCCGGGCAATGGGAGCATCCGTTTGGCGTGGCAGTGTCAAGCGACTCTGGTGGTCCTGTAGCGGAAAATGTCATTGCAGGCCACGGTCGCCTGGTCGGTCCGTTGGTGGGATGGCTTACCTCGCCTTCTGGGCGGAGCATGTTCCTCACGAGAGTCGCCCATGGAATAGTTAGCGCCATTTCCCGAACATCTCGTTCATCTGGCGGCCACCCAAGATTCCGCCGGCGAAGAAGGAAACCATTCTTTAAAAGCAGCGGTGGGACTCGAGCAAGACCCCAAGGGGGATGGGGCGTACCAAACGCACCCTCGCGTCGAGTCGTCGCGTCCACGATCTCGAGAACGGGTGCTCCCCGCCACCGCAGAGGAGACACCGGTTCCGCAGAAGTCGACGGGCGATCGCTTTGCCCGTGAGCAGCGCTTGCGCGACAGAGGTGGATGGCGATAATGGCTTCTTCTGCGGCCTCGGGTCGTCGTCTGAAACTGGGGTCTCTTTCTTCCCACCGACGGCTTCCCTCGTGAAACGGCGTCGAGCTCCCCTTTCTTGAGGGAAACCACCGCGGACCATGGCCCCAGGGAGTCCCGAGCTTGGATCTTGGGGAAGGACCACTTGAGCCCCGTCCGCTGGCGGAAGTAGAGACACCCGACCACTGGGTCCTTCTCGGAGCGGAAGAGGCTGAAGAAGGAAGAAGAGCGAGGGGTTGGGAAGGATCCCCAGGAACCCCTCGCACAGATGGGAAAAGATGGCGAGAGTGAGAATTGAGTTTGGCACCAAGTTTATGAGCTCTATCTCGTAGCTGGTGAGGACTACGGAGAGGAACTCGCCTCCTGGGGTCCGCAGTCAAGAGGACGAATGCTCTGCAGGCATGAGCGATCTGTCCTCCTTGGGGCATGGCTCGGTCTCATCTCCAAGGGCAACAGCCATGTGAATGGATCGAGCAAAGCCCTGTGGTTTCGAGCTCCTTCATCCTTGCGGGCGACAAATAAGCTCCTCCCAAGCTTGGCCATGGCAATCGCGTGTTTTGGCCGAGGGGAGAGGAGGTTTTCGCCGAGCTCGAAGTTTGAGGAGACAAAGGAGGCGTCGGGCGGACTTCTTCGACGACGCCGTGGTCTCCAGGCTTATAGGCCGCGCCGACACCGAAGTCGAGATCATGCGCGCTCAGGCGCGCTAGCCACGATTTGACAAGCGCATTAAGGCCGGGTGGCGGTTTCGAGAAGACGAGCAGTGTCGCCAACCGCTCGTGATCCGTGATCGTGGTTCCGGAGATCAAGAGGCGCCAGTGTCGATCATCCACGACTGGCGCCACGCTTCCGCCCGACCTCGACCAGTGAATTCCCGGAGTCAATCCGGCTATAGAGCTCAAGGTCGGCCGCGCTCCGACCATGACCTTAAGCCCGGGGCTGGAGCGAGGGTCAGGCGTCCTTTGACCGGTCGAACGCGATCAACGGCCCTCGAGCTCGGCGGCCTTCGACCACGACTGGTGCGCTGCTGGCGCCGACCTAAGAGCGTTAGCACGAAACGCCCCCTTCGACCTACCGGGCTCGAGCGGGCTCGCCTAGGTGCCGTTGTCCGCCTTGATTTCGGATCATGCGTTTGACCGGCGGTTGCTCAAGGAGCGGTCGTGGGCAGTACTGCACGTCAAGAAGTCCGGGCGATTATCGCTGACCCTCAACGCGGCATGAAGGCTACTTCCGAATCTCCCGTCTGCTGCATGAGGGAGGTGAAGGCCATGGAAGCACAGCTTTAAAGGGACACGAAGTCCACGAACTCAAGACACACCCCAAGAGCTTGAGCATTAGCCATAGCCATTGTCGAGCTTAAGTCAGAAACACCCCACTGCACTCAATCAATAGAAAAGAACACCACCGCAAGGCGCGTCGGAGAGATTACCCTCATGGGGGCTCGAACAAGTATAAACCCCTATGTCGTGCTCGTTATCGCCTAGCTTCGACCATCGACGATTACGACTTGTCCCCCTCATTTGAGCCAAGCCCGATCCGGGTCCCTAATCACTTAAACCCCCGTTTCATTTCTGCGGTCGGCGATCCCGGTCGTCGACAGCGGAGAATTAGAAAATTTGGTCTGTTGACATGCTTGTACCGGGAAGTCACCTCTACAAGCGGTTGGTAGTAAAAACCACTTGTGGAAGGGCTTTTACAAGCGGTTGGTATTACCAACCGCTTGTACATACGACTTCTACAAGCGGTTGGTATTACCAACCGCTTGTAAATGTGCCCGACAAAAAAATGGCTAGAGGCGCGAGCGGGCTCGAATTGTAGAGGTGACTTCCGGTATAAGAATTTTAGAATCTGAAAAATATCAGAATAAAAAATTGAGGATTTGTAGAATTTGTATAATTCATAACAAAAATCTGAAAAATTCATAATAAAATATCAGAATATCTGAAAAATTCATAATAAAATATCAGAATATCTGAAAAATTCATAATAAAATATTAGAATATCTAAAAATTCATAATAAAATATCAGAATATCTGAAAAATTCATAATAAAAGGTAGAATGCCTTCCACAAGCACTAGGCGTATGAAGGCAGAGAGAGTGAGTAGGAGACTAGGCATAGTACTGCACAATTTACTAGTACAGAAAGAAAGTGAACATCATTGCCACTTTCCTAGTTACATTGCAAGGTCGCAGTGCACACACCTCAACCCAACACTTAAATCTGTAGTTACAAAGGGAGCATTAGTTCCTTATGAATGTTTCATATAGTAGTGGTACACATACAAAGTTCATACAGTAGTGGTACATCTCAAGTAGTCACATACTTTGTCTTTACAAGTGTCCCTTCATTATGATCGCGACGTATGAAAGGAGCATCCACGTCTGTGTCATTGAGGAGGCTTATGTCGACATCCACAAATGAAAGGAGGAGCTCGTCGAACTGACTATACTCTTCCTCGTCTGTGACGTCCTCAACTCCAACAATCCTTCGTTTGCCTTAGAGAACCATGTGTCGCTTTGGCTTACTACTACAATCTTTCTGCTTGTCCTTCTGCTTCTTAGGTTTGCTTGACATGTCCATTACGTAGAAGACATGTCTCACATCATTCGCGAGACGAGCGGTTCGGCGCCAGAGTCGACTTGCGTGAGGTCCATGATTGTCATCTTGATTTGTCGACCTTCACGCCGCTTGAAGTCGGTTTGACCCATTGGCACTTAAATAGAGGGACCTTCAAAGGTCCATAGTCGAGCTCCCATATCTCTTCTATGAAACCATAATATGTATCCACCTTGCCTTTGTTGTCTTCGCATCTATACGGACACCGCTATTACGGTTGGTGCTCTTATTTTCCTAGGATCCGGTGTAGAATGTGTAACCATTTATCTCGCACCCTTGAATGTCACGATTTCACTAGATGGTCCCCGAGCTGCTGCGTTAGTAGCTGCTCATTGTTTGACCCTTTCAAAAGGATGTAGTTTTGTAACCAAGCCGAAAGAATCCATGTGCTTCAGTGTTATCCAATCCTTAGACCTCCCGGAAATCGCGCGAGAATACTCTTGTGCTCAAGGACATACGGGCCACTATAGTTGATTGTTTCAAAACCGTGAAATGTGCTTGCTTAAATGTAAGAAGATCATTGCATGCAATTGCTTTCCTTCCTAGTGTCCCTTTTCCCGTAGCCTCCCCTCGTGGCGTGATATAGAGACGCCGATCGGGTTTAGATCATTAATGTAATCCACACAAAACTCAATCACCTCCTCGTCCCATAACCCTCGCAATGCATCCTTCCTGGACGAGAACGGTTACGGACATACTTCTTTAGCACACTCATGTACCTCTCGAAGGGAACATGTTGTGCGGATACACGGTCCGAGAATACCTATCTCTTTGACAAGGTGAACAAGTGAGATGAACCATAATATCAAAGAATGCAGGAGGAAAGATCATCTCAAGACTAACCACACTTTGTACCACGTCATGCTGCGGTTTACTTAGTTTATCGGGTCGATGACCTTCGTGAAACCGCGCTGAAAAAAAAAACACGTTTTGTGATTGTCCCCGTACCCACTCGGGCAAGATGCCTCTCACATACCATCGGGAGCAATCGTGTCATTAACACAAGACAGGTCATGGGATTTCATGTGTACGATTTTATTCTCTTTCGTGTTTATGAGTCTCTTTACATTGGAGAAGTATCAGGAAGAGACCTTCACACTGTCTCAGAACTCTATCATGCTTTTTTCTCTTCTTTGCTTAGAGTGTAGCTCGCAGGATGTAGGTAATGTTGTCCTTTCCTCTTTTTCCGGATGTAGGTCGCTCCTCGGCCCAAGAGTTTAAGGTCCTTCCGAGCTTGCAAGCAGTATCTTTCGATTTTCCGTACATATCTAGGTAGCCTAGCATATTCAAGCAGACATTCTTCGTGATATGCATGAAGTCAAGTGAGTGACGAACCTCCATGACTTCCCAATAAGGCAAGTCCCAAAATATTGAGTTCTTCTTCCACATGGGTGCCTGACCATCCTCATTCTGCACATGTTTGCTTCCAGGACCCTTTCCAAATACTACTTTCAAATCCTTTACCATAGCAAACACACGTGGCCCACTACGATGCTGAGGCCTTGCACGAAGGTCTGGTTGACCGTTAAATTTCCTGCCTTTTTTCCGCAACGGGGGACTCGTAAGAAGAAACCTACGGTGACCCATATACACAACCTTCCGAGAGTTTTTCAGGTACATGCCGTCCGTTTCATCTAAGCACTGGATGCAAGCTCTATATCCTTTGATACTTAGGCCGGACAGGTTACCAAGAGCAGGCCAGTCGTTGATTGTTACAAATAACAATGCACGTAGGGTGAAATACTCCCTTTTGTACTCATCCCATACCCTTGCACCATCCTCCCACAACGTCACAAGATCTTCAACCAATGGTTTTAGGTAGACATCGATGTCATTTCCAGGTTGCTTGGGGCCTTGGATCAACAATGGCATCATGATGTACTTTCGCTTCATGCACGACCATGGAGGAATGTTATAGATACATAGTGTAACGGGCGGTGCTATGGGCTGCTGCTTCAATTCTCCGAAAGGATTCATCCCATCGGTGCTCAACCCAAACGTTATGTTTCTCACCTCATCTGTGAAGTCCGGGCACGTCCCGGTCGACTTTCCTCCACTGTGAGCCATCTGCAGGGTGTCTAAGCATCCCGTCATCCTTACGCTCTTCTTTGTGCCAACGCATCATCTGGGCATGCGCTTTGTTAGCAAACATACGTTTCAATCGGGGGATCAGAAGGAAATACCACAACACTTTAGCTGGAGGTCTCTTCTTCTTACGCTCCCCATCTATTTCACCTGGATCGTCACGCTTCACCTTATACCGTGATTCTTTGCACACTGGACAAACATCCAAATCGGCATACTTATTACGATACAGGATACAATCATTAGGACATACGTGTATCTTCGTATTTCCAATCCCAAAGGATGACGACTTGCTTGGCTTCATATGTAGATTCAGCGTAGTGTTATCTTCGGAAGCAACTTCTTTACGAGTGATAACAACTCATTGAATCCCTTTATCGACACACCATTTATAGCCTTCCATTGCATGAGTTCCAGGTGGTACGCAGACTTTGTGTGGCCATGCCCACAGCTTTGGGTACAAAGGAGTTCTGTGGTTCTCTAACATGCTGCTGGAACTTCTCGAACCTGCCTTTCATCTGTAGTCTCCTCTCCGCCACGCAAAGATCCGGTCTAGCTCATCATCACCAAAGTCACCAAGAGTTTCTTCCACGGAACAGTATTGCATGCCGTCCGGGATACTGTTGAATCCATTTTCCTCTTCCTCGCCTTCTTCATCGTCTTCCTCGCTAATCACCTCAACTTCGCCATGGTTGGTCCAACAGGTATAGTTTGGCATGAAACCTCTCATGATCAAATGGTTCATAACTTGCCATTGCTGGGAGTGCTCCTTCTCGTTCTTGCAATCTACACATGGACAACATATGAAGCTGCTTGGAGGCAAAAATGCAACGGCCGCATCGAGAAAAGCCTGCACGCCATCAATGAACTCTCTCGAGCGATGGTCCGCATTGTACATCCATTGCCGATTCATCTACACCAAGTTATAATTTCATTAAAAATTATAACAAATTTAGTTTAAAAATTATAATGTAACTTATAGTTACATTTAAAAATCTAAAGCTCATGACCACTTAAACCCAACAAAAAACCTCCACCTACACCGTCATCCAATTAAAGACCTAGCTTTCTAATTATTTTGTATCCCTTCCTACCTTTGTAATTATTTTTTATCCTTCTACACATGTTTTTCTATTTTATTTCATACACCAATAATTACTTCCTTGCAATATTGTGATATTTAAGATTCTAAAGCTAACAACCACCTAGATCTAAAGCTTCCAATCACCTTTACCTCGTGTAATGTCATATTTTGAACTAGATCTCCACCCTACATCTTCATACAACAACAAAATCAAGCATACAAAACTAATTTTTGATCATGGTGATCTTGCTTAAAAAGTTCAAGATTTCTCCACATCCATTGAAAAAAATAGCAATCTCTAGGTGAGAAGGATGTTCACATGATGTTACTAACCTTGAAACACTTAATTTGAGCTAATCACCCCAAATTAAAAATTTGGACAAGACACCTCTGTAATATTCCAAATTAAGTTTGAATTTTCTTAGGGTTGTGCTTGGGCCGTGTGGGCGCTTTTGGCTTGTGTTGGCCCAAGTGGGAGAGGGACTCCTAACCCTAGCTCCCCTCCTATTTTTCCCCAGTAGCTCACACCCCCCACCACCTCCACTCTTTTTTTTTTCCGTCAGGGTACCCAACTCCAGCCAGCCCTCCTCCCTCCTCTCCTCCCTGGCCGTGACGCGCCACCATCCTACTCCAGGCGCCGGTCAGCCCTGCTCCTGCCGGAGCACCTCCGTGCTCCTCCCTCCTTGTCGATGCCTCCTGGCCACCCCGAGCTCGCCATCCCGGTGGCCGCACCGGCTTCGCCATCCCCGGCGCAGCCTCCTTAACAGAAGAAGAAGGCAATGGAGTGGCGCCTTCCCTTCTCCCGTGGGCTGCCCTCCGGTCGGGCGCGCCTCCTCCGGCCAACGATGCCGCCTCCGGTTCCTCCAGTCTCGGCGCCACCTCCAGCTGCCCTCCTCTCTTGCCTTCTTGTGGTGAGGTTCTCGTGCTTTCTAGATTTGAGCCAAACCTGTTGGTTCTTGATCTTGCTAGCTGAATGAGGTATGAATCTTGAGGTTGAGGTATGTAGGTTGAGGTATGTACGTTGAGGCATGTAGTTGAATGAGGTATGAATCTTGTATTTACTAGCTGAATGAGGGGTTGAGGTATGTAGGCTTTCACTAACTGAATGAATCGATTTGTTCAAAACAAATTTTCAAGAGAAGGGGAAATCTTCTATTCTACAATATCATCACAATACTGAAGGTATATTTGTGTATAAGCGTTAGGCTTTACAGAGTTATGAATCATGGATTTTCATTCCAATGGTAGATAAAGGAAACATCTCTGGTTCCTGCTGATAGCACTGAAGAAATCAACCATTGAGAAAACAAAACTCTTTTATGGACAACAGAGAGCATTTGTTACAAGGGTCTAGTAGCAGGGCACAATATAATGGGTCATATACACTGGCTTAGATTTGGGTTAATAGTTAAACAAATCTGCATCATTGCTGGTATATTGTTTTTGGCCTTTTAAAAGCCATGCATCGTGGTTATTTTCTAAACTCTGTTAAAATGCTTGTCAATACTCATTGATAGATCTTTAGCTCTGTGTTCAAATGATGGGCATAATACCTCAATAGCAATATCAGTTAGCGTTAGCTTAGAGACATCATAATGACCTTGTTGAGATGCAATATCTGACAATGCCAAAAGCATATATGTTAGACCACGCAAGGAACATGGATAATTTTATAAAGTACCATTAAGGAATAATATGTGGTCAGTGATCACATAGCTAGGCATATATGTTATCCCTGTTGTTTCATTCCCTTATTGGTTTGTTTTGTAATTCAGGTATCAATCAGTGAGACTGACAACTAGTGGTACTCTATGTTAGTTGAGCAAATGATGGGGCTTTATTTGATAAACTGAGGGGTATTCAGTGTATTATGTTGTTCTTTTATTTCATTTATTACAATGGTATTGTTTTACAACGTGGTTGTGTGTTCATATGTGATGCTCCTTAATTTAATTGTTGCTCTGCTAAGTAGATGAACATTAATTGGAGATGGGCCTTAGTAAGGTTGTTTATGGTAAGTATATTGTTCGAGTAAATGAGGTTGATTAGACTAGTACGAATGATCATGTATGGAAATAAGGAGGGTGGATGAAAGTTAGCAAATGGAAAGTGAGTAATTAATTGCAAGTGTATAGTGGTGAACGTGGTTTGGTGGCCGTATGATTTAATTGTATGACGAATAATCAGAATGGGTTGTCATGTCTTATTGTTGAATCGGATTAATCTAGTATCGCGGCAACTCATGAATGTGAGAATTGGCTAGGTTTATGTGAGTGGTTATGGCTATGTTAGTGAGTGGCAATGATTGAAGGGTTGCATTTCATTCTTGTAAATTGCATTGTGCATTCATGATGGAAGAGGCGACCCATTCTCGATAGGGCCTCTGTGCTCACATATAGTGGGCACGAAAGTCCTACCTGTAGTCCCATATCGTGGTTGTATGGGAGCGAGTCAAGAAGAGTAGGCACCCTCCACCACGGGGTGGAAGGGGAATGAGAGGGTGCACACCGCGGGTATGCACTCGGCCATACCGGTATGTGCTAAAAGAGGAGATGAGCATGCATGATGCATCATATGCATGGAATTTGTGCAATCTGCATTGCATTATCAATGATGGATCATGTTTTATGAGTTGATTATGATGTATAGATATGAGACTCTTCTTTTGTATGGCATATTTGCATCTGCATTGCATTATAACGATGATTTTGAGTTAAATGGAAAGGTGTCGAGTTGGATCGAGTCGTGGCCTCATCCAAAAGATTAAAGAGATATGTGTGGGAGTTTAGTAATGAAGTGAAACGGTGAGCATGCATAATGCATTACATGATTGTAGAAGTGTGATTGATTATTCAGATTCGTGTTCTCATGTCGTGTGATGTATTATGCATATTTTGTATTTCCATGTTTGTGTGATGGATTATTCAGATTACAGATTCTCATGTACGTGTGATGGATTATTTAGATTACGTATTTTTATGTCCGGTTGCAAGATATGATTTATGTTTTCAGGTTATATGTTATGCTTCATTGTCGTGGGGTTGTGAACTCCATCAAAGACGAGTATGGGGTTGGTATTGGAGAATTAGTGGTGATATTTCTGTTTTATCTGCTTGATGTACTTATGTAAGGATGGATGTTATGCTCTTAAGTAGAACAAGGCGATTGATTAGAATTTATTCTTTGTTGTACTTACGAGTCATCGACTCACGCTTGATGTTTGTCTTGTTGCGGTACCTTGAAACCGCATGCATGGATGGGGTAGTAGCACAACCACATTTTGCATCATCACCTTTCCATCACGTTGATTTATAGTTACGATCTTAAATAGCTCGTGAAAATTCTTGTAAAGCGTCATCTGCGGTTATATTTAATAAGTTCCTGTCCTGTAACGTTTATGTGGTGGAATTTTATTAATTTCCATGGGATGTGTGATTGGTTAACTAAGGACCTGCTAGAATGATATCATATAACTGCTAATGTTTTATGTCTGCTGAGTGGATGTCCTACTTTCTAGGGAGGTCATGCCAAAATTTTATAAATTGCAGTGGCTTAGTTTTAATCCGGTTTTTTTTAAGAGTTAGAGGTTGTTTCCAATCTTTTCGTAGAGGTGTTATTAGTTATTTAGGGTTTGGTAGCATCCGCGGCGCGTGTGGCGTCGGGGTGTTACACCTCCCCAAGAACAGCGCTGGGCCAGCCCTTCTCTATTCGATCGTACTCACTGCTCGTGGAGGAAGAAGGGTTTAAATGAGTTGCAGGAGGGTTTCGAGCGATCGAGACACGAACCGCTTCTAAATGTTGAGTTCTAGAAGCGTTTCTTATCTCAAACCGCTTTAAAAATCAAGCGGTTTGAGACAAGAACCGCTTCTAGAACTCAACATTCTAAGCGGTTCGTGTCTCAAACCGCTTCTAAAAGCCCTCTCCAGACCGTTGCCTACGAACCGCTTCTGGTGCGAACATCACAACGGGTTCGCACCAAACCGCTTCTAATAGGCCGGTTGTGATGCCCAGTACTATAGTAGTGAAGCATTGACATATGTCTCTCCATTGGCATCTTAATAATATTAGAGGACATGCTATTTAAAAAAGAACCAAAGTCCACTGAAATTTCCATTCTTTGTCATCCACCTTTTGCACTTGGGAAACGTAGCTGCTATACCTAAGACACCGTGCAGTGCACAACAAAAACAAGTAAATTTGTGTACTTTGGAATGGCTATCACACATAAGTTGAGGTTTGAACCCCTGAAGTCTGTCATCATGGTTAATCCCCCTGCCCCTTATCTTCTCCTTGATTCATTCCATATTTTACATATTTTCCTGAATCACCATTGGACAGGGATGATCATATAGTACTTCTCGGTTAGTCATCCAGACATCGATCAGTTCAACAAAGTAAATAGCAAACTATGAATTGAACGGTAGTGGTTGTGTTCAGTCTGTGAGGTGCACAGCTCAAGAAAGTAGACATAGATTAGTTCAACAAAGTAAATATAAAATTATGAATTGAACGGTAATGGTTGTGTTCAGTTTGCGAGGTGTACAGCTCAAGAAAGTAAACAAAAAAAAAAATCTGAATTGAATTGTAGTGCTTGTGTTCAGTTTGTGAGGTGAAACTTATCTTTGCTGTTCAGTTTACTTCAGAGACTAAAAAAGTAAGGTTGAAACCGCAGCAATTTGTAGCTAACACTTAACCCAATTGCATATCATTTGAGTCTACGTACACATGTAGATTGGTAATAGTGTTACTCACATACCCGTAGCATCAAAACAGCTAAAATGACAGATAATAACTTATTTTAAAAAAACAACTTATATATATATGTGTGTGCGCCCCCCCCCCCCCCCCTACTCAATTACTTGGAAACAATATCTTTGTTGACAACTACTAAAAAATAACTTATATATCGGAGAATTAACTTGTAATACCATAACCCATTAATGTAAAAGCTCATGTGAAGTGTTGATGGTATTAGTCTCATATTGCTTATCTAAAGTTAGTTGTAGCAGTATATAATGTCTATTGGGTCAAAACATATCACCTCCGGGTTAACGCTTTTACATAAAACGAGGACGAAAGTGTAAGCGGAGTGCTATGTATGTGTAGGACTACCCTATGGTAGGCTAGATTTTAAGCAGATTTTGAACCAGGGTGTTACAGATGGTATCAGAGTATCAACCTTCACTGCATAGGTATCTGTGGGATAGGGGCATGGGCATATAGTGTATGACGCATGTGAGCCCAAGGTGGATACATGGCATGGAATATGCGTTGATTCTGGATGGACAAACATGTATCGAGGGGTGGTTCTGGGTATTGTCGTGTATATGGTGTGTTACTCAGGCCATCAATACTTAAAGGGGGATTAGCATAACAAGTAACAACACAGCCCAATAATGTGAAGGCTCATGTGGCCTATGTGGAGCGATGGTGGGATTAGTCTCACGTTATTTTTCTAAAGTGAGTTGTAGTAGTATATAATGCCTGTTGGGTCCAAACATAGTACATTCAGGTTAACCTGTTTATACGAAGTGATGACAAAAGTGTAAGTGGAGTGCTATACATGTGTGGACCTACCCTATGGTGGCCTAGGCTTTGAGCGGATTTAGACCAGTGTGCTACATAACTACCATCTAATTTGATTATGCGCCTACTATGCAATAACCAATATATATAATTTTATATGCAATAATAAACACACACTTTAGAAATCAAAAGCACATGCAATTGATATAGAAATATTCAATACTAATGGTGAATTGATTGCTAATTTCGTGCTAATGGCATGTAGAAGTTTTGAAAAATTCTCAAAAAATTACCACATGTAGGGAGGTGAACCTCTACAACCCTGCAAAATTTGAAGATGAAACTCAATCGCATTTGAAAGATATGAAAAAGACAAACAGCAAAAGAATAGTGCCAAAACAAGAATAAGTACTATTCATGCTGAGTTTGTCTTTTTCATATCTTTCAAATGCGATTGAGTTTCATCTTCAAATTTTGTAGGGTTGTAGAGGTTCACCTCCCCTACATGTGGTAATTTTTTGAGAATTTTTCAAAACTTCTACATGCCATTAGCACGGAATTAGCACTGAATTCACATTAGCACTGAATATGTCCCCATTGATATATTGGTCATCAAGAAAGTCTTAAGTGTAGGAAGCAAATTTGTCTATTATCCAAACTAACAGTAGCATATTTGTGGTGACCCGTATAATTAATCCAAGATAATGATAGTAACTTTGTCATTAATCTTGAGTTAATTACATTGATCTGGATATATTAGCTAATAAAACATCGAGCAAACCCAACATTTTATCAGTTAATACACCGAATTTAGAGTGTTGCAACAAAACATTAATTAGAGACTTTAAAGGAAACTTATTACATTTCTAACCACACAGTGTACCATCTTACAATTCTTCACCTGTCTTATCATAGTATTTACAAGAAAATTTTAATATAACATTTACTCTACATTATACCCTAGAGAACGAGGGCCTCTACTGTAGGGGCTACTACTCCACCCAGTCCTCTGGGTAGTCCTCCGTCTCCTCGTGATCCTGGTCCTGCGGGTGACTAGCCAACCACTCCTTGGTGCATCCATAGCACTCAGAGTCTAAGAAAAGAGGGAATTATACAAGGGTGAGTACAAGATGTACTCAACAAGCATTAATAACAAAATGCAGTTTATGAGTTTTATAATCAGAACCATCACCGGTTCCATTCCACATATCCTTTCCTCAAGACCCTTTTTATTGAAAATATGTTTTATTAAGAAAATCTTGTGTTTGATTTTTATTGGTGAAATTGCTACTAGCACTAGTATATGAGGCAGATTTAACTTCCGTAACCTCCAATCCAGGAGGCAGACATGAAATCATGATTTTAACCCTGTGTAGATTTTGTACCACTTTACTTATAGTGAACCCGACCTCAGTCAAGAACCCAAAATATTTATCACTATTCTAATATTTAGATCTCCAACTCTGACCACCTACCAATTGTACTCTATACCGATTCGATGGTACTATTACATGGGATGGCCAGTTGTACCCCATCACAAAATCGGAGGTACTCATATACCCTGACTAGCTACTAGTTGTACTAAACATGAATCGGTGGTATAAGCTATGGGGTGGCCAGTTGAACTCCGTCAAAATATCGGGAGATACTCATCTTATGGCTTTAAATATAGTGCCAAATAACCATCATCAGTTATTATCCATGTCCCTTGCAGGACCTCCGGTGTATCCCAGCTTCACAACTTAATTTTACTTACCTAATGTAGAGATCAAACACCATCATAGAACAACCTTTTCTAGTTGCTTCTACATACTATGGTTGATACAATACGGCTTATTGCCCGAGTGTAGTGGTGTTACCCTTATATCATAACCCACTATAGAGGGCCCTTTAGCAATGCTCACATATGGTACCCTCTACCCACCATATATTTACCTCACAACGACTTCACCTATAGGGTGAGCCAATCAACAATTCCAAAATTCACAACTACATCAGTAGTTTACCAATATCCAAACGACGCGATTTAAATTTTTCTTAAAACAACATTTTACCAAGTACTAGTGATATCACATATATTCCAAATAATTTACTGATATTTAATTAAATATGGTCATGGAACGCTTGGTAGGATTTTGATCAAAATATATGTCTTCACCCGGTTGATGTTCCGCGGTCTAATTAAATTTAATCCTAAAATTACATAAATATTGTATTTAATGGCTGATAAGATTTTACATATTTTAAGGTGTCCAACCTACATGTCTTAATATTTTAAGATTTATAAAATTTATGTTGCAATTTTTATGACTATATTTGATTTTATTTCATCGCGCTTTAGTTAAGGTTTGACTAACTGAAATTGATGGTTTAAATAGATTTCATCTATTTACCTTATTTTAAATCTTGTACAAACACAGATAATTATTATTTTAGCTAATTTACTAAAATTTCAATTTTCTTGTTTTTCTCTTATTTTATTTTTTGATAATTTATTAACTGCAGCTGTTTCATGTGATTGCTAGCGTAAAAATTATGTTGCCATAATTTTCTGCGGCTAGCTACCCATTTATATGCTTTTTGGAAATTTCCCCTTTTTCCTATTTTCTCTTTCTTTTCTACTTTTTCTTTTTCTTCATCCTTTTTCTTTCTTTTTATTCTTTTTCTTTTCTTTCTCCCCCGGTCGAAGCCTTATCCATTCAACTGCCTCTTCCTTCTTTCTCTAGTTCTTGGTTCTTTCCCTATTTCTCTAGCTCTCTCTTCCTCCTGTGTGTGCTTGGTCCGGCCGATTTTGATACTGATGTCGTGCAGCAACGCCTCCCCTCAACTTGGCCTTCCCATTCTCCTTTTCTTCCTCTCTTGTTGTGCCCCTACCTTGGTTTCTACTAGGCCACACTGGGCTTGCTCCCTAGTCATCGCTAGGCTGCCCTACCTCCTGGCCTGCTGTGGTTGCCAACTCGGCTGGGCCTTTCTACCCCTGTGTCACACTAGCAGAGGCACCTTGAGCGTGATCTTGATGCGCTCCGTGGGCTCGCCCCATTAATCTGGCTGACATTGGCTCACCCTTTGCTGGGCTTGGTTGCCTTACTGGCTCCTCTCCCTCACCCCTATGGCTCGGTCTAGCCATCTGGTGGCCATCCCTGAGCTCGATTGCTTGCCCTCCATGGCCGATTCAACCCACACTCCTCTGTCATGGTTTTGGCCAACTTGGTTCTTGGCTAGGGTTTGGTTCACCCTAGTCTTTCTATGATTTTTCTATTGTTTTTACATTTATTGTG
Organism: Guadua angustifolia; assembly: GCA_036346375.1. Lineage (NCBI taxonomy): Eukaryota > Viridiplantae > Streptophyta > Magnoliopsida > Poales > Poaceae > Guadua > Guadua angustifolia. The sequence goes on along the minus strand of CM070502.1, from coordinate 58,623,592 downwards.
TTCTGTGCTATTATTGAAATGGTAAGAATAATGGTCTGTGATGATTATGCTAGTTGATGTATGGGTTGGATGGTGCTGCGACGATACCCATAATCTTTCGTGCACCAGGAGCATGAACAGATTATTAGGGACGCACGGCACAACCCTCATGAGTTGGCTACTGAGACCACTAGTTGTTTTACTGTCGATTTTTCTAGCTAGTTTTTGCTACTACTACCCTATGTCGATGCTACTGGAATGGTGAAATGGATGGTTCCGTATGTTCGAAAATCAAAATGCAGTGCTAGTTGTGAGGAATGAAATGTGTTGGTGAAGAGGATGCAGAGGTGGCTGCTTGCTCCTCTTGCTCAACTGGCTGGCTTTGGCTTGGGCTCCTTCTTTGCCTCCTGGCTCTTGAGGCTTCTGGCTCCTTATGTGCTTTCTCATTGGTGGCCTTCTTGCTTGCTTAAGTCTTGGCTTTTGCTTGCTTTGTTGGTCGTGTGGCTTGTGTGGCTAGTGATGTTGCCTGGGAGGCTTGGTGCTTGGCTTACCTTAGAGGCTTGTCTGGTGATATGGTTTTGGATGGCTTGTTTCTGATCTGCTTTACTAGAGGTGGCTTTGGGGCCTACCTTTTATGGTTTGGGGGCATGAACCTTACGAGCGAAGTCTCTGGACTCCTGGTTAGGGGCAGTGAACCTTGAGCTATCCCTTATGCACAGTGATGCATATTTATCTCTTTTGATTGTGCCCCTTTTTACTATTTCACTAAGGGTTCAATATTTTTCTACCGCGCGATATTTTTAATATATGCATGTCTACGGATTAAAAACAGGTTTGTGTAATTGTCGGATGATGTTGATTAAATTTGCAAGAGGTGCCGAATTGGCCCCAGACAAATCTGGTACCTCAGTGAGTGATACCAATTCATACAGGACTGACAACAATTCTAACTTTATTTATTTTATTTAATTCCTTTCTATTATATTAATTCATGGCCTTTAATAATGAATGCAATTTTTATTAATGTGCAGGCCACCGAAGAAATTGGTGCAAGAAGATTTTAAATTCTTGTAAATTTTTTATATTTCAGTGTTGCAATTTAATTATTCATGTAATTGATGTTTAAATCTGTAATTTAAGTTTTTATAAAATGTAATTCATTTAGTTGTACACAGTTGTAATTATTAATATATGCAATTAATCATCATTGCTTAATTTTATTTAATGACTATCAATTTAATTTAACAATGCTATTTAAGTTAATAAAATTTACGGTTGTTTCATCCTACCCCCCTTAAAAAGATTTCATCCCTGAAATTAGTCTCACCTAAAAAGATGGGGATAAGCTTCACGAAGATCATCTTCTTTTTCCCACGTGGCTTCCTCGAGAGATTGATGCTTTCATTGGACTTTACAGAAGCTTATAGATCTTTTCCTAAGTTGGCGATCTTCTGTGGCTAAAATTTTGATTGGGCACTCTTCATAGGTAAGGGCAGGTTGAAGAGGAATGTTGATATTTGTTATGTGGTAGGAGGGTTCCTGAGGACAAGCTGTAAGTTGAGAGATATGGAAGACGTTATGGATTTTTGACAGCTGTGGGGGTAGCTCTAGTTGATAGGCTGATATCCCCTTCTGCTCTAGAATCTGGAATACTCCAACATATTGAGGACTCAGTTTTCCTTTAACTCCAAATCTACAGACTCCCCTCATTGGTGATACCCTCATGTACACATATTCACCAGGTTGAAATTTTAATTCCCATCTATGCTTATTAGCATAAATTTTCTATATGCTCTAGGCAAGTTTTAGCCTGTTGAAGGTTAGATCTCGACAATAAACTTGTGATTACGGGTACCTTCGGTTTAGCAAAGTCAAGCACGAAGACAGTGGCACACGATATATACAGGTTCAGGCCCTCGGATGGAGTAATACCCTATGTCCTGTGTGGATGATGTATAACTTGGTGTATCGAGTGCAGAGCAAGGTGTCTAGCCCTAGTTACAATAAAGATTGGGTAAAAGCAATAGCTAAACTATGGCTGGAGGTTGACAAAGTGTGGTCTGTCGGCTCCTGATTGCTTTGCGTCTTCCTCGTTCAGACAATCTGGTGCTCGTATGCGTGTAGGATAAAATTACTCAAATTTTACTTTTTTTGGATTTATTAAGCTTTTTTCCTTTTTATTGAATTTTTTGAGATTTTATTTAATTTATTTAGAATTTGTTGAATTAAGCATGTTGCAATCTTTTATTTATTTAGTAAAAAGTATTAAAGATTTTTTGTTGAAAATATTTTATTTAGGTTCTAAATGTCTTAAATTATTTTCTAGAATTTTTTGGGTTTTTTCCTGATATTTTTGCTATTTATTTGAGCTTTTTTTAAATATCTGAATTTTTTTTAAAAGGATTTAAAAGTCAGTGCATACTGTGTCCAGCCTATTTCTCCACATCGCAGCCCAGCCCGTGCAACCCACTTTGCAAACCCTAGTTGCCTAACTGTTGGATTCGATCCAACAGCTGGATTCATTCCGCACTGCTGCTCACTACCAGCTGCTCGATCGGATCCGCACGAACGGCCATGATTGTGCCACGTCAACTCGCCATATCCAGATTGTATCTCCACCACCGCCACCGATTTGGTTTTGTTTTCTGCGCCCTACACCAAAGCCGAGACTCCTATTTATAGCGCCGCCACCACCTCTGGATTGTGCACGTCGAGACGAATTCATAACCCCATCGCACGCCTCCCAAGCCACCGCTGTTTGCCTGCAAGAGCTCGCCAAAGTTCATTAAAGCCTCTGTCGTGGTTCTTCATTATTTGCTCGTCATCCGTTAAGTTTTCACCGTCGTCAAGGTCGCCATCGTGCTCGTCGTGTCAAGACACGCTGATCTGAAGGATCAGGATGGCAAACAGAGGGGGTGAATGGTCGCAATAAAAATTTTCCCACTTACAGTATTCCAAAAAGGACTGCCACCAAAGATTCCCCAAGAAAGATGAGGTTCTTGAAAAGTAAAGTCAATGGTACTCCCCTGGAGTAGGTGAAAGTACCAGGCTCAAGAACTCCTCACGAACAAACAGCCCAACACAGAATAAGAATAAAGCAACTTTTGATCGGCTGAATAAAAACTCCAAGAAACTTGGTAGATGCAATCTTGGGACAATCAGAAACTTGAATCTCAAACCGATTCTTCAGATAGTTCTCAAAGTTTCGACCTTTTTGCCCGAGAAGATAAAGCACACCAAGAAAAGCAGAAAGAATAGGGGATTCGGTTCAGGGCTTGCTTTTGGGAACTTGAAGAATAGGAAGATATTGATAACTTATCACAACACGCGAAAATCGTACAGAAAAGAAACACAAGATCAGCAACTCAAGAACGCAACAGACGCAAGAAGGAAAGCATATAGAAGGAGATGAATCAACTTACGTAAAGTAAATTTGTGTAACTTAAATTGCATAAAGTAACTTGCATAATGTAAATGACAGGAAATAAAATGCAAGTATTAAAATCTTTGAGTGGTAACTTGTATTTCTTGAAGGGAGATTACACAGTCACACAAACAAAACTGGGCAAAACTCAACAGAGCACTCCAAACCTCTAAAACCCCTCAGGGATCCTCACCTTGCCCTGTTGGAGGAGGCACCCCTCCATATTTATACAACTCTTGGGCCACCTACCACCCTTAGATGCAGCTCTCAACCCTAGAGTCTCATCTAAGGGTTAGGAAGAGCCCATTCACACATCCTCTCATCTAAGGGCTAGGAAGAGCCCATTCACACATCCCTGCAAGGGGAAACCCTAAACCCGCTAACATAGGGTTTTTCTTGCACGGTTCTTAAAGCATACTACTAGACCCGCTTCAACTAGACCATAGTCCAACAGTCCTCATTGATCCTCGCAGCATATAGCTAGTATATGCTCCTTTTCTTGCCTTTTTGGCTGAACTCTATCTCCGGTCATCTTCTGGCGATCTCCCAATCGTTCTTGACCTCCGACGCGCCTCGCCTAGTCCCGGTCAACTTGCGCCTCACCATGACCCAGCACCGTCGTCTTGCAACATCAAAGACAAGGAACCCTTTCACATAGCAATGTCCACAATCATATTTGCTGATTATCTCAAAATAGTCAAACACAACTTAACCACAACCAGTCGGCAAATCCATATACTCAAGCCCCCTTGGCTGAAATGTTTGGCTAGCCAAATGGCTAAACCACCCAGCTAATCACCTGGTTAACCACTCGGCTAACCAACAAACGCCCTAAGAACGATTGCCACTACCCCAAAGCTTTTGATAGAAAACTCTTTGGAAACTCAGACAAAGGAACTCTACTGAGTCCTTAACAAACCTCTTGCCTACAGCAGAGTACTCAAACAAGAAGGAAACTTATCGAGAAGCTAAAAACCACGCAGCAAGGACTGGAAGCACTCGGCACTCGGCCTTCAACAAAGGAAGAAAACCAGTTAAAAAGCTAGACGCACTTAGCAAAGATAGGAACCACTCGGAACACAGTACTTAGCAAAGAGACCAGTCGGAAAGCTAGAGGAACTCAGCAAAGACTGGCAGCACTCGGCATTTAGCAAAGATAACCAGTCGAGAAGCTTGAAGGACTCAGCAAAGAAACACGACTTGGTTGAGAACTTATCAAAATGCTCCGAGACAAATTTAACTCGGATTAACCTTTCAATCTAGTCAGCTACTCATTAGATCAACCTCTAATCTAGTCAATTACTCATCACACAAAGGTATAGACCTCCACATGGTCTTTCAGTCTCCCCCTTGATGAGTATATTGACAAACATACAGAAAAGGCATAAGATGAGTTTGAGCAAAGAAAGCATTTTGATTACAAGACTGAAACTTGGAGTGAAAACAACAGATTATAGCCAAGTCAGTAACAAAAAAAACAAGTCGGTAACACAAACTCCAAAACCATGTTGAGGATACCAAGATGCCTTTTTGGATAACTTCTCTCCCCCTTTTGTCAATATAGGTATCAAGATAGCATTTACTATTCTCTCCCTCTTTTTGATTTTATGCAAGAAATGCAGCCTAAGGGAGCTTTGAATATTATCCGAGTGACCAGCAAGACAAGTTATGACACCAAGCTAAGTTATGACAAAAATAGATTATGCTAAAGCATGTCCAAGTGCAAATAAACATTTTGCTAGCAAGATTTAATTGAAACCATGTCATTTTTAGCAAGATTGAACATGAGCAACACTTGTCATTAGTTTCAAAACTAGAAGCAAAGCCATTGAAAGGATCACATGGAAAACCTAGAGTTCAACCTACTCAACACTTTGGGGAATCTAGAAGTTCATACAAAGTCCTTTGAGCTTATATTTTTTATGCTATGCAAATTTTTTCTTTGAACTTTTGAAAGACATGGCGGGGTGCAAATGTTTGACATTATTTGCATTCTTTATCTACATATATTTTTTTGCATTTTTTAAAGCAATTAACTCAAGCCATATTCGATCATCTCAAGAGGGAGTCTTAAGAGAATGATCTTGGTCATACACAACACATTCCAAATTCATTTCAAGTGCAATGAGAAGTCGTTTTGTGAATTTGAGGTGTTGAGTCTAATGCGCATAAAAAGAGTCAATTTTGCTTCACTTTCATTTTAGCATTTTCATTATTAAGCTAGTGAAGGACTCAAATATGGATCAAACAAGATTCACCCAAGTTGCTATATGGACTCTAGAGAACTCCAGAATTTCACAAATCAAGGCAAATACACCTAGAGAAGAAACTTAGCAAGTAAAAGCAACATGTTTTATCAAGTTTTTCTTTTAAAGCCCTTTTTTTAAATTTTGCAAGCTTAGCAAGATGAATGAACTTGGACATATCTAAGCAAGTAATTTTCTTCATAAAATAGCATGGTGTATAAAATGAAACATGGATCATTTGCATAATAGACAAAGCTCATAAAATGAAAAATCAAGACTATATGCAATGCATGAGACAATTTCTTAAACTCCCCCTCAACATGTGATTCCATTTTAAGCACAAATCTGGTTCAACTTGAGTTATTAGCAAGATTAAGCTCAAGAAAGATATCAATTTAAAGAATCAGAGGTAACTCAACGAAAAGACCAGAAACTTAGAGTAGGAAGGAGAAGATAAGAAACTAACTTCTGGGTAGCAAAGGAGAAGAGAATTCAAGATAATGCAAGAAGAACCAACAAGCACCCAGAGGATGAAGATGGAGAAGGGAATGACTGAAATAGGGTATAATACATAATATACAGATCAGCTCCCCCTCACAGAAGACCGTAAGGGCACACAACTCCAAGCTCACTCCTCAAGGCAACAAACCTAGAGCTATCCAAAGGATTGGTAAAGATATCGGCCAACTGGTGGTCACTCTTCACAAACTGAAGCACTATGTCTCCTTTCTCCACATAGTCTCTAAGGAAGTGATATCTAATATCAATGTGTTTAGTCCGAGAGACTGTAAGGGCACACAACTCTAAGCTCACTCCTCAAGGCAACAAACCTAGAGCTATCTAAAGGATTGGTAAAGATATCGGCCAACTGGTGGTCACTCTCCACAAACTGAAGCACTATGTCTCCTTTCTCTATATGGTCTTTAAGGAAGTGATATCTAACATCAATGTGTTTAGTCCGGGAGTACTGCACTGGGTTCTTGGCAATGCAAATAGCAGAAGTGTTATCACAGAAAAGTGGAACACTCTCTATCTTTAACCCAAAGTCCCGCAAGGTCGAACTCATCCAGAGTACAGCTACAAAGAATCGGCTGCAAAGAACATACTCGGCCTCGGTGGATCAGGTAACTCTGCATCGCTTCTTAGAAGACCAAGAAACAAGAGAAGTGTCAATGAATTGGCAAGTGCCAGAAGTGCTCTTCCTATCTATCCTATAGCCGGCAAAGTCTGCATCAGAAAAGGCTATAAGGGATAGACAAGAAGAAGAAGAGTATCAAATACCATAATCAATGGTAGCTCGAAGGTACCTGAAGATGCGCTTCACCGCCTGGCGATGAGAGGCACGAGGAGAAGCCTGAAAGCGAGCGCACATACACACGGCAAAGTGTATGTCGGCCCGCGAGGCAGTAAGATACAAGAGGGAGCCAATCATCCTTCGGAACTCCTTTTGATCAGCAGGCTCACCATCCTCATCGGGCTCGAGGATAGCAGTGGTAGCCATAGGAGTCATCATAGACTTCCCATTAGACATATTGGTTGTGATGCACTAGTTCTATTGTTCATGCATAAAAATTTTTTAATTGGTCAATGTTCCATGAGTTGACAAACACCGCTCCTTCTGTCATCGATAGCTGTACTGATCCGGGTCAAGTCACCTTGACCACTACGTAGGGACTTTCCCATTTAGGTGACAGCTTGTTGCTGTTGCCTTTCTTCTACACCTTTCGTACTACTAAGTCCCCAACGATGAGTGCTCTTGCCTAGATTTTTAATTTGGCTATGGTATCGATGCAAGGTTTGTTGATATTTGGCTGCTCGAATGGATGCCCGATCTCTATACTCTTTAAATAGATTTACAATGTCTGTTCGCACCTACTCCTATTCCTCTTCTAAGTAGTTATTCACACGAGGTGACCTGAATGCTAACTAGGTCGGAAGCACCGGTTCTATTCCGTAGACCAAGAAAAATGATGTTTTAGTAGTGGCTCGACTAGTCAATGTACGAGCAGCCCACGGTACCGAGGGGAGTTCTTTCACCCACCGAGTTGAGTAAGCCTTGAGCCTATCAAAAACGCGGGTCTTGATCCCCTGCACAATTATGTCATTGACACGTTCGACCTGACTGTTACTCTGAGGGTGAGCTATGGAAGCTAAGCAGAGCTTGATACCCAATTCTTCGCAAAAGACTATGAAAGCATTGCTCTTGAACTGGCTACCATTGTCTGTTATTACTCAATTGGAGATACTGAATCGAGTAACGATGCTCCTCATGAACTTTTTTACCACTTTTGAGGTGATGTTCCTGACGGGTTCGGCTTCAATCTACTTGGTGAACGTGTCAATAGCCATAAACAAGAACTTGTAACCTCCTTGGGCTCTTGGAAACGGTCCCAAGATATCTAAGCTCCAGACGAAGAAATGCCAAGACAGAGGAATAGTTTGCAGGCTTTGGGCTAGTCGGGTGGTTTGCTTGCTGTAAAGTTGGCAGCTTTGGCACTTTTTTCACCAGCTCGTAAGCATTCTAGAGAGCAGTCGGTCAATAGAACCCTTGCTAGAAAACCTTTCCGACTAAGGTGCGATAGAACGCATGGTTGCCGCAGATGCCTCTATGGACATCGAGCAATATCATATTGTCGTCTTTCTGAGTGATGCACTTCATCAAGATTTCATTACTTCCCTTTCAGTAGAGCTTGCCATCTACCAATGCGTATAGCTTGGACTTATACGTAATTTTGTCAGCTAAGGCATCATCGTCAGAGATCTCTCGACCTTTGAGATACTTGAAGTGGAGTAATCCAAGTCGGTTCGCGTTCGAGTAGTGCAGCTTCCGTGTCTGCAGGTTCTGCCTCACTGACTCGACCAGGCTGCTGGTCAAGTTAGACAACATCTGCCTCCCATAAAAGGGAGATGGATGGTTTGAGGAGTTTCTCAACGAAGACTCCTGCAGGCGCGGGTGAATGGGACAAAGCAAGCCTAGCAATTTCGTCAGCCGTAGAATTGTCACATTGCCTAATATGCCTTATCTCAAGGCCTTTGAACTTGTGCTTTAGCTTGCGAACCTCGTTTAGATATGTCGCCATGTTGTCATCCGAGCCCTGGTACTCCTTCTGCACTTAGTTTATGACTAGTTGTGAGTCCCCTTTCATGAGTAGTCATCTGATCCCAAGCAATACAGCTATGCGAAGCCCGCTAACTAGCCCCTCGTATTCTGCAACATTGTTTGAAACTTGGAAATCAAGTTGGATAATATATTTAAGCTCCTGACCTGTTGGGGATTTGAGCATGATGCTAGACTCTGAGCCATGAAGCGTGAGCAACCCATCGAAGAATAGTCCAGTGGCCATCAACCGTGTTGTGTCTTTTTCCTTGATGTTCCTTTATTCAGCAATGAAGTCCGCTAAAGCTCCCGACTAGATGCTGGTTCATAGCGTGAAATTGACCTCAAACTCACTGAGTTCAACTACCCACTGTGCAATTCACCCTGTCGCCTCTCGATTGCGTATTACCTCCTTGAGTGGATACGTCATCATGACCGTAATATTGTGCACTTGGAAGTAGTGCCTCAACTTTCGGGAAGTCATCAGGACGGCATGCAGCATCTTCTGCACTTGAGGGTATCGTAGCTTAGCGTCATGCAAGGCCTCGCTCGCATAGTACACTGGTTTCTGGACCTTTGCCTTTTTGTCGGGGCAATCTCGCTCAACCACTAGGACTGTGCTTACTACTTAAGGGGTAGTTGCAATGTACAAAAAGAGCGCTTTTCGTTAGGTGATGTCAAAATTGATGGAGATGATAAGTACCTTTTCAAATCCCGAAAAGCTTCTTCTGCCTCCTTGGTCCACTAAAAAGTGTCATGCTTCTTGAGTAACTTGAAGAAAGTCAGCCCCACTCGCCCATCAAGAGATGAATCAGCTAAGGGCTGCGACACAATCCATGAAGTTTTGCACTTCCCTTAGCATTCGCAGAGAACGTATCTAGTCGATGGCCTCAATCTTATGAGGGTTGGCCTTGATGCCTTGACTGGACACCAAGAAACTGAGAAGCTTGCTAGACAGGATGCTGAACATTCACTTCTCAGGGTTAAGCATCATTCGATATTTTCTGAGGTTATCTAATGTCTCCTCAAGGTCACTCATTAAGGTGCTCCCAGTTTTTGAGTTGACTATGATATCATCGACATACGCTTCTACATTGCACCTGATTTAGGATTTCAAGCAATTTTGAATATAACATTGATACGTAGCACCAGCACACTTCAGACCGAAGGGTATCTTGATATATTAGAATACACTAAAGGGAGTAGTAAAGGTAGTTTTTTCTTCATCCTCTGCAGATATGCTAATTTGGTGATACCCCTAGTAGGTATCTAGAAAACTTAGCAGATCACAGCCCTAGTAGAGTTAACTATTTGGTCAATGCAGGGAAGAGGAAAAGGGTCTTTGGGGCAAGCCTTGTTGAGGTCGGTGTAGTCGACGCACATCCTTCACTTGCCGTTGGATTTCTTGATGAGGTTAGGGTTTGCCAGCCATGTTGGGTGATGGACCTCTCAAATAAAGCCAACCTTTAGGAGTTTGCCGACCTCCACTTGAATGGCATGCTTCCTATCTTTTGCAAATCTACGTTGCTTCTGCACCACAGGCCTGGTGCTTGGTTCCATAGCTAGTTGAAGCTCGATCACCTCCTTGGGGACCCCGAGCATGTCGGACGGTTGCCATGCAAACACGTCGCAATTTGCCCGAAGAAAGGTGATGAACTCAAGTTCCTATTTGGGGTCAAGGTTGGCACCTACCTTGACTGTCTTGGAATGTTCTGACGGGTCTAAGGGCACCATTTTGATGCCCCTATCGATCTTCCTATCCTTCTTGCCGTCGTCGACTGGGTCCTTGGCGATACTGTTGGATACAGAAGCCTTGTCGATGCTTTTGGATTTTTGGTGCTTGGCTCCCTCACTGTCGGCACTGGCTACCGATCCGTAGAGGTTCTTGACCATCTTTAAACTCTTCTTATCACACCTGACCGCAGCACACTGGTCCCCCTTGATTGTAAGGACCCCTTTTGGCACCAACATCTTAATGGTCTAGTACGCATAGTGCACCACTGCCATGAACTTGGCTAGCATTGGGCGGTCTAAGATCATGTTATAGGCAGTCTCGAAGTCCTCCACGTCGAAGAGGATCTTTTTGGTGCAGAAATTGTCTAGCGTGCCAAACGTGACGAGCAGCTCGATCTGGCCAAGGGGCATCAATGATGAGCATGAAGTTAAGCCATAGAACGGCTTGGCTCTGGTTTTGATCTCTGTTCTGGGAATCCCCATGTTCTCCAGCATTTTTGCGAAGATAAGGTTCAACGAGCTACCTCCATCGACCAAGGTTCAGGCGACCTTAATGTTGACGATGGTGGGCTCGACCACCACGGGGTATTGACCCGAATGTAGGACCACAGTTGGGTGATCTGATTGGTTGAAAGTGATCGGCACTTCAAACCACTTGAGAAACCTGGGGGGAGCCAGTGTGGCCAGGTTGACCTCCCGTTCAACTGCCTTGTACTGTCTTTTGGACTCATATGGGTTAGATCCCCCAAAGATGTGCACCAGCTTGTGATCAATCCCACGGTATTCGGGCTCATCATCCTGGGGCTTCTCTTTGGCTTGCTTGATCTCGTGATCTACGAGGATAGCCTTGAGCTTCTTCTGGACCTTCTTGCTGATCACTTGGCATTCATTGAAGTCATGTTTGCCTGTGTGATGTACTGGGCAGTATTTGTTTCCTCCACAGCTTCGACCCTTGTTGTCGCGGTATTGCGCGCCTTGCCCCTTTCAATAGCTACTATAGTGGAGTTACCTTTGCATTTCTCTTCACGGTTTTTGTTTCTCTTGGACCCTTGCTTGGATGACTTGGGCTTATCATTGTCAGGCTTGGAGTTGTCTATATGGTTTCGGGCTTCAGCGCATACATCGTATTTATCTGCCAACTTAAAAAGCTCCATGGTGGTTTTGAATTATCAAGTGGCAAGTTTTCCCTTCAACTCTCTACCTTGACACTGTTCTCGAAGGCATCTATGACCACCTCGTCTGAGATGTCAGAGATTGAGTTGCGCTTGTCACTAATGCATCGGATGAAGTTGCGTAGCGACTCTCCTGGCTTCACTATTACTCGATGTAGGTCGCTAAGCGTTCTGGGGCGTTCATATGTGTCATAAAAATTGGCAATAAACTGGGCCCGCAACTCCATCCACGATGATAACAATTGAGGTGGGAGGTTGAGCAACCAGGATCTCGCTACACCATCTAGGGTGGTCAGCAAGTAGTTGGCCATCACCTTCTCGTTACCTCCTGTAGCCCTTATAATGGTAGTGTAGATCTGCAGTCACTTGATGGGGTTGAACTTGCCCGTGTATTTTTTGATGGGGCCTGGCTTGAACTTGTCCAGCCACCTGACCACGCGTAGCTCAGGGGTGAAAGCTTTGCACCCTTCATCAACGTCCTCAAGGGTCGCTTGTCATGGACCTTATCATACTCCTCGTCGAGCAGGGGACCTGTGTCGTGTCGGTGAGCGGCCCCTTGAAAGCGGAGAGTCGCCCCGCCAGGCCTGGCATGTGGGAGATTGGTCCCTCAAAAGTGGAGACTCATTTTCCCACTGCTCGCAGTCTTCTCGGTCGCGTTATTCCCTTCGATTGCGAAGGACATCATGCAAACCTCGTCTATCGTGAGGAATACAATTTTGAAGATCTCCAGAGCGTCTCTGATGGGAGTTGGAACGAGCTGTCCTAGAAGCGCGATGGTTAGAGCTGGCCACCGTCGATCTTGCTGCTCGATGACAATCGTGGGATGGTCCTAGCAGATGGCTTCTAGTGCCCTGCTTGCTAGGGTGCCCAAACCTCGAATTAACTACTCGAGCGGTCTGAGCTTGCGCTGCATCAAGTAGCGTTTTCATATGATTAAACACTAGAGTCATCGGGTTGCTTAGAACCAATGGCGGAAGGGATTTCAACAACATGTGAGTGCACTGGATGTTTACTTCAGGGGTACTGAAGATATCGTTGTTGTGGCTCTAGCGGGACGTTGCTCCTAGGGCATGGTGGGACCCGCCGTTGTGGTTGTGCTGTCGAAGGATCTATTGTCCCTGATGATCTAGCGCTCGCAGGTGGGGCGTCGTTGGATTATCAAGATCGAGCTTCTTCGACAGGTTGGCCATGATCCCAATTATAGCCGCGGCTGCTAGATCTCGCCGATAATCTATAGTACTGGAAGCAATAGCATTTGCGGTCGCCTGGGCTGCAGCCATCACCACTGTAGGATCTTGAGGTGTGCACATGGGGATCTGGTGTCCCTGACCATCTATGGTGTTTACCCCTGGATTCCTTTCTTGGGAATTGCCAACAGTAGCACTGTTGCTGGCTTCGACCATGAACACGCATCGATCTGTTTAGCTACTACTTGGCTCTCTGTCTCAACATACTTGAGAACGCTGGGTTCCATAGGGTCGAAGTCTATAAAACACATCTCTTGGCATGGATCCCAAGAGCGGGACTTGGTGAAGCTGATGTACATTAGATCTCCGCCCAATCCCATCAATAGAGCATGCTTTCGAAGGCGATCTTAGATCCAACCGAGGACCTTGGTCGATGACAGTGATCGAGTAGAAGTTGTCGTAGGAGTTGACATTGGATACTCCAATGTGAGAGTGCACCAAAGACATGCTTGATCTGCAAAAAAAGTTGAAGACCCCTATTTAGCGCGCCAACTGTCAAATGTTAGATCTCAACAATAAACTTGTGATTACGGGTACCTTCAATTTAGCAAAGTTAAGCACAAAGACAGTGGCACATGGTGTATATAGATTCAGGCCCCCAAATGGAGTAATACCCTACGTCCTGTGTGGATGATGTATGAACTTGGTGTATTGAGTACAGAGCAAACTATCTAGCCCTATTTACAATGAAGATTGGGTTAAAGCAATGGCTAAACTATGGCTGGAAGTTGACGAAGTGTGGTCCGTCGGCTCCTGGTTGCTCTGCGTCTTTCTCATTCTCTCTCTGTCTGTGTCTGTCTCTTAAGGATGTCTACCCCTGCCTTACATAGTCGGGGTAGCCCTGCTTCAAGTTGAGTTGTAGTCAGCTTGGGATACCAGATCGTAGCTGATGAGGAGTCCATCGTCGTGTCAATCTTTGCAGCATATCCAAACTTCCCTAGATACCATGTGTATTTTAGTTGGTTTTCTCGTAACGAAAAAGTGATCGAGTCCTTTCTAGTGTGGAGATATCCCCTCCATGTATACCTTATCCTATAGAATTGGGCCCATGATATCTGAAGTTTTCAGATGCTTCTTTGAGCATATATGGCATATTCTTCATATTTCTGGTACGTACTCATACCCCATATTTAGATATTCGACACAACCTTTTACGGATGAGTTTTAACTTTTCATCTTTTGGTGAACCAACTCAGGTCCTATTAAAATCTTCTCTCCAGTTCCATACCAACAAATTGAGCATCTACACTTTTTGCCGTATAATGCCTCATATGGTGCCATTTTTATAATGGTTTGATAACTGTTATTATAGGCAAACTCGGCTAAGTGTAAGTATTTGTCCCAAGTATCTTCAAAATTCAATACACATGCCCTCAACATGTCTTCTAGAATCTAGTCACGTGCAACCATGGCAGTGCACAGCTCACCAGCATCCCAATGTCTCCCTCCGGTCTCCCATGGAAGCTTCCAAGACACTAGTACTCCATCTAGTGGCCGTAACTCCGATGAGCTCGCATCCAGCGGTGGTGACTGGCTATGAGGTCCCATATCCAAGTTTGATGATAGATATGGTAGCTTCGATAGTCATTTTTGTCGCCGATGATAGGATCCAACAAATCCAGTGATGCTGACCTTGGATCTAGCCAGATCTGACAATGGTGTGACTCGACGACTTAGTGACACGGAATGGAGCTCAGGCTAGAGCCAGGAAACATAGAGAGATGGAGGCTCTACATGGAGTCAAGTACAGATTCAACGATGAGCAACGTTGTTCGGCTCCATGAAGGCAGCGATAGTCGAGGTCAGAGCTAGAGAAGAGGATGTGTCGAGAACGAACGATGTCAAGTGACCCTTGGCTATGTGATAGTACCATCATAGACATGTGTGCTTATCGAAAACTTAGCAAAACTTCTTGAAACTGTTTTGAATCCTATTGAAACTTGTTGAAATTTCTTGAAGCCTTCTGGTTGAAACTTGCTAAAACTCGTCGGTTAAAACTTTGTTAAACTTGAGTTTTAAAATCTAAAACTCATTGAAACTTTGGCTTAGAATCTTTAGAAAGTTCTTGAAACATGTGAAACTCACTGAAACATGAAACTTTTCAAACGTTCTCTTAAAACTGGCTGAAACTGTATTAAACTTTGCTATATCGTTGATAGCACTTTCCAATGATATAGAGTTAGGTAAAAGCACCCTAAAAATAGTCCTAAGGTCTTGCAAGTCCCAAATCACTAAAATTGAAATCAATTTAATCAATAAATAGCCTATTAAAGATATAATCTCTAACGTTTTTCAACTTTTTAGAGATACTGCCCTATGCCAGCACTCCACTTAGATCCGCCAATGCACCCTGCTGCTGAAGATTCATCCTCAACAGTGGTTGAAGCTCAAGCGATTGACCATAACCTAGTTTTGTGCTATTCTAAGGGCAGTCCCAATAGGTAATGTCTATAGCAATATCTAGGAGATTAGGGAAGAAAAAGCATTTATTTTATGATGTTCATAGCAAATCTTCAATAGGTAGTGTATATGTTTTAGTAATCCAAAGACATTAATTAACTTGTATGCATGTTCTATGCATGCAAAAACGCATTGCGGTGAAATCGCTCGGACTCCCAATGACAAATTTTCGATATTTATTCTTCTTGGTCAAATACAAAAAGTGATTTCTTGCATGAGACATCACTTTCTTCTCTTTCTTCTTTTAATGACTATCTAAATCATCTTTTTACCTTTGTAGCACAGTATACACACCGCTTAAACATCGTCTACGTGGTCCATTGAGACTGCCCTAACACCATGCTCTTTCTTGTCACACTTTTCTAGTAAATGTATTACTATACTGTGAGACATCACGCGTATCTTTCTGGGAAAAAATAACTTTCAAAACGAAACAAGTAAAAAGCAAAGAGATAAATGTCATCATAGCTCATGTCATGGGGGTAGTTCCCAAGCCAACAATAATTTGAAGAATATAAAGTGAAAGAAACCGAAGGTCTTACATGCCTCTCGCCAAGACACACAAAACAAGCAAAGCGAAACCCCTCTCCTATCTGCTCTTTTCTTCGCGGGGTGAAGGGCAGGCCGAGGCGACTCCATTGCCAGGCTGCGCGAGGCCCGGAGCTGGGTTTCTGATCGCTGGTGGGGTCTGGGTGGTGGAGATGGACGGAGACGGGTGCGGAGGAGTGGAGGCGGCCGGGCGGCGGTGGCGGCTCGCAGACGAGCGGTGCGACCTGCGCGCCATGGAGACGGACTACGTGCGGCGGTTCCACCGGCACGAGCCCCGGGATCACCAGTGCTCTTCCGCCGTCGCCAAGCATATCAAGGCCCCCGTCCACCTCGTAGGCTCCTCTCCTATCGATTCTTGCTCGATCCCCTCAATCCTTTCCCTCCTTCTCTTGGCATGTCCTGTTTCTTGGCGGAGTAGAGGCGTTCTGTGGGGGTGTTGTTTTTGATCGGTTTCTTGATTTGTTAGGTTTGGAGCGCTCATAGGTCCGTTCTAGATTAGGAAAGGTGCCAACTTGGTAGCAATTCATCACTTGTTTGGCGCGTTTCTTGAATTGGGGCATATCGAGGCTTCATTTGGAGCATTTCTTGAACTGGCTGTGTGTGTGTGTGTGTGTGTGTGTGTGTGTGTGTGTGTGTGTGTGTTTGCCATCCTTAATTGGTCGACCAATTAATTGATCGAAACAATTCAGCGTCGTGTTCGCGGAAAGTTTTCCGTGTTCTTGCAAGAAACCTGCGATTTTCTGGAGGTATTAATCTTGAATTGACATGCATGTTTGGTCCTCTGTTGTTGCTTTACAAGAAGAATAGGGGATAGTAGATGATTCATCGCAGTGGTAGCCACAAATCTATGCGGATTTTTAATTAGCCTTTCTGTACCCTCATCTCAACGTGGAGAGATGCTTCCCTCACCTCGAGATCCCGGCTAATCTACTTATTCTGTGATTTTTTTTTTTTTGGTTGGGGGTGGGGAGGGTTGGGGATTTCTAGGTGTCCTTGCACTGGTTACGGTTACTACTTTGTTAAGTTTTTAAGTTTTCAATGGTTGTACCTTTATTCTGCAGCTGGTGGAGATATTCTTCACTTGGACTCCACTCTTTTCGATATGTATTCAGCACTTACCAGAAGATTGGATGCAATCTGGTTATCTTTTTTTTGGGCATAATTATGCGATGCCTGTGATACATGTAGTTAATTAACTGAAAGAAAATAGACATTTTTGGTCACTTCCCAGCCGAAGTGATCAGCATATGCTTCAAGGGTGCCTCATTCCAAGTCTAAATATGTCTATACAATTCACGGCACTCTCTAGAATCTCGTCTCCATTTAGAATTGTGTGTCTCCTATTAAAAGAGCTGTCCTATTCTTGAATCGTCTTTAATAAACTTTCGCACCATCCCTTGTGGTTTTCTTCTAATAATTTAGTTTTTTCAACTGTTTATTGATAGGACAGGCTGAGTTATCTAGTATAGTTAGGGTCTTTATGTAGCACATTTAATTTTAACGAGCTTATGTATTGAAAGCTTCATTTCTAAAATTTTACATGTATATAGTAAACTGCAATTGAGTTTCTTAATCAATTAAATTTTCTTTGTGGCTCACTTGCAGGTTTGGTCTCTGGTTAGACGGTTTGATCAGCCGCAGCTTTTCAAGCCCTTTGTGAGCCGGTGTGAAATGAAAGGGAACATTGAGATTGGGAGTGTGAGGGAGGTCAATGTTAAGTCCGGGCTTCCTGCCACGAGAAGCACCGAGAGGCTGGAGCTATTAGACGACAATGAGCACATACTCAGTGTCAAGTTTGTCGGTGGTGATCATAGGCTGAAGGTATCTTTCCTTCTTGATCGACTGTCAGTCATGTAGTTATTTTTCTAAGGATGCTTGGTTGTCGATCAAACATGCGGATTTTCAGAATTGATAGCTTGCACGCGAGTATTGTGAATTTTGCAACTTCCTTTTTTTTAGGAGTGCAATTTCCTTATTTGAGTTGCTAAAGAAAATAGCAATCATCATCTGTGCTTTCAGGGTTTCTGAATCGAAACTTGCATAGTTATTTTTCACTGAATATTTAGATGGCTACTACAGATTTTATTGGCCTAAGCCTAACTGCTGCATGGTTTTACTTTTTGTGGAAGAACTATTCGGAAAACATTTCTTATCCATGCAGCTGCTTCTTTTTTTTTTCTTATTCCAAAATTGTACACTTTAACCATTAATTACTGAAAGTTTTATCTCAAATTAGAGTCTATACTGTGTGCTGCATGATCTGTCATCGCATAAGATGATCGCAATAATATAACAGAAGATAAACATGATAGTGGGTTAATCCCTTTTTTTATGTTAGTGCGTAGCATGGTCAAACTGTGTGCACATGACAGATAGATTCCATTAATTAGAATATAGAGTATGGACTTTTCTTATTTGAAAAAAATATGTTTCCTTGGGTACAATGTTCCTGTACTAGTAAACGCAGTACAGTTGAAACAATAG
This sequence comes from Guadua angustifolia, assembly GCA_036346375.1. Classification (NCBI taxonomy): domain Eukaryota; kingdom Viridiplantae; phylum Streptophyta; class Magnoliopsida; order Poales; family Poaceae; genus Guadua; species Guadua angustifolia. Next base: position 58,605,200 of record CM070502.1, on the reverse strand, counting down.
ACAGGTTTAGCTGGCGTTTGTTCTACACTGCTGTATCGATGCTAAGGAATATGCTCATATGCAAATAATGATGGGCTTAAACCATCCTATATTAATAGACTAGTGCTGCAATGCATGCGCCTCTCATGGCCGTAGAATATGGGGAGATATTTTTCACCTCATCTGCTCATCCTGAATTTCCTGGCGCCTCTTGATGTGGCATTGTCAAGAGATAGCTTCGACAAACTTTTGTCGTCTAACCACAAAACAAGCACTGGTTGTTGTTACATGATGTTTGTTTGTTCTTAACTATTTCGACTAACAGTATGGCCCTTACTTGCCATCCTTTGACCTTACATGCCAAATTCGTTGCATGAGGATCTGTCACTCGTTTGTCGTGATCCATCCGCTTGCATTGTTCAGCGATTCCACACAAGTGGCCTTGCTCACATGCGTTGTACCTGGATAATGGAAGAGACTCGTATGAATCCAGGACAGAACTTATCTGCCTCTTCTGTTAGTTGAAAGACGCCGACTGATAGATCTGCTTGTCATTTTCCAGAACTACTCATCCATTCTAACCGTCCACCCTGAGGTCATCGACGGCCGGCCCGGGACGCTGGTGATCGAGTCCTTCGTGGTGGACGTCCCCGACGGCAACACCAAGGATGAGACCTGCTACTTCGTCGAGGCCCTGATCAAATGCAACCTCAAGTCGCTCGCGGAAGTGTCTGAGCGCCTAGTCGTCAAGGATCAAACCGAGCCCCTTGACCGATGATTCCGGACATTGCATTCCTTAGAATGTGCAGAGCTATCCTCCATCCAATGGAGCCTTTAGGTTCTTGGAACATGAAAGATTTTTGAGGAAGCGCTACTGTTGTTCTGTGTCGAAAAGAAAATAAAAATGTCTCCCCATTGATCTTCTGACGCTGTTCTTTTCCGTCGTTCGTTGTACGTCAGAAGGAAAAGAATGGAATGCTTGTGTTATTGTAGCGATGAAGTTAAAAAGAAAAATTAGAACTGGCAAGGCCCTGAGCGCCTGATTCTATGGTTGGAAGGGCTCTCTGTAATTAGGTTCTCTTTAGTTTGCTGAATGCTGCTCCCTTGAGATGTGTGTGTATGTACCTCCTACCCTTGTAAATTTCCTCTAGATCATGGCTTTAGCTGTTGCTATGATGGCAAGGAGCTAGAAACACTGTAGCCGAGCTTGGTCTGCCACAGAGGAACAAAACCTCCGGTGGATTTAGCTCAATTGTTTTTATTGTCTGCTTTGTCAGTTACTACCTACTCCCTAGTGTTAACCAATAGAAACCGCAGTTTACCACCTTTTAGCGGACGATCATCCTACCTGACATACGGAAAAAAGCCGCGCTAGCAACACCCACAAGCACGCAGAAAACCGTCTCTTCACCTCACCACACACGCAGACTATCAGCTATACCAACTTATACCAGATTAATGGTATATGTGTAGATTACTTCTCATGCTCATTTGCCAAGCCGTCAATCCGTGAAATCCATTAGTTGTATAAAACTCACTGGGATAAATAGGGAAGATAATTTACTAGGTGTATTAGCATGACTGAATGTGTTAGCTCATAGCATCACTAATAGACTCTTCTCGTAAAAGGTACTTTCTCCGTTTAAGTTCATAAGATTTATTTTTTGAATGATCTTATCTTTAAATATAAGGTTTGTATGTAGATTTAATGGGATATTTCCTTTTATACCTCTATTTATTTTCTGTCAACCATGTGCATTTATTCATTACAACTCACACAATTTAGAAATGGATTGGTTGTAAAACTCTCGATTTTAGACGATCAAATCCTCATGAAGTTGACAATGGTCGATTGTTTGAGAGAGAAAAATCTGGCGTCTTCGGTGCATCTCTTCGATCACAGACTCACAGTATATGATGGAAATTATCCAACAGTATAGAAACGTACAATGACTTATAATGTAGAACAAGATGATTAAGCACGAGAAATCAGAACGATTTTTACAGTGAAATACGAGGAATTAATAACGGCGAGAGACCATCAAATCATCACGGAGTTGAAAACGGTCGATGGTGGGCTCCACAGCGCCTGCTACGTCTGCATTTTGTTGTTTAGTGCCTAAATGGTGATTTCTTTTGTTGTTTGTGGTGCTTAATGGTCATCTCGGTGTGTGAATTAAGGAAAGGCGAAGGGAAGCCTGTTGCTGTGGTCAATTGCCAGCAACCACTAACAAGTGACCTTTTCCTTGTATTACTCGTAAGTCTCTACGCGCAGCAAAGTCTGACGTTGTCAGTTCACAAGTAATGAGAGCTTATCAAGGTGTTTCCTAAGCATAAAAGTGAAACTATTTTCTGCCTCAGCTTTCCAGCTAGACCCACATGACATTGTCCTTCGCTCGAGCTGTATTCCTGTGCGCTAAAACTAGTACTTCTCTCGACTAAAATTGGCGTCTATTTTTTTTTGAAAAGACAGCAGGAGCTCTGCCATGTATTAAAAAAAAAGATAACCAAATGACAGAGTTATACAACAGGTCGACTAGACCCTAACCGAACCCAACAGAAAGCCAAAATTACACGAATTGAAACCTAGAGCCGGGATCGGAGGGAGACTGAAACCGCCAAACCCCTTCCGCTAGCAAAATCCAGACGGAATGGTCTAAAAGAAACCGGTACGTAGAGCCAAACTCCGGTTCTGAACATCCTGTTGAATTAAAGATAAGACCGTGTCCATAGACCATGGAACTTCGAATCGTCCGTAGACAACTAAAATTGGCGTCTATCAGGCCATGTAAATCATGAACGCAAGAATCCCACTGGAACTTCGAAGAATTATGCTGCACTGTGCGAAACTTCTGTGTTCTAGGTAGACCATGGAGTTTTGGTTTCGTCCTTTGCAAAATGGATTGAACAAAACTCTTTTGATGTACGGCTGACTCGGACTCAATACAGATTGATCGCACGATGTCGGTAAAGGATCGATCTGTATTGCAATATCCTACATTCTTTTGATCATGTTCGTGATCTATAAACAAGCAAACGAGAGCTTAACTTCAATGTAAGCTAGAGAGCATGCGAGGCATGGATATATATTACATTAGAAATTGATGAGCACTTATATTTGTATGAAAACTAGTTAAAATATATAGCCCGTACGAATGCGAAGCAGCCACGGCCATGGACGGTGCCCTCTCCTATCCCCGTCTTTCAACGTGGACCCAACCTTTTGGCTTTGCTGCCGGCAACTATTGGCCATGACACTGGGAACCCAGAAAGGGTTCCGTGCAGCTCTGAGAGAACTTCATTTTATTTAAGTCGTCCTTGTCCAGTTGGACCGTTGGATGATACAATAAACGATCATATTGTCTAAGAGTATCTGACTAAAGTTGTTTTTTGCTAAAAATATTTTGGAAAGATCTAAACCGTCGTTTTTTTAATAAAAAGGACATAAGCTTTGCTATGCATTAAAGAAATGAAAGAAAAGATACAGATATTACAGACAGAAACAGTCGTTTAACCAATTAGAAGGCTACCGAATATTTAAAAAGAAGAAGAGATCAATCAGATTCGGGCAAAGAACACGAGAAAGATTTCGAAGTGCCAAAATTTTCAACCAGACTAGGGCAAAGAAAGCTGCCGTTGTTTTTTATCCAACAGTTATGTGTAACTGCCGAAATTGCAGTCATGAAAGTTCTACATTGGATCTCTTCCCCTGGGACCCACTATCCCTATCAACTTTCGTCAATGTTCAATGATCTGCTTCGGCTCGCCTCCAGGCTTCACAGGGGCCCACCTGCCAGTGGCAGTCACTCGCCAGGCGCGCACACAGGCAGCAGGTAGCAAATCCCCTGGTGATTTAGTTAGTTGAGCGGCAATTTGGGCTGCAGGATTTAATTTGGAGGCTGTGATGGTGCCTGCTGATGTTCATGTAGGCCTCAGAAACTTTAGAAAGGTCAGAGTGGGCACTTAATGCGATTTATGAGAACGGTGCAGACATAGACGAGAGGTTAGTCTGGTCTATTACCGAAAGAAAATACAGGAACAGGGCAAGAAACCTGAGCTAAATCTTCGACGTTTGCGGTGGTGATTGACAGGGACAGCAAATGGGCCAGTTGGCCCGTGCTCCCAGCATCAAGATAAACATAAAAATCTCTGAGACCTCATTTGGTACAAAAAGGTTTCAAATTTCGTTTTCATATCATATCCCGGAGACGACTGAAATCTAAAATTTTGGATGAAATTCGAAAAGTAAAATTAAAGTACGGAATTTTTTGACCATGATTTCGGCCAAATTTGCCAAGATTTCGTCCGAAATTGACGAAATCTTGTCAAATTTCAACCGAGTGAAAAATAGTTCAAATTACGTTAGAAAATTTTGAAAATTTTTGTGGATAGCCCTAACGGATCACTAATATTCCAACAAAATTGTTAAATGATAATCAAGTCTAAGGAATTTTCAAAAATTCTAACAATGCTAATATCCTATTAAAAGTTTTACAGGTAAATTTCAACTAAATGAAAAATAATTCAAACCATGTTAGAAAATTTTTAAAAAAATTTTGGATGGTATTGACACATCAATAATATTCCCATAAAATTTATAGATGATGATCAAGCTTGAGAAATTTTTAAAAATCTTGACAGTGCTACTGCCCTAATAAAAAGCTTACTTGAAAATTTCAATCGAATGAAAAATGGTGCAAACCATGTTGAAAATTTTTGTAGATGGTCCTAGCATCACTGGTTTTCCCTAAAAATTTTAGATGACTATCAAGCTTGAGGAATTTTCAATAATTCTGACAGTGCTATTGTCTTCATAAAAGTCTGGCTAGTACATGTATTGTTTCTATAGATTTGGTTGACCAACAAAAAAAGATTTAAATTTTTTAAACTTTTAGAGAGCAGTGATGAGGCAATTCTTAAGCTTTTCTAAAAATTTTGTATCATCATTACACTCAAGTGAATTTACAAAATTCTGACAAGGGTACTGTCTCATTTATGCTTCTTCTGTTTTTGATTTTTCAAAGATAATAAATGAACTTCAATTCTTTTGAAAATTTTTTTGTATGATCCTAGACTACTAAAGATAGTACCATAAATATTTTTGACTATGTTTAAGTTTGTATATTTTTATAAAAATCTAAAAGTACTTCTGTTATTTTTATAAAACGTATCAAAATTTTGGTTTTTCTAAAAATTTTCAAGGAAGATAAGATTCTTAAGAGGTATTGACTCAAATCCAATCCAAAAAAGTTGATGTCCGATCAAAATTATCGAGATTTCGGCAAAAAATACCAAATTATTGCCAAAAATTCTGAAATCACGGTAGCAATTTAAATTTTTTTAAAAAAATTATTTGGCAGATATTTAGAATCTCGTCCCAGCTGAAATCTGAAATCTCAACTGTAATTTCGCTAGGATTGTGAACCTTGTTGGTACATATGGATTTTACATAAACTTTGCAGTAATTTCAGTCCATTTCCTGCAGGAATAGGAAAATAATCCTGCGTTGCAAACGGGCCTGAAAGATTTACAAAGGGAAAATGTAGAGTATCGCCTGTTGTAACTCGAGAAGCGGATCAAAATTTCGTAAAGATCACGTGTTCACGCCGAGGGGCTAGCTGAGGAGCCTCTCCGACGGGAACGTCCGCCGGCGAGGACTGCAGGTCACCGGCACACCAACTGCTTGGTTGCCTCGATCGGCCGCCCGTTCGGACACACTTCCATTTTTATTTCTTAATGACAATGTAGCAATATATAGTACTATAGTAGTAGCTAAATGCATTTGTGTGTCGACACACCGTGCTTTTCTGGTCGAAGAAAAGAACTACGGAAAAAAATCCAAAAAGTTTGGAGAACTTTTTCCATAAAAAAAGCACTTAGAAGTAATTTTTGAGGGATTTTGCGTAACCAAACAATTTGGATTTAGAATTCTCCACGGGGGGGGGGGTTTTGCAGGAAAAAATAATTTGTGTAAGACGGAAACAAATTTTGAAAGCTTTGAGGGCCCTCTCGCTTAAAAAATGTACCTACACCATAGCTGAACACGTGTTTACTACCGGGTCCACCTCGGCATCACTGTCGGGTGTGGATCCGGCACTACCTAAGTGACAGTAATAGTCAAGGACTATCACTGCCAGATGCAAACCGGCAGTGATAATCACTATCACTGCCGGTTCATACTCTCCAACCGACAGTGATAATAATTATCACTGCCGGTTATCAATCATAACCGGCAGTGATAAGTAACTATTACTGCCACATTTTCAATCATATCCGACAGTGATAATAATTATCACTGCCACATTTTTATCAATATTCGGCAGTGATAAGTAGTATCACTACCCCTTTTTCCATGGCAACCGGCAGTGATAACTCTCTATCCTATTTTCATATCTAAAACTGGCAATGATAGGTTTTTTAAACCTTTTTACATATATATTTGTTGTATTATATGTATTATGTAATATTGTAGCATATATATATATTGTACAGTAGATGTATTCTGTACGGTACACGTTGTGCACAATAGTACTGAAACATCGCTAAAGGGTAATTCAAATACATTGAAGCATCATAATATTTAATTATTACATTGTTCATTCACTTTTGAAGCATCATAATATTTAAGTATTACATTATTCATTCACAATCATTGACATGTCACTTAAGCTACAAATGCTCGTGAAACTTGCCCTTCAGGTTGATAATTTCTCAAACGATGAACCCAACTATCTACTCTCAAAGGGTTTCAATTTCGTTGTCGAGCAATCTGCTGGTGCCCAGCTTCACACGCTGTCATGGGAAAAAATTAAAACATTTAATTAGTGTCATCATCTTTATAAAGAAAAGTATGGGTCAGCATATAATGATTGATATACCAGCTCACCGTTGTAGTCTGTACTGTCAATGATGAACGCGTGGATATGTGTCATTGCGTAGTTGTAAGTTCAACCATCATTAGTTGTGGTTTTGGTGTTAATGACAAATCTAATCTATTGTTAATGACAAATCTCGTATTAAGATTATCCCCTAATGCGATATTATTATTAATGACAAATCTTGTATCGAGACTAACTTGTTTATTTAGAATATCTTTGTTTAGTCTCATCGCATTGAAAAATGGAAAACCCAAGGTATGTTTGCATATTCATTATAATATTAGTTGCATACTTTGGAGTCAAGTTAAAGTATGAATGTCCCCATTGAAATAACCACAAAATGTGCATCATGTTTCCCAATCCATATATTACATGGATGCACATATCTAGGGGGAGTTCACACTCTAACTTGAAGAGTCAATTTAAATGAATAATTTAAATTGAGTTCATTTGTCTTGTTAATCGTTAAAGAACATTTCATCATGTGTTGATGGTGTTTCGGGATTAAGTAACGACAAATGAATAGTTCTTAAGTATAATAAAGCATGAGTTGCATTATTGTACTTAAGACACATATAAATCATTTCTATTGATTTAGGGTTGTGCTCAATTGATCTAAAGGCATCCATTATGTGTTAATGGAGTGCAAGAGATGATTGAGACAACCATGCATCTTGGACTAATAAGTTTCACGAGTTATGATTGAGTTAGGTCCAAAGATGAATGAATTGATGAGAACGGGACAAGGACGGCATCATGTGTTGATGGGCGTCAAGAATGGATCCCGAAGAGGAGTTGAGTGATGATCCCGGGGGAATAATCAAGTGAAGATTATAAAGACCCCAAAGGGGATTGCTTGTGCGGCGGCGAAAGGTATAACTAGATAGGCTAAGGACTTTTGTAGTCTTTGAGTCTAGTTCTTTTATCGCCGTACTATTAAGAGGGGTTGCCTCTTTCGCTTGAGCTTCATCATGTGTTGATGATCTCAATCCGCGTGTCACTCAAGCTCAACCATTTAAATTTGGTTTTTGCATGAGGGTTAACCATTTGGCATGTGTTGCGAATGGGTTAAAGCTTGTGCTTGGTTGTTTGGTGTTTGCTCCGATTTGCATGTGTTGCAAAGAGGAAGAGCATTTGGATTTGGTTTACGCATTATGCTTTGATTTGCATGTGTTGCAAATAGGATAAGTTAGTGCGTTGGCTTTTGCGTGGAGTTCACTTTTGCATGTGTTGCATTAGTTGAAGCTTCACGTTTTGGTTCGAAAAACAATCTTTCTAAAACCGTGTGGTTGCTTGGAGCTAAGTTTTGCATGTGTTGCAAAAGGAGAGAGCTCAAGCACGATTTGGTGTTTATGTGAGTGTATGGAGCTAGAGGCTTGCATGTGTTGCGAGTAAAGAGCTCATACATGTGATTTGGTTTAAAGTGTTATTTGCAAGTTCGTTGTGCGAATAAACTGAGGTTTATGAGTCCGGAATCCCGAGAGCATGTGAGTGGGGCTTGCAACGGGTGTTGGCAAGTTGACCGGGTCTTGTGTTGACCTTCACATGGCTAGGGGGATTAATCTCATAAACTCGAGTTTGATTTGCTTAATACGTTTTGCAAATAGATCTTGAGTTGGATCTTGGTGAAATGTGTTTTCGCCATTTGGAGTTGGTTGCGGTTGTGCAAATGTGTTTTGCAAATGAGCGTTGGAATTATGCGTGTCGATCCTAGAGCATGTGTTGGCATTTGCAAATGTGTTTTGCAAAGTGTCGGGGTCATGTGTTGATCCTTACATGGCTAGAGGGTTGAACGCGTAAGTTCGGTGTTTATTGCGGAATGCGTTTTCGCAATTTGGTTGAATTCTTTGAGCATGGCTTGAATTGGTGCAAACGTGTTTTGCACAAGTGGTTGATCATGTGTTGATCATGTAGAAGCTCAAAGAATCGTATTTGGTTTTTCGGAGAAAGAGATTGGGAAGAAATTGGAGTCAGCTTGCTGTGGGCGGCTGCAGATGGGCGGTCGGACCGGCGGCCTGGCGGTGTGACCGGCCTGGCCGGTGTGACTGGGCCAGGTCCGGTCGGACCGGCCGTGTGTGGTGCCACTCGGTCAGTGTTGGCGTGTGGGGCGGTGCAACCGCACGGGTTTGATGTGACCGGCCCTAGGGCTTCGGCCGGCACAGAATTGTTTTTCAGCAATGTGCGTCGGTGGTGTGTGTGGGGCGCGGCGGCCGCCCGGTCCGGTCGGGCCGGGCGAGGCGTCTGACAAACCCGGGTGTGTTTTTCTAGAGACTGTGCTTCGGTGTTTCTTGAGTTTGTGAAGTCGGTTGGACCGGGTGGCGCCTGGTCGGACCGGAGCGGTGTGGCCGAGGGCGTCGGACCGGCGATGCATTCGGCGCGCAGCGGTTGTTTTTCCGACCGTTGGTGGGGTCCGTCGGGCCGGATGAGGTCCGGTCGGACCGCGTTTTTGCTGTTTCTGCCCGTTTCTTGCCCCAACGGCTAGTTTCTTTGGTGGAGGCTATAAATACCCCCTTGGGGGGCTTGGGGGTAGAGGTTGCTGCATTGCTTAAGTGTTTTAGCTCTTGTGTGAGTTGTGTGGAGGTGGTTGCATGTGTTGCTCCACTCCTTTTGATTCTTGAGCTAAGTGTGATCGCTAATTGCATGTGTTGCAATTAGTAAGTGATTGAGTGAGCTCTAGTGCATGTGTTGCACTTGAGTGAGGTCCTTGTGCATGTGTTGCACTTGGTGATCGCCGGGCGCATTCGTTGTGCGGTGAAGTTAAATCTTGAAGGAGCGGCTTGTTTCTCTTGGAGGTTGCCGACTCCTAGGCAGCGTGGCGTCGTCTTGCGGGAGCTCTCAAGGTGTGAAAGCCCGGCGAGTTTGTGAAGGTTCGGGTTGAGCCTACGCGGCGTGAAAACCACGACTAGTGGAAAGAGGCGGGTGCTCGAGCGGGAGCCGGTCCGAGTGGTCGGGCTTGCCTCAACGTGGACTAGGGGAGACCGGCAAGTCTCCGAACACCACGGAAAAACATCGGTTGTCCCTTGTCTCATTTACTTTCAAGTAATTACATTTATTGTATATTCATGATTGCTTGACTTAGAATTGCTTAGTATTATTGATTAGTTCAATTTAGCAATTCTAGCTTAGAAACATAATTTAGTTAGTGCACATAGTGAGCCTAGTTTATTTAGGCTTTAATTGTCAAAACCTAGATTATCGCTTCCGCATATAAATTAATTAGGTTTTGATTTAGGGGTTGAATTAGAGCGATTGATTAGCAAGAGATCGAATTTTGTAAAACGCCTATTCACCCCCCCTCTAGGCGCATCCTCGACCCTACAGTAGTATCCACATAAATTGTTCCCTTGGGGTTGTCTTAGGCATGGAAAATCGGTTTTTATTCTGAACTTCTTCATGAATGGACGAAACCGCTGGCTCTTCTTGCGATATTTTGCATACACCCTGTTCATGGTTTCGAGTAGTCATTAAAATTAATTAGGTACAATAGAATGGAAGATTACTGGAGCAATAATGCAACGACTAAGTTTACCTGTCTAGTAAGTCTATTAATTCTTTGTAATCACTTGTCGGTTTCCTCATTGAGTCCAAGACAGTGATGTTGATTTCGTCTAACATGATGACGAGGATGATCCAGTGAAAGCTGCAGAAGCCAGTTAGTCGTCACATAATGTTGCGCATCAAATATGCGAGACTAGTAGGCAGGGAAACACATATTGAAAGTTGTAGGGTAAAAGTACGTAGGCCTTGTCTTGTAGCTTTAGCAGCGTCTTGAGTACGTACTCCTCAATATCATTTATCATTTTTGGATCTAAAATAAGTTTGCAGTTGACAAGGCTCGGGTCGAGGAATCCTATCTTTTCATTTAAATCCGTTTTAAGTGTCATTGCCTCCATTCTACATAAAAAAGAAGTTGGACCCTTGGTTTAATGTTACGTGAATGTACAGTATGAATTACACAAGAGACTTACAGAATCCACATTCTTAATATAGACACGTCCAGAGCGTCTCGTTGGTACAACTCATATAGTTCCATGTGTTCTACCCAGAAAACGCCGTCCATGTTATGAAAATCCATATCTTTGTATCTGACGGGGAAATCATCGTTTTTTGTCTCTTGGACATACTGCTGGTACCATTGATGTAGACGCCGTAACTATGTGGTAGTCTGGGCTCCTCATTTCGATCCACCAAAGCTTCCCTGTTAATGAATGGCCACTTTAGAGGGGGCTCCTGCTCTTTAGCACCACTTTGGCCTCCAGTAACAGCTGCTTTACCACCATCTCCTTTAGATTTCTTTCTAGAGATGCACTCATAGTCTGATCGTTGGCTAAGTTGAGGAGATTCAGTTGCCCGTCCTGTCTATTTAACCGTCGTTAAGCCCACGAAGAAATCCCATTTGGCAGCTTTGATTTCAACCTTAGCAAATGGTGGTGTCTTCTTGAAGTGCGTTACTACACTGGCGTCTACTTCCCTTCTTGTTTCTTCTTCGGTCAGGTCATATGCTCGTTTCTTGCTAAGAGTTTTGGCTGGCTTCACAGATAAGAAACTTTTCCCCCCTGACCGTGTACAATGTTGAGATCACGGTGCTCTTTGATTATTGTCTTGTGGAGCTGGAGCAGGAGAAGGAGCTTTCTTGGGTGACGCCGGAGGAGGAGGACTTTTCCTGAGTGGAGATTCCGCCTCATCATCATTATTAAGATCATCGAGGCAAACTTTATATAGCGCTTGTGCCACGCGATGAATGTGCCCAAGCTTTGTCCAAGATTATTTTTCTCCTCCTCGCTTGGGATCTCAACCTCCACTTTGCAGTATCTGTCAACCACGCTGTCAACTGAAACTCTGGCGTATCCCTGAGGAATTAGGCGGTTATGCAACATTTGCCCCTCGATGCATGGCCAAGCCACCCCTTCAGCTACAGTGATGGTAATGTTCGCTATAGGCAGGTGCAGACTGCAGCGTGTCGGCTCTACGATTTTGTCCACAAGAAAACTACACGCTAAGTCCTCTTCAGGAGCGCCCGCAGACGCTTGGCTGCTTTTATGAGGCGCGGCGGGACTCTGGAGTTGGTGGCCGCCATCATATGACTGACGTTCGCTAAGGACGTTTGCTAACATTTCTTAAATCTTTTGTATCTTTTCTTCAAATTCAATTTCCGTTCAGTGCATCCGGTCATCCATTTCTCATACACGTTCATCCAACTGTTCTTGTCTAGATTTCTTTGGTTGCTTATAAATTTCAGCATCCTCTAGGAACACTGCTTTCTAGGGCACCAAGCCGAACCCTTTGGTACGACCAGGGTGCTCTTTATTACCCAAGGCGCGTGTTAGCTCGTCATTTTCCCTTCTTGTATGAAAGGAGCCCTGAGTAGTTTGGGAGTGGGTATCTGCGATCTTCTTCGAGATTTCCTCGTCTTTCTCGCTTTTGAAGCTTAAGCTACCATCATCCGATAGACTAGCTCCCCTCGCAAGCAGCCAATACTTTGATCTTGGGGTCATCTCAGACATCGCAATAAAAACACCACTACGAGTTAGCTGTTCTTCCCGTTTATCCCACTTGGGTACTTTCTCACGTAGCCACCAGTGCCTAGCATATGGGAGTAAATGTTCTTATCTGAATTAGCCTTGTTCTGTTGGCTGATAGCCTGGGCTTCATCAGATTTCTTATACTACACGAATTCATCCCAAAATTGCTCTAACCCGGGTATCTATTAAAATCTGGCATTTGATCCTTCTTGACATACTCCTTATTCAGCTTTGTCTTTCAGTTTTTCCATGCGGATCCTATAATGGTTAGTGCACGTTTCCTGGTAAGCTCCAACTGATCTTCAGGAAACTGAAACTTCGCTATCAACTCTGTCCACAATGTTTCCTTGATGTCATCGGGAACATACGACGGGCAATCGCGTTGATGTGTCCATGATTTGTAGATGATGGGCACATTATCTCTAGCCAGGACCCCGCATGCTGTCCGATATGGCCCAAGCAACGATGTGGGTATAGCTGGTTCCCCAACTACGTTAAGCTCCACGACCACTTTTCGTTCACCTGTGCGCATCTTTCTAGGACCTCGCCCACGATGTTACCTTCTGATATTTGATTTTGCATTTTGACCGTTTCATTAGTCGTTTGGCTCTGCTAGAAAATTACCTAGTCTACGTGAAGAATTTCATCGGAAAGCACATCCTACTCAAGAATGGTACTAAAAAATTACCTCGTGTACATTTGTTGCCTCGGGTTGTTCTAGGTTGAGGAACCTTGTCGGGCTTTGGTTCACGGGCTCAGCGCCATCCGGCACTTTTCCCTGATTGGAGCCCATATTCAGCAAGTTTGTCTGAAATTTTAAATTAACAAAGTCATGAGATGAATCTTCACACAACTTGAATGACCATTTTGTCGTGCGTTACAGTTGCTAATATCAACGTTTTGCATTTATAAGGTGTAATATCAATGTTTTGCATTTATAAGGTATAATCACCATTTTGTCGTGCGTTAGAGTTGCTAATATCAACGTTTTGCATTTATAAAGCGTAATATCAACGTTTTACATATATAAGACGTAATCAACATTTTGTCATGCATGTCGTACTTGGCCTGAATGGGCACTACCCGCCAGCGGTGGAACAAATTCACATGATGCTGATACATTTCACATGATACATAGAAATTTCAAACCTCTTGAAGTGAACGCGGGAGACTTCTTTTAACATGTTTTAATAATATAATAAATACTTCCTCTATCCTGAAATGTAGGCTGTTTTTTTATTGTTCATGATCTCCAACACGAATTAAGCTTTAACTATAATCCTCAATCATAATATATTAGCAAAAATAGTAAAAAAATTTACATATTATGAAAATATTTTGCAATCTGAATCCAAGCATTTATTTTCATATAGTCTATTTATATACTTTAGTATCACTATAGGAAAAACATTGTGCGTAGTCATTTTTTTAATTGTATAGTAGAGATATACTTTTTTGTGTCTCTATGTGATCTTAAACATATCTTGTAAAATGCCACAATAGTGTCACTCGGTGTACTATCGCTACAGCCAATGAGGCACTTGCTGAAATGTCTCGTCTCTCTAAAGTCTCTAACACCCTCTAGCAAAACAAAAATTATATTCTAAAAATATGCTAGAACCAATCCTGGAATCAAGGCCTTGTGGAAAAACAAGAAGTCGCACTAACCAACTCAATCTCACACAGAATTTGCTTGTATTCATATCATAATTGCTATGAGTGGCATCTCACACAGAATTTGCTTGTATTCATATCGTAATTGCTAGGAGTGGTACATAACATCTCAAATATAAAAAATGTGTCTAGAGAATCAAAGGTGCCTCAAATAATACCTTTATAAGATCAGATTGACTTAATAAGTGTCTAAAAAATGTCACTACATGATCTTTGTTTTGACAAATTACAAAATGCCTCAAAAAACGCCTCTACAGTTTCATTCCACATAATGCCTCAAAAAAATGTCACTACATGATCTTTGTTTTGACAATTTACACAATGCCTAAAAAAATACCATTCTACAGTTTCATTCCACGCCATCCCAGAGCTGCCATACCAGAGGCCAAATGGCTCTATCATTCATCCATGTAATATAAGAGTTATCCACATTGATGTATTCATTGGTACAATCGAAAATCAAATCACTTAGCTTGGATTTGCGAGTGCACACCTTGTGGGGACGCGATGCGATGGCACCAAGGAGGGCTAGCGCGGAGGAGGGCCGGCGCAGAGGAGGTCAGCCATAGGGAGGGCCTGCGCGGAGGAGGACCAGCGCGGAGGAGGGTCGGCACGGAGGAGGTCAGCCGCGGGGAGGGCCAGCGCAGAGGAGGACCGGCGCGGAGGAGGTCAGCCGCAGGGAGGGGCGACGCAGGGAGGGCCAGCGCGAGGAGGGGCGACGCGGGGAGGGCCAGCACGGAGGAGGGCAGACGCAGAGTGCTCGCGGTGGCTAGGGCGCACAGACGAAGGACATGAATTACAAACGGGATGCAAAATGTCTAAGTGCGGGAAAGATGATTTATATACAGGGAGGATTATTACTGCCGGTTCAAGACCCGGCACTAATGTATTATCTCTGTCGAGTTGTTTTAGACCCGGTAGTGATGTAGGACTATTAATGCCGGCTCATTTATGAACTGGCAGTAATATAACAACATCACTGTCGGTTGAAATATAACCCGGCAGTGATGTATGACTATTAGTGCCGGGTCATTTATGATCCAGCAGTAATATAACAACATCACTGCCGGTTGAAATATAGCCTGGCGGTGATGTGGAACTATCAGTGCTAGCTGTAGGGTAAGACGTGGTACTGATGTATTATATTAGTGCCAGTCGTTGTATGTCAACCGACACTGATGTTCACCATCTGTGCCGCGTTAGTAAAGAACCGACAGTGATAGTCCCTGCGCCCACCCCCCACTCTCGTGTGCATGCCAAGTGATGGTGTGGCAAAAATTACTGCTGTGGCAAGGATTGGGTAGCCGCGGCAAGTGTTGCCGTGTGCATGCCAATTGGAATCAAAATTTTGATTTAAAACAATATCTTTTCTTTATTTTCCTGCATTTTAATCTTAAGAAAAGAAAAGCAATATTAAAAATATTTCTTCCAAAGCAAATAAACTATAAAAATGAGTTTGAAATGTGATCTTAATTTGAATTTATATTTTCTGAATTTTCTAGCATTAATGGTTTTTATTGAGCCTTTGCTTTTAAAAATAAAAGTCCAATAAAGTGAAATGGTAAAATAATAAAAGTAAAAATGTAAAAACATAAAATCAATAAAAATCTGCAAAACTCATACTAAAATATCAAAGCACTCCAGAACCCTTATCATGCTGTCCAAAGTAAAATGAACACTGTGGAACATACACAACACGGGTATCTGCAAGGCAGGCCTGCAAGGCCCAACTAGACCAGACCGGGCCAGGCCAAGCTGGTTGTATGGAAACAAAAACTACCAGGGGTGCGCCAAAATGTGCGAGATAAGGAAGCCTTAAAGATAGCAACCGTTCTAGATTAGGTAGGATACAATCGTAATCTAAATCGTTGCCAAACAGATAGGTGCAGGAGATATAGTCCCCACTTTGTATCCGACCAGGACTCTCTTTTGTAATCGCCTTCCTCTGCTATATAAAGGGAGGGACGGGGGAACATCAGAATACAATCCCATTAGCAAATTAGCTAGCTAAATATAATTTCAAAGCACAAGACTAGGGTATTATCTCCTCCGCGAGAGCCCGAACCTGTATAATTCTTGTGTCTTGTGCTACCATCGAGTTTGGATACAGCGCCTAGCCCCGTTTTCATTATTACCGACAACAAACGTCGACAGTTGGCGTGCCAGGTAGGGGTGCGTTAAGATCAATCCCATCAAGCTCGATGGCAATCCCTAGCGAAGTCGTGGCTACCTTCGCTCCCGCCCAGGCGTTCCGTTTCGAAAGCCTGGACTTCATCACCGACGATCTTGGCAAGCTCACTCTTTCAGATTCGGATCAAATCCAATCTGGAAGCAATTCCGTCGCTCTCCTAGCCGGGCAGCCACTGATCAGGGACAGGCGTGGCCATCTGTCCCCGGATAGTAAGCCAAAAGTCTGTTCCCCGATCAGGGACGAGTCCCGAGTGGTGAGAGGCGCCAGAAAACCACTCGGATCTAAAGGTCAGCCTAATCTGTCTTATTGTTCTTCTGATTCAGAGAGCAGGGCAAGAGGTTCTCAAGGATTTCACGGCATCTTCGTGATCGAAGACCCACGGACTGAGTCCCAGCAACAGAAAGATGCCGCGAACACCGCAAAAGCAGAGCGCCTTCGTCGTGAGGCACAAGAAACCAGCACAAAATCTCTTCAGGTCAGGGGCCGTAATATTAATGAAGACATCTTGTAGATGAAGATGGGCAACCAATTGGTTTTCCATACTCCTCGGTAGAATATCGTCGCATTAAAGACACTTCTCGACACATTGGGACCAATGCTTGGTTCCGACAGCCCAGCTGCTCCGATTATGGCCCAGGTTAAGGCCATGGTGACAGCAGCCGCGATCCAGCAGCATCAAGAAGAACCAGGGGAGAAAGAGCACTCTCATACCAGCGTAGTCACTCAGGCTGCAAGCAGCAATACAACCCGCAGTCGGGCCATGCGTGGCCGACTTGAACTTCGATGAGGTGAGGATGCCCGGCAAAGCATCAGCCGTGATTTTCGCGTAGACCTGAATGCCAGGCGGCGGGATCGAGAGGATGAAGAGCGCCGCCGGCGCAAAGATGACTATGAACGTTTCAACATCCGCCATGATGACAGGGACGACCGCAGAAACCTACACTACCGCGACAAGGGCGATTGCGAGGACCACCGAGTCAGATCACCTTCTCGACGCTCCCCACGTCGGCGCAGCGATGGGCCTATTGAAGGGATCCGAGCCTTCACTCCCCAGCTTCGCCGAGTGGTTTGGCCTAAAGGTTTCAACCCCAAAGGTATCACCAAATTTGATGGAGAAAGAGATCCAGAAGCTTGGTTGAAAGTTTATTTGTAACATCCTCATTTTTCATATAAAAAAAATCAATCACGCATGTAGCATTAGTAAAAAAATAAATAAAATAAAATAATAAGATAAAATAAAATCTTGTTTATAATAAAAACATTTGAAAAATGAGAATGTTCTTTTCAAATATTTTCAAAAACTTGATTCATAAATTAAAGTTTGTTGATTATATAAAGATTTGTACAAGTGTCTGATTTACTAAAAAAATATTTCGCAGAAAATATATATATCGAAAAATTCCAAAACCAAGTTTATTAGGTTCCAAATATTCCCTAGTATTTTAGAGAATTTTTCCAAAATTTTTAGAGTCATTTTACTATTTTATCTCAAGTGCTATTTGTGCCAACCAAATAAAATCCGAAAATAAAAAAAAACGAAAAGTTCCCACGTGAAGTACTGTAGCATCGTCTTCTTCAGTCGAAGCGTTCCAGAGAAACGCCATTTTCTCTCTCCTCCATTAGAGCTCAACGGCAGCTTCAATATCTCCTTCATTTAAGCACCAAAAATTCTAGAAAAATCATATTCGTAATCCTCATCGCATCCTTAAACTTCCACAACCGTTCCCTGGTTTAAAACTCCACTGTTTGCTCTTTAATTTCCACGAAATCTTCATTGCGGCCGTTTTCGTTTCTACCGCAATTTCTAGCTCTCCAGTGCTCCTCCCGCACTATAAGAAGGGGCATTGGGTGCGTATCTTCGTCGCCAACCCATTCCTCCACTTATCTTGAGCTCCCACTACTCAGTTCCGCCGGATTTTTGCAAAGATTGAGAGGTATGAGAGTTTTCCTTTTTCTGCCCGTGTAGTTTTTCTCTTTTTCTGGACACTGCCGTCGCCGATTAGCCGCCCCTCCGCTGCCGTCATCACCGCTGGTGAGGTTGCCGCGCCGTGCCGCCACCACTCGGCCGGACGGTCAGCCCCTGGGCTTCTCTTCCTTCACGTCGGTCATCGCTTGGAGTTCTGTATCGCGCATGCTACAGTAATCGCGAGCTACAGTACAAGTGATGAACAGTGCATCCAAAATTTTCTAGTTTGTACATGTTCTTTTCAGTAATTTGTGATTTTTGTTGCAAACTCGTTTTAGCTCTAAATTGCATGAAACAAATTTTGTTAATTAGTAAAAATTAATACCTGTTTACGTTAATTTTACTGAAATTTTATAAATAAATTTATACTGTTAAAATATTCACAGAAAGTCCAAATTTACGAATTTTGTAGTTTCTAAACTGTACATCCAAAAATGTCAAAATAAATTTTATAAATCTTAGAAAATGCTAAACTATAGATCTGGAAGTTTTCATGAAATTATGAATTAATTTGATTTTCTGTATTTTCCGAATGTGTGTTTATTCGTTGTTTTTTTTCGTGCGATAGAAACGTTTGACGCCTTGGCAAATCGCTGACCAACAAGAAGAAGACAACTCTCTCCTCGCTGACCAAGGCAAGTTCCCAGCAAGTTCCCAGCAAGTTTTTGCAAGTTCCGTTGAAGCATATTGATCCATGTTTTGAAATGCTTTGTAGATTTACAAACTTGCATGCTATGTTGATTAAAAATAACAATAATATATTATGATAGATTATAGTTAAATACCTTGTTAATATGTATGCTTGCTACATATTAATCCATCTGTCCTTTGGCTGCCCTAGAATAATTAATTATAATATAAATGGCTTGACACCTTATTTAGTATAATAGTAGTGCTTAGTTATGCTAAATACTATTTGTATGTTTAATTGAAAGTTTGTTACTTGAAATTCTAAATGATTGAGTGAAAATATTATTTATAAAGGGCAGTTGGTGCTGCCAGTTTGGTAAAATAAAATAAAAGATTTGGTATTTAAAAACTTGAATAGGGTGGAAGGTTGCATGGCGGGTGCAGAATGCACGAGACTCGGGTTTGAGTATGTACCACCCTAGTCACCCTAAGGACCGATCCCTTGTGGTTGTCAAACAATGTACAACAGTCTTGGCATGAGTTAGGAATGGGGACGGACTGGTGAGTAGCTAGTGAAAACTTAATTAAGACATGCAGGACGGTGGAGGAGGCGTGGTTGTAGCCACAGAGTCCTCTGAGCGCAAGAGGGGCTTCCATTATGGTTGTAGCCATTTGGCGGTGAAACCTCAGCGGGCGTGATTTAGTTAAGATGTAGCTAGAGAAATGGCCTTGTGATTTTCACTTGGGGCTATATGCCAAAGGAAGCGTATGACCAAAAAGAGTGAAATATCCCTCGCGGGTAAAGCGTGCAAACTCTGCAGAGTAAACAAACTATTCGAATAGCCGTACCCACGGTCAAGGGTGGACAGAGGGCGTTGTCACATGGTAGATTTTCTCTATTTGATTTCAAAATCAGATTTATATAAAATGAAGTACGGTTGGAGCCATGAATGTTTTGGTTTGATAAAAGTCCGTGGTTGGAGCCACGAGGAAAAGATTTCAAAAGGAAACCACGGTTGGTGCTGTGGAAAAGTATTTTTAAAATAAAACCATGACTGATGCCGTGAGTTGGTTTATGTTTTGTTTTTCCACGGTTGGAGCCGTGTTCTGAAAAGTTTGAAACTCTTATTTGTTAAAAGAAAATACCTTTGAAAACTGCTCTTAAAAAGTCTAGTATAAAATTTTAAAATTTGGCTTTTAGCAAATTAACCAATTCCTTCCCTTGAATTAAACTACATACTGCATTTCTTTTGGGACTTGTTGAGTATGTTGCATACTCACCCTCGCTTTTCATTCTTGGTGCTTATTCCATAAAGCGATCGGAGATCGAGATAGCTATCCAAGAGCCTCTGCATCCCACCGATTCGACATCTGCGGCGAAGGCTTTGAAGAGGAGGATCATCAGGACGTCTAGGATCGCGTTTTCTCTAGTCTTTGCTCTGTGGTGTTTTGGACTTCATTAGTCAAGTTTATTTGCGGTTATGTTTCATTTCTTTGTATGACCTACGGGTCCAACTTTTGTAATAATGGGCCATGTCGGCGAAGACTGAATTAAATTTTTATTTATCGCATGGTTATGGTCCATCTTGTTATGATCTGTGTGTACTAGCTATTGATCCGAGGACTAAATGCAATTAAACATAATGGGGCCCGTATCCTTTTTGCGATGGGCCTATTGAAGGGATCCGAGCCTTCACTCCCCAGCTTCGCCGAGTGGTTTGGCCTGAAGGTTTCAACCCCAAAGGTATCCCCAAATTTGATGGAGAAAGAGATCCAGAAGCTTGGTTGAAAGTTTATTCCCTTGCAATCATGGCAGCCGGGGGCGATCACAACATAATGGCCAATTATCTGCCGGTCATGCTTACCCCTTCGACTCAAGCCTGGCTCACAGGACTTCCAGCGAATTCTATAGATTCCTAGGGAGATCTTTGTGAGCAGTTCATCACCAACTTCCAGGGCACTTATGAAAGACCTGAAACTCAGTGGGACCTGTACCAGCTTCATCAGAGGAGGAGCGAGACTCTTCGGGAATTTATCCAGTGCTTCATGCAGAAGAAGAATACGATCCGAGACATCTCAGAGGCCGCGGTCATCGCAGCGTTCCAGAAGGGCGTCAATGACCTCGACTTGATTAAGAAGATGTCCCAGAAGCCGCCGACTACGGTAAGGGAGATGTTCGAACTAGCAGATCGTTATGCAACAGCCTCTGATGCCTTAGCCGAGCGTCAAGATGATCGTCCACGGCAAAAGGACAAGAGGGATCACGCCGAGTCATCCAGGCAGCGGGATAAGAAGCGGAAGCCTGAAGAATTGGTGGCGGTGGCCGAGCGTGGCCGACCTCGTGTGCCGTGGATGGACGATTATGACATGGTAATGGATGCAACTTGCCCTTTCCATCCCAAGGGGAAACATGCTGCGAAAGATTGCTTCACTCTGAGAAGGTTTGCAAAGGAGTCCAACAAGCGGCTGGCCAAGGGCGAAGCGAAAGACGAAGCAAAGAAAAAGCAAGATCCCCCTGAAGATGACGAGGGTGACTACCAGAAAATGGAGCGCGAGCTCAACTACATATTCAGGGGCTCGGCTGCTTATGAGTCCAAGCGAAAGCAAAAGCTTACCGCTCGGGACATCAATGCGGTTATGCCAGCAACTCCCCAATACCTCAGATGGTCTGAAGTCCCGATTACCTTTGACCGTTCGGATCATCCAGATCACATCCCATATCCAGGTAGATTTCCTCTTGTTTTGGACCCTGTGATTCGCAGCGTTAAACTCAAGAGGGTGTTGGTTGACGGAGGGAGCGGACTCAACGTCTTCTTCTCCAAAACTTTTGACGACATGAAGATTCCTCGCTCAGAGCTAAAGCGGGGCTCATCACCATTTCATGGGGTAATCCCCGTGACTTCTTCAGTTCCACTCGGGCAGATCACTTTGCCGGTCATGTTCGGGACTAGAGAAAATTACCGGACGGAATATCTTAACTTTGAGGTGGCTGATTTCGAGACGGCATACCATGCCATCTTGGGAAGGCCAGGTCTAGCCAGGTTCATGGCCGTACCCCATTACACTTACCTCATCCTGAAGATGCCCGGGCCGAAGGGAATTATTTCCGTTCGCGTCGACGTCAGGCAGTCTTTCGCGTGCGACAGAGAGAACTGCGAGATGGCCAAAATGCAAGAAGTGGCAGCTGACAGGGAGAAGATCTGACAGGCGGCCGCACATTAGCAAGATGAAGGAGAAGTTCCAACCAAGAAGCAAGACAAGACAAGCATGAAGACTGACGAGGGGACTAAGAAGGTAATCCTCGATCCGTCCAACTCGGCTCAGACGGGCTCTGATTGGGACAGAACTCAACTCCAAATAGGAAGACGCGCTCGTCACCTTTCTTCGGGCCAACCGGGACATTTTTGCATGGAAACCTTCCGACATGCCCGGTGTCCCTAGGGAGGTGATCAAGCACTCTCTCAATATTAACGAGAAGGCGAAGCCTATCAAGCAGCGGCTCCATCGATTCGCTCAAGATCGTCGAGAGGCCATCAGGGAGGAAATCACTAAACTTTTAGCCGCAGGCTTTATAAAAGAAGTGTATCATCCCGACTAGTTAGCGAACCCAGTTCTTGTTCGCAAAAAGAATAAAAGCTGGCGCATGTGTATTGATTATGCCGATCTTAACAAAGCATACCCGAAAGATCAGTTTGGGCTGCCTCGCATCGACCAGGTGGTAGATTCAACTGCAGGCTGCAAGCTCTTAAGTTTTCTGGATTCCTACTCGAGATATCACTAGATCAGGTTGAAAGAAGAAGACTATATCAAGCCTCGTTCATCACTCCGTTCTAAGCATTTTGCTATGTCATAATGCCGTTCGGTCTGAAAAACGCTGGTGCAACCTATCAGTGCGCAATACAACGGTGTTTTCACACTCAAATCGGACGCAACATGGAAGCATATGTTGATGATGTCGTCGTCAAATCTCGTGTAAAGGAGAACCTCATATCCGGCTTGGCCGAGACATTTGAAAGCCTAAGGGCCTACAAGATGAAGCTCAACCCCAAAAAGTGTGTATTTGGAGTCCCCTCAGGAAAACTGCTCGGATTCATTGTGTCGCAGCGGGGCATCGAAGCAAACCCGGAGAAGATCAATGCTATCCTGAAGATGAAGCCACCGGCTAGCCAGAAAGACGTCCAGAAGCTCACGGGCTACATGGTGGCACTCGACAGGTTCATTTTCCGCTTGGGCTCACGGGGGGTGCCTTTTTTCACACTAATGAAGAAGCAAGGCAATTTTTAATGGACTGCCGAGGCACAACAAGCTTTCGAAGACCTCAAGGCATTTTTATCCTCACCGCCTTGATCTTGGTCTCACCAATGCCGAAGAACCCATACGCTTTACATTCTCGCAACGACTCATGTAGTCAGCGCCGCAATCGTCGCAGGATGGGAGGAAGCAGGGCACCTCCAGAAGGTTCAGCGGCCAGTTTACTTCATTAGCGAGGTACTAGGAGAATCTAAGGCATAATATCCACAGGTACAGAAACTGTTGTATACCGTATTGCTTACCTCTCGCAAACTTAAACATTACTTTCAAGAACATTCAATTTCGGTGGTTACCGCTTTTCTGATTGGGGATATACTCCACAACCGGGAGGCCACCGGGAGAATTGCAAAATGGGCGATCGAGCTTGGAGCTTTTGAAATTTCCTTCAAGCCGCGAACAGCAGTAAAATCTCAAGTGCTCACCGACTTCACCGCCAAGTGGGTGGAATTGCAGACCCCCATGACTTCTGAAGAGCTTGAATACTGGACAATGTATTTTGACGGTTCCCTCATGCTCGGTGACACGAAATTTGGCGTGGTGCTGCTCGCTCCAACGGTGAGCAGCTGAAGTATGTCCTCCAGCTCCATTTCCCGGCATCAAACAACGCCGCCGAGTACAAGGCACTCACCCCACGGACTCCGTATCGCGATATCCCTCGGTGTTCAACGGCTGACAATCCGCGGAGACTCCATGTTAGTAATCAACCAAGTGCAGAAAGACTGGTCGTGTGTCGAGGACAGCATGGCTGCATATTGCCAAGAAGTGCGGAAGCTCGAAGACAAGTTCGACGGACTGGAACTCATCCACGTACTCCGCCGTGACAATGAAGCAGCAAACAAGCTCGCAAGGCTAGGCTCCAGTCGGACAACAGTACCGGCTCGAGTATTTGTCGAAGAGCTCCACAAACCTTCAATAAGTCGACAGCAGGAGTCAGACAAATCAGAAGAAAGACCGATCGAGGAGGAAGTTTTAGTCATCAACCCCGACTGGACAACTCCATTCCTAAACTATTTGTTAAAAGATGAGCTCCCCGAAGACCGCGTAGAGGCAGAGTGCGTCGCACGCCGATGCAAAAGCTACGTGGTAGTCGGTGAAGAACTCTTTCGAAAGAGTGCTTCCGGAGTCCTAAGGCGCTGCATATCGGAGCAAGAAGGGAAGGACCTCCTCAGAGAAATCCACTCGGGAATTTGCGGGCATCACGCAGCATCAAGTAGCCTGGTGGGCAAAGCTTATCGTCAAGGTTTCTTCTGGTCGACTGCTGTATCAGACGCAGAGGATATTGTTCGCACCTATGAGGGTTGTCAGTTCTTCACTCGTCAAATACACGTGCTGGCGCAGGAGTTGCAAACCATTCCGATCACTTGGCCATTTGCAGTTTGGGGGCTCGACATGGTCAGTCCTTTGAAGAAGGCTCAAGGTGGTTTCACCCATCTCTTCATTGCCATTGATAAATTTGCGAAGTGGATTGAGGTAAAGCCCGTCTCCACGATCACGGTGGCTAAGGCCAAGGAGTTCTTCCAAGAAATCGTGGTAAGATTCGGCGTACCAAACAGAATCATCATGGATAATGGAACTCAATTCCGCGGTGAAGAATTTCAAGACTGGTGCGACGAACTTGGCATCAAGATTTGCTTCGCCTCCGTGGCTCATCCAAGGAGCAACGGCCAAGTGGAGCGAGCAAACAGCATGGTGCTGCAAGGGCTAAAAGCAAGGATTTTTAATCGTCTCAAGCCATATACTACACGATGGGTAAAAGAATTGCCTTCGGTGCTCTGGGGGCTGAGAACTACTCCCAGCAGAGCTACCGGGCAGTCACCTTTTTTCCTAGTATACGGCTTAGAAGCGGTTTTACCTACCGAGTTGATGTTCAGATCCCCGCGGGTTCGGAGCTACAAGGAGGTTGAGTCGGAGGAGAACCGGATAGAAGACCTTGATTGGCTAGAGGAAGCCAGGGAAGTTGCAGCGATCCAGTCAACCAAGTACCTCTAAGGCCTGCGCCGCTACCATGATCGGAACGTTCGGGGCCGTGCTTTCTGCAAAGGAAATCTGGTCCTAATGAAGAATCAAAAAAGCGAGCACAAGCTCTCCCCAAGCTGGGAAGGCCCCTACATCGTTGATGAAGTGACACGCCCGGGGGCTTACAGACTCAAGGGGGAAGATGGCGCGGTTATTGGCAACTCGTGGAACATAGAGTAGTTACGTCATTTTTACACTTAAATCTTGTACATTAGCTATGGTATTCATGAATAAAATTTTTTCTTGACTTGCTACTCATTTGATGCTCAATTAAGCAGTAAGTCGGGGGCTACACCTAATAATGTTGCGCATGCGCAACCCTTCTTATGATTCATTTTTGATCTTTTTTCCCTATTGATTGCGAACGAGCTTGAGTGCGTTAAAATCCAAATCGTGAAACTCTACGATGAACTCTAGTCTCTCAAAAGCGCGTGCCTGGGAAAAATGGCCATGAGCCGACTCCCGACGCCCGGGGGCTAGAATAGTCGAGTAGAGTGCTTAAACGAAAACGGAAAGAAACCACTCGGGAAAATTCTAAAACAATGGGGAAGGAAGCAAACGTTAAAGTTTCATTAAGCATACTCAGGTTTGGATACACCAATGCATTACATAAGAAATGTACAGGAATCTAAAACCTAAGCATGGCGCGCACAACCGACTGCCTCGAGAAGAGCATACCTCGCCCCGACAAGCTTCGGGATGGCTTCGATCAGTGCGTCGATGGTAATGACGTCGCGAGCTACAGCCTCTTCCTCTGCAAGCTCGGCCAGCGCGAAATCATAGTCGGCCCAGAGTTCGGCGAGGAAGGCCTCCTCCTCATCAGGCGCCGGCAGAGCTCCACCTCATCGCCAGACGAAGAAGATTGGGACGAAGAAGCCATTGAAGGTTCAAGGGAGAACGTCGAAGGTTGCTGAGAAGGGTTTAGAGACGGGTGATCGCTTAAGTAGCGGTGACACTCTTATATACCCAAAGCATGGAAATCGAACGGTCTTGAGTAAATGCTAGCACAGGAAGCCGAAGCTGCTCTGAAAAATGCATCGGTACCAGAACTCAAAACGACCAAGAAGACGTATGGACGCGGCACATGCCAGCATTAAATCAAAAAAGACTCGCAGAACATAATAAAGCAATCAAAAGCAAAACACGGCCCAAGTCGCCAAGCGGTTTTACCAAGGATCAACAGAATGATCACAGATCAAGTTTCATAATACAATATTGACATGGGACCCAACTCCAGATTTTTGACTAAGGCAGCGGAGGTATCCCTAACCTCGTCAAGAAGAGCAAGGGCTTGATCGTCATCGACGGTGCAAACGAAGCCTCCCTAATAGCTTCGAGCTCCACCTGCGGGTACAAGGACTTCACGATGGCTAGAGCTTGATTGGCGCTCGTGATGGCCGTCTCCTTCAGGTGCACTACTAGCTTCTTGGGCCCCTCCACCAACCGCTGGATGGTGACGTCCGCAACACTGGGCTCAGCGCTGGGCCCAGCCTCGTCAGGACATAGGATTCGCAGCAGCGCCTCGGAGCCTTCCTAGAGCTTGTCGACTCGCGCCTCAGTGGATTTGATATTTTCATCAAGGGCACGGCACTGAGCTTGCGACTTAGCTCGGTACTCTAAAAAGACCAGTCGGATTAGCCCAGAGACGCTAAAAAACGCAGCAGGGACGAAGGACGAGTCGGGAGCAAACCTTCCAGCTCTACTTCCATCTTGCTCGTCTTGGTTTGGGCGTCCTTCTCGGATTCCTTCAGTTCCTCGACACGCTTCTCGGTGGTCTCAAGCTTTCCTTGAAGATCTACAATGACGAAGGCCGGAGCCAAGACAAAAAGAATGAGCTAAGGGGCAGAAGACTCAAAAGGTGATCCAAGACAGTCGGGCAAGGGGGTTACCGCTAAGGGAGCTCGTCAGGGTCAGCTTTTTCACCTCGAAGGCTAGAACTTGGGCCCAGAGCCTCTCTAGCTCCTCTCGGTTCTCGACCCGGGCCCTACCGAATTCCTCCTGTAGCTCGACACGGACCCGCTGAACCTCGGCCTCATAGTCCTTCCTCATCTTGGTCTTCGGGAGTATCTCCCAAAGAAGGGTGTTCCTTTGCTTGGCGCGCTCTGCCAGATGCTGAAGGCAACAAAAGGAATGATGAAGCTACACTATGTATCAAAGACAAAAAAAGAGGACTTCTAAACAACTCGGCGCAAGCAATTTACATGAGCAAACCGAGAGCAACCGTAGGTGTGGTCGCGGAATGCCTCCCATTCCTTATCCTTGCCTTCGTCGTCATAAGTAGTCCACTCGCCATACTCGTCGAAGAAAGAAACCCGCACCGGAGATTTCGGGCGAGGAGGGTGAGGGAGTTCTTCCGGCGGAGGCGAAGAGCGGGCGGCAAGCCTAAAGGGCACCACCGGTGGTAGGCTCGAGAAATCTGTGGCGGAGGCTACCCAGTTGGGTCGGCCTCGGCGACTGAGCCATTGAGGCGGTCGGGAGTTGTTTCACGCTCTGGGGCCACTTTGGGGGCGGCGGGTGCAGCATCAGCCGATGCTTCATTTTCAGGTTGGCTCGGGACATCTTCAGCGACAGCCTTCTAGGGCTCCCCACGTGGCATGTCCACGGGAACTTCGTCAACAAGTTTCCTGGAAGAAGAAACAGTCAGGGCATGACCCAGAAAAACAAAAGGAAGAGCTAACAAGTATACCAACCTGTCGGATCTTGTTATCTTTATCCCTGAGCCCTTCCGAGCAAAAGACTTGCTCGCAGAAGAACCCGTCTGCGCGTCGGGCGTGGGGGACAAGGGGCCTCTGATCGGGCGCGAAGGCAGAGGCACATTGTCGGTCGAGTGCCAGGCTGGGGGTTCAAGGGCCTTTGGGTCCTTAGATCGGCTCAATGACGAGGAAGTTGCAGGTGAGGTGCGCGCAGCTGCCAAGTCCCAAACCTTTGGGCCTCCAGTCGGGCGCACGTTGGCCGCCGGTGCTTCCTCTTCACCTTAGGTACGTAGATAGCCGGGCGTTTCCCCTTTCCCAAGGGGTCTTCAACTTCGGCCGTCTTGTCCTTCTTGGCACTCGGAGCTAAAGGCGAGGCACCAGCAGGGTGTTTCTGCTTGGTGCTTTTGTGCTGAGGAAATTCCGGCAGCGGCACATCAGAGAAGAAGGCGTCGCGACCCTACAAGCACAAGTGTCAAGCACATGTGTAATCACAGCTACTCAAGAGCCATAAAAACTAATCTCGGAAGATAAGGAAAGCATATTACCGAAGGCGAAGGATTCGTCCTGTTGAAGGGCTTCGGGCACCCAGTGTTGGCGATTTGGGTGCCCTGGATGAAGAAATCGCCCAGGTGTCTAAGAAGAATGTCCCTGGGAATCAGTTTAGGGGCTTCCCGGGTGGTGTCACGTTCTCCTTCATAGTCATACCGAAGGTGGACTCGCTCCTTGAGGGGCTGCACTTGGCGAAGGCCAAAATTGAGGATGATCGCGACTCTAGTTAGTCCGCCTTCCTTCAATTTAGCGATCATTCCCATGAGCTCCTCCACTTGGTCCACCCCGCCGTCCGAAGGGAGCGAAGTCCAGTCCAGTGAAGGCTTGGGCGGGACTCCGGAAAAAGAAGGAAGAGAAGGTTTGGGGTTGGCACAGTAAAACCATTCCTGGTGCCAGCCTTTGTTGCAAGTTTTGAAAGGAATAGCAAAATAGGCCTTCTTCAAGCCGTCCCTTAGCTGGAATCCAGCGCCCCAACTGTTTTGGGGAAATTCTTGTTTGGGAAGGGCTTAAGAAGGAAAAGATGGCGGAAAAGATCAAAATGAGGGCGAATGCCAAGGAAGGCCTCACAGAGGTGAACGAAGACAACAATTTGAAGAATGGAATTGGGATTGAGATGGGTCAATTAAATTTTATAAAAATGAAGAAGACCACGAAGAAAAGTGCAGGCAGGAAGGCCAAACCCATGCTGGAAAAAGGACTCAAAAATAACCACCTCCTCAGTACGGGGCGTATGACAAGACTCACCCACGGCAGGGCGGGCAGAAAGTATCACCAGCAGTGGAAAGATGCCGCTGGCGACCAATTCCTCCAATCGCTTCTCCGTCGTCACCGAAGTGGCCCAATCCTTGGCCGAGGCTGATGAAGGAGCGTCTTTGGAGGAAGGAGAAGACATTTTTGGGCAAAGGAATTAGCAACTGCGTTGGTTTGGGGTTGCAAGAGATGCTAACCCTAGTGGCGGAGATCGCAGGGAAAGCACCAAAAACGGAAAGATGAAGGGGAAAATGAGAACAGTGCTCAGAAAACAGTCTCGCTCACACTGGGTCTCATATTTATAGGGAGCGATGCTAATTTTCACCTTGAGCAGGAAAAAACACTTCGCCTTCCGCTTACACTGGGGTTGCCCTAGGGCACGGCTCAAGATGGGCTGGTGGCCATGTGCAGTGATCACTGTACACAGGCACAATTGGGCCGAATCTAATTTGGGATGTGATACGCCCCATGATGGGCCAAGGGCCAATGACCGCACTAGACGGAATTTGGGTACCTTCCAAAACTAAAATATCCTCTTATGATATGCCTCATGTCAGGTCGCATGCTGGTTGCTGTTCAAAACGGAATAAGATATCATAAGTCGATTCAAAACATATATTCCAGGGGTATGCCCCACGATGGGCTATTAACCGTACTCTATAAAAAAGCAGGTACGGATATAGCTTGGATAGTTCATGGTATGCCTCATGACAGGCCAAAAGCTGTACGCCATGGCACACAGGTACCACTTGGCTAAAAGCCAACCAGTTCGGAGATATACTCCATAATGAGTCGCGTGCTGGCTCAATAAATTGGACTGAGAACCACTCGGAATGATTTACACATAGAGCTCTATCGAGTCCTTCACGACCTCTTTGCCTACAACAGAGCACTCGGCTGGATGGAAAACCAGTCGGGAAATCCTGTCAACAAGAAGGCAATCCGATCGCAAAGTACTCGGGGGCTACTGTGGAACATACACACCACGGGTATCTGCAAGGCAGGTTTGCAAGGCCCAACTAGACCAAACTGGGCGGGGCCAAGCTGGTTGTATGGAAACAGAAACTACCAGAGGTGCGCCAAAACGTGCGAGATAAGGAAGCCTTGAAGATAGCAACCGTTCTGGATTAAGTAGGATACAATCGTAATCTAAATCGTTGCCAAACGGATAGGTGCAAGAGATATAGTCCCCACTTCGTATCCGACCAGGACTCTCTTTTGTAACTGCCCTCCTCTGCTATATAAAGGGACGGACAAGGGAACATCAGAATACAATCTCGTTAGCAAATTAGCTAGCTACATATAATTCCAGAGCACAGGACTAGGGTATTATCTCCTCCGCGAGAGTCCGAACCTATATAATTCTTGTGTCTTGTGCTACCATCAAGTTTAGATATAGCGCCTAGCTCTGTTTTCATTATTGCCGACAACAAATGTCGACAAACACATTTACTAAAGATAAGATATGTGAAATCACAAAGATAACACTGTAAATAGTAATTGTCAGATTTTTGTAAAAATCCCTAGAGAAGATCTGAAGTTGAGATTTTTACCATGCTGACATCAGATTATTATCCATCTGTGATAAAAAGATCAAAAATTAAAACTTACATTTGAAGCTTTTAAAAATTCAAAAACTAAAAGTAAATAAATAAAAAAATTCTGACAAGCTAACTAATTGACTATTGATTTCACTGTTATTGATTTTCTACAGGTATCAAACAATATCGAAATATTCTAAATTTTTTTTGAATGATTATAATAATCAATACTCCATACATTACAAATTGAAGCATGTCCTTCGTACAAAATGTTTATATTACAAATTAAAGCTTGACCTTTGTACAAAATAAAGCATATCCTTAATTATTCAACTAAGTTAAAATCCGACCTTTGTTATGATCGCGGCGTATGTATGTAGCTTCCTCTATATCTTCCATGAGACCTAGGTCGATATTCTCACCGAAAGGAGGAAGCTCATCGAATTGGTTATAGTCTCCCTCGTCGACTACATTCTCAACTCCCACAATCCTTTTTTTCTTGAAGAACCACGTGGCGTTCCTTGTTAGTCGGATCCCTTACAAAGAAAATTTGTGTAGCGGCATTAGCAGGTACGAATGGTTCTTCTTTGTATCCGACGTGTTTGAAGTCCACGGTAGTGATACCGTACTTGTCGATGTTCACGCCTCTGGTAGCTTGACCCACTGGCACCGAAAGAGGGGGACCTTCAAAGGCTCATAGTCAAGCTCCCAAATCTCTTCTATGAATCTGTAGTACGTCTGTATATTGCCATTACTATCATAGGTATCTATACGGACCCTGCTATTCTGGTTGGTGCTTTTGTTATCTTATGCTCTCGTATAAAATGTATATCTATTGATGTCGTATCCTTCAAATCTCAAAATTGTATATGAC
The DNA here is from genome assembly GCA_036346375.1 of Guadua angustifolia. Lineage (NCBI taxonomy): Eukaryota > Viridiplantae > Streptophyta > Magnoliopsida > Poales > Poaceae > Guadua > Guadua angustifolia. The sequence goes on along the minus strand of CM070502.1, from coordinate 58,573,626 downwards.
GGTTCCTTAGCCAACGCTCTCAATTGAGCACACTCTGTCTGTGTATACATCATGTGTCTAAGCAACCAATCTCCAAAGTTATCTATGTGCTCTCTCATGATCCAAACCTCAGACTTACATGGTTTTTTTCTTCGTAGCATGTTCTTGTGCATGTTGACATACGGGGCCGCTACAACTGATTGGTGCAAAACTGTAAAATGTGCTTGCGTGAATGAAGTACGATCATTCGTACGGATCAATTTCTAACCTAGTGTCCCTTTCCCTTATAGCCTTCCTTCATGGCGAGATACGGGCACACCAATCGGTTTGAGATCCATGTAATCGATGCAGAACTTGATGAGCTCCTCGGTTCCCCAACCTTCGGCAATGTACCCTTCCAGCCGATGTCGATTACAAACATATTTCTTCACAATCCCCATGAATCTCTCGAAAGGGTACATTTGATGTAGAAACACAGGGCCAAGAAACTGTATCTCTTTCACAATATGAACAATGAGATGGACCATAATATCGAAGAAGGATAGAGGGAAACACATATCAAGCCGGCACAGAGTGTGGATCACGTCTTTCTGCAGCTTATCCAGTTTCAATGGATCGATGACCTTCTGTGGAATCGCATTGAAGAATGAACACAACTTTATAATTGGGTCTCGCACTTTCTCTGGCAAAACACCCCTAATTGCAACAAGAAGCATCTGTGTCATCATCACGTGACAATCATGAGACTTCATACCAATTAATTTCAAGTCTTTCATTGAGACTAGCTTCTTTATATTGGCAGAATAACCAGACGGAACTTTGACTCCGTACAAGCACTCACACATGCTAATTTTCTCATTTTTGCTTAGAGTGTAGCAAGCTACGGGAAGGTACTTTTTTCCTTGACCCAGGTCTTCGTGATGCAGCTCCTTCCTGAGTTTCATATCTTTTAGGTCCATCCTTGCGTTGAGTGTATCTTTTGTTTTGCTAGGTATGAATAGTAAAATACGAAGCAAGCTATCATGCATGTTCTTCTCTATATGCATGACATCGATCGCATGTCGAACATTCAGGTGCTGCTAATAAGGTAGGTCCATAAATACTGATCTCTTTTTCCACAAAGGAACTGTATCACCGGAACGCGGGACTGATGTACTTCTGGCTCCCTTTCCATAGATAATTTTAATATCCTTTACGGCCGCAAATATCTCTTTACCGTTACGATGTTGTGGAGCTGAAGCAGTCTCCTTTGTACCGTCAAAAGCTCTCTTGTTGTTGCGATACGGATGGTCCTTGCGAAGGAACCTACGATGCCGTATGTAACACATTTTTCAGCAGTATTTCAGCCACCAGCTACCTGTATCACCCATGCAATGGATGCATCCATTGAATCCTTTTATAGTCTGGCCCGAAAGATTGCCATGAGCAGGGTAATCATTGATGGTTATGAACAACAACGCGCATAGCATGAAGTTCTCTCTTTTGTACTCATCCCATACCCGTACACCATCGTTCCACAATACTAGAAGATCTTCAACCAGTGGTTTGAGGAACACATCAAATCATTGCCAGGTTGTCTCGGCCCATGGATCAGCACGGCATCATAATGTACTTCCGCTTCATACAAAGCCAAGGAGGAAGGTTGTAGATACATAAAGTCACTGGCCAAATGCTATGATGACTACTCATGTTGCCAAAAGGATTCATCCCATCCGTACTGAGTCCGAACCTTATATTCCTCATATCATATGCAAAGTGTTTCTTGTATTTTCTATTGATATTCCTCCACCACATGGAGTTAGCAGGGTGTCTAAGCATTCCATCCTTCTTACGCTCTTCGGCGTGCCATCGCAGTAATTGAGCATGCCTTTTGTTCGCAAACAGATGCTTCAGATGGGGGATTATAGGGAAATACCACACCACCTTGGTCGGAAGTCTTTTCTTCTTACGCTGCGCCTTGATGTCGTCATCGTCGCGCTTATACCGAGATGCCTTGCAAACAGGACATGCATCCAAATTTGCAAACTCATTACGATACAATATGCAATCGTTTGGATATGCGTATATTTTCTGCAATTCCAGTCCCAACGGGCAAACAATCTGCTTGGCATGGTACGTGGTTGTTGTCAACACGTTACCCTCTGGAAGAACATCTCTGAAGAAACCTAACAACTCTGTGAAACTCTTATCGGACAAACCATTACTTGCCTTCAACTGCAGCAGCGTAAGCACAACATGCAACTTTTTGAGCTCCTCCTTGCAGCCTGGGTACAAGGATGTTGTAGAATCCTCTACCATACGCTAAAACTTCTGAAAATCCCTTTCACTCGTGAGGTTCTCCTCCCCATCATGCAACATCTGTTCTAGATCATCTTCATGGTTATTGATGAACGTGTCTTCATGGGTGTCGACGAACGTATTTTCGACCGCAGTTGAGTCGTTGTCTTCATCATCATCAATCAGATACCCTTCACATACAGTCTCATCTTCACCATGCTCGGTCCAATAGGTATAGGCAGGCTTGAAACCCCTTCGAAGAAAGTATGCACGGATCGCCTCAAGGTTAGAAAATTGCTTCTCATTCTTGCAATCGACGCACGGGCAACAAATATAGTACATCAACTTATTTGACTTGTATGCCGCAGCCACGCTCAGAAAACTAGTCACACCGTTAAAGCACTCTCTATCGCGACGGTCCGCTTATACACCCATCTTCGGTCCATCTACAAATATTTATAACAAATAAAATCTCAGTAAATCAATAAGTACTCACAAATTGTTTTATTCATTTAATTTGTTATGTAGTGCTAATTAATCTAGAAATTTTCGTTACTTATAAATCTATATCCAAATCTCGATTGTAAAATCAATTAAATAATTGCTATTAGTTATATATAATGGTCCGTCTAGCAAATTTATATTACTTACGTAGTATTAAATTAACATACACTAAATAAAGAAACAATTTTAAGTAATTAGATTAAACAATAGTTAATTATGAAGTGCTACCACATTTAAATTCAATCAATGTATTAAATGCAATTACTAATTTAGTCCTCTAAATACTTAAATTCAACCTACATCGTAATCTCACCAATCACTATACATATAAAAGTTAGTAATTTCAAATCTAGCCTCTAGATTATAGCTCTAATTGTGTTGACTATGCAATCAATAATTCTCACAACCTCCAACAATATAGAACATAATATCCAACTAAATAAATTACCAAAGAAATGTACATTAAGATACGAACCTTAGATCACGAGTTAGAAACGAATTCCACCAAATTTGAGAGCAAAAATTCGCCCTCTCCACCCCAACAGAGCAAGAACAGAGCTCCTCTCTGTTCTGGACAGGTTGGGGAAGGAAGCCAAGATATATATAGTGACACATTATCACTGCCAGTTTTTTCTCTACAACTGGCAGTAATATATCACTGCCACTTCTATCTCTAAATCCGACAGTGATATCATTTGTCGTTTCACATAAATCAATTTATCACTTGCCGGTTATCTTGTTGAGCAAGCGATAATACATCCTTCTTAGGTTCTATCTCTAAAACCGATGATATTGCTTTCGTTCAGCGGGAAAATTATCTTTATTCTTATCACTCTTTGGTTGAATTTAGAACCAAGTGATAATAAGATTATCATTGCGGTTAAGACCTACCGCGATGATAGGGGTCATGGATGAAACGATCAGTAGTAGTGCTAGATGCAATTTTTAAGAGCCCTTGCGCAGGAAAAAGGGAAGCACGCTAAAAAGAATCAGATTATAAAAGTTTGGAGAGTTTCCCTTGGAAAAAAAACGTACCTAAATGTAATTTTGGAGAGCCCTTTAAAAAAAAAGACTCTAGAAGATTTGGAGGCCTTCTCAAAAAAACACACCTATATGTAATTTACAATAATTTCAGGGGCGTTTTCGAAAAAACTGCATATGACGTGTCGCACGGACGATGAGGACGAGTGCGTGGTAGGATTCGAAGGCACATCGAAGGCCCGAATTCTAGGACCATACTGCTGTGCCGCGCGCGCGTTGTTAAGGATTGACGATGTTAAAATACTTAACATGTACGAAGGGGCGAGAAAACATACGACACGACGCAACGGCTAGCAGCCACGTCGGCCCGAAATCGATATGGCCGCGAGCCGGAATACTTGTAGATTTAATATACGGGCCGGGGTATCCTCGTGCGCATACAAGCTACTTCTGGACCATATCGTTGAGTTCGACTCTGCTTGAGAATACGTGGAAACACATATACGCTACCATATATCAACACAATGTATCCATCTCAATGTATACAGTTATAAAGGGAAATCTGATGCATCTACTATAGAGGTGATCGATTTAGAGATATACCACTGCAGAGTTGGAAATACAAAATATGCTACTGCCAGTGAGGTTACTTCCAAAAATATCATTATAGAAAGGTTAAAGCATAGTACAAGATTCAGGTCCACTTTTTCCTCTAATTTTCAATACAAACACGAATACCTATCTTAAACCGGTTCGAATTTAACAGATCCGGTAACTACTATGTGTTAAAAGACCATTTACCCCACTTCTCTCATCTCATCCCCTTCAACTCCGGCATCAAGCATCCAGTCCACCTTCAAGCTCACCACCCGGATGTGGCTTCTCCGCATTTTCTTTGATTATAACAACGGTGGAGAGGCGCGAGGGGGTGGTGGTGGAGCGGGGCCCAACCTGCTACGATCTGGAGCGTCCGACCTCCATCGGATGGTTTCGGGTTGGCTTTAGTGCGCGACATTTTATATTGGCGCAGCAGCACAGAGCACTGTATTCCTCGGTGACCCATGCGAAGAAGCTCTCGATCTCAAAGTTTTACAATGTAGATGCATGTTGAAACGGGGAAACCCGCCTACACTTGCTCAAGTTCAACGGCCGGCTGGGGGTTGATGGATCCATGGAGCACTGAAATAGACCTGCAAAACGGCCGACGTTCCATTTGTCTCCAACCTTTGGGACCACACCCACACCGCCACAGCACACAAAGCCATGCACACATGATGGCCCTAGTGAGTCACATGAGCATCGAAACACGCATCGTATATTAGACATGACCTCCAAGCAGGCCACCACTAGAGCCCACGGCCATTTCTGCTGCCAGCCTGTGAAGGATGCACGAGCAAAAAGCCATCGCATTCCATTGCATATTAATGGGTTTTGGCCATAACCCTACCACTGGCTAATAACACTGGCTCTCCTATCCTAACGGTGTCCGCCATTGGCTGCCTCACCCTTGATCGATTAGTAGTTGCTGCACGAGAATCTAACAGCCGATAAGAATTCTTTGCACCATGCCTGGATGCATCGGCATGGCATGTATATATATAGTTCGCACCTGTGCATATATTTATGCACCATCAACTTTTCTCTTGTCCAGCTCTGAAGTTGCTCTAAATTTGTCAACGAACCTGCTCCACAAAACGTCCAAGTTCTTCCTCTGTACGTGCAGGGTGGCTGAGAAAGTTGCACTACGTACGTACGTGTCAGTAAACGTTTACCTCAATACTTCCAAAGCTAGCTAACGGCCTTGTACGACCAACCAAAGATTCAGGCCATCCACCAGCTAACGGCCGGTGCGCAATGCAGGTACATCGATACTACGTACTTATTAAATATACGTTATTCTAGCTTCAAAATTCTATTCTGAAATACAAAGTTAAAGACAACTTTTTACTAATTTTTTTCCCTTTCCATACTCCTCTTATTTGCTATTGGTAAGATCATTGACCGTAATATATCATCTAAAAACAGTAAGTGAGCTAATGAAGAAGGATAATATGCTCTTCCTATATCATCGATAAAGCTTTCAAATTTACTTTTCATACTTTTGACTATTAATGATGCTTGCAATATATATGCTATTACTATTCACGGTACTTGTAAAAACACCATAACTTTTGACTCGACCTTCGATTTTGGTGTTCTTGAGCTTTTCCTAATCATCACATGATGAGCTCTCCGATTATATTCTTTTGGGCACCGATCATCATATGAAAATTCATGACACCTGATCATCATATGAAAATTTTATGAGAACATTATGGATGTGTCAGAACCATTCAAAAAATTTTCAAAATTTTATAACCTTGTTTGTTCTAATTTTTATTCGGATGAAACTTGCCGCTCAAGGCTTTACCAAGACAAGATACTAATGTTTGAATTTTAAAAATTCATCATATTTGATCATCATCTGAAATTTTTAATGAAATATAATAAATATGTCAGGAATCTCCGTAAAAATATCTAAATTTTCTAACATTGTTTGTACTATTTTTCATCCGGTTGAAACTTGCCAATCAATGTTTCAACGGGACAGTACCAATTTTTGAATTTTTAAAAATACACAGAACTGATAATCACCTGAAAATTTTATGACAATATCTATAATATGTCAGGAACGTACAAAAAAATTTCAAAATTTTCAACATCGTTTAAACTAATTTTCAGTTAGTGCAATTTGGGATTATCAAGATCCGTATCACTTTTTACAATAAAACCGATAATCGATAATCACATATCCGTATCACTTTTTAAGGAAAACCGACACTGATGCTTTATCATTAGTATCACTTTTATAATAAAATCGACATCGATGTTAATCATCAAGATTATCTTTTTAATAAAACCGATCTTGATGCTTTATCATCACATAAACGGACACCATATGTGGACATTGGGCAAGCACGCCAAGGTGTGACGGGCAGCGGTTTGAGCTAGTAATCATAGTATTACCTGATGTACATGCAAGTATTTTGTATGGTAAGCATATAAAATGATTATGGAAGTTGATAATACTTGTTTCGTGGTATCTTTTTTCACAACATTTCGTTATCCAAATGCAATATTGGTATGTGATCATGATTCACTGGAGCGTGATCATGATTCAAAATTTTATGAGATATTAACCATTTCCTTGTCACCCTTATGTAAAATTTTTAAAAATTTAAACCTTTCTTATTTCTAAAGTAAATCTATTATTGATCATCGGCCTTTTAACAGGATAGTAGCACTGTTTAAATTTTTAAAAATTCATGACACCTGATCATCATATGAAAATTTTATGAGAACATTATGGATGTGTCAGAACCATTCAGAAAAATTTTCAAAATTTTATAACCTTGTTTGTTCTAATTTTTATTCGGATGAAACTTGCCGCTCAGAGCTTTACCAAGACAGTACCAATGTTTGAATTTTTAAAAATTCATCACATTTGATCATCATCTGAAATTTTACTGAAATATAATAAATATGTCAGGAATCTCCGCAAAAAATATCTAAATTTTCTAACTTTTTGTACTATTTTTCATCCGGTTGAAACTTGCCGATCAACGTTTCAACGGACAAGATACTAATGTTTGAATTTTTAAAAATACATAGAACCGATAATCACCGAAAAGTTTATGACAATATCTATAATGTGTCGAGGAGCGGGTATTGAGCTTGTCTAAAGATCATCGTAGTCGGTTCCTAAATAAAACCGACACTAATACCTTACATCGAAGACGGTTTTTAAACAAAATCGACACTAAAATCATCGCTATCTCTATCGGGTTTTTGTAATAAACCGACACGAATCAATATATATCTCTATCGATTTTAGCAAAAATTCGAATACAGATGATTTCCAAATCTCCATCTGTTTTAATAAAGAAATCGACACTAATAATTATATATTTCTATCGATTTTTTAAAATAACTGATACAAATGAAGATAACCTTCCAAAGACATATGACAAATCGATTGAACATGAATTTCGAATTGTCACTCTTGTTTGATCAAAGAGAGAAAAGGTCATAAGTTTTACAAATATAGTTAGAATTATTTAAAATTTTGCAGAATATGCTTTGAGAAACTACAAATATTTTCCAAAAAGAATTTAAAAAAGAGTCGGATCAAAAATGTGCCAATATTCACTTTGTAGGTATGATTTTTTTGTTTGTAAGACTAGAAAAGTAAAACTTCTTAAAATGAAGTCCAAGTTTTTTGAAAAATTTAAAAATGAACGTTGGACTCACGGTTTTTACCGATAAATGAACATAAATAATATACATATATTCTTTTTCTTGCAATAAGTACCTACAAAGACAAGCCCCACCCACTCTTGAGGATTTCAATTTTTCTCACCCAAATATTGCTACCAACCACGAATATGAGCTATTTTTTGGGTGGCGGTGGAGAAATCTCCTCCTGAACAACAATGTAAAAGAGTTCAATTCAAGTGGTATAAATAACCTAGTAAAACACATTACAATCGGTTCTCAATTAAAAGTGATAGTGATGTCAAGCGCACATCACTATCGGTTCTCATAAAGAAGTGATAGTGATGAAGACGTCAAGCACATCACTATCGGTTCTATATGAAGCAATAGATAATCAGATAATCATCACTATCGGTTCCAACAAAAACGATAGTGATGAGCGTGATCACATCACTATCGCTACTCATAAGAACCGATAGTGATGACCGCAAGCACATCACTATCACTTTTTAGAGAGAACCGATTCGGATGCAAAGTCTTCATCACAAGCACTTATAATCTTAGAACCGATAGTGATTATTACTAACACCCTCAAGTTACTTATCACAATCATTTTTTCGAAAAACTTAAGAACAAGCACAGATAAAGCGATAGTGATGTCTTTGTTCAGTAGTAGTACGTCTCGATTGTACTGCCACTGCTAGAATGAAATATACAGGAAAGAAGGGAGTATTTGCAAGCATCGATCCAAGAACACATAACTGCAAAGATGGCTCTGGCCCTGGCTTTGACGCCTGTCCATTAAAACGATAAATAAACGGCACGCAGAAGATTCCACCTGCCACGGTGGCCCCAGCTCTCCAATCCGTGAGCCCAAAACGCATACGACATCAAGAAACGCGTTAGGAAAAATGAAGGGATGTATCAAGGAATGCATGCATGTGTGGCACACGTACCAGCAGGAGGACATGGTGACGCATGTAGAGGTCTTTTGCATGCCATGCTGATGAAAGGTCGTGATAAGTTTCTACCTTTGCTCTCTTAATGGCTTTGATCATGCAAGCACCACAAGGAAAAACAGTACGTAGATGCAGCTAGCACAAGGGAAAAGAAGAGGAAAAAAGAGCAGCAAAAATAAGCTTTCGACCTGTATGCATGTCTATGTTTTGCATGCAAGGTAGATCATGCATGTGTCTGCCCAGTTAAGAAGCAATTTTCTTTGGATTTTGATAAACATCACCCGGATGTTTTCTTTGCTAAAATCACCCAAATCTGGAGTCTCTTGCAACATTTTTGTTCAACTCTTGCAACATTTTTTTTCCGACGCTGCAACATTTTTTCAACGCTTGCAACATCCTGTTATCTTGTGCCGCATTTCTCTTTGTTGTCGAAGGAAAATGTTGCATCCGTAGAGAAAAAATGTTGCAATGCGTCGGAAAAAATGTTACAAGCGTTGAACAAAAATGTTGCAAGAGGCTCCTAAATTTCAGACGCATTGCAACATTTTTTTCCTACATGTGCAACATTTTTTTAATGCATGCAACATCTAAAAAATTGGCTGATTTTTTTAGAGAAAACATCCGAGTGATTCTTAAACACACCCATTTTCTTTATCAATAGGATAGGAGTTCAATTTGGACATTTTGAGTCGGAAAGGCGAGGAGCCCATGCTCTCAGCTACATATTGCCAGATTGGTCTATGTTGTCTATCCATATGCATTAGCAACTTATGCTACGGTTGATGACGAAGTGGAGACATGTGAATCCTTAGGTGTGGCAAGCCAGATAAGATAAGTTTTCATTCCCATGTCGAACCCCAAGGGTAGCAACTTTATAAGATCTAGTATTTTAATGGTGGTATGATAACATCCCATATTATGTCTCCTCCTCGCTTTTAACCCCGTGAAGCACCCCAACATCGATAAAGCTTTCAAATTTACTTTTCATACTTTTGACTATTAATGATGCTTGCAATATATATGCTATTACTATTCACGGTACTTGTAAAAACACCATAACTTTTGACTCAGACCTTCGATTTTGGTGTTCTTGAGCTTTTCCTAATCATCACATGATGAGCTCTCCGATTATATTCTTTTGGGCACTGATCATCATATGAAAATTCATGACACCTGATCATCATATGAAAATTTTATGAGAACATTATGGATGTGTCGAACCATTCAAAAAATTTTCAAAATTTTATAACCTTGTTTGTTCTAATTTTTATTCGGATGAAACTTGCCGCCAAGGCTTTACCAAGACAAGACTAATGTTTGAATTTTTAAAAATTCATCATATTTGATCATCATCTGAAATTTTTAATGAAATATAATAAATATGTCAGGAATCTCCGTAAAAATATCTAAATTTTCTAACATTGTTTGTACTATTTTTCATCCGTTGAAACTTGCCAATCAATGTTTCAACGGGACAGTACCAATTTTTGAATTTTTAAAAATACACAGAACTGATAATCACCTGAAAATTTTATGACAATATCTATAATATGTCAGGAACGTACAAAAAAAATTTCAAAAATTTTCAACATCGTTTAAACTAATTTTCAGTTAGTGCAATTTGGGATTATCAGTATCCGTATCACTTTTTACAATAAAACCGACACTGATAATCACATATCCGTATCACTTTTTTAAGGAAAACCGACACTGATGCTTTATCATTAGTATCACTTTTATAATAAAATCGACATCTGATGTTAATCATCGTGATCACTTTTTAATAAAACCGATACTGATGCTTTATCATCACATAAACGGGACACCATATGTGGACATTGGGCAAGCACGCCAAGGTGTGACGGGGCAGCGGTTTGAGCTAGTAATCATAGTATTACCTGATGTACATGCAAGTATTTTGTATGGTAAGCATATAAAATGATTATGGAAGTTGATAATACTTGTTTCTGTGGTATCTTTTTTTCACAACATTTCTGTTATCCAAATGCAATATTGGTATGTGATCATGATTCACTGGAGCGTGATCATGATTCAAAATTTTTATGAGATATTAACCATTTCCTTGTCACCCTTATGTAAAATTTTTAAAAAATTTAAACCTTTCTTATTTCTAAAGTAAATCTATTATTGATCATCGGCCTTTTAACAGGATAGTAGCACTGTTTAAATTTTTAAAAATTCATGACACCTGATCATCATATGAAAATTTTATGAGAACATTATGGATGTGTCAGAACCATTCAGAAAAATTTTCAAAATTTTATAACCTTGTTTGTTCTAATTTTTATTCGATGAAACTTGCCGCCTCGAGCTTTACCAAGACAGTACCAATGTTTGAATTTTTAAAATTCATCACATTTGATCATCATCTGAAATTTTACTGAAATATAATAAATATGTCAGAATCTCCGCAAAAAATATCTAAATTTTCTAACTTTTTGTACTATTTTTCATCCGGTTGAAACTTGCCGATCAACGCTTCAACGACAAAGACTCAATGTTTGAATTTTTAAAAATACATAGAACTGATAATCACCGAAAAGTTTATGACAATATCTATAATGTGTCAGAACGCGGGTATTGAGCTTGTCTAAAGATCATCTGTCGGTTCCTAAATAAAACCGACACTAATACCTTACATCAAGATCGTTTTTAAACAAAATCGACACTAAAATCATCGCTATCTCTATCGGGTTTTTGTAATAAACCGACATACTAATCAATATATATCTCTATCGATTTTAGCAAAAAATTCGACACAGATGATTTCCAAATCTCCATCTGTTTTAATAAAGAAATCGACACTAATAATTATATATTTCTATCGATTTTTTTAAAATAACTGATACAAATGAAGATAACCTTCCAAAGACATATGACAAATCGCTTGAACATGAATTCGAATTGTCACTCTTGTTTGATCAAAGAGAGAAAAGGTCATAAGTTTTACAAATATAGTTAGAATTATTTAAAATTTTGCAGGAATATGCTTTGAGAAACTACAAATATTTTCCAAAAAGAATTTAAAAAAAGAGTCAGATCAAAAATGTGCCAATATTCACTTTGTAGGTATGATTTTTTTGTTTGTAAGACTAGAAAAGTAAAACTTCTTAAAATGAAGTCCAAGTTTTTTGAAAAATTTAAAAATGAACGTTGGACTCATCGGTTTTACCGATAAATGAACATAAATAATATACATATATTCTTTTTCTTGCAATAAGTACCTACAAAGACAAGCCCCACCCACTCTTGAGGATTTCAATTTTTCTCACCCAAATATTGCTACCAACCACGTAATATGAGCTATTTTTTGGGTGGCGGTGGAGAAATCTCTCCTCGAACAACAATGTAAAAGAGTTCAAATTTCAAGTGGTATAAATAACCTAAGAAAACACATTACAATCGGTGCTTCATTAAAAAGTGATAGTGATGCAGCACGCACATCACTATCGCTTCTCATAAAAGAAGTGATAGTGATGAAGACAAGACATCACTATCGGTTTATACGGTAACCGATAATGATGCAGATAATATCACTATTTGGTTCCAACAAAAAACGATAGTGATGAAGATGATCACATCACTATCGCTTCTCACATAAGAACCGATAATGCATGACCGCAAGACATCACTATCACTTTTTAGAGAGAACCGATTCGGATGCTGTCAAAAATACATCACAAGCACTTATAATCTTAGAACCGATAGTGATTATTACTAACACCCTCCAAGTTACTTATCACAATCATTTTTTTCAAAAACTTAAGAACCGACTACGATAAAGCGATAGTGATGACATTGCTCAGAAGAGTGACGTCTCGATTGTACTGCCACTGCTAGAATGAAATATACAGGGAAAGAAGGGAGTATTTGCAAGCATCGATCCAAGAACACATAACTGCAAAGATGGCTCTGGCCCCTGGCTTTGACGCCTGTCCATTAAAACGATAAATAAACGGCACGCAGAAGATTCCACCTGCCACGGTGGCCCCAGCTCTCTCCAATCCGTGAGCCCAAAAACGCATACGACATCAAGAAACGCGTTAGGAAAAATGAAGGGATGTATCAAGGAATGCATGCATGTGTGGCACACGTACCAGCAGGAGGACATGGTGACGCATGTAGAGGTCTTTTGCATGCCATGCTGATGAAAGGTCGTGATAAGTTTCTACCTTTGCTCTCTTAATGGCTTTGATCATGCAAGCACCACAAGGAAAAACAGTACGTAGATGCAGCTAGCACAAGGGAAAAGAAGAGGAAAAAAGAGCAGCAAAAATAAGCTTTCGACCTGTATGCATGTCTATGTTTTGCATGCAAGGTAGATCATGCATGTGTCTGCCCAGTTAAGAAGCAATTTTCTTTGGATTTTGATAAACATCACCCGGATGTTTTCTTTGCTAAAATCACCCAAATCTGGGAGTCTCTTGCAACATTTTTGTTCAACTCTTGCAACATTTTTTTCCGACGCGTGCAACATTTTTTTCAACGCTTGCAACATTTGTTTACTGTGCCGCATTTCTACTGTTGTCGAAGGAAAATGTTGCATCCGTAGAGAAAAAATGTTGCAATGCGTCGGAAAAAATGTTACAAGCGTTGAACAAAAATGTTGCAAGAGGCTCCTAAATTTCAGACGCATTGCAACATTTTTTTCCTACATGTGCAACATTTTTTTCAATGCATGCAACATCTAAAAAATTGGCTGATTTTTTTAGAGAAAACATCCGAGTGATTCTTAAACACACCCATTTTCTTTATCAATAGGATAGGAGTTCAATTTGGACATTTTGAGTCGGAAAGGCGAGGAGCCCATGCTCTCAGCTACATATTGCCAGATTGGTCTATGTTGTCTATCCATATGCATTAGCAACTTATGCTACGGTTGATGACGAAGTGGAGACATGTGAATCCTTAGGTGTGGCAAGCCAGATAAGATAAGTTTTCATTCCCATGTCGAACCCCAAGGGTAGCAACTGAAATGGGGCAGCATTATATATCTACACCAGCAAGATCTGAATAAAGCTGCACTGGAGGCCAAAACTGGCTTTCATCAGAAGACATTCTCCTCTTCACTCCTCACACGCTCACTCTAGACTCTAGAGCTGAACCACCCCATCCTATGTCCCCCGGACTCTTGTGCTTGGCTCTCCTCGCTCCACATTTGGATTCTTGCACTTGGAGCTAGCCATCTTCAACCTCCCAACACTAGCCCAAGATTTGCTCACTCTTTCTTGGGGATCATACACCGGAAAAGCTCTTCTTGGAGCCCTCTGGTTGGCCTCTCCTTGCGGCAACAATTTCCTATCCATTTTAATTTGTTGCTGCTGCAGATTAGCATGGCTGCGTTGCATGGGCTAGTACTGGTGGTGCTAGCCGTGCTCCACGCGCTGGTGATGCAATGTGACACTGTGTTGGCGGCGGCGACCTGCGCCGGCGCGGCGCCGATGAGGTTCCGGCCGGAAGTGCTGTCCATCACCGAGTTCGGTGGCGTCGGGGACGGCCGGACGCTCAACACGTGGGCGTTCCGCAAGGCCGTGTACCGCATCGAGCACCAGCGGCGGCGCGGCGGCACCACGCTGTTCGTGCCGGCGGGGACGTGGCTCACCGGCAGCTTCAACCTCACCAGCCACATGACGCTCCTCCTGGCCAGGGGAGCCGTACTCAAGGCCACGCAGGTCTCAACTGGTCTCTCTTGCATGCCTCAACTGCCGCTATATATGCTTCTCTTCATGGCCCGCAGTTAAAAGCATCTGAGTTCTTCACGAGCAGGACACGAGGAGCTGGCCGCTGATGGAGCCGCTGCCGTCGTACGGCAGGGGCAGGGAGCTGCCCGGCGCGAGGTACACCAGCTTCATCCACGGCAACGGCCTCCACGACGTCGTGATTACAGGTGAAGCTCCGGTCTGCTCCATGTTGTATTGCTACTGTGTTGCTTGTGAATTGTGATGGTCTGGCTGGGCTTAAGGCCTTCTCGTAAGGGAAGACCGACAAGGACATCTGTAAAAGTGATTTGTCTTACAGACTGAAAAGTTTCACAAGACTGCATTTTTGTCTTTTTTGAAACATTCACGAGACTGCATGAGAGTGATCTGACTACAGAAGCCTATTTTATAGCTACAGAAGCACCAAACGTAATACGGTTAAAAAAAGTACTGAAAACATGACAAGCCTAGGTAACACAAGTTTAG
Organism: Guadua angustifolia; assembly: GCA_036346375.1. Classification (NCBI taxonomy): domain Eukaryota; kingdom Viridiplantae; phylum Streptophyta; class Magnoliopsida; order Poales; family Poaceae; genus Guadua; species Guadua angustifolia. Next base: position 58,558,466 of record CM070502.1, on the reverse strand, counting down.
ATAGGAAACCTGTCCCCTTTGATTAAAATATGTACTGGATCATAGTGCTTTGATCAGAGGTTTGTTGTTTTGAGTTTTAGGCCATTACTAGTAGCTGCGGAGCCTAAATCATACCTTGTTCAAAATTATGAAGGACCTGCCGTGGGTAGAAGTTGAGTCTTGTTCGATACTAATTGCTACATATGCTTGCTCTTGTTCGAAAATGAAATAGTGCACAGAGTTGATCCTGTATCACTTCAGTTCAGTCTGGAACACTTTCTGAAGGTGATGTTCCGTTCAAGACCAGAATTGTTGCTCAGGCCTTTGTGTCAGCAGGCAATTGACTTTTTTTTGTTTTTCGATTCAAACCTATCTATCACCAGGCAATTTAACTACTGTGATTCCGCTTCATTCAGAACAAGCATGGTAGTATCTCAGCACATTGATCACAGTTTGCGCCTTTGCACCGACCGTTGCTGTGAAAAAAAATTCACTAACTTGATGCACCATGGCTAATATCTCGGACTGTTTTTTCCATATATATAGGTGACACGGGAGTTATCGATGGCCAAGGTGATGTGTGGTGGAACATGTGGAGGCGAAGGACTCTTCAGCATACTAGGCCCAACCTTCTGGAGTTCATGCATTCCAGTGGAATCCACATCTCAAACATTGTTCTCAAGAATTCGCCTTTCTGGAACATCCACCCTGTTTATTGCGAGTAAGCACACACTTGACACGATCATCCATCTACTGTAGATATGTTACTGTTCAATAGTTTCTTTTCAGAACAATTCTAGAAGACAGAATAATCAGATATAAAATTTTCAGTACAATTCATGACAGAATGCTGGACTTACATGATAAAATCCTGTATCAGTATCGTGTCTGACAGTTCTTGATGACGCTCAATTTCATACTGCCATGCATGCAGAATTACTGATCTTATGCATTTCTTCTTTCAGCGATGTGGTCATAACCAACATGATGATCTTGGCACCACATGACTCACCAAACACTGATGGAATCGATCCAGGTACGCTGTTCATCTCGAGTCCACTGATCCATTTTTGCTGATGCCTGCATAAAAGTTTAGGGAAAACGACAATAAGATATAAATCTCCTACAGATTCTAGCACCAACGTGTGCATTGAAGACTCTTACATATCAACCGGTGACGACCTTGTCGCCATCAAGAGCGGCTGGGACGAGTATGGGATCGCCTATGGCCGCCCAAGCTCTGGCATCACCATCAGACGTGTCAGAGGCTCGTCCCCCTTCAGCGGCATCGCCGTCGGCAGCGAGGCGTCCGGCGGGGTCAGTAACGTCCTGGTGGAGGACTGCAGCATCTACAACAGCGGCTACGGCATCCAGATCAAGACCAACGTGGGGAGGGGCGGCTACATCAGGAATGTCACCATCAACAACGTACGCATGAACAACGTCCGCAACGGGCTGCGCATTGCAGGGGATGTCGGAGACCATCCTGACGAGCACTTCAACCAGCTCGCCCTGCCCACCGTGGACGCCGTCAGCATCAAGAATGTGTGGGGCGTCAACGTCCAGCAGCCCGGCTCGCTCGAGGGAATCAGGAACTCGCCTTTCACGCGGATATGCCTCTCAAATGTGAAGCTCTTTGGGTGGAGGAACGCAGCATGGAAATGCAGGGATGTGCATGGCGTGGCGCTTGGCGTGCAGCCATGGCCGTGCGCAGAGCTCACGACCAGCTTGGCTTCGGGGTTCTGCAGCTATTAGACTTACAGTAGGATTATGTTCGAATAGAAAGGGTGTGCTCCTTTTTTCTAGTTTGGGCTTCTCTTTACTTATGTTTGAGATTGATGTGTCTTTGGTTTCTGCTAATTGATCAGGGAAATATTAGATCTGTTTTTGTTAGAGAAAGGTTTAGGCCTGTTTGGTAGAGTTCCAGATCCTAGTTTCATCTCAGATCTAAAACCTGTAGGCTAAAATAAAGTGAATTAAGTTTATATTTTTAGTCTAAAATGTAAATAAAATGACTCATTTAAACACTCTTAATATACCCACAGTTTCAGCTCCGTAAATCTAGTAGAGTTAGAAACCGAACACAACCTTAGTTGCTGAGTGTTCAATCTGAGTGCAAATACGTATGACGGCTTTCTTGTTATGAATGATAAAGGCCAGATCGGTGTGAGCTTAATTAGCCTCAGACTAATGAACAAATCAAAAGGATAATCATGCACCTTATCTTCATGTTTAATTTATATGATTTGTTCGCTCTTTCAAAAGGGTGAGGGCTTGGGTTGAGGCCCATAGGATGCAGCTCGTGTATGGTGAATTTTGTAAGGGCATACAAGACTCGATTTTTTTAAATAATAACATTTTTAAATAAAATTACAGAAAAACTAAGATGAAGAAGATAATTACATAAATATACCACTGTCGCCAATTCATTTGGCGAGAGAAGCATACCGGCCAAATAATCAACGATAAAACCGTTGGCTAAATAAAACTATGTCATCAATTCGTTTGATGGCAGACTTCTATCACCAAACAAACTGGCGACAGGTTGATGGGAAGCTTATATCGCCAAATGAATTGCAGACAAGGCTTCTATTGTCACTTCATTTGTCGACAGATGATTTGTCGCTAATTTATTTGTTGATAGGAGCTCTATGGCCAAATAATTGACGATAGAGGTGTGTTTATGTAAATTTTTTTGACATATTTTTTCTATACTTTTATTTTAAAAGGTATATTATTAAAAAATCTACGGGACGCGGTTTACTTAAACAAAATTAGAACTCAGGAGTACGACTACCTCGTAACCAGGCTTTTACATGGTAAAACCAATAGCTGAGCTGCCCTAAAAAAACAGCCGAGCTACAAGGTAAGCCTTGGTGTGTATCCAAATTTGGTAATGGATATTATATGGAATGTGAAATGCCTTTGTAAGGTCTACACGTAATGTTGATAATTTGACATGTTATGAAACTTCATTTTATCTGTTGGGGCACTATTAGTTTGATATCCTCATACGAGGTGGCCGATCTTTACGATGTAAGATCAATGATAACTAATGCAATCTAACAAGTCGATGGTGCTAACCAGTGTCTTGATACAACAACTTGCAATAAATGCGGAGGATCACAATTGAAGCGTAGCTTGACGAATTCATTCGTTTATGGCAAGCCGTCCAAGGGTCACTTTGCGCCCTCATATCCAGGACGAGATTATCTAGAGATGGACGACAAATGGAGAATACTCAATGAGGTCTGCCTACAAGATACAGTTTTAGGGGTCCGTGGCAGACCACAATTATAAAATTATTTGGAAAGTGAAAACAGAAAATAGGTGCAAGTTCTTCGTATGGCTGCTCATTCAAGATAGAATACTAACGGCCGATAAACTAGTTATCAGAGGATGGCCTCATTGTTCCTTCTGTCCTCTATGTGGATCGGAACAAGAGTTAGCAATGCATCTCGTGCTGCGCTGCCCATTTGCAAAACAAATATGGAGGAGGGTGCTCCATTGGGTACAAGTTCCTCACCGACTGCCGCAGCCTGAAGAGTGCACCAAGTATTGGTGGCTTTCTATCCGTCATAACATTCCTAAGCAACGGCGAAAATAGGCAAATGGCATTCTCATCTATGCCTTTTGGAACTTATAGAAGGAGAGAAATAATAGAATTTTCAATAGCCTATATCAAACAGTACAGTCAGTGCTTGATCGCATTTTTGACCATGTTAGAATCTGAAGTTTGGCACTATCTAATGAGTGCATCCAAGGGCGCTAGTAGTGCTAAGCAGAAGGCCATCATGGTGGTAATAATCAACACAGGTCCACAAAGAGTGTCTGATCTTGCACAAGATTGGATCATGGATGGTTATCTTCTAGTTAGTGCTTATCATATGCAGGGTAATAACTGATGTCCGCATATCTCCAAAGTTGCCTACTGCATGATCTACTTCGGTATCATGCTAGTTGTGCTCTCCCCCTGTAGATGATTGCTTTTTTAATAGTTGTGGTCGTCTGTGTTTCTTGTATCTTCCTAAACCTAGGTTTCTTACGATTTTAGTTCTCTCTGGTGTTTTGGTTGTTCGTCTTCCCGTATGGCCAACCTTGCCGTGGAGATGAGCCGGCAAGCTGTGATGATTCTTTTGTTCTTCTCTTCCACTTGAATGAAGAGCAGAGCTCCTACCAATATTTCAAAAAAACAATAAATGACTTGTCCAACCACACTCTCATGATGATAAGTTGGGTCCGTGCAACCTGACGAACTGATGGCGTCAACCACTGTCAAAATAGCGATCTGAGACAAAACAATTCGCCAAACACACGCTCGTGATCCCATCTACCCGACCACCAAAAGTAGATGTTGCCCTTGTAAAACCATTGGAGCCACAAGAACAATGATGAAGAACAACTCCCAATTCCCACAAAATGCATGTTGGCTATCTACAAAACAAAAGTATATATAAGTTTCAATATAATTGTTGTATGAGTTTCATAAAGGGGAATGTGATATATATGAGACTCATTAAGGGTGCAGCCAAAGTGGCCTAATCCACCTCTAATTTTGCTAGGGGTCGAACTCTACTCTAACCCCTAGCCTATATTTAGGACTAAACTCTAAAAACAAAAAAAATAATATTACAATGTGTTAACCTAAAATGAAGCAAAATCTAGACTTGACATAATTGATAGATATTTAGGCAACATTATAAGATTTTTAAAAAGTACAAGAATACCTTAATCTATGTTCAGACGTGAGAGTTATGTCCTTCTTAAGACTGATTAGTCTGGCAATCCAAGTTGGACTCATTTACTCTCCAAATTCAACTCGATTTTGTCTTTTACTTTCCTTTCTTATCTTGGACGAATTGGCCTTTCTCCTTCATCTCTTAAGCTAACCAGATTGGACTTGCCTCTCCTTAGTTCCACCTTATAGCCACATGGCTACACTCCCATTAGACCCATACGCCTCTCACCACCCTTCTGTCATGCTTGCAACATGGGCTTTTGGGCCTAGGATGCATGAGGGGTGGTTGGCTGCATGAAGTGTGTGCATGTGGCCCAATTTGCCTTCTAGCTCTTCTATATGCTCCTCACCTCCCTCTAGGTTCCACTAATGTTCACTGATGTAATTCAGCTTCATTTGACATTCTCGCAATCTTCATACCTAACAATAAGCAAGCACCTACTATTAGGTAGTATATAATTCTCGTGTAAATATAGCAAATATTCCTTATGGAAAATATTCACTATTGATATTTGATGTGACTTAGTAATTCATTCTAGCTAGTTAATTATTATTTCTAACTTAAAAGTATTAGGCGTAAGAATATCTGTACCATATCCAGCTTTAGCAAGGGTAGTGAGAGCCGAACAAGTGAGGTGCTACAAACAACAAGAGTAACATCTTATTTTTAGTTTGATGAATTTTTTAAAGCATTTCAAGATACGTGATTCTAATGTTCACTTGTGTTGTCCTTCTAAAAGGAAAAAATGATCTCTTAAGTTTGCTTTCTTGCATGGTGATGGTGGCGGTGGTGGCCATGGTGTGGCCTACATTTCATGTCCTTCCTCTTATGAGTATTTATGATATTTTTTTAGTGTTCTTGGATTTAGTCTTATGTGTGTCCGATGTACTATATATATATGTCTCTTGGGATATAGCAATACAACTAAGTTTACACACTTGCACTTCTCTTCATCTAACATGGTATTAGGGCTAGGGTTAAGATTGGGAAGAGACATACCTCATGCCAATAGCAGTAGCCATCCTCCCTTGGTCCCCTTGATCTTGCCTCAATTGTCGCTGGTCGTCTTCATGTCATCCAAACCTCAAGCTCAACCCCGACTAGGGGTGGGCATTCGGTTAGTTTGGTTTAATCTGTTCAGTTTTTTTGGTTTTAAAAAAATCGGATTTCAAAAAACTGCTTATCGAAATTCTCAGTTCATAGAAGAAAACCGAACCAAATTAACCAATTTTTTCAGTTCAATTTTTAGTTTTTTGGTGAACCAAACTACGGTGATGTCGCTCAGCTGAAGCTCTCCAAGCCATGTCATTCCCACCCGGCGCTCACCCACGCGGACCTCACCTCGGTCGTGGCCTCCCGCCTATGCGCCCGCCGTCGCCCCACCAAGGCCATCGTCGTTCAGGCCATGGACACCCACACCGGAGGGGGAAGGGAGGCGCGGGGCACGCCACACCCACGCCCGAGGGGAAGGGAGGAAGTCGGGGTTGTGCAGGAAGGCGATGGGCCGAAGGTCGGTGGGGGTGAGGGAGGCGGAGAGGGTGGGAGGGAGTTGTGTGCGGGGAGAGGGAGGGAGGCGGTGAGGTCAAAAGGGAGGGGAGGAAGCGGGAGTTGAGAGGAGCTGAGCTGCGACTATGAGCGGGGAGAGGGAGGAAGGCGATGACAGTGAGGGAGGGAGGAGAGGGGGCGCGGGGAGAGGGATGGAGGAGAGGGTGCGTGGAGTGCGTTGACACCGTGGAGAGGGGGTGCAGGGAGAATGATGGAGCCATGGAGGCGAGTGGTAGTTCAGTTTGTTTGGCTATTTTGGCTTCTCAAATTATAAAACCGAACCAAAAAATCAAAAACCAAATAGTATTAAAATAAAAATCAAATAATAAACCAAAAACCAAAAAAACTAATTTTTTTGATTAATTTGGTTTGGTTTGGTTTTTCGTTTTAGTTAAAAATTGCCCACCCCTAACCCCGATGTTGGTCTTCCTAGCTCAACCCCAACACTGCCCACTTGAGTTCCACCTTGCCTGGATCTGCTCGTGTCGCCAATAGCCCGAGTCTCCTCGCTATTAGTGCCATCGAGATCTAGCATTGTCGTCCTCTTGCCTACCAGATTCACTCATGTTTGACTCAAATCATGCCATCTTACACCATTCACGAGCTGCCTACCGCAAGATCCATTGTCCCTAAGCACCGCTACCCCTGATCTGGCAGTCATCGCTGCTACTCTAGATGTTGTTGCACCATCAGGGAGCTCTATCTCAATCTATCTCCTCGAGCTAGACCCATCCCAGATCCATGTGACCCGCCACTGGGAATTATCATCCTCACCCATGCTGGCCTCATCTAGCTCATGTCATCGTCCTCAACCATGTCGGCCTCCTCCATGATCTGGCAAGGGATAGACCGGATCCATCCACCGCCCATGGAGGAGCAAGGAGGCCTCCATCACTTCATCTACAGTGCCTTATTGCCACCTCTCCTTCGCACTTCCTCGGCATGGTTGGGGATGGTTGGACCTGACAACGAAGCTTCAGCATGCAGCCATATGATATTCACTTTCTTTGTTAGATCCCCAAATCAGGTTGAGGACTGGGCATCAGGATATTGTGGGAGAAAGGAAGGGGGGCTTCAATGAGGTGGTAGGGTGGGTCGCATTTGCATCGCTTCCTAGGGAAGTGCCATTGAAATTGTGGGGTTGTTGGTTAGTGTGCTTGCACAGCGCATCAATGCCTCCTTTCTCTTTCTCTATATAGATTTGGGGATCAGAGTTAGTAGTACTCTTGTATTGCTATTGGCTGCTACTTGTCACTGGTGCTATTTCGTTGCTATTGTTGAGCATCTTTGGTTGTTTTTGCTGACAGTTCTATTGCTAATATTTGTAGTATTATTCTCTTTCAGAGTCATTGCCTCTGTCATGTCCATCCATGTCTTCTGCCCTCACACTTTAATTTCTTCTAAGTCATGCAACTCTATTAATTCCTTAATAATCAACCGATTGCTTTTCTATCTCTCCTTCTCATTTGCTTGGCAATAGCCTCTCTTCTCTTTGAGCAGATACAAATCATAGAAGTCTTTATATATCGATGCTTCTCTCTAAGCCACTACTCTGAGCTTCTATGGCCGCTGCACTTCCCTTCCATGTCATCACCATCTCAGGCTTCGATCTGTACTATCATGCTTCTATCCATCCCTCTTAAGCTTGATTTGATAGCTCTCTCTATTTGTGTCAGGTTCATCATCTTCTTTGTCATATTGTCACATTAGACTTTACTCCTGCTTGCCTCTACTTTCTCAGTTTCTACACTTTGTGCTTTATGGGTTGCCACACATCCTTGGATGGGTAGAGATCATTTGATACTTGATAAACGACAACCTCAAGAATAGGACTTTGAATTTTTCCTACTTTAATGTCTACTTTTTAAAATGCAATGCTATTACATACACCTTACATTTGAGGGAGGGTGTTAAGGGTATTTGTGGTATTTTCTAGTATTCTATGGTTTAATCTTATTTGTATACTATGTACTCTCTATATATTCCTCTAGGGCTATAGCAATGCAACTAACCTTACACACTTGCACTTCTCTTAATCTAACACTTCTTCACTCGCTTCTTCACCTCATCCTCCCCACTATTGTCATTGTCATTCTAATGGAACCGCTTCTTCATCAACTTCTTCCACCCTTTCCCCATCTTGTTATCCCTATTTTCATCTTTATCATCAGAGTTTGAATTGGTGTTCGGATCCGGCTCCGCCATCCCAACCCTCTTGCTGTTGGGATACTCTTGGACCCATTCAACAGCCACGGCTAAGCCAGTGTGGGCCTTGTTGGGGAACTCTCCATAGACGAGGGTGCTGTGGTGGTGGTCGGTGTTGGCTGTGGTGGCAAGGGTGGCACCAGTCTTGGGTGGTGAGGTGGCGGGAGAAGTCAATGTCATGGAGGACTCCCAAGCCTACGAGGTCGTGGAAGGTAGGGATGAAAACAGAATAGAAACTTTCCAACTGTTTCGAAGAAAAATGGAAACGAAAGACTATTTTCTAAAACAGAATTGGAAAGTGTCGGTACGGAAACAAAAATAGAATTGGAAACGGGAGAGCTGGTTTCAACGGAAATAGAAACGGAACGGAATTTCCGTATAATTGTAATCATAATTCTGAACTGCACACCCGACTGGCTGACCAGTTCTCGCCTTCTCGGTCGTTGGCTCGTGGCCTCAAGGCCCAACCCACCACGGCACGAACCATGGAACCAGGCAACCCTAGACATTCATCAGACCAACCCTAACCACTCTCTTTGGTCTCAGGCTCTCAGCACTTCATGCTTTAGCGCTCGTCATCTTGTCCCCTGGCCCGCGCAAGAATGTAGGCTACATCGGCGTTGCCTCCCACCGACGGTCCCTGGTCAGCGCCTTGCACCGAGCCCTCGATCGGCCCCGACCGGCGACCCCACCACCCCTGACCAGCCCGCAATCGATGCCCCCCGCCCCCGACAGTCCCGCCAAGATCCCCATCGCGCCCTAGCCAGTGTCCCCCGCGCCCTGCATCAGCGACCCCATTAGCAGCTCCCCATCTGCGCCTCCCCATTACCATCGCAGCGCTGCCGCCACCACCACTACGCCACCCTCGACCGGAGTCCCTCCGCCGCGCTGCCCCCCGACCATCCCCCACCGTGTCGTCCCCTACCCATGAGCCACACATGACGCCGCCCCATACCGCATCGCCAATCCCCTCATCCTCTAGTCCCCCCGCCGCATCACCGCCACCCCCTCGCTGAACAAATTCATTCACACACTTAAATGGATATACCTTTTGCTTTGTGCAGAGGGTCTACTGAAGTGTTGATTAGTATACTTTTGTATCTTTTTTCATGGACAAGCAAATAAAATATTTCTTGAACACTTTTTCAGAGTGTTCATCCTTATAAATATGCTAGAGATAAGGTCGATGTGCAAAGTCTTGATATTTTCAAGATGAGCAGCTCATGCAAGTTTTCTTAGTTTTTTGGTTGGCACTATATTTTGTTTGATTATGTTAACAATTGTTGAAACATTCAAGTTGTTAATTATAGATTTCAACACATTAATATGTTTTTCTTGTGCCTTCAGGGGAAGGTCAGTGTAGTAGATATGATAGCATTTTCCCCTTCTGAAGTAGCATCATCAAAATATGATGGTAACCGCCTGGTAGATAAGCATGCAAGACTTATTTCCTCTATGGATGTATTATGTATGGAGCATTTAATTCATTGTTTTTAATTCTTTTTCAAGGATTCTGAAATATTGGGAGAGTTCCATTACTTTTGTCAACATTCTTAAAAATGAGATCTGTCACAGACAGTTGAGCTTTATGGGCAAGCGAGTTCTAGAGGTAACTTCCCATGAAAAAACTTACATATTTGGCAAGTTGTTACATAATCCATTAAGATGGTGCTCTGCACCTTCTTAGTTCTTACTAGTTGTATGTCCTGCTTTTGCTTGCATGAAGCAGAATGTATGCTGGACAATACAAATTCCTGCATAACACTAGTGTTTGGTACTTTAGGTTATTTTGAGGTTTTTGAGGGAAAAGCTATTTTGAGCATGACATATTGATATCTATCTGCCCAAAGAAGTTGCTAAGTTAGTTGCCAAGCATGTCTGCTGCTTTTTACCCTTTTGTAGATCTCCTATCTCATGCTATTAAGTACAGGAATCAATTGTATGGAGCTTTTGTACATGGTACCTATGGCGATGGCATTCTAGTCAGTAGTCAGCATGATATCACAGATATTTACAAATTGTTAGTACTTGCTTGTGCTTCTCCCTTGAATCATGTGTTGCTGCTACTAGTGTGTCAGCTTCTTATGTTTAAGGTATTTTTTTATAGCACACTAAGTACTAATTTTTGAACCATATTCAGCCCCAAAATGGCCACACTAGAAAATGTTCATCAGATTGATGTGTTCATACTTCAAAGATAAGGGTCAATCATAATTCAAAGTTGGTATGTTTAGATAGATCATGTACTATATTCTTATGGAATTTTTCGTTTTTGTTTCCATATCCACTCCATTCCATTCCGCATCCGTTTCCGTCACTGTCCATTTTCGTATCCATTTTCGGAGTTTTCGATTTCGTTTCCATTACTAGTAAAATATGTGAAAACGAAAACGGAACAACTATTTACCGATTATTTCCGTTCCGTTTTCATTCGTAGTGGAAGGGCACTGAGATGAGCTTGGTGGGGATCATGTTTTCCGAGTACTCTGCAGTGGTGGTGGGTTTTGGTCGGTTCTGCTCGTCGGGGACCGTGAGGCCAGCGGCAACGGCGGTTGGCTATATGAGGCGGGCATGAACGATGGCCAGGAGGGAGAGGAGGAGCAAGAAAGCCACTGCCGGACAGGCCATGGCTGTCATGCAAGCAAGAGGAATGAACGGAACGGAAAAGGAGAGAGCGTACTCCATTTGTACTTGGGATGTAGACTGAAGAGTGGGGCATACCTGGTCGGAGCAGTTGTCAGCTAGCTTAATTTAGGTCGGAGAGCATGTGGAGGAGAAGTCAAACGGGTTGTTGGGCGGGCCTGTTTGGTTGCTCTTATCCGATGGGTTTGTTGGTGTTGCTGTTGTTGAGATTTAAGAGAGACTAGCTATGTTTTCTTGTGTTGCAACAGAAATTTAATTTGTGATAAAAATTTTATTTACAAAGAGCATTAACTTTATCTGAATAATAATGTTCACTCTAAATGTGCAATGGTTAAATGTTTAAATCAATTCATCGAAGCATACAAATTCCAAGCACAGCAGATCACATATGCATGCATATCCAACCGAATTAAAACTTTCTCCGTTCACTAATGTATAGAAGATCGGGACAATGACGGTTTCGTGGATATGCCTGGGAGAGAAGAGGGAAGAACGGATCACCACCACCGACTCATAATTAGAAATAGTAGAAAAAATACTTTGAGATTTTCTGTTAATCAAAAAATAAAATCAAATCAACGGTGCTAATGGTAAGATACGATCACAGTGACACACTCAGATAAGATTAATTTGCACAAGTTGGAACCAACGGTGGTTCGTTGGTTTGTCGAATTCAGCTGCGTATGCAGTGACGGCATTAGTAGTAGTATATGACGACATTGTTGAATTCAATGGTCCTATTAGTAGTATATATACGCACGGATCATCATGGACTTCAAACTATAGTATTATAGTGCTAATCAGATGCTATATGTAAGTGTCGAAGTTAATTTGTCGGCCTGGCAAAAAACACTTAGCTAATGTCGTGTCGTGATCCCTCGATCAAGCACTGTTGCACCGACCGCCAGTTGCCGATTGCAGCATCATGCATCGACCCTAATATATGACAGGTTAAGTAGAGTTATTAGCCCAAGGGGATAAATTAATCGTTCATCAATCACATGTAGTAATCTTTGACTCCAATCGTCCACGATCTCAAATTCCCCAAACTTGATAACAAAGGAGATCGATGGATCGATGGTGCGCTCTCTATACCATTTCTGATTCGAGAAGACTAATTAGGTCAATAATCTGCCCTAACTATAGATGTTTGTTTTGCTCGCAAAAAAATAAGAATTTTTTAAAAAACTGCTTGTTTATTTATGCTCCACATTCATTTGGCTTACACTACTGACATATGATTGACATATGAATGGTGTAAACAAAACCTGACCGGCAAGTAAGCTAGCATGACACACACTTTCTTCTCTCGGCGTGTGGAGAGTGGACTTTCTACGATCTTATGCCACTATGATCATTGTCTACGCTAGACCTGGTCACTTGGCCTGGCTTTTTTTTGCTGGCTCGTGGCATGGTAGGTATGGGATGCATGCGAGTTAGACTGACGGGCACAATATGAATGATAGGCTTGTGTCAAATCTTGCGGTTGGGCACGGTATGGCATGGCATTCTTACATGGGCGTACTTGGGTCGACACAGCACGAAATAGGTTTGATGGGCTCGAAGCAATCACGGCATGCGGCAGGGCATCGCACAACGTAGGGCGCCCTATCGTGACACTACGACATGTTGTGGCTCGATGTCGTTGTGATCATATATAGAGAAAGGGGAGACAATGAAGATGCCAAAAGGTGGAAATGAGATTAGAGAGCACATACTCACTGTTATACTCTGATACCCCTTCTTATACACAATAACTCTTAGATCGAATCAGAGTTTTGTGAGATAATGCACGAGTGTACATAGTCTGAAAAATGAAGATGAATTTTATAGAGAGAACTAAAATAACAATATTGAAGCAACCACGATAAGAGAAAAAAGATTTGGTGAAGTTAAACCTAAATTCTTTAAGTACAATATCAAAAAAGTACAATGGATTATTGCTCTTTCACAACCTTTCGAACATTTTAAGACCTCTTGCTTTGGATGAATTTGCTTGTAGCTTCTTAGTCTCTTAGATTCTTCATGACCTAGGTTTATATAACCTCATTAGTTCTCCTCAAAAGCAAATAGTAATCCTAATCCTATTAGGATTAATCTAACACACCTTTACAAATCCTAAAAAACTAGGTATCAGTCACTGAATTTAAAACTCATCGACGACAAGCGCCACGCACTGAGCCGACGCTCTGCCGTGCCACTTCCTAAAACATATGAACGATATCAGCATTAAAGAGTAGCCAGTATATATGTATATTGTTACTGTACTTTTTTCCTTACCAGAGATCCCCATTCTAGGGCATAAGATTTTGAATGAGCAAACTTTGTATATGTACCTAATGAATAAATAAAATGTAGTTTTTTCCCTCAAATAATCATGTGTACTGAATCCTCGCCGGTGGTCGACTCTCTTTACTCATCCTTGGTGCCATCCATAGAGACAAATCAACGGCGACGATGTTCATAACTCTACACGTCCAATATAACAAAGTCTGGACTAACACGACACGACGATGGCATGCCATGCCTTAGACCATGCTTGAGCCTTGCTAGAGGTGAGCTGGACTAGCACGACACGGCACAACCTAAAGCCCATTGGGCCGGTGTTGTGCTGTCTAACTCCCACCTCTAATCTACGACGTTGGCTCCCCCTCAATATTCATGCAGCTCCCCTCTCTCTTTCCCGTCTTTCTCCTTTCACCGACTGCCGCCATCGGCGCCACCTCTGTCCTACACTCCGGCCACGCCTCCTCCAAGAGATGGTAGCCAGCGTCGAGAGAAAGAGAAGGAAGAGAGAGAGGCGGATCAATGGCTTTGATTGTGCTTGTAGCGGTAACCGGTTGCTATCTTGCATTTTCTCCAGAGTTTTCCAGATTATTGGCATACACCCACCCACCTCACAAATTTGAGGTGTTTTACTTCCCTTTTCACTTGAATCACTTCTAAATCGATGCAAAAAATAAAGTTGGAAGAAATCAAGTCATCTGTCTTTATGGTGTACACCCATGGTGAGCCAGCTAGCTGGATCTACGTTCGTTGAGTAAATCTAGCGGTACTAAGTTCAATCGACGAGTCGCAATCGTCCCATTTGAGTAGAAAAACAAGACGTAAGTGCAAGAACGCAAAAGCAATACGCAACGTACTAGTTATTACAATTAGACGATCATATATGTTAATTGTAGCAGATACCATTTTGATGTCTGTTTTACAAATTAACCGTTTTCTTGTGTGTTGATTGATGTAGTTAGTGTTAATGAGTTACTGTGCGCGAGCTGTATGCGGATGACCTCGTATTGGTTATTCATTGATTTCATAACTACTTATTATACTGGTGTCTCCCTTGATGATTTACTAGCTCAAGATGGAGACACTCTGTCGACCAATCTCTCAAAGTTCATTAATTCCCTACTAATAATTTGAACTACTGTCTGTCTTCATCTAAGGCTATACCACTAGAACTAGTGAATGGAGAAGACGAAATGTGCAAATTAGGCTGAATAGCTAAGCAATTAGGCCAGTGCACAACACTGCACAGTAGTACAACTGTAAGTCGAGAGCCATTATTAACATCCACATGCACCACATATAAAATCAAACAAATTAAGTTAACATGCATGGATATATAACATCATCACACAAACATGACAGACCGCACGTAGACGGTAGATCAATGGATGACGCAGGAAAGCAAACCGTAGAAATACCGAGGACACAGTATGTAGAAGAATGAATACTAGTACAAAGTACGAATTAATGAAACCACCGGCGTACGTAGGTTCGAAGCAAAGTGAGTAATTAAGCGACCAAATTAACCAGCTTGCCGGATGACGCGGCTAGAACCAGTTCATGATCAGGTCCTTGAACCAACTCATCACACCGCCCTCCTCCTGCTCGTCGGCCTCCACCGCGTGCTGGTGGTGGTGATGGTGGCAACGGCGGCCGTGGTGGAACCTCCTCCCCCTCCTCATGATCGCCTTCCTCCACTTCCTCGCCATCTCTTCCTCCTCCTCGTCGACCTCGCTGTCGTGGCCGTCGTGATGGAAGCGCTTCCCCGTCGTCTCCTCCTCCTGCTCCTCGTGGTGGTGGTGGTGGTGGTGGAAACGCTTCATGGCTCCTGCGCCTTCCTGATCCTCCTCGTGGTCCTCGTGGTGGTGGAAGCGGAGGCTGTGGCGGAACCTCCTCCGCATCTCCCTCTTCCACGAACTCACCGTCTCGTCGTCGTCCTTCTCCACGCCATGGAATGGGAGCTTCTTGGTCTCTTCCTCGACCTCCTGCTCGCTGTCGGTGTCCGGGTGAAAGTGATCGGGGTCCGGCTCTGCGACGGCCTTCACCTCCTCCTCTGCATCCTTTGGCTCCTCTTCGTGGGGCAACTCGGCCGGCACGTTGAGGGTCAGGTGCGCGCCGCCGTGTCGGTGGAAGCGGTAGACATCCTGCAGGAGTACGCCGTGGTGGCGCGCCCACCAGGGGTTGCGGTGGAGGAGGGCGTGGCCGTGGTGGCTGGGGTGGCGGTGGAGCCGGTGGGCGTGGGAGCCGGTGGGCGGGCCCTCCTCTTGGGGGGAGGCGACGTCAGTGGAGCCGTCGGGGGAGGATTCGGCGGCGTCGGTGGCGGGCTCCGCCTCGAGGACGCGGCGGCAGTGGGCGACGGCGAGGAGGGAGAAGAGGAGGAGGAGGGCGGTGGCGGCTGACAGGCGGGCCATGGTGGCGTTCGCGGGAGGCGAATGTTTCAGAAGAAGGGACGGGGATAGGGATTTGATAAATACGTAGGATGGGGAAATCATCTAAATCTAGAGTTATTGGATCGTTGTTGAGATTTTTATAGACTGATAGGTGTGGAGCCATATGATTTGATCCAACGAGGGTGAATTTGGATGTTCGGAATATCGCAGATTTGGGTGATTCCAATAACCCAGTGTGGGGCCCATAGACGGCTGTACTCGTGGGGCCTACTCGGGGTACTTGGGTTGGAAGTACTGGTGGAGGTGGATCCACCGGATTAGTCAAATACTCAAATGGTTATTCCGGCCTCACTTGGAGGCTGGACCAGATGATCTGTGCATAAAGTGTAAATATAATGTGTATTTTGATTTAATATAAGGATTAAGATTATGTTAAAATTGAGTAATATATGAAAGAAAATGACTTAGTTGCTCCTAACTAATTGTTTTGGAAGATGAGAGATATACTTTGTATAGATGATAATAAATAAATGCATATGATTGAGAGAGAATAAATAGACATATAGAAGGAAAGATATCATTAAATCTATATATAAGCTTTATATTTAGAGACAAGATCATTCAAAAATTTATTCTTATAAAGTTGGATGGTTTCTCATGCCCCAAACAATGTTTAAATCTTCAATAATGTTTCTCTGAACTTTATTTTTTTGAACTTCCTCTCTCTCTTGAAATAAGGATTAACAACTAGATAGAATTGTGCGTTACGCTGCACAAGCATTGAGTACATGGAAAAGCTTATCTTGCAAAGGTTATGATGCAGATACTACACATAAGAGCTATACATATCATAGTTTGGCCTAGTTGACTTTTATGTTACATATATATAAGAAAAAATGGCCAGCATCACTTAAGCATACCTTGCGTATACCACAAAAAATTGCTACTTCATCCATTGGCTTTGCAAAATCAGCTGTGAAAGCCTACGTTCAGTAGAAGTAACGCTGACCATCATTGCAAATGGAAAACAATTAGTTTCCTGCTCACGAATGGAAAGAGAACGCAGTCAAGCAGTGGCTAATTTCATGAGATGAAACTAAAATTATAAACAGCAGCTACTATTACATGTATGTATGTCGAACTTATTATACTCTAATTCAGAACCTTCTATCATTATATCAAGAATATGTTGTTTGTTTTTCTAGTCTTTTGTTCCTTTACCATTGTAAATCTCTAACAAAAACTAGAGACTCACAATCTGACCAAAAGATATAGCCAATACTTTCTCAAATAAACCCCAATTTTTATTCGTAAACTAACATCCATATATAAAATGTCAGGATCCTTGGAGATCCCAAAAAATAGAATAAAGCCATCTTTTCTTGACGTAAAATGAATATAACATGCATGCTCTCCATCATGTTATGAAATGATATTTTGACTCAAATGGTCAATAGAAACATGAATCGCTCAATAAATAGATGTTAAAAGTATAGATTATTTTTTAAAAAAAAGTATTGAAGACTGCAAATATCTCAACAATGAATTGAAGGTTTCATAGGTTTTCAATACTTCAAAATTTGATGTTGTACTCAGAGATAGTTCGATTTGAACTACTCAATTTGATGTTCCTCTTGCCAAGTTGTCAAACTCGACGTTTCATCTGACAATTTTTTTCCCTGCTACTGGTATACAAATAACAAGATTTAAAAACTACTATTTCCATCTAAAAAACTGATATTTCTTGAAGATTGAAGGACGGAATCTGTGTGAGTGGCAGCCATTATAGAACAACCAAAGGAGAGACAAGAGAAGTGGAGAAGAAGGTGAAGCAAATCTGTTCAGATCGGTGTGCACTGCACAATCTTCATCAAGCCTTTGGTCAGAGAAGCAAACATGGTTGGATCGGCTCCAATTTTGGTCAGTTTGTTCTACACTTGTAGCTGTCAGATTTGTGCAGTTGGATTGAGGATTTGGTTAGTGGATCATCATATTTGATGGGGAGTTTGACAGCTCTGTTAGGATCAGATTCACATGTGCGTAGTCTTCGTGGATGCTCCATTTGAGGGTTCAAATGATGTTAGATAAAACTTTGTGAGCTTGTTAAGGACTTGTTGACCTATATTTCTGCCAAGTTTGAGGTAATTTAGATCTGTGCTTTTCTTGGTGTGAGCTGATCTCTGAAGGGGACAAATTGCAATCACTCTGCTTCAGCTGAAAGTGCTAGCTCTTGTCGGTTCTTGCTTTAGTGTTGTTGCTATTGCTGTTGTATCAAGATTGTAGCTACTTTGTTGATGCTGTTGCTGCTCTGTATACCTCTAGATGTTCTAGAGAAGATTTCTTGTACTCATTATCGTTTATAGTGGAACATTTGGGTGTGGACTTTGTTGGTCCCTTTGTTTTTACTCCTCTCATTTAGAGGAAGGTTTTCCACATAAATCATTGTGTCAATTGTGCATATTGTGATTATTATTCCTCTACTAACTTGCTAGTTGAAGTTATCCTCAAAGTTCACTATAAAATGAGGGGT
The DNA here is from genome assembly GCA_036346375.1 of Guadua angustifolia. NCBI lineage: Eukaryota > Viridiplantae > Streptophyta > Magnoliopsida > Poales > Poaceae > Guadua > Guadua angustifolia. The sequence continues at coordinate 58,540,149 of CM070502.1, read as the reverse complement.
TGAATTGTGCATAATTGTCGTTCGGTGAATTACCTCCACTGATGCAAGCTCTTCTCACATCCTAGAGTGACAACTTTGTGTGCTATAGTCGGCCACTTGATTCCCTTTGGACGTTACAAATTAGTCCTACTTTCAAAGTTGCAATCTTTATCATAGTTATCAAGACTGTATCGATACTAGCCGATATGTATCATTTTAGCACCTAAATGGTACAAAGTAGCCCTATCTACCGTACTGGCCTCGATATTGGTTAATGCCGGTCACAACTGCTCTATAATGGGTCGATACGGCTTTGATGCTAGTTAATACTAGTCATACCGGTAAAATTGAAAGTATGTTATATTTGATAGTACTACTATATATTTAAAGTAATATTATAAGTAAAATACTGTGTACATATAATTAAATATATGTATACTTATAAATATATATTATTTTATTAACAATGTAGGCCATGTAAGGCCCTCGGTGGAATACCGTAGTTTTGATGCTTAGTCCTCGTGGTTGCTTATAACCTCTTCTTGCTCTCTCGATAAGTGGGACACCACCTATCATTACATTATCGCCTCGAAACATTGCTTAGTCTCGACATAGTCAAGCCCAATTTCAAGTATTATTGACTGTCATCCTCCCAATACTCCAATCCTTACCGACAACCAACCCAATCCAGCTCTCTGAACATTTTGGGGTATTATGAAATTGAAAATATATTATATTTGATAGTACTACTATGTATTTAGAGTAATATTATAAGTAAAATCCAAAACGTAATCAAAATAATCAAGTGTACATATAATTAAACATATGTATATTTATGACGAAAGCGGTGTCATGTATTTGTTGTAAGCGAGCACGAAGGATAATCTTGTCACAGAGGATAACATTGTCTTATCACAAAGGCACTCCGATTAGGATTATTATATTAAACTAGAAATAGTACGTCCGGTATAAATAGGTACCAAAATATACTATTTCAAAAGCTAAACTAGCATAGCATCCAATGTGGTATTAACAAGTGTGGGTCTTACACCTAATCCATGTAAGGCCCTCGGTGGGACGAGATCCTTCAGTGCGGTGGAGTGACGTCAACATCGGAGTAGTTTCATTTCTTCTCGATTCTGCGCGAGAAGTCGTTGATTCTTGGCGTCTTGCTTCCACCGCCATAGCCATCAACTCGGTTCGCTCATCGCTTGTTGCCGGGTAACGCCCAATGCCTCCTTAATAATTCAACCGATCCTTCTCTACGCCCAGATTTGCTTCAAAGATCGCGTTGCACGTGGGTCCTCGCCGCCTCCCGCCCTCCTCCCGTTAGGGTTGGGAACTTCGAAGTACCCCATGTAGCAGCGAATCTCCTCGACGGAGAAGACGCGCTCCATGCAAAATCCGCCCGTAGCGTGGGCTCGCCGTCTTAATCGTAGCTCGATACCAATTGTCATACCCTATGAGGCATGAGATATGGCAAAGACTCAGAAAAGGGGAAGAGGCCGGACGGCGAAATCTGCTTCTTGAGGAGGAAGAAGAAGAAGCAGACAAGGGCAAAACCCTCGGTGGAACTGTACTTGGGGCTCTGCTTCTTCTCGGACAGGTCACATATGGTGAGTTCTGGTGGAGATCTACATGCAGTACCACAACTAGTCAACCACATTACAACAATATATCACCGCACCAATGGATCCTAAACGTACAAAAGGGCATGGAGCAAGCAATCTCACAATGTCCCCAGCGTGCAGGTGAGGGTAGAGCAGGATCTATCAATTGAATAATTTTTCAGAAATGTCAAGATTGGCTCAATCAGACATTGTATCAAAGAGGTGGTTTGCAAACTCATCACAGTAGCAGAGGGCTACGATGGCCGAGATAGTGCGTCTAACCTCGCCCAAGAACCACCAGAGGGCAGGTTATATCTTACAACCAATCCATATCTAACTGATTCTTATGAAATTCCTTTGTTCCAAGCAGTCTCTTACTTTGAAGTGGGTGTTCAGAGTCAAGAGAGAGATTTGAAATCAACTCCAAATATCGAAAGGAATAGGTCTAAGTGGGGGTAAAAACAGTGCTTCAGTGGTGCCAAAGGGGAGAAACTTAAAAAGGGACCGCTCCTCACTTTGCATAAACAGGGTTCTTCTAAAAAAACCGATAGCTGGCATCGCCAACCTCAGTATCCTCCCCATCTCTCTCTCTCAGTCATCATTTTTTTTTAAATAGCGGCAGGAGCTCTGCCATTCGTTAAGACAGGAGAAGGAAACAGTTTGTTTGAGAGTCCAAAACTGAGGGTTAACTTTATACTGAGTAGTTTGTGATTCATAATCAACACCAAAACAACCCTGCTGGTCTTGACAAGCAGCTAATCAAGGACAAGCCAATCCGGACTTTCCCAGAATAATTCGGGCACCACCATCTGCAGCGCACACATGGCCAATTGACGAGCAGCACCAGTGGATTCTTCTGAAATCTCAGATAGGCGATGTGGAAACTTGTGTCAGCATTGCCTTCAGCGCTTTTACTTCTGGCCGTTGAAATACGAATCTGAGCAGCTGGAATAAATGGGACTCCAGAACAACAGCAGTTGGTTGGTAGAAACTGAGCAATTTTGATCGCTTCAGAACAAGCAGCTGCAAAAACAAAAGCTGGCACCATGCTCGGTACCGGAAAAACATGATGCACTGACGAATTTCCCTCGGCGCCCCTAATCAAACTCCTGCGAAGCCTGTAGTGCCATTGGATGCAATCAAAGAAGCAAACGCCTCAACCTCAGGATCCTCTCCTCTTGTTGGATTATTTCTGAAGCAGGTCTCTTTCTTTTGCTAACTGCCGTGGCCATCACTTCTCCGTTCTGCGCCACCTCCTGCGGAGCGAATTGCTCAGGCCCAGGTTGGCGCAGGTCCAGCTTGTTGTTGATTTTGTGGCCCACTGTGAATAGCCCTGCTTCGAGTGGTGACGTCCTGCATGATCACATAGAAAACAGACTGGAGGGACCGGTAAGAACTGTTAAAAATTCTTGAATTCATCTCCTTCCATAAATTCCAGAGTGGCACCTTGGCTTTTTCCAGATGAGATTCCACCAATACGTAGCCTTTGTCCCTTGCTGGGGAGCGCAGAGTCTAAACCTAACCATTGGAAAACCAATTCCTCCAAATCTGTTTAGCAAAGGGACAGTCGTAGTGCAGCCACCCCTTAGCTGTTACTCTATCTGCCGTAGGGATCCTGCCCTATATAAATAGTTATACGAAAAATTTACATTTGCTTTCTACGTTGGATTTCCATATTTTCCTGTAGGTATGGTCTTGTACCGCCCCTTGAAACTAGACCAAATACACGGACTTTGCCGAGTATTCCTGATTAGGCGTTCATTTCCAAATTATGTTTTCCGAAGCGTCCTATTGTAGCTTAATTTGGCTGATGGCCTGCCACAATACGAAGAATTCATGCAGCTGTATTGCATTGTTGATCCATGTCAACTTTGAGATCCATGCATAATTATGGGGCTCATTATGAACCGATGTTGCCCTTTTTCGAGCTAGCCGAAAACATTGTGGTGCAATGTCCTTTGGAGAGACTCCATTAAGTCATGGCGAGGTCTAGAACCTGGTAGTCCTTCCATTCCCTAGAACGATGGTTGTGCTTGCATGAAAGAGGTACCTGTCTGTGGTATTGCACGGCGTTTCCATTCCAACCCAAGGCCTTTGGCGGCTTTTCCACTCGTGCCACTACCAACGCAGACGCAGAGCCCGATCGAATCGTTCGAGGTCTTTTACTCCTAGTCCCCCTAGGTTTTTTTTGGCCTGCATACCTTTTTCCAGCTCATAGCAGTGGCCACCTGCACATGACTCCTCCATCCAAATGAAATTCTCCCTGATCCTGTCCAGCTTTTTGGTTGCTCACTTGGAGAATGGCAGAACCGAAATTTGGTAAGTAGTTAAAGCCGTGAGAACCGAATCTATCAGAATTAGCCTGGCCACCCTAGAGAGCAATTTTCCTTTTCAACCTGCTAATCTTGCACCAGCTTACCTTACCAATTGGACTACCGATGATTATTTACTTTCCTTTGAAAGCATGATTGAATTTTGGTAGCTAGTTGTGTACTCCTTCTATTCCAAATAGATGTTAGTACACTAATGTAGCTTTCATCTGCAAATACTTTCATTTTAATTTTTACAGACAAGTAATGTTTCATTTGTCGCTCTACGCGCATAGACCTAACATAAGTACATTAAAGCAGTACTGAGAGTAATTTGTTTTGCTAAACGGATCAACTTGATGGTCTAAATGATAGTTGAAGGGCCAGAACTAGCCTGGCCCAGGCCCTAAGCAGGGAGATTATATTTGTTTTTTTTGTTCGATGGATTAACTTGATGGTCTCACATCTACGGTACCATATGATAGAAGCAGAAGTTCAAAACCCCACTACTACAGAAGAGGCTATCACAAGCGGTTTGAAACCGTTTTTAGAAGCGGTTTTAGAACCGCTTGTAAGCAACCGTGAGTGATACTCCGTCACAATATCAAGCGGTTTTATAACCGTTTGTAGAAGTCACTTCAAAAGACAAATAATATTGTGAGGACTGGGATTCGAACTCATGACCTCCTCACCTCTCCTCGTGACCCACGTCTCACCCATCTAACCAACCCACCCACGCGTGCTCTCTGATAGAGTAGGGCATGCATTCCTTTATTATTTGGCCGGGCTTCTACAAGCGGTTGGGGACACAAACCCTTCTAGAGTTGGCTCTAGAAGGGTTCGTGTCCCAACCGCTCTAGAGCTAGGGCTCTAGAAGGGGTTCGTGTCCGAACCGCTTCTAGAGCTTTAGAAGGGGTTCATGACACGAACAGCTTCTAGAGCTCAGGGCTTTAGAAGGGGTTCGTGTCACGAACCGCTTCTAGAGCTTTAGAAGGGGTTCGGGACATGAACCGCTTCTAGAGACCCCCTTCGGTCCGTTGCCCATGAACCGCTTGTGGTGCAGATAGCACAAGCGGTGCGCAATTAACCGCTTATAATAGGTCGTTTGTGAAGGTCGATTCTGTAGTAGTGCCCCTTTGATCTTATGCATGAATATGGTACCAAAAAGAATTCATGTATTTGATGAAGGCAAATACAACCATATGATTTATCCACTTTTAACGAGGAATAACAGTCTAATGATTAGTAGACTATGGGGGTTGTTTGTTTAAATTTGAACTTTAAATATCTCTGGAGAGAGAACAATAAGCAGCATTTTTTCGGACCTGATCAATCAGTTCCGTGTTCATCACCCATCGCAGCCAAGGGCGAAAACACCTTAGTTTAGGTAAATTTTTCTCGTAGCAATATTTCTACATGATAATTAATTGAGTACATTCCCTTGTTCTCAGCCGTACAATACGGTCTATCCTATGGCTCTGATGATATTGACACCTCAGGAGCAAAAGACCGATGTGCAAGCAAGGTGCTGGGCTAGGAGGACAAAAAGGTAATTTCATCGAGAAGTATTCAATGCCAAACCGCCCATCTGTAACATCCTAATTTTTAGCCTTTTTAATTAATTAATATTATTTTATTACCATTTATGAATTTTATGATTTTTCTGGATTTATTTGGATTTTCGGGATTTATTTGAATTATTTTGAATTAAGAAATATTACTTTCTATTAAATATTAATTATAAATATATAAAGTTAAAATAAAGTTTTGTGAAAATATTTTATTTAGGTCCAGAATGTCTCAAAGTATTTTGAGAATTTTATGGGAATTTTAGAGTATTTTTATCGCTTTAAATAAATCAAAACAATTTCTGGAAATATTTTAAATAGGAAAACCTGGAAAATCTCCATGAACGATGTTGGGCGCGGCGAGTCACATCATGTGGACTGGTCAACTTTTGGAAAGGTCTGATCGTGTCCGCAATTTTGGAAAGGGCGATCGATCGTATCGTTTCGATTAATCGTGGACAATCCATCGAGATCGAGCAATGAAACGATCCTAAATCTCCGATTCGGGTTTCAAAAATTCGCCGCCGCCGCTCCTCCATCCTTATTCTCCACACCCGCCGGGTATTTAAGCCCCGTATCCCATCCCCTAGGATCATCACAAGCGGTCGCGCCTTTTCCCTGTTGATTCGTCGCATAAGGAGCTCCGGAGTACACGCGAAGGCTCGCCGAAGTTACCGAGAAGATTCCACCGAGATTCGTCGCCGCCGGGGACTTCTTCTGTCGAGCCGAGAACGGATTCGAGTTCCTCGGATCACTGCGCGTCCGAATCACTAATTCATTGTAACACCCCAATTTTTGCTTTTCTTGCATTTTATTGGTATTTTGAAATTTTGAGAATTTCTGGAATTTATTTGGATTTATTTGGAATTATTTGGATTTATTTTGAATTAAACCATTTATCAAATTAATTAAATAATGGAAAAGTTAAAATAATTTTTGCTGAAAATATTTTATTTGAGTCACAAATGTCCTAAAATATTTATGAGAATTTTTCCGAATTCACCGATATTTTTAATGCCCCAAATAAATTATTTTAATTTCGGAAATATTTTTAATCGAAAAGGATTAAAATCCAAATGAACAAGATCTTGGGCGAAGTCTTGTGCGGCCCGCCCGAAAAACCCTAACGTGCCGCCGTTCGATCTTCATCCGACGGCTCTCATCGCGCCACGTCACCCACCTCGATTTCGTCGGATTCCGCCGCCGCCAAGTGTGGGCCTCGGTTTCCGTGATTTTCACGGACGCCGAGGGCCCTATTTAAGGCGCCGCCACCGTGTCGTGATCCTCACCTCACGCCGCTCCGTCCGTACTCATCACGCCGCCGAGACGCGCGCCGCCGCACGAGCTCGCCGAAGTTCCCGAAGCCAGCCGCCGAGTTCTTCGCGTCGTTCCGTCGCCGCCGGTGATTCTCCGCCGCCGCCCGTGCCACCATTGGACTCAGAGCGTCGCGCCGCGTCGGAAGCATTACCGCACGTCGCCGGAGGGTCACGGAAACGCCGCGCCGCACGTCGTCGTCCTCATCTCCGGTCAAGCCAGCGCCGCCGCACCATCGCCGCCGAGTCGAGCTTCCACGACCGTCCGATCGCGCATCAACGATCCAGATTCGGCCACGTCGCCCCGAAACAGTAAAGCCCATCTTCTAAACCCCACCGTTAGATGCAACCGAGGACGCCGCCGTACACGCCGCCATGCCTTCGCACACGCGGACGCTGACAAGGCGGACCCACACGTCAGTCTCACCGCATGTACACTGTTCACCGTGTCGCTGACAAGGCGGACCCACCCGTCAGCCACACTGTGCACGGGTCACCGAGTCGCTGACAGCACGGGCCCACTCGTCAGCCGCACGCACTGTGCGCGTGACGTCACCGCTGACGTCATGCTGACGTCACGGTGGGACCCACCTGTCAGTGAGTTGACCGAGTCGTGCTGACGTCATGATGACGTCATCACGGGAGCCGGTCAGGGCTGACGTCAGCAGGGCCACGTGTCACTCTCTGGTGGCGACACGTGTCACGGATGACGTAATAATTATTTTCCCGAAAAGAAAAATGTTTATTTAATTCGGTTTATTGATTTAAAATGTATTTTGAAACTTCAAATGCTTATAACTTTTGCGTTTTAACTCCGATTTGAGTGATTCCAATTTCTATAAATTTGTAAAATTGTGATATTTCTGTTTATGAATTTTAATTGAATTTTTTAGCACTGTTTGCCCACTGTTTATTTATTTTATTGTTTGTGTTTACGTTGCGTGTAGACGTTGAAGTGCCCGAAGGTTTCGAAGGAGAGGTTCTGACCCAGGAGCAAGTTCAGGACCCGGAACCAGCACTTTTTGAAGGCAAGTTGTGTTTGATCATGTTGAACCTACTAGAGCAAATTATTTTGATTTAAACTATTGTATGCTAATTTGATAGAAATGATTTTGAATAAGTTTTGGGATTAGCTAAATGCCTAGTTGCTGTATGCTACCTTGTCGTATATAATTGTAGGCCATGAATCCTTTGTCACCCTAGGTTATGGATTAATAGTTGGACATTAATAAATTGCCAACATGGGTCGAGTGGACCGAAGTAGTATGCTTATCCCTGCCACGTGGACATTTCCTGATTTTGGAATACCAAAGTGAATACTGACTTAATGAGATATTGAACATGCTTTGTGAATGAGACATGTGTTATTGAGTTGATGATGGCACGTGGTGCAATGGTAAAGAACCAGGTGGGAAAATGATTTAGACTGGGGCAAATGGCAAGATTGTTTCGTGGGCCAAGAGTGGCAATCGGGCGGTCATATTTGGTTTTATTGGTTTTGGATAATTGAGATCACACTTGGTTAGTCTTGCCTCGGTCAACTAAGGACTTAACCTTGCGAGCATTTGAACTCGAGTCTCTCATATGACCACAAGCTCCGTAATGGGACGGGCTTAGCCGAGTAAACCGGGAAATCTATTCTTTGGTACTGTCGTGGTGGTGTGAGGCGGGAGAAGCGGAATGAGAACTCACATGGCACAAGAGGGGGCCACAGGTGTGGTAACCGATCCCTCCGGTGTTGAAACCTTAGCGAGCAAGATCGGGTTTAGATGGAACTTTGGAAAGGCTTCACGGTTATTTGCCTTGGTGGTATTTGACTGTATCTTGTGGATAAAGTGTATAACCTCTCGCAGAGTGTACAACCTATTGAATAGCCGTGCTCACTGTAATGAGCATCGCTCGTGATTACGGTCAAGGGTTAGATTTTCATGAAAATGAATTGTTTATGGAAAATGCTTGGGGTTGGTAATGAGGAACTTGACATAGGATGGAAATATGATTGTGATTAAAATGTTTGTGAAAGCTACTATTCTTATTCTTTGTTTTGTGCTTTGCAAATTATTCTCGTTATTCTTAAATGTCAGTCTTGCTCATGAACCATAGCCTATCCTTTGTACTAAGCCATGCATGTAGAATATTAGAATTGCATTACATGCATGACTTCTTTGAGTGCTCAAAGTACTCACCCCACAACAACACAACTTCAGCTTGAAGAAGAAGCAAACCCCTTTCAGAGGAGGAGTATCGGGAGGAGCCGACAAACTAGGGAGCGAGCCCGGTCGGTTTCTGTGGCAAATTGGTTGGCGCCACGAGTTTATTTTATTTCATTGCATTTGAATATTTTAATAAGTCTTGCTCTGCAGGCGTATCTTTGTAACTTGACCATAAGGTCGATCAACTAGTTTGAGTATTTAATCAAAGTACTTATTATTTCGTTGGTTATGACCGTGATATGTACCAATGTTGAGGCTGTGTGCACTAAGCGTGATCTGGACTAGTGCTGAATACCTGAGGGTCCGGATTTGCAAATTCGGTCTCGACATTCATCCTCGCCGAAAGCGCCGAAGCGCCGTCCGACTCGTCGTCATCCCCAGCTCCGTAACTTGCATGGCGCCATCGCCGTCGTCATCGCGAACTTGAGTCTTGTGGACCGTCAGATCGACATTGGACACGCGGGAGCAAGCCACGTCGACTCGGGTAATAGTAATCAACACGAGTAAGTACCAGCCGTACGTTTCGGGCGGGAATGATCCAGATTTTCCATACAAAAATAATTCAATAAAATCGAAATTTATGAATTAGGGTTTATTTTCAGGATTTTTCAAACTTCAAAACCTTATAACTTTCGCATACGAACTCCGTTTGAGGTGATTCAAATTCCTAAAATTTGTAAAATGAGATCTTTCTAATGGTGGCTCTTATTTGAATTTTTGAATTTTTTGCTCTTTGGTTTTGGTTTTATTTGCTTTTTCTCTCGATTAGCGTGAGACGTTGAATTGTGCGAGGCTTTGAAGGATTTCTCACTCGGGAATTATTTCCGACAGAGCAGGAGCTTAACGAAAGCAAGTTGTGCTTTGATCATGTGGCACCCATAAATTAGATTGCATGTTATTTTGGTTTACCTTATCACTTGTTATTTCATGCGTACAAATGATTTTGACCTAGATTGGGATTTAGATATTATACCCTCTTGAATTACCCCTACCTTGTTAAATTGTATGCCATGATCCACTTGTCACCCTAGGTTGGTTAATTATAGTTGGTTAATAGAAAATCAACATGGATGGTTAGAACGGAATAGAATTGCTTAGCCATGCCACGTCATCACATGCTCATGAAATATTGCTTAATAATCTTGACTAATGGAATATGGAACAATGATGATACTTGTGGGCCATGTGTGGTCGCACAAAGAGATTGAGTCGTTGTGACAGCGGAGTCACGCAACAATGTTGATTTGTGAAGAGCACGTGGTGCTTGGTAACCAACCGGGAGGGTAATCACTTTAGATTGAAGCAAGTGGAAGGGGCAGGTGTGCCAGGGTGGGCTCAGTGGAGCTGAGGGTATGTGTATGTCTTGCTTTAATCAATCCTAAGGACTTAACCTTGCGAGCCTTTGACCTGAGTCAAACTTGCGTACCACACGTCTGTTATGGGGCAACTTAGTGACTAATTTGCAAATGCTTAACTTAAGTGCTATCTTGGTGGTGTGAGTCTGGTGCACGGGGAAACTCACATGGCGCAAGAGGGGGCCCTGTTGTGGCGGTGTAGCCCTTGATGTTGAAACCTTAGCGGTAGCATCGGGTTAAGAGGATGCATTGTAAAGGCTTTGTTATAATCGTTACTTTGTGTGGTGCATGGTTATATCGTGGGTAAAGTGCATAACCTCTGCAGAGTGTACAATCTATTCGGATAGCCGTGCTCACGGTATTGAGCAATGCTCGGGAATTACAGTCAATGGGTAGTTAATTAAAACTTGTCAACTGGATGGGATGGCGGGATGCCATGTGGATGATGGAACTTGACTTAGGATGAACACTTGAGTTTAATTGAGAATCATTGAATCTATTTACTTGTTAGTATTTGTTTTACTGTCTTTTCAATCTATGTACTGTATTTGATCTTAAATGCTGCTTTACTGCTTATAAGCCACTTAGTCGTTCCTTTGGAATAAGCCTGCATATAGTTATAATAGAATTGCATTCTGTGCACAATTTGTTGAGTACGTGTTGGTGTACTCACCCTTACTTACAAACCAACAACAGTGGAGGAGTCATCGCCTGTGCTTGAGGAGGACTTTCAGGTGGACGCGAGTCACTAGGCCAAGCCTTGTCAGTCGCCTGTGGTGTACTGATGAGTCACTACGTCTTCTATGAATTTTCCGCTGCATTTGTCTTATTTTATCTTAGTCTTGCCCTATGAGGCCGAATAAATGTAAGTGATCATAAGATCATACACTAGTTATATTAAATAAATGAAGTCTTATTGTTATTATCGTTGTGTATGATATGATGCTTACCGATGTTAAGCCGTGTGCCCTAGCGTTGATCCTGAGAATAGTGCGGCATACACGGTGGATCCGAATTGGTGAATTCGGAGGTGGTATCAGAGCATACAGACTGTAGGTCTTGGCCCTAGTTGGTAGAGTGTCCAACCCTATTTTCTAAAGGGAAAATCTAAAATGGATTAATACAACTCTCTCAACTCATCTCATTCTCCACTCCGTATCTTTGCTTAAATTCTCATTTACCTTTCTTAAAATGGACAAGCACTTAACTACTTCTCCTTTAAATAGATGAGGATGGTTCAAGAGTACGGAGAGCAGGAAGGAGGTTACGCCGCAGAGCTATGGCGCATGATGAGGATGCTCGGAGGTTTCGACAGGCCGATCTACCGAGGGGAGACCATAGTACGTGCCGGACTCGACGTCGGTTGGAGGGTTCAGATTACGATCTACGCACGCGCAAGAGCAAGAGGAAGTCGTTCCATCCGCATCACCGTCAGAAGATCTACACCTGAGGCCGGGATCCAAGCGGCAGCACGTTTGGCGATGAGACAGCTTGCTCGTACCTACCTCCGAGAGTTGGATGGCACTGTGTTTCGACTTCATCCACGCCGAGACAACCGTTTTGACCGAGCGCCAATAGTGGAGGAAGACGCCACAGTTACCCACCTGGTGAGATATGTCATCGCTCAGGAGGATGCCCTCGACGATATGGTTCTGGAGCTGCGGAGAACTCGTAACGAGGCCAGGGATGCGGAAGCTCGGCTCCAAGAGGTCTTAGATCAGTCTCTCCGGAGAATCCATGAGTTGGAGGATGCATTATTTGGACTGAGCGAGCCGAGATGGAGCTACGACCACGACAGGAGATGCACCCGAGTCCAACCGGATTTAATGAGAGACTTAGGAATTAAGTTGAGACTCGAATGTTGAGTCGCGTCCATAAGATAGCATTTCCAATTGTAGTAGACGTTAAGGTTGAGTGCTTAGTTTGGATTTTATTGTTTGCTGAGTGTGCAGTATGCGTTGCAAAGCTTTTAGGCTTATGTAAGCAACCATACCAAGTATTTCAATAAAATGATAAAGTTTGGGTTAAACCTGGTTCCCCCGCTTTAGAGATTCTTATATCTTATCTGTGCTACTTCTACCCCCTCCTAACCTAAACAAATGGTGAATACTCGCGGCAACAATGGAGCGTCAGGAAGTGGTCTCCGTCGGAATGACCATGATGGTACGCCACCGCAGCCAGCGCCGCTAGTAGATATGCAGAACTTGGGAGCTTTTTTGGCAGCACAGACCTAGCTTATGCAGACGATGATGCAAAAATGCGAATCTGGTCGCCAAGATACCCAGAACAAGCAGCAACCAGCAACAATGGACCACGTAACCACTCCAAGTTGGCTGATTTCATGAGAACTCATCCTCCGACATTCTCCGGCAATGTCAATCCATTGGAAGCCGATGATTGGTTGAGAACCATGGAGAAAAAGCTGCACATCACGCAATGTGAGGGCAATGAGAGGGTGTTGTATGCTTCGCACAGTTGGAAGGAACCGCTGCGAATGGTGGGAGAACTATCTGCAGATGCATGAAGCCCCGCAGAAATCACATGGGAGGAATTTTCAAGCGCCGCGCCCGATACCATGTGCTAGAAGGGATGATGGATCTCAAAAAGGAAGAGTTTAGGGCTCTGAAGCAAGGAGGCCAGTCAGTGGTGAGTATCTGAATAAGTTTACTCAATTGGCACGCTATGCACCTGAGGATGTGGCTGAGACAAGGCCGCAGCCCCGCTTTCTAAAGGGTGAACTCAGATCGCAGTGGGCTTGATCACCCACACTTTCCCTGACTTTCAGGAGTTGGTCAATAAGGCTTTGATCCTTGAAGATAAACGCAAGGAGTTGGGTGAGGACCGTAAGCGCAGGATGGCTAGTCAGGCAAGGCGGCCGAATCATCTCAGGTTGAGGATGACACCTCAGCAGTTTGCCAGGATTCAGCCCTAGTTGCCGAGCAGAGCACCAGCCCCGACGCCTCGTTCCGTTAATCAAAATTTCCAGACTCCAGCACCGATGGGTAATGCAGGATCAGGAAGTCAACAGCTCGATGCTAGAAGGTGCTATTCATGCAATGAGCCTGGGCATTTTGCCAACAAGTGCCCGAAGAAGGGAGGAATTACACCAGTCCGCTTCAACTTGAGCAACAATCCAGCTAAAGCTCCGGCGACAGGAGGGAACCGAACGCCAGTGCAGTCGGGAGCATCGCCTCAGATGACAGTGCGTGGGAGGATCAACCACATCACTGCTGATGGAGCCCAGGAGGCATCGGATGTCGTACTGGGTAAGTTCCTAGTTAACTCAAGATCAAGCCATGCTTTTATTTGACTCGAGCTTCGCATTCGTTTGTTTCTCGGAATTTTGCATTGAAGAATGGATTTGCTGTTAGGAATCTTAAATGTGTGCTTCTAGTACAAACCCCAGGATCGGAACTTCAATCTAACCTTGGGTGTTTAGGAGTTAAGTTGCTCATGAATGGAATGGAGTTCCTAGAGAATCTCATCTTGTTAGATACCCAAACCTTAGATGTTATCTTAGGGATGGATTGGCTGTCAAAACACAAGGCTGTCTTGGATTGTGGCCAAAGGATGGTGACCTTAGAAAACCCTAATGGTGAAAAGGTGGAAGTGCATGCTACCGCAATCCGTGATGGTCAGTTGATGATCAACAGTGTGAAGGTGGTTAATTTGGAGGATGTACCAGTGGTTAGAGATTACCCGGAGGTATTTCCTGAGGATTTACCGGGCATGCCGCCAGATCGGGATATTGAGTTTGTTATTGAATTGGTACCTGGAACAGCACCGATAGCAAAAAGATCGTATAGGATGCCAACCGATGAGTTAGTTGAGATGAAGAAGCAAATTGAGGAATTGCTGGAGAAGGGTTTCATTCACCAAGTTCTTCCGTGGGGAGCGCCATTTTGTTCGTCAGGAAGAAGGATGGAAGTTTAAGGATGTGCATCGATTATCGTGCACTTAATGAAGTAACAATCAAGAATAAGTACCCTTTGCCAAGGATTGATGACTTGTTTGATCAGTTGAAGGGAGCAGCAGTTTTCTCCAAGATAGATCTTCGATCGGGTTATCATCAGTTGAGGATTAGAGCGGAGGACATTCAAACAAGCATTTTCAACCCGTTATGGACATTATGAGTTTACAGTCATGTCATTTGGGTTAACCAATGCCCCAGCTTATTTCATGAACCTCATGAACAAGGTGTTCATGGAATATTTGGACAAGTTTGTGGTTGTCTTTATTGATGATATCCTAGTGTATTCCAAGACGGAAGAAGAACATGATAAGCATTTGAGATTGGTTTTGGAAAGGTTGCGTGATCAGCAATTATATGCCAAGTTCAGCGAGTGTGACTTTTGGAAGGAGAAGGTGGAATTCCTTGGCCATGTAATGACCGCTAAAGGAATTGCCGTGGATCCAAGTAAAGTAGAAGCTGTAATGAATTGGGAGCAACCGAAGACAGTCACACAGATCCGTAGTTTTCTAGGAATGGCGGGATATTATCGCCGATTCATTGAAGTATTTTCGACGATTGCGAGACCTCTCACGCAATTGTTGAAGAAGGAGAAGAAGTTTGCATGGACGCCTGAGTGCGAGAATAGTTTTCAAGAATTAAAGAAGAGATTAACATCTGCCCCTGTGTTAGTATTGCCGGATGTGCAAAGCAGTTTTGACATCTACTGTGACGCATCGCGGCAAGGTCTTGGATGTGTGTTAATGCAGAATAGCAAGGTGGTGGCCTACGCATCAAGGCAGTTGAGGCCTCATGAAGGGAATTACCCAACACATGACTTGGAGTTAGCAGCCGTAGTGCATGCTCTAAAGATATGGCGTCATTATCTCATTGGAAATAGATGTGAGATATATACGGACCATAAGAGTTTGAAATATATATTCACTCAATCGGATCTTAACATGAGGCAGAGGAGATGGTTGGAATTGATAAAGGATTATAATGTTGGAATCCATTATCACCCTGGAAAAGCTAATGTGGTGGCTGACGCTTTGAGTCGGAAGAGTCACAATGTGAATTCGTTGGTGGTAAGCTTAAGCGGGAGTTGTGCGAAGAATTTGAAGTTGGGATTGGAAGTTGTACCGCAAGGATTTTTCTTTGCATTGGAAGTGAAGCCAAGTTTGGAGGATCAAATCAAGGATAAGCGAGTAAGGATGAGAAGATCGGCAAGATCAAGTCCAAGAAGGATGAAGGGTTAGGCGAGGATTTCTCGGTAGATGAGCAAGGAATCACGTGGTTCAAAGGACGGATTTGTGTGCCGGATGAGAGAGAACTCAAGCAGTTGATTCTCGAGGAGGCTCACGATTCCAAGTATTCTATCCATCCGGGAAGTGCTAAGATGTATCAGGATCTTAAGGGGAGATTTTGGTGGCCTAACATGAAGCGTGAAGTAGCAGAACATGTAGCGTTATGTGATGTATGCCAGAGGATAAAGGCGATGCACCAGAAGCCCGCTGGATTGTTGCAGCCATTGAAGATTCCGGAATGGAAGTGGGAGGAGATTGGAATGGATTTTATCACAGGATTGCCCAAGACTCAAAGAGGGTATGACTCTATATGGGTGATCATTGACCGGTTAACTAAAGTCGCTCACTTCATCCGGTGAAACGACTTATTAGAGATAAATTGGCGAGTTATACATGTCGAGGATTGTGTGCTTACATGGTGTGCCCAAGAAAATCGTGTCGGATCAAGGTACCCAATTTACCTCAAGATTTTGGGACAAGCTGCATGAAGCACTGGGTACTCGTTTGAATTTTAGCACCGCATATCATCCACAGACAGATGGTCAGACCGAGAGGGTTAATCAGATTTTGGAGGATATGTTGAGAGCTTGTGCGATATCTTATAGCACATCTTGGGATAAGTGTTTACCGTATGCGGAGTTCAGTTATAACAATAGTTACCAGGCTAGTCTGCAAATGTCACCATATGAAGCCTTGTATGAACGAGCCTGTCGCACTCCGTTGAATTGGAATGAGACAGGAGAGCGTTCGGTGTTTGGACCTGAGATTCTTAGGGAGGCCGAAGAGCAAGTAGCTATGATCAGGGAGAGATTGAAGACAACCTGATCAAGGCAAAAGAGTTATGCTGATAATCGACGTCGTGACTTGAGTTTTGAGCCCAATGATTATGTGTACCTTAGGGTTACTCCCCTTAAAGGTGTTAAGAGGTTCCATGTCAAAGGGAAGCTTGCACCCAGGTTCGTGGGCCCATTTAAGATACTAAGCCGTCGAGGAGAGGTTGCTTATCAGTTGGAATTGCCAGAGTCATTGGCAGGAGTGCATGACTTGTTCCATGTGTCACAACTCAAGAAATGTCTTGAGTGCCGGTGAAAGAGCAGCCGTTGGAGGCTATTGAGTTCTGAGGAGGATCGACCTATAAGGAACACCCGATCAAGATTTTGGATATAATGGAGCGTAGAACCAGAAACAAGTCCACTCGCTTTGCGAGTCCAATGGAGTAATCATTGAGAAAATGAAGCAACACAGGAGCATGAAGATGATCTCAAATCGAATTTCAAGCCTATTCTCTACAATTACAGAATCTCGGGGTCGAGATTCCGTTAAGGGGAGGTTTGTAACATCCCAATTTTTAGCCTTTTTAATTAATTAATATTATTTTATTGCAATTTATGAATTTTATGATTTTTCTGGATTTATTTGGATTTTACGGGATTTATTTGAATTATTTTGAATTAAGAAATATTAGTTTCTATTAAAGATTAATTATAAATATATAAAGTTAAAATAAAGTTTTTGTGAAAATATTTTATTTAGGTCCAGAATGTCTCAAAGTATTTTTGAGAATTTTATGGGAATTTTTAGAGTATTTTTATCGCTTTAAATAAATCAAAACAATTTCTGGAAATATTTTAAATAGGAAAACCTAGAAAATCTCCATGAACAGTGTTGGGCATGCCAATCCTTTGTGTGGACCGGTCGGCTTTTGGAAAGGTCTGATCGTGTCCGTCAATTTTGGAAAGGGCGGATCAGATCGTATCGTTTTCGATTTAATCGTGACTGCCCATCGTGAATCGAAACAAGAAATCTTAAATCTCCGATTCGGGTTTCCAAAAATTCGCCGCCGCCTTCCGGATACCGCCGCCGCTCCTCCTTCCTTATTGTAACATCCTGAAAAATTAAATAAAGTAAAAATGAATATTTTGAATTTGAAAATATTTATTTCTGAGTTTCTTGCCAATATTTGCTCTATTTGGATTTCCTCGGATTTATTCTTTGCATAAAGAATCTAACGAATGAGAATGAAGAATGAAAAAGAGGAAAAAGGTAAAAATATAAAAAGTAAAAATTTAGAAAAAATCGCCATGAGAACCCTGATCATTTAATTAAATCATTTTAGCCGGCAATTGAAATTTTATGCATAGAATAATGAAGAGATAAAAGGAAAAGATAACTTTTAAATCCAAAATAATGTATTGTTAGAATTTTCATAAAATAATAGAACAATATTTTGACTGAAAACTATATGAAAACATTCTGAGATCAGATACTTTTGAAAAACAAAATTTGAAAACTAATATACTCCAATTGATCTCGAAGAAAAATCAAAATCCGAAAATAAACTTCGATCAGTCACCGACGCGTGGGCCATTCGTTCTTTTTCCGTTCCGTTGGTGCATTGGAGAAGCTCTAGTCACTGTCAATGGACCCAGGAGCCTGTTGCCGAACGCACCGTCCTCGATCCCGTTCGTTCCACTGCCGAATTCTCTCGAAGACCGAGTGTCAGACTACTACCGATGGTCGCCGCAAGATCCCAAAGATGCTCGAGACCACTACAAGCCATCCCAGAGGCAGTGCTCTCCCATTCCCCTCACTTCCCTTCTCCTCTCCTCAAGCCAGGCGCAAGAGAGTCACCCCAGTGTCCACCATTGCCGAAGCTCTGTGCTCAAGGCGCGAAGGGAAATCCGAGCAAGAGAGACCCCCATTCTCAAATCCCTCTTACAGAGAGCATCTCCACACTCCACTGAGCCAAACCCCTCACTTACCCCTGGAACCCTAGTTGCGAAATAGTGCCGCCACTGAGAGCCCTTCTTCCTCACGGCCGGTGCACGGTGGTGGCCCAACTCGGCACTTCTCCGGACGAAGCAACCACCAAAAAGGTAAACCCTGACCTCACTGATGCTCACAAGGTTACCCATTTGAACCGAGCCTCACTCATTCTTCTTCTCCGGTGAGCTCCGCCATTTGCCGCCCCTCTCGGTGGCGGCCCTCCGGTCATCTCTGGCGACAACCGAGCCCACCATTGGATGCGCCGTGACGAGCTGGTGCTCCTCCAGCCCTTGGCCGAGCTCCTCCGCCACTCCTTCGTCGCCGGCATGGAGCCCTAGCCGAAGCTCTGCTTCTACCTCTCTGCCGAATGGGGCTCCTCTGTCAGCCAGTAGCGCAGGCGTCTCCAGCGAAGGGGTAAAGGCGCCTCCTGTGGTAGAAAACGTATTTTCTATTATGTGGTCAATTGCAACCGAGCTTGTATCACCTGTGAATATCTTCTGCAATTGTAATCCAAATAAGGCGAGACAAATTTATAAAATCATCTAAAATCAAGAAGAATCTAAATGTATAAAAATATTCAATTCCAGAACTACAGAATATTTATTTAAATAACCTCTTATTAGTATCCCATTGTGGTCTTTAACGCAAATTTATGCATAGTAAATTATGGCATGATAAAATAAATTTCTAGGCAATAAATAGACCAAGATGAGTTCAAATATACAAAAATATTCAATGCTTGAATCATAGAGCAATTCTTAAAGTCAAGAATAGAATAAACCCTATTATAGACCTTATTGCACACATGAAGAATATAACTTATAAGATCATAAAATAAGTGATTGTGTGCTTCTGGGATTGTAATAAACCTAATCATGCAAAAATAATTAATCTTAGAACCAAGTTTAATATAATTGCTTCATAATCATTAATTAACCATATTATGGCCATTAGCAAAATAATAAGCCTGATAGCTCATAAAATGGTAACAACACTTTGAATAGGTTCCTAGAAACAGCAAGAACCCATGTGTGCATAAATACTTAGAATCAAACCCAATTAGCATTCTCTTAAGGAAAGGAAATGTTAATCATAACGATAAGTAAATAGTTAATCTATTGCAATTAAAGCTAAAACAATACAAAACCAGCTTTAAAACACTCCATGGGTTATTCCCTGCGAACACCTGAAAAATGAATTAAAGATCATGAATAATGTAGTCGCAAATGTAAAAAGAAGTTAGCCGATTTAGTGTTATTCATGTGATCATTTAGGCTATTTCAACAATAGATGAAATAACTCGTCCAAACACTAAAATCAGTAAAATCAATTTAGTAACGTTGTACAAAGTTCATACTATCATACTCTATAAAAAGAATCTTATTCCGTTAAGGTTTTCGCATTAATCTCATCAGATCAAAACCCTTAAGCGATAACCTTTTACTTCGCTTTTGGCCGATTCCGAATAACGTCAACTTTACAATGCCACTTAAGCCTTTTCAACCATGAATAACATGTATCAGCTAAAGCCAAAAATTTATGGAATTAGCTTAAGATTGTTATACAAAGTATAAATCATCTTATTATGAAGAAATAACCATATTTCATCATGTTTTGCATACAAATTCTAATAGCCAAATAACCTTAAGTGTTAAGTTTTCGAACTTTATAATATGAATCGGTAAGAATGTAGAAACTCAGATAATAGATAATTTTATCACCGAACCTTCTTAAACATCTTGAGGTAATCTCAGAGCCCAAATCAATAGATTTAACTTGCATGAAGCTAATTCTAAGCACATTCAATTAAAGGTAAAGAACTAATCCTTCAAAGTCCAATGTGGTCAATTAAACTTTTTCATTAACTCGCAAAGCAACTCATCTAAATCCGAATAATGTGAAGAACAGCTTAGAAATGATCTTTAAGATATAATCTACCGTAATCTAAGGAAATATTCTTATTTCGTCTTGCTTTGAATCTAAATCCTGATAGAGCAAAACTTGTAAGTAATAAGAATTGGCAGAAACTCATATTGTGAATATTAAAGTATAAAGCTTGCATCTAATGATTAATTCTATCAATCTAATCAATCTTTGCATCTTGAATTCGTAAATTAAGATTAATAAATTCATAAAGAGCAATCCCGGTTTCTCGTGCAGAGTTTTATTTGTTCTTGTTATCTATTTCTTTCGCTCTTATTGGAGTTTATTGTTTTGCTTCATTTCCGTTGATCGACGTGTAGAACCCGACGCCTTTATTTCCGTCGTCGTCGTCAACCGCAATCCTCGACTTCATCGTAAGCGGTATTAAGCAAGGAAAGCATCCTTTGACCATATTGAGCCCAGTATTTTATATTCCTTTTGTGCATCAAATTGTTTTATGCACGCGTTTACTTTATGTAAATTGCTATATTGTGGATTTGGTAGTTATACCTGTTGTCTCGTGAATCTTCTTTGATGATTATGGAAATGTGAACCTTGATAACCGTAGATTGAGGATAGGCATTACTTAATGTCATCTTGGGTATATACGTTCATATTATTAATGCTTAGCCATGCTTTAGAATCAGCAATGTACATGATCAAACCAGTAACTGTTTCCTGAAAATATTGAAAATGGCATGTTGGTTGCGGGTACTTTGATTAAAAAAAACCCAAAATGAAACTATGCTTTGATGCGGGCGATTATTGGCAATAGCCGGTTGTGCAGAAAGGAATTGCACGTAGTGTAGGGTGAAGTGTCGCCCGCGTCACAATTAAGGACCGAGCAATGGGACGCTATTGATCCGAGATTTCCGTGCAACCACAAGGGTGAGGACGGGTTAGCCTTAGCCTATTAAGTTATTTAGATGTGGCTTTGTTCATTGGTAGGCGGGAGCTAGCACAAGCATTCCCGTTTGGTCTGCTTGGACGGGTCCCCAAGCATTCCCGTTTGATGCGCTTGGGTGGGGTTTCCACCCATGCAGCGGTGTCAGCCTACCGTGTTTAGAAACGTTGTGTTGGGTGTGAATGTGGATCCACGGCTTGGGTGTGTGTTTCTAGTTCTCTGGCGGGGTTAACGTCCGGCTGGATCAAAGCCATGTCTAGGTAATGGAACACTATGTATGATCGCTGGCGGACACAATGTCCTATTGGGGCGTGTGTGATCTTGCAAAAGGTGGGTCATTCTTTGTGGGTAAAGTTGTACACCTCTGCAGAGTTTAAATCTAATTAATTAGCCGCGCTCGCGGTCATGAGCACTCGGTGAAGTCATTCCAATGTTAGCTTTGATTTTCAAAAAGGTTTATTTTACAAGTTAGCTTACCCCCACAGATGACCCAATGCTATACCTTGTGTGGGCAAGTGTTGGTGTCAGCTGTTGTGCCTTGTGTGGGCAAAGAACTGGATATATGCCATGCGATGGCAAGGTTTGATTCGTCGCTCACGTCATGGAGGACGGTGAGTGTTATTTATGCTTTACTTATTTGCTATCAATTAATCTTGCTTTTATAAATTCCGTTTGCAAATAACTTGGTTTCCAAATTCAAATTCGCTTTATGCAAATTAACTGTAGTAGCCTTTCCTTTGAAATGGCCAGCATGTATGATAGGTTTTGCTCAAGTCTTGCTGAGTATGTAAAATACTCACTCTTGCCTAATTATATTGTAGGTGGTCGAGTTAGCATAGCCTCGAAGTTGTCCATCGTAAGTTGCGGGATTTTTCTTCGTCGTATTCTATCTGAAGTTTATGCCTGGTCAGTTGCCTGCGGGATTGGATGGGTAAACCACAAGGCTTGTGTCGGGAC
Organism: Guadua angustifolia; assembly: GCA_036346375.1. Classification (NCBI taxonomy): domain Eukaryota; kingdom Viridiplantae; phylum Streptophyta; class Magnoliopsida; order Poales; family Poaceae; genus Guadua; species Guadua angustifolia. The sequence goes on along the minus strand of CM070502.1, from coordinate 58,517,996 downwards.
CCGAATATGCAAATTCGGACCCTCTGTGTATACTGCACTAGTCCAGGATCACGCTAGTGCACACGAGCTCAACATTAGTGAATATCATAATCATACACAACGTAAATAAGACAAAGACATAATATGTTAAATATTAGCGGTTGTATGACCTTATGGTCAACTTACTTAGCAATGCCTCACAAGGTGAACAACAAATTGAGCTAGCAGCGGAATGAAGGCGTAGATAACCCCTCAAGTATACCACGTAACCGACAAGGCTCGCACCTAAACATTCGTCCCTTCATGGTACTCCTTCTTCAAAGACTTGATGATTTTTGTAGGCAAGGGTGAGTACACCAACACGTACTCAACAAGTTGTGCATGTAATGCAATTCTATCATAGCTATATGCAAGGCTTATTCCAAAGGAATGGCTAAGTGGTTCTTAAGCGATGGCAAAGCATTTTCAAACATAAGCAATATGTAGTTTGAAAAGAGATAAAACAAATAATAACAAGTAAATAGATTCCATTGTTTGCAAATCAACCCAAGTCTCCACCTAAATCAAATTCCATTACCCACATGGCATCCTCGCCATCCCATAATGATTGTTCATTTTAATTAACTACCCTTATTTGTAATTCCGAGCATTGCTCAATCGTGAGCACGGCTATCCGAATAGATTGTACACTCTGCAGAGGTTATGCACTTTACCCACATGATACAACCATGCACCACACAGCGAATGATAAATAACAAGCCTTTACAATGCATCCTCTTAACCAGATGCTACCGCTAAGGTTTCAACAACAAGGGCTCCGCCACGACAGGCCCCCTCTTGCGCCATGTGAGTTTCTCCCGTGAACTCGGACCCACACCACCAAGATAGCACTTAAGTTAAGCATTTGCAAATTAGTCGCCTAAGTCTGTCCCATTCCAGACATGTGGTTGCAAGTAAGACTCAGGTCAAAGGCTCGCAAGGTTAAGTCCTTAGGATTGATTAAAGCAAGACATACACATACCACCCTTTCTCGCCCATCGGGCCCACCCTGGCACCCTTGCCCCTTCCACTTGCTTCAATCTAAAGTGATTATCTCCCGGTTGGTTACCAAGCACCACGTGCTCTTCACAAATCAACATCGTTGCGTGACTCCGCTGCCACAACAACTCAATCTCTTTGTGCGACCACACATGACACACAAATTAACATCATTGTTCCATATATCATTAGTCAAGATTAATAATCATTATTCCATGAACATGTGATGTCGTGGCATGGCTAAGCAATTCTATTTCGTTCTAACCATCCATGTTGATTTCATTATTAACCAACTATAGTAACCAACTTAAGGTAACAAGGAAGCATGGCATACAAATATCAAGGTAGGGTATAATTCAAAGGGTATGGTAGCTAATCCCAAACTTATGTTGAAATCATTTATACACATAAAATACCAAGTGATAAAGTAAATCAAAATAGCATGCAATCTAATTTATGGGTGCAACATGATCAAAGCACAACTTGCCTTCGTTAAGCTCCTGTTCAAATAATTCTCGAGTTGAGAAATCCTTAGAAGCCTCGCACAATTCAACGTCTCACGCTAATCGAGAGAAAAGCAAATAAACACCAAAATCAAAGAGCAAACAAATTCAAAAATTAAAATAAAAGCCACCATTAGAAATATCTCATTTTACAAATTTTAGGAATTTGAATCACCTCAATCCGAGTTCGTATGCAAAAGTTATAAGGTTTGAAGTTTGGAAAAAATCCGAAAATAACCTTAAAAATAGAATTTCCGAATTTAGCGAATTATTTTTATAAAGAAAACTCAGATTTTTCCCGGTCAAATGTACGGACAAAACGTGGCCTAATGTGGACCGTTGATCCCGTGATCGACGGCTCACCCTTACCGAGCCGATACCTATTCACCGAACAAGCGTGGCTTGCTCCCGAGCGTTGATGGTTGATCGGACGGCTGAGGTGCTTCCCGAGCGGTGATGAAAACACGGTGGCGCAGCCGGCCGGACTCGAGGACGACGATGCTCCCGACGGCGAACGAGTGCACTCCGGCGAGAAAGAGGTGGTGATTCGGATGCGGCGCAGCACGAGGGACTCGAATCCGAGCTTGAATCTTCGGAAGAGAATCCTGGCGGCGATGTAAACTCGGCGCAATGCTTCGGAAACTCCGGCGACGGCGCGCGGCTGCTACGGTGGCTCTCTAGCGACGAGCGTGAGAAAAAATCACGGTGGCTCAAGGTGAGTATCGGAGGGCTCGAGGGCCTTTTATACACGGCGGCGGCGTGGATGGAAAGTTCAAGGGCGGCGATGTTCGGTCGAAGACGGCGATGCATACCTTCCATCGGAGAAGGCGATCGAGAACCGTCCGATCTCGGCGGACGTACGGATGCTTAGGGTTTCCTATTCGCTCGGGCATGCACAGTGTATGGGCCGGCCCACTACTATTCATTCCATAATCTCCCAAATTTCCTATTTTATTTATTCCGAATAAAGGTTTTGATTTATTTGGGGCCTTAAAAATACTCTAAAAATTCCCATAAAATTCCCAAAAATATTTTGAGATAATCTTGACTTAAATAAAATATTTTCAGAAAAACTTTATTTTGCAAATCTCTTTTATAATTATTTCTTGACCAAAATATAATGTATTTAATTCCAAAGAATTCAAATAAATCTCAGAAAATCCAAATAAATTCAGAAAAATCATAAAATCCATAATTAGCAGTAAAATAATATTAATTAATTGAAAAGCTAAAATTTTGGGATGTTACAGCTTGCTTCTTTTGCTGCTAGATTTCTCTGAGTTGTAATATTTCTTTATATTATCGTTTCCGCTTAATTATTATATTGTATGGTTGTGATTTCCAATTGTTGTAAACATGTGAGTGCTAGCTACTGATCCAGGGAATAGCACAGTAATCACATGGAGGTTCCTGTTCATCCGAACGGGGTCTCACACTTATTCTCCACACCATGGGTATTTAAGCCCGTATCCCATCCCTAGGATCATCACTGGCGGCGCTTTTTCCTGATGATTAAATCGCATAAGGAGCTCCGAGTACACGCCAAGGCTCGCCGGTTACTGAGAAGATTCCACCGAGATTCGCTGTCATGGGGACTTCTTCCGTTGGAGAAAGCGCGGATTCGAGTTCCTCGGATCACTGCGCGTCCGAATCACTAATTCATCCTCGCCGGAAAGCGTCGAAACGCCGTCGGACTCGTCGTCATCCCCAGCTCCGGTAACCCGCGCCGTCACGCCGTCGTCGCCGAACTCGAGTGCTGTGGACCGTCAGATCGACATTGGACGCGCGGGAGCAAGCCACGTCGACTCGGGTAATAGTAATCAACACGAGTAAGTACCAGCCGTACGTTTCGGGCGGGAAAGATCCAGATTTTCCATACAAAAATAATTCAATAAAATCGAAATTTATGAATTAGGGTTTATTTTCAGGATTTTTCAAACTTCAAAACCTTATAACTTTCGCATACGAACTCCGTTTGAGGTGATTCAAATTCCTAAAAATTTGTAAAAATGAGATCTTTCTAATGGTAGCTCTTATTTGAATTTTTGAATTTGTTTGATCTTTGGTTTTGGTTTTTATTTGCTTTTCTCTCTCGATTCGCGAGAGCGTTGAATTGTGCGAGGCTTGAAAGGGATTTCTCAGCTCGTGAATTATTTCCGCACGAGGCGAGCTTAACTTAAAGCAAGTTGTGCTTTGATCATGTTGCACCCATAAATTAGATTGCATGCTATTTTGGTTTACCTTATCACTTGTTATTTCATGCGTACAAATGATTTTGACCTAGATTGGGATTTAGATATTATACCTCTTGAATTACCCTACCTTGTTAAATTGTATGCCATGATCCACTTGTCACCCTAGGTTGGTTAATTATAGTTGGTTAATAGAAAATCAACATGGATGGTTAGAACCGAATAGAATTGCTTAGCCATGCCACGTCATCACATGCTCATGAAATATTGCTTAATAATCTTGACTAATGGAATATGGAACAATGATGATACTTGTGGGCCATGTGTGGTCGCACAAAGAGATTGAGTCGTTGTGACAGAGGAGTCACGCAACAATGTTGATTTGTGAAGAGCACGTGGTGCTTGGTAACCAACCGAGAGGGTAATCACTTTAGATTGAAGCAAGTGGAAGGGGCGGTGTGCGGGGTGGGCTCGATGGAGTGAGGGTATGTGTATGTCTTGCTTTAATCAATCCTAAGGACTTAACCTTGCGAGCCTTTGACTGAGTCAAACTTGCACCACACGTCTGTTATGGGGAGCCTAGGTGACTAATTTGCAAATGCTTAACTTAAGTGCTATCTTGGTGGTGTGAGTGCTGGTGGTGCAGAAACTCACATGGCGCAAGAGGGGGGCCTGTTGTGGCGGTGTAGCCCTTGGTGTTGAAACCTTAGCGGGTAGCACGGGTTAAGAGGATGCATTGTAAAGGCTTTGTTATAATCGTTCGCCTGTGTGGTGCATGGTTATATCGTGTGGGTAAAGTGCATAACCTCTGCAGAGTGTACAATTTATTCGGATAGCCGTGCTCATGGTATTGAGCAATGCTCGGGAATTACAGTCAAGGGGTAGTTAATTAAAACTTGTCAACTGGATGGGATGGCGGGATGCCATGTGGATGATGGAACTTGACTTAGGATGAACACTTGAGTTTAATTGAGAATCATTGAATCTATTTACTTGTTAGTATTTGTTTTACTGTCTTTTCAATCTATGTACTGTATTTGATCTTAAATGCTGCTTTACTGCTTATAAGCCACTTAGCCGTTCCTTTGGAATGAGCCTGCATATAGTTATAATAGAATTGCATTCTGTGCACAACTTGTTGAGTACGTGTTGGTGTACTCACCCTTGCTTACAAACCAACAACAGTGGAGGAGTCATCGCCTGTGCTTGAGGAGGACTTTCAGGTGGACGCGAGTCACTAGGCCAAGCCTTGTCAGTCGCCTGTGGTGTACTGATGAGTCACTACGTCTTCTACGAATTTTTCGTTGCATTTGTCTTATTTTATCTTAGTCTTGCCCTATGAGGCCGAATAAATGTAAGTGATCATAAGATCATACACTAGTTATATTAAATAAATGAAGTCTTATTGTTATTATCGTTGTGTATGATATGATGCTTACCGATGTTAAGCCGTGTGCACTAGCGTTGATCCTGGGAATAGTGCGGCATACACGGTGGATCCGAATTGGTGAATTCGGGTCACTACACCATCTGTCCAAGCCTACACCCTTGGATCTAGTGGCGGTCGATGATGGTGGGGAGCTACGCGAACAAGGGGTGCACGCGGCGAACGGCGGGGCGGCGCTGGGGTCCCATGTCACAGTGGTGGCCACGCTGTGACAGGCGGCCGCTAACGTCATCTCGCAGTTCGTGGTGGAGCTGCGGGGCGCAGGAGATGGCGACGCGGCGTTGAGGATCCTCCATTCAACCCGTGCCTCCAGGGGGATTGGAGTGGTAGGCCAGTGACTCCAGGGTGATGGGCTAGTCTGGTGGCTCCCTCTGCAGGCGGCCCCATGGATGGAGCTAACGAGGAGAATTAGTCTTGTGGGTCTCATGGCTGAGATTAGTGAATGCATGGACAAGTTTACCCTTAATCAATGAACGGTTAGATTTGACAGAGGTGTTAACACCCCTCACTGCAGCAGATAGGACTATCACAAGCGGTTTGAAACCATTTTTAGAAGCGGTTTTAGAACCACTTGTAAGCAAGCGCGAGTGATACTCCCGTCAGTATCACAAGCGGTTTTATAACCGCTTGTAGAAGTCACTTTAAAAGACAAATAATATTGTGAGGATTGGGATTCGAACCCACGACCTCCTCACCCCTCCTCGTGACCCACGTCTCACCCATCTAACCAACCCACCCACGCGTGCTCTCTGATAGAGTAGGGCATGCATTCCTTTTATTATTTCGAAAACTAGGCTTCTACAAGCGGTTGGGGACATGAACCCCTTCTAGAGCCTCTAGAAGGGGTTCGTGTCCCCAACCGCTTCTAGAGCTAGGGCTTTAGAAGGGGTTCGTGTCCCGAACCCCTTCTAGAGCTCTAGAAGGGGTTCAGGACACGAACCGCTTCTAGAGCTAGGGTTTTAGAAGGGGTTTGTATCTAGAACCGCTTCTAGAGACCCCATTCGGTCCATTGCCCACGAACCGCTTATGGTGCAGAGAGCACAAGCGGTACGCAACTAACCGCTTGTAATAGGCCGTTTGTGAAGGTCGATTCTGTAGTAGTCCTACACCTCTGAGTGGACCGAACTAGTTGTCTAATTATTTTGGGGGTCATTTTCTTTACATGCACGGGCATGCTAAGCCATTTTTGGACATTTCATCACAAAATATGGGATAAAAGCACATTATTTGGACTTCCTTCCCTGATTAATGGAAAGAAAATCAGAAAGACAGATCGGAGTGCAGAACCGGCCTATGGATGGATCATCTATTTGGCTGTGACGGCGATCTTCATCCCTTGCTGGCAGTGGCCGGGGAAGCTGCAGATGAAGAAGGCGTTGCCGCTGGAGAGCGTGATTTTATCGTTGCAGTAGGTGTAGGTCTTGTCGCCGGCGGCCGCTTTGCACGAGTTTACCCAGCTTCGTCCACAGCCACCACGTTGTGCATCGTGGGGTCGTACTTGAACACTGCATTGATCGCATCACACTACTCAACCCATGCGCATCTTTCGTTCTGCATCACCGATTACTCATTTACTCCAGTTATTGGCTCTGTTTGCTACTACTCATCGAGCACATCGCCGGTCGAGAAGGCCTTCATGTATATGCATTGAATATAGTATTTAGAGATAATAATTAGAGGTAATCTAGTCATTTTCAATGTATCTTTTGTCTATATGCCAAGAGAAAATACGATCTATTAACTTTGATAGAGGGAGTAGGAAAGAAATATGTGTATTCATTTCTTCACACTAACTAGATGAAATACAAATTTTTACAAAAGATCCACATAGTTAATTTTTGAAAAATTTTACAGTGCATCATAATAATAGTATGCGATGGACATTGGAAATCAGATCTACTCATAAATTTGTGAAGAACCAGAAATGACGATCAGAGGGTGAATGATCATAAATCAAATTTTACCCCAAAGAATCAACCCAAACCCTCACTAAGTCAAATATACATAGAAGAACAAATTTTCAGATAAAATCATTTCTAAGATGGCACTACTTCTCTTATATGGCAGGTAGTACCAGGATAAGCAGTAACCCTATACTACTTGGGACTGTAATGTTAGTGCTAGATGAATAGTAAAAACAGTGCGATGAATAGTATTTTTAGCATAAGTTTGAAAACAAAAATCGATGAATCGTTTGATTGGCTGTGAAACTTTGTAGACACCTTTCTATGGATGTCAGAAACGTATTCTAATCTTCAATAGCAATAATTGAAGTCAAAGTTCTAACATTTTTCCAGCTCAAAGAAGAGTGCACAAAAACAAGTTCAAGAACAAAAACTTAACCCTAAACTTACTCGTGAGATTTTGATAATCAAGATGACACTAGATAGCCTCTCACATGTCATAGCAAGCAAGAATACCTACGAAAGATCCCTTAAACAAGTAGGGTCAAGATCTATCTCAAAATCTTTCTTCTCAACCTAAAAAATGGTTTTTGGAGAAACTTAGATGATCAAAAAGAAGTTTGCCTAGATGATTGAGGAGATGATTTATAGAGAATATATCTACCTATCAATCATATATCATTGTCAGCACGAGATCAAGAAATAAAGAAACCATAAGAAAAAGATCAAAGCTTGAGGCAAAACTTGAACAAGAAGATGATTTGCATTCAGATCATGAGGAGTGTTTACAAAGCCTCTCATATCTGAGGGCAAAATTCCCAAGGAGCACACTCACAAAACAAGGAAACCAAAATCTTGTGGGAAACCTAAAACTCCTAGTGACTAAGTATAAGGTCTCAAGTATCTCTTCCCACTACATCTATAGTGGAGGCAACCCTAACCTTAAAGCAAGACACTCGAGTGGATACCATCCACTTTTACATAAGCTAACCTGAAATCCAAGACTCTTACCGGGTTTTTCACTTACACAAACACGCTTCTCAAAAGGACAATTACATTGACGCCAAATCCTCTCCATAAGCCCGAATTTGCATGCAACACCACTTTGGTGTGATCTAAACCACTTAGGCTACCACCGTGATTTTCCAAATTGCATCAACCGCCTGTATTAGATAAATTACCATTTTGTCCCATGATCGGTCTTCCTTCTCCTCAAAGCATCGCCATGTTTTATCCTTTCCACGTGGCCCAAATGACTTGCCGCCATGCATCTCACGCATTCGGACTCTTTCGAACAATCCTCGCTTGCAAGCAGGCCCAAGTCACTTGACCGCCACATGTTCTTTTCTGCTTCACCATGGTGGCATCGGCTTTCTTGATTGTTCTGGACCTCAACTCCTCCCTAAACCTAGTCCTAATCCATGTCGTTGCCTGCCATGTCCATTTCTAGTGCATCATACTCTGGTTCCTTGTCTTACCGGCTTGCAACTACTTGCTGGCCTCAATCATCTTTCGACGTCTCTTGACCGTTCGGACCTCAGCTCTCCTAGACTGATCTCGGTCTCACCTTCACCTCACCATGACCTAGCCTCAGAGTCCTGCAACCAACATAGACAAGCAAACCATCACATAGTATTATTCACAATATATGCAATAATTAACAATTAATGCAATCATTAAGCACAAGTCACAGTAAAGTTGACATTACGGCCTCTTGGCTGATAGTACGCATCATTGGTACTACCGCTCCCAAATAGCTGGTAGTGCCACTTGCCCTGAAATCCATGAGAGTATCCTCTCTGAAAAATAACTATCACACTTTTGGGTCGGTAGTGCCGCTCCCCCAACACTACCGCTCCTAGCACGCTGATAGTGCTACTGTGCAAAAACCCAGATGAACATCTCTCTAGAAAAAGACTATCACACCCAGACCGGTAGCTCTATAGGATCAGCTCTACTGCCCATCACAGGCGCCAGTGTTGCCTAGTCGACACTACCGCTCCTACATGGGTAGTAGTGCTGCCCTTAACTTGACAGCACATCAAATTGCTTAAAAATGAAAATAGAATTTGGAACAAACTCAAACTCAAGCACTACTTGCTTAAGCACAGTCGATAGCTCATCACTAATAAAGATTGTAATACTGTAGATCGTTTTTCCAGGGTTTTTGGCTGGAATTGTTTTTGTGTTCTTAAAATTCAAGGATCTTCGTTTCGCCGTGTTTTTGGAATTTAAATCCTTGGAGATTATGGGTTTGTGGTCGCTAGTTTTGTGTAGCTTTTTTGTCTTCTCTTTTCCTAGCCTTTTATTTGGTTCATCTATTTAATTAAAAGGAAGAAAGAAGAGTTAAAGAGGAACCTAGTTGTATTTATAAAAGAAATTGAGAAAAGGAGTGGGAGGCCTCTGGTCGGTCAGTTTGCCCCATTTTCTTTTCTCCCAGCGCCTCTCCTCCGATTCCCTCCCAGTGGCTCCCTCCTCCCGATTCCTCCTTGGCGCAGCCCTAGCCAAGCTCATGCGCCTCCTCGCTTCCTCCTTGCTCCAGCCGAGCTCCTGCGCCTCCTCCTGACCAGCCGTCGTCGTGGTCTGCTTGTTGCTCCTCCCGGCGTCATTGCTCTCGGCCTTGCTCGCGACCCCTTCCCAGCGGCCGAGCTCCTCCTCCCCCTTGCAGCCCTTCTCCACCTCCTCTTCCCTCCATGTGACTAATTGAGGTAAAACCCTAGGTAGTGGGGACCCATTTAGCTTGCATGAAGGGTGTTTGATGAATGCCTAGCTAGGTTTTCATGAGATGAAATATTTATGCATGCCCTGTGTGCGATGAATTGGCTGTGAGAGGTGTTACAGTATTGGTCTCCCTCTCAAAATCTTCCTTTCTTGGACCGAATGCTACTGGCATTTTTTGATTGAGCTGCTCACTAGAAATTTTCTTTATGCAATGATGTATGTTAATTAGTCAATGCATTATGACCCTGATTTATGTGCTTGTGATGTAAGGTTCCTTGATTGGTTCTTGCTATAGCTAGTATTTTAGTAAATCTTCCTGTATGCGATTTTGATGAGGGTATGGGTTCTAGTGGCAGTCAGTATACAATTTGGAATAGTGTGTGCGAATGGTAGAACAGAGAGGTTTTCAGTTGTCCCTAAGAAAATGCTTGGTCCGAGAAGCGTCATTGACCTATATACTCATACTCTGGCGTATGTTTGGGTTCAAAGAGAGATCAACAGATTTTGTAGAATTATAATCACAGAGTGTTACATGCAAGGATTTGATTAAGTTCCATATTTCTTACTACCCTTTTTGCTCCGTTATTTATTATGAGTAAGCTTGTTGTGGTGTTATTGTTGCTTGATTGTATAGAGACTGCGATAAGTGTTCATGAAGTATTGATTATAAATCTTGGTTAATAAACGATAGTTGTATATGTATTGTATATGTGGATTTATTCTTGATGCATACCAACTACTTAGGTATACCAAGATTAGATTCGGAAGATTTTGTGTCTTTGTTATTTATTATGGTCTCAAATATACACGTATGTGTTATTTGTGTATGAGCCCTCGTAATTGTTATTCAAAAGATAAGGCTTAGTTTACAAGAAATACTAATTTGTGCATAAATTTAAGTGGAATGAGTATTGTTTAATTGAGAGAAGGTTACATGGGAGTGGCCTCAACCGCATGCCACTCCATTCTCCGTCGGTAAAGGCAAGTACATCGAGTTGTGTACTTAATTGAGTTGTTTGTTGATATTTATCTATTCATGGCTAATTTCTATTGATTGTGGCAAGTGTTAGTTATATTGGTGACCGTCCCTTGAGGGCGTGATTAGCTATTGAATTCGAGTGGTCACTAGTAAGCCTTAATCCGGTGAGTTATTGTACCTTTGTTAATATTGCGTTGAGTAGCGAGTATGGAATGCGTGGATACTCGTGGTTAATTTACAAGAATTGTACTTAAGCGTGCCCGTCTGGGGAATGGACTTGAGTATGTGTACGAATTAATGTATTGCTGAATTTTGTGTGTATATATGTATACTTGTTTGTCTTTGGTGGAAATCTGGGTTCAACAAGAGCCTATTTATATAAGTACATACATTGGTGAGTCTTGTGTGTCTATGTGAAGTCATACTTGTATGTATGCATGAGGTTTCTCTAAATGAAAGGCTTTGCTTAGAGTGTGTGAATGTGTAGAAATGCCATAGTCCATACAATTATGTGTGATACTTCTTTGAAATCTGTGGTCATGTGTGCTTGCATGTATGATTGACCTTGTGTTTATATATATATATATATATATATATATATATATATATATATATATATATATATATATACACACACACACACACACACACACACACACACACACACACACACACAAACATTTGCACACATGTATATACTTATGTAGTATGGGAGATTTTATGTATATGTATATATTTACATATAAGCTTGTATATGTATGTGGTTATAGTTATGTTAGTGTTGGCAATGAATGAAAGGTTGCGTTCCATTCGTGCTAATTGCATTTGTGCATTCATAATGGAAGAGGCGACCCATTCTGATGCGAGCCTCTGTATTCACACGTAGTGAACACGAAGTCCTACCTTGTAGTCCCATTCATCGAGGTGAATGGGAGCGAGACAGTAAGAGTAGGCACCTTCCATGGGATGGAAGGGATGTGAGGAGTGCCTGCGACGGTGGGCACTTCGGTAATCTGCGATGCGTGCATCGAAAAGAGAATTCATGTGCATTGCATCTCTTCTTCCTAAAAGTTGAAAATCTTGAGTTATGTTGAGGAGTTGTTTCCGTCGGGGTTTGGGAGTTCGAGAGTCGAATTCTCTCATGATTTATGGTTGAGTTTTCTGGAAAAAAAAGAGATGGTCTTTGTTGTTTCTCGTGCTCAAGATTTGCGGTTTTCTTTAAAGGTTGGGTGCGTGACCCACGAGGATATTCAAGGCGTTAAGTATATGATGAGTAGTTGAGCTTTCAGATAAGGAGGGTTACTGATTCTGTTAAAAGAAATCTATTGGTTATTTAAAGACAACCAAATTTATTGTATGGCATAGGATGATTAATTGGAATGATAGGTTATTCTAAAGTGAAAAGTTGATTAGAGTTTTCAACATGGTCGTGAGACGTGGAATTGAATGGAAGTTCAAGATTTATGTTCCAGTAAGTCTAGTAGTGAGCGGGGTTGAGAGGGTCTAGAATCTTCTATGGATGAATTTATTACAGTAAGAGGTTGATGTAAACTACCGGAGTATATTAGCGCCAAGGCATGAGAGTTGTGATTTAGAGGCAAGTGATGTTCCTTGAGCATTGAATGGTTTTATCATCAAGTTGATGACGTGATTGCGGTAATCTTTTTGATATGGTTAAGTTGTTGCTTTAAATGGGTATAAATGCGTATTGTCCAGATGCGGTTTCATTGCATTACTTGCTCTTATAGTCAAGCTTTTGTGTTGCTTATGTTAAATTGGAATTGTTATTCTCGTGTACTTTGCTGAGTCGTCGACTCACGCTTGTTGTTGTGTTGTTGCAGGTACCTTGAAATCGGCATGCATGGAAGGGGGGGTAGTAGCACAATCACGTTTTGCATCATCACCTTTCCATTGTGTTAATTCATAATTCTGATATAAATAGCTTGAGAAGATTATTGTAAAATTTGTTAGCGGTTATGTTTGATGAGTTCACTACTGTAATAATTTATGTGGTGGAGTTCTCTAATTTCCTTTGGATGTGTGATTGGCTAACTAAGGACACGCTAGAATGATATCCTGCATCTGCAAGTGTTTCTGTCTGCGAGTGGATGTCCTACTTTCTAGAGAGGTCATGCGAAATTTTGTACATTTCGGTAGCTTAGTTTTAATCCCGTTTTTACGTTTAGAGGTTGTTTCCAGTCTTTTCGTAGGGGTGTCATTAGTCATTTAGAGTTTTTGTAGCATCCGTGGCGCATCCCGCGTCGGGGTGTTACAAAGATAGACCTCCAAATGGTCTTTTCAATCTCCCCCATAATGAGTGTATTGGCAAACAACACAAAACATACAAATTTGAGTTTGAAGGCAAAAGAAAAAAGCAATTTGATTGCAAAGCCTCACTAGGTACAAAGCAAGAGAAAGCAAGATCATGACCAAGTTGGCAAGAAAGATTTTAAGGCAAGCCATGAAAAAGAACAAGTTTTCTGCAAAAAGGTCTAAAAATCCAAGAAATCTCTCGAATGCTCAATTTTGCTTATGATCCTATGAATGAGCAATTTTTCACCATGATCATAAGAACCACGAAGCATTCACATTTCTCTCTCTTTGATGATGCCTTTTTCGCATTTTCTCTCCCTTTTGGCAATATAGGCATCAATAGAGCATTTTCTCCTCTATTTCATATGTATAAACGAAATGCATCCTAAAAGAGCTTTAAAAAATATCCAAGTGACGATGAAGGCAAAATATGACACCAAGCGACTCAAATTCAGATTATACTAATTTAAGACATGTCTAAGTGCAAATTGTAATATCTTTATTAGTAAGCACAAATAAGACTATGTCATTTTTGTATGATTTCAATAAGAGTAACACTTAGCATAATCTCCAAACTAGAAGCAAAGCTATACAATAGATGGAAGACCTAAAGGTCAACCTAGTCAGCACTTTGGGGAAGCTATAAGTGCATAAAAGATAATTCGTGCTCAATCATCTTTAATGCAAAAATTTTGTTTTAAAACTTTAACGCGCATAGTGGGGTGCAGATATTTGACATTATTTGCATTATTTACCCACTTTTTACTTTTTTTTATTTACATTTTTCAAGTGTGATTGACTCAAGCCATCGTTGGCCATCTCAAGGACTATTAAAAGAATGATCTTGGTCATACATGATACATTCCAAGTTCATCCTAAATACAATGGGAAGCAATCTTATGATTGTAAAGTGTGGAGATCAATTTGCACACAAAAATCAATTTTTGACCAATTTAGAACTTAAATTCATGAGCATGTGAAGGACTATAGTATGGATTAATCTAGCTTCACCCAAACTGCTATATGGACTCTATTAGAAATCCAAGTTTTACAAATCATGGCATATGCATTTAGTGAGGAAACATAGTAAGTAAAAACTACAAATTTCATCAAGTTTTCATAAAAGTTTACTTTTCATTTTTAGCAAGTTTAGCATGATTAAGAAAAATTAATTTAGACATATCTAAGATAGCAATGATATTTAGAAAAGTAGTAAAGTGCATATCCTGAATGACAACTCATGTGCATAATAGAATAAACTCATTAAAACATAAAAGGAAGTTTATATGCAATGCATGAATAGCTTCTCTAACTCCCCCTCAACAAGTGAATCAATTTTAAGTATAATTTCTAGTTCAAATTGAATTAGTAGTAGAATTAAGTTCAAAAAGCTTTCAAAAGAACTCGACATAAACCGAATCAGAGTGAAGAGAAGAAGTCAAGAAACTATAAAGAGTATAGAAAAGATGATTGAGAACATTATAGCTCAGATTCATTCTGATCTCTCCTAATGACTGACATAGGAAAGCTGACACTAAAACCTAAGCTAAGGAGTACACATAGACTCTATCTGCCTAAAGAGCCTAACACCTGCTAGACCTACAAGATTGTGAGGGAACTCAACCTAGAGAGAAAAGATAATAGCTAATTGTATATCATAGCAATCTATAGTATAAGATGAGAGATCCATACAAGACATGCTAGAAGTTTAAGTGAAGCAAACTCAGAACTCTAAAAAGCAAAGCCAAAGACACCCAGAAGATACAAAAGAAAGGAAATTATGGAAGTAAACATATATAATACATAGTATACAAAACTAGCTCCCTCTTAAGAGATTCCGTAAGGACACACAACTCAAGCTCTCCCTCAAGGCTACAAACCAAATGCTATCTAAAGGCTTGTTAAAAATATAAGCTATCTGGTGGTCACTCTCCACAAACTAGAGCACTATATCACCCTTCTCCACACGGTCTCTACGGAAGTGATAACAGATATCTATATACTTGGTCTGGAATGCTGCACTGAGTTCTTAGTAATGCAAATGGTGGAAGTATTATCACAGAAAAGTGAAATACTATCTATGTCTAACCCAAAGTCTTGCAAGGTCGATCTCATCCAAAGCACCTGACTACACCAACTAGTGGCTACAGCGTACTCGGCCTTAGCGGTGGACTGTGCAACTCCGGACAACTTGCTAGATGACCAAGAAATAAGAGAAGTGTCAATCAGTTGGCAAATACCAGAAGTACTCTTCCTATCTATTCTACAACCAACAAAGTCTGTGTTTTAAAATGCTCTAAGGGATGGACAAGAAGAGAAAGAATACCAAATACTATAGTCAATAGTAGCTCAAAGGTACTTGAAGATGCGCTTCATCGTTTGACGGTGAGAGGTGCAAGGAGAAGTCTGAAATCAAGTGCACAGACACACAGTAAAATGTATGTTCGACCTTAAAACAGTAAGGTACAAGAGGGAGCCGATCATACTCCTAAACTCCAAATCAACTAGCTCTCTTAAGAGGTCTTGAGTTTACTTGCCTTGATGCAAGAAAATACCCTCCTACTCTGCTTGATCTAGAAACCGAGAAAGTAGCTCAACTAACCCATCATACTCATCTCGAACTTTGTACTCATCACATCTACAAATTGAGACAAAAGAGAGTGCGAAGAGCCATTAAAGATAATATCGTCTACATAAATCTAGATAAGTAAAAAATAAGAATCCTAGTGTCTGATAAATAGAGTCTTGTCTACTTTACCCATATCAAAACCATGACTAAGAAGGGAGGAATTAAGCCTCTTATACCAATCTCTAGAGACCTGCTTAAGTCCATATAAAGCCTTAAAAATTTTGTAGACATGGTTTGTGTACTTGGGGTTCTTGAATCTGGAGGTTGCCTAACATAAACCTCCTCCAAAATATACCTATTGTGGAATGCACTCTTGAAATCCATTTGATAAAGCTTAAAACCCTTCGATGCTAAAAATACAAGCAGGATTCTAATGGTCTCTAGTCTAACTAGAGGGGCAAAGGTCTCCTCAAAGTCAAGACCCTCAAATTGAGTAAAACACTGTGCAACTAGCCTAGTCTTGTTCCTAACGATAACCTCATCCTCACTTTGCTTGTTTTGAACAGCCACTTGGTCCCAATGACATTATGACCAATGAGGGCTCAACAAGCTACCAGACCTTATTTCTTTCAAAACTTTCAACTTCATCATACATAGCATTGATGCAAAATTCATCTGTCAATACATGAGAAACATCCTTTGGTTCAAAAGTAACAATGAAGACAAAAGAGAGAAACGCCTGACTTTAAGCATGTGACATGCTCAAACAGATCTGATTATCTGATTGGGTGGATGACGCTGTTGAATAAGATGAGGAGGTACAAAACTACAAGTGACCTCTACCTCATGAATAGAAGAGACAGGATCAGAGCCACTAGCTGTAGGAAAATTTGAAGGCAAGGGTAAAGGGGACGCGGAGGCTACACTAGCATGAATTCAAAATTTTCTACCGTGAACACTCAGGATCACATGCAAGTAGAGAATCACGGATCGTTACCCTTGACGCACAGATGCAGCAGAAGCAGAGTCGCGCGCGTAGAGGAAGTAGACGTTCATGCCTCGATCAACTCCGAGCAGGTCGCAGCGTGGTCGGTGAGTAGGTCGTCGAGGTCGCCGAGCAGATCGTCGTGGTCAGTGAGCAGGTCATCGAAATCGCCGAGCAGATCATCGTGGTCGGCGAGCAGGTCGTTGAGGCAACTGAACAGCGTGTCCGCGTATGGAAGCGCCTCTAGCGGTATCCACACGTACCGAGCAAGAACGCCATGCGGGGTGTGCTAGCACCTCACTGCACAGCTAGGGTTTTTGGGGAACGGGAGGGGCGTGCGGTGGCTAGGCGTGGTCAGGGCTCAACTTATCTCTACCACCACATGCCACCCTTGGCCTCGCCTTACTCGCCTTATATAGACGTGCTAGTGGGCTTCATCCACTAGGGCTTTACCTCCTATACGGATCATATCCATGCGCAAAACCCATTAAACAATTCCAACCCATTAAGTGTGTGACCCGTTAGGTTCAGTGCAAGTCGGCCGTGGATTCGGAAACTCCTTTCCAACCCACAGATCAACAGCGGCACCTAGTAGTACGTATTGACCCCCGAATGCACAGAATACTTTATTCGGCTGAACCTTTGATACATCGCATATACCGATCCCTTTGCTACATGATACCAGTCAAGCTCAAGACGAGGTACGCGCCACTCTTGTTAGTAGCTCGACCACTTCACTCGTTAATGTGATGGATATAATACCATGACTAACTCCTTAGTCACATTAGCTTACCGTGCGCTTTTCCTATCCATCCACAGGGGCCCAGAGGTTTTCTCGTGTTATCTAAGAGGGCCAATCCATCTTGATCAATCATACCCCTGGCTATGTTTCGTGGCATACCCAGTAGTCACCTTTATAACTACCCTGTTACAGTGTAGCGTTTAATGACACCAAAGCATACGAATCCACATACTGGGTATCCATGATGATCTCAGATCTAAGGACCATATAGGCGTACCACTCGAGCCTATATGCTGATGGCACTTTATAAGATAACAATCTCACAGCGTCTCGGAGTAGGTCTGTCCGACTACCCATGTTCTCCAATATGTGTCCACATTGTTGGTTCGATATTTACGTATCAATGGTATGCGAAACATTACCATCAACCAATCAATGTGCTGGTCAAATCACTGCCGCTCCTCGTAGTGATATGGACCAGGGACCCGTTTAGAATAATGTCACTATAACGATGTGTTTCGCAATCAAGTCGCACTCAGTGAACAAAGTCATGACATTAATTATTGGAACTGATAAGCAAAGTTATCATAAGTACATGAATAAAGATGTTTGTACAATCAACCAATGATTGACCAAAGGGCATATATTCTCTACAATCTCCCACTTGCACTAGAGTCAATCATGCAATTATCATATACCCATGGCTCTTGTGTGTGCCTCATGCTTTGGCTGTGGAAGAGGCTTTGTCAGCGGATCGGTAACATTGAGATCCACGTACACTTTGCAAATCTTCACATCACCTCTGTCAACGATCTCTCGAATCAAGTGATATCGCTTGAGTATGTGTTTGGACTTTTGGTGAGACCTAGGATCCTTTGCTTGTGCAATGGCACCACTATTGTCACAATAGAGGTCCATTGGACAGGACGCACTAGGAACTACTCCCAACTCAGAAACAAACTTTCTAATCCAAACCACCTCCTTTGCAGCTTCAGAAGCCACAATATACTCGGCCTCCATCGTGAAATCAGCTACTATTTCTTGCTTGGAACTTTTCTAACTCACTGCCTCACCATTGAGACAGAACACAAAATCAGATTGCGATCGCGAATCATCTCTGTCAGTTTGGAAGCTAGCGTTGGAGTAACCCTTTACAATGAGCTCTTCCTTGCCTCCAAAAACCAAGAACATCTCCTTAGTCCTTCGCAAGTACTTAAGGATGCTCTTAATAGCCATCCAGTGACTCTCACCGTGTAACATCCCAAAATTTGGCCTAATTTAAATTTTTGGAGTTATTTGAATTTTTGGTGAATTTTTGGATTTAATTAAGTTTAAATTAAATTTATCTTTCTCTTGAATAATTAAATATCAGAAAAGTAATTATCAAAAATAAATAAAAATATTTTATTTAAGCTCTAAATGCCCTGAAATATTTTTTGGAATTTTTCTAGAATTTTTTGGGTATTTTTAGTATTCTAAATAATTAGATTGATTTTCTAAGATTATTTTAAATGTTAAAAACTCGAAAATGCTTCACTATAGTGTTGGGCCGAGCCCAACATTTGTCTTGCCTGATCATTTGGAACCCTAGCGCCGCTTCGCTCCGCCGTCGATCTCCATCGGATGGTCGAGGTTGGAGTCGCGTCGCTGCTGCAAGAGCCGTCGGATCGTGTAACTCGGCCCGATTGGATTCGCCACGTCCATGTTGGCGAAGCGAACCGCCTTCGCTACTGGGCGTTGGATCATGATCGGATGGTGGTGCCGAAGCCGCATCGTTCGAGCTCTGGCGCCGTTGGATCGCAGCCAATCGAACGGACCATATTAAGCCACGTCACCGGAAGTTGAGCGATCATATTCTTTATCGCCATTAAGAGTTGGTTGGTCACGGAGATTTGCGGTCGATTTGCGCACTTTCCAAAGCATCCCAGTGCCCGTGTTATAGCGCATTCAACTTGTCCCTTCGCCCCGCATCTTTTGTCCGTTCGCTCGCACACAGTCGTGCCCTGTAGCTCTCCCAGTTGCTCGCTGAAGTTGGCATTGCCGCCGCCTCGGTTTTCCTTGTTTCCCACCGCCGCACCCGAGACCCTTGCCGAGTTCGCCGTGTCAAGCTACATCACCTGGGCCACTTCATTTAGTCGGAGAAGCCCGGAAACGCCATCGCTTACTTCGTCTTCTCCAAGTCCGGTGACCAAGCACCGCCGCACCTTCGTCAACACCCGCGAACACCCCCGACCGTCGGATCTCCATCCAACGCCCGAGGTAATGCCACGTCTCCCTCCCCGAAGAATTAGGCCTGAACGACTTCGGTAGATCTTGGCTGTTAGATCGTCATCGTGCGGTTCTGATAAGTCCACGTAGCTGCCATTTAGATGCGTTAAAAATGGCCGTAGATCCTTAATCCGACCGCCACCGTAGCGCCACGTAACCGTAGAAGATGTGCCTGAAAATGGCCATTGGATCTTGTCTCAACGGTGCAGATTGCATCACGTAGATCGGTAACTATAGATCTTGACCGTTAAATCTTGGATATTCGGCTCGATTAAATCACGTAGGTTCGGTAAACAGTGCATCGCTCGGGTAACTGTCGCCGTTGGATCTTCATCCAGCCGCGCTGGTGAGTCCACGTAGCCATCTTCGACGTGGTTGATGATGCCTGTCGGATCTTAGATCAGTGGTTGTAATCTCGCCACGTAGCGACCCAAAAACCCTAGCAGCCGCCCAAGGCTTGATCCGACCGTTGAAATTCAAATGAGCGGTTCGGATGGTGCCACGTGGCGGTAGTTGACTACGTGTGGACCGGCCGTTGGATTCAAATCCAACGGGCGGGAACGTGTATGACCGCGTGGACAAATCGGGTCACGCCATGTGTCGCCATCTGAGTGGACCGTACACTGTTCCGTCGGGCCCACCTGTCAGACATGAGGAAGCCGTGTGGGCCGACGCCGATGAAGTCATCAGGGCCCACGTCATTGAGTGTCCTTTTCGGTGGACCCGGTCCACCGTGAACCCGACCCGAGCCGTGAGCCCGGTCCATAGACCCGAGGCGATGTGGCTCACTCTGGTGCTGCCACGTGTCAAGCCGAAGGATTTATTAGGATTTTCCAGTGGGAAAATAAATAAATAAATTCAGATTTTTCTTTTAATTGGGTTTACAAAATTGTAATCGCTATAACTTTTGCGTTTTAACTCCGATTTGGGCTATTCCTGTTCCTAAAAATTTGTAAAAATGTGAACTATTTATTGGTGAATTTTATTTTATTTTTAGAATTGATCTTACTGTCTGTTTGTATATTTATTATATGTTTGTTGATGCGATTAGACTCCGAGTTGCCAGAAGTTGTCGGGGAGGAAGTCGAAGAACCATCGCAAGTCACATATCAGGACCAACCGCTGTTTGAAGGCAAGTCATGCTTTGACCATATTGCTCCTAGATTTTTAAAATGTATTTCAATTTAAACTATGCATGCTATATTAATTAGAAAAATGACATTGATTAAATTGGGTAGATTAGATAATATACCCACCTTGATTATGCCACCTTGTTATATTACTTGTATGCCCTGAAATCTTTGTCACCCTAAGATATTAAGTAGAGTTGGTTGCTATTATGATGCCAACACGGGAGGCTAGACCGTGAGTAGATGCTTAGTTGCTTGTGTACGCTGAATGACCTTAAAAGGTGCAAAAGAATATTGACTAAGCAAATATGGAATATATTTTGGAATAATGCGATAATGTCATGAGATGAATTTGGAGGGTAGCAACCTGTGTGGTTCTACTTATACAATGAAATGGGCATTGGCATGTGTTGCATAAATGCAAACCGGGGTGGGAAATGATTTGGACCAGGGCAAGTGGCAAGATGGCTTCGTGCCAGGTGGGCCTGTGTGGCAACGGGATGAATTGAGTAATGTGAAGGCTGCGTGCCAGGATCTACGAGAAGAATGTCTTGCCCTGGACAGTTAAGGACTTCACCTTGCGAGCCTTTGAACTGAGTTACTCATACAACCACTTGTTTGGAATGGGACAGACCTAGTTTAGTAGGGTTCTAATATCTTTCCTTTGACACCTCGGGGTGATAGTTACACAAGAGTGTAACCGTGTGGGGGAGCATACCTGTGCTACGGCTTGGTACCCATCCAACAGTATTCGCTTGTTCTAAACTTTGGCTCTGAGTAAGGGAAGTGTTAGAAAGGCAATACTGGGGAGGTTCATATGTTAGGTGTTAGTCTCTGAAAGACTTTGTTGCAATCAATCACCTGTGTGGTGGCGATCGTATCTGTGAGTAAAGTGTACAACCTCTGCGAGTGTGTGTTAAATCTATTGAATAGCGCGTCCATGATATCGGACAATGCTCGGGGATTACAGTCAAGGGTTAGATTTTCGAAATAAAATGTGGAATGGGTGGCTGTGTGCCAAAGGCAGGTGAATTGAACTTAGGGCTGTGTGCCAAACTATTGGAAAAGAATTGGGAAATTAATTACTATAGTAATGGTTTTACCGCTTTGAATCTAATTAAGACTATCTGTTAAAAGAGATGCTGCTTCATGCAAAATAACCATTTAAGCCTTTCCTTTGGAATAAGCCATACATGTAGTAATAGAACTGCATTGTGCATGACTTGTTGAGTATGTTGTATACTCACCCTTGCTTCAACAAAAATCTCAGAAGAAGAAGCAACACCAGCTTGGGAGGAGGAGTTTAACGAAGGTCCGGAGAATTAGGGTTGAGCCTCGTCAGTTGCCATTGGCAGAACGAGGGGTTCATTGACGTACTTTTGCTTCCGCTATTGAACTTGTGCTACTTTTGTTATTTATCGTCCTGCGTGACGAATTATTGTAAGGTGACCATAAGGTCATGTAACTCGTTATAATTATGTTTGAGGTACTTAATTATTATTTCCGCTGTGTATGATTGTGGTATCTCAACATGTTTATCCTGTGTGTACTAGCGTGATCCTGGACTAGTATAGAATACACAGAGGGTCCGGATTTGCAGATTCGGGTCCCGACACATTGGGGCTCGATTGGTATCGGCTCGTAACACTTAGAGCATAAGACACATTTGGGTGTGTACATAGCATGGCGTACATGATCGATCCAATAGCCGAAATGTATGGAATTCGACTCATTCTCTCTTGCTCATCAGGTGTCGAGGCACACTGAGTCTTGCTGAGATAAACACCATGTGACATTGGAAGAAAACCCTTCTTGGAATTCTCCATTTTGAACCGTTTCAAAACCTTGTCAATGTACGTGCTTTGGCTTAATCCAATTAGCCTCTGTGATCTATCTCTATAGATCTTAATGCCTAAAATGTAAGCTGCTTCTCCCAGATCTTTCATTGAGAAACATTTTCTCAAATAAGATTGAACGACTTCGACATCGAATATCATTCGATCAACGAGATGTCATCCATATACAAGACCGAAATCCAATTGCGCTCCCACTAACCTTCTTGTAAATACAAGGTTCATCCTCATTCTTGATGAAGCCAAACTCTTTGACCACTTCATCAAAACAAAGATTCCAACTCTGAGATGCTTGCTTCAGTCCATAAATGGACTTCTGAAGCTTGCACACCTTGCCAACATTACTAGGATCGACAAAACCCTCAGGTTGTATCATATATACATCCTCAGTCAGGTTTCCATTCAGGAAAGCCGTTTTGACATCTATTTGCCAAATTTCATAATCATGAAAAGCGGTAGTTGCTAGCATGATCCGGATAGACTTAAATATGGCGACAAGGGAATAAGTTTCATCATAGTCAATACCATGAATATGCTTAAATCCTTTAGCCACTAGTCTTGCCTTATAGATGTGAACATTTCCATTCATGTCTATCTTTTTCTTGAAGACCCATTTGCACTCGATAGCTTTTACACCATCAGGCAGATCAATCAAGTTCCAAACTTGATTATCACTCATGGACTTCATCTTGGATCTCATGGCCTCCAACCATTTCTCAGAGTCTGGTCCCACCATTGCTTCCGCATAGTCCTTGGGCTCATCATTTTCCAAAAATAACACATCGCGTTGCTCCGTCGTGAGGAACATAAACCTCTCAGTAGCATGGCTAGCCCGTCTGGGGAGCGAGAGGGGCGTGCGGTGGCTAGGCGTGGTCAGGGCTCAACTTATCTCTACCACCACATGCCACCCCTGGCCTCTCCTTATATAGATGCACTAGTGGGCTTTACCTCCTACGCGGATCATATCCACGTGCAAAACCCATTAAACAGTTCTAACCCGTTAAGTGTGTGACCCGTTAGGTTCACTGCAAGTTGGCTGTAGATTCGAAAACTCCTTTCCAACCCACAAATCAACAGCGGCACCCAGAAGATGCGTATTGACCCCGAATGCCTGAGAATACTTTATTCGCTAAACCTTTGATACATGGCATATACCAATCCCTTTGCCACGATGCCAGTCAAGCTCAAGGCGAGATCTGGCGCCACTCTTGTTAGTAGCTCGACCACTTCACTCGTTAATGTGATGGATATAATACCATGACTAACTCCTTAGTCACATTAGCACAGCCGTGCGCTTTTCCTATCCATCCACACCGAGGGGCCCAGAGGTATCTCTCCTATTATCTAGGAGGGGCCAATTCCATCTTGATCAATCATACCCCTGGCTATGTTTCGTGGCATACCCAGTAGTCACCTTTATAACTACCCTGTTACAGTGTAGCGTTTAATGACACCAAAGCATACTAATCCACATGCTAGGTATCCATGATGATCTCAGATCTAAGGACCATATAGGCGTACCACTCGAGACTATATGCTGATGGCACTTTATAAGATAACAATCTCACAGCGTCTCGGGGTAGGTCTGTCCGACAACCCATGTTCTCCAATATGTGTCCACATTGTTGGTTTGATATCTCCGTATCAATGGTATGCGAAACATTACCATCAACCAATCAATGTGCTGGTCAAATCACTACCGCTCCTCGTAGTGATATGGACCAGGGACCCGTAGAATAATGTCACTATAATGATGTGTTTCGCAACCAAGTCGCACTCAGTGAACAAAGTCATGACATTAATTCTTGGAACCGATAAGCAAAGTTATCACAAGTACATGAACAAAGATGTTTGTACAATCATCCAATGATTGACCTAAGGGCATATTCCCTACAAAGGGCTAGTCTCCTTGAAGTGCAAAGATAGAAACAAGAGTCACCTCAGGCGTAGAGGGACCAGATCAAGTGGAACACTATCATCCTCATTCTCTACAAAGATGGTCTCAAAGAGGGAAGAAGTGCCTGTTATATCTGTTGTAGTTCCTGAACTAGCCTCATCAAAGGTCACCACACAGGTCTTTATGATCCTATTTCCGTCATAATTTTAGACCCTATAGCTACGAGAAGTCGAGTAACCTAGAAAGATACCATCAGAAGAATGATAATCGAATTTATCTAGGTTCTTATACTTCAAAACAAAACACTTATAACCAAACATACAAAAATGAGAAACACTGAGCTTTCGTCCATATCTCAACTCATAAGAAGTACGATGCAAATATGCTTTCAAGAATACTCAATTAGACACATGACAAGTAGTAGCTATAGCCTGAGCCTAAAACTTCCTAGGAATACTGTACTCATCTAACATCATCTTGGTCATTTTTACCAAGATCCTAATCTTCCTTTCCACTGCGCTATTTTGTTGTAGGACGTATGGATCGAGAGGAGAACTGATATTTTAAGCCTGACTCCTCACAAAAGCTTTCAAAGTAAGAGTTCTTGAACTCCATGCCATTATCACTGTATATACTTGTAAGGCAGCTAGGAGCTCAAAAGACAATCTATGAACCAAATCCCTAAAATGGATAAAAGACTTATCCTTCAAGACCATAAAAAATACCCAAGAATATCTCAAAAAATCATCGACAATGACAAAAACATACCACTTCCCACCCACTGACTACACTCTAGCTAGACCAACAGTTTCCATATGTAAAAACTATCTTGGTGCATCAATCATCATAATAATGAGTGGGGAATAAGAAGCAGTAACTATCTTGCCATATCGGCAAGGAGAGTAAACCAAGTCTTTGACTGTCTTGAGTCTGGACAAACCTCGAATGAGATCATGGCTACTAACTTAAGTCAAATGATCAAAGTCAATGTGACCAAGTCTCCTGTGCTAGAAGAAGAGATCACGGGACTCTGAAGTAACTAAGCAACAGAGAGAATCATCAAAAGAATCAATAAAAATAGCAAGAAATACTCTCTCGTACCTAGAAATCCTGCAAAACAACCCTTCAAAAGAATGAAGAATTCTACAAGTATTATGCTTGAAGCTTACCTCGAAATTGTCATCGATAAGCTGATAAACGTAAAGCAAATTATACTGCAGCTTACTAACCAAGGAAACATCCTTAAGAAGGAAATTTTCATTAATTTTCATAGAACCCTTGGCGATGATTTAGCCTAAAGAAGTATCCCTAAAGGTGATTAGCTCATCACCTAAGACACGAGCTAAGGAAGAGAGTCAATGGGAGTCTCTGGTCATGTGGTGAGAGCAACCGGAGTCTACAAGCCAAATATCTCTCTTACCAACTCGACAAACCTGGATCACGAAAGTGAGAGGTTGATGACTTAGTGCTGGGATAAACAAGTACAAATCTGGGAAGAACTAGATAATCATCATTCATCTCACAAAGAAGGGAGAGTGAAAAACCAAAAAACTCTCAAAAGCGGGATTGATGACTAAGGCCATCACTGTGACTTTGTCTTGCTAGAGATGATGTCAATCTCATGAGTCTTGATTAGGGAACAAATACCGTCAAGAGTCAATGTCGACAAGTCTGTGGTGTCCTTGATAGAGGTTACCTTCATCTCTCAAACTCAAAAATCGAGTGACGCTAGAAAATACTAACCAATGTCCGAGTCAGGATATGTGATACCAACTGCTTGGAGGTCACTCAGGATCTTTGTGAAATGACCAAAGCACTCGTCCAAAGACTCTCCAGCGTGCTTCTCGAACTTATTGTAGTCACACTTGTACTGAACTTGCCTCACCATATTGATTTGGGTGGTACCCTCATGGTAAGCATCGAGGATCATCCACATCTCTTGTGCAGATCATAAGTGAAAGATTTAGTCATACTCGTTGCGGCTAAGATGTTGTATGAGGATGTTCCTTACCTTAGCATTCACTTCAACACTAGCCATATTCGTGGCATTGACATTCTCATCGGCAAAAACCATATACGGAAGCTTCACCTTTTGCCAAATCATGAAATCCTAAGTAGTGATGTATGACTCCATCCTGGATTTTCAAAAAGCATAATCCAGCACATAAAAGATCTAAAGAGAGCAAAGCTATGTTCTGATACCAATTGAAGGACAGGAAATGGCGATCAGACGGGGGCGAATGATCACAAATCAAATTTTACCCCAAAGAACCAAGCCAAAGCTTCACTAAGTCAAATATGCATGGAAGAACAAATTTTCAGAGAAAACCATCCCGAGGCGGCACTACCACTCTCATGTTGCATGCATGCATGATTAGAGGACAAAGTTTGTTACAACATTAAAACCTTACCTTGATGTTGAATGTAGATGTTTAACTTTTTATTAAGAGAGAGAGAAAGAGAGTAATTTGGATGTTCCTCTAAAATTATTCAATTTACAAATAGTAATCTAATTATAGAAAGCATCCCAAAAAATCAAGAGCAAGGATAGAAGAAAATAAAACCATGGCTATTGCTACATCTGTCATGATTCATCGCATATTTATTTATGTCCCAGTGACTGCAAATTGCATACATAAAATAGAGCCTACAAACAAGATATACGACATGAAAAATCTGTTGGATACTAAACAAAAACTTGAGGTGAAGATAGAATAACTAAAGAAAAAGTCTAATGTAATAGAGTATAACAGAAGTGAAGAAGATTTGAGTTAACAAAAAAGATTTATGAGATGAAACAAAAATTGAAAGAAATAGATGACATATCGTAAGATATTTAATCTCTTAATAAGGTACTCATCATTAAGGAGTGTAGGGTGAATGTAGATTTGGAAGAAACCAAAGCTAAGTTTATAGAGGTAATATAAAGATTTTTAGTATTTAATTCGATGTAGTTACTGATAATATATCAAAATACCCTTTTTCATAATAACATAATCGCTTTTATAGGAATTAAGAGATATTACTAGAAATAAATCAGTTGTTGGTGTTAAACAAAGGGTTAATTGGATATATGCCACTGTAGGAACCACTTATTCGAGATTTGCCATCGTTCCTTTGCTTTTTCAAGCGATGCCATTATGAAGCCGTGCTTATTGAAATATGCCACGCTTCGCGACCGTGTCCCGTCGGTCAAACCGAGTGCGACTCGGCCCATTCGGACGATTTTGCCCTCCGCACCTAACACGTGGCTAGATCCTACTCAAAGCGGAGGGCAAAATCGTCCGAATGGGTGAAGTCGCACTCGGTTTGACCGGATGGGACACGTGTCATGAAGCGTGACATATTCGAATAAGCACGGTTTCATAATGACATCGTCGAAAAAGCAAAGGAACAATGGTAAATCTCGAATAAGCGGTTTCTACAGTGGCATACATCCAATTAACCGTTAAACAAATGGGCATTGTGTTAGAGATATGGAACTTAAGGGAGAACCGAAAAGTCTCTATTGCGAAGCTATGGCAAATATGATGACAGACATGGAAAAGCTCTATGGTCTCCTTGTCTTGATCTATCAAATATTGTTGTTTCTTAATGTATGCTTATTGATATTTGTGGTATCATATCTTCTCAACGTATTGTCACTGAAATTATCCTTAATATTTGTTCATTTTGAATCCAATTATTGAATAGTGCCTTGCTTATTAGAACCAAAATGTTATCATAGGAATATTTTACTGCACAAGAGATGGATAGAAAATTTATCATGAATTGAAAACTCTGTGATCCAAAAGTTTTTTCTTCCTCTCTTGGTAGAACTTCCATAAGTAATATTTGTGGTTAAAAATTTCTTCTCTTTAGATATATTCCTACACAAGATCAGAGTGAAAATATGTTGCCTATGGTATTCTCATTCGGGGATGAGGATGAAGTACAAAATAAATCAGAGCATGACAACTTTTAGGATGAACTACGGATGGAATTTGATTTTTTTTCTTATAATCCGTTTACATTAGAATAAGAAAAGAGATGAAAGTACTACAAATGTTCTTATCTCAAGATGATTCTGATTAGACAAGCTATTGCCTTGATGTAACTAGGATGTTTAGATATTTAATTACAAAATCTATAATTGATTGTGCCTTCCAAATGTCGCTGCAGAAATATCGTAGGATCGAAATATCTTGATCTAGCAATCGGAGGGGGTGAATGATTGCGGAAGCTAAATCAAATTTTGACTTTTGAAACACCCCAAACAAACTCAGATTGCTTAATTTGTATTCAACAAGAACCTTATTGCATCGAACAAATTTGCACATGTATCTTCGGACCAAACTTTGCCTCGGACAGAGAGTTGCACGTGTATGACAGACCAAATTTCTCTGTAGCAAAGGAGTTGCATGTGCATGACGGACTAAACTTGCACATGTATGCGGACCAAATTTGCACATGTATGACGGACTAAACTTCGCCGGACAAGAATAGCATGTGTATGACGGACAAAATTTCGCCTACGATATGTGTATGACGGACAAAATGAAAACAGCCTAACACATGTTCACTAAAACAATAATTCCCGAAGATCTAACCGTTGGATTGATGTGAAATTTTAACTGTAGAAACTAGACTTGATTCTGAAGCTAACCCAAAAAGAATCAACTCAATCGGACCTATGAATCTAGAGTTATGTCTCTCGCAAGACAGCTGAAACAAATCCCGATCTAATAGTGACGAGCGAAATCAGACTAGTGACGGATAAATCTTCAGAACTTCAATTACCAACTATGCCAAGCCAAAGTTCAGACTTACGTTGCATGCAGCAGCACCAGACCAATCTTCAGATGAAAGATCAACAAGAATACACCGACTAAAAACCAGCCACCAAAGAAAGAACCTGGGAGTTTTTCTTTGCATGCATAGCCACGCCGCACAGCCGCGAGTACTTTCAAGCCGCCGACTGCAAAAGCAAAATCTCTTGCCGAAACGTACAGCCGCCAAGAGCAAACGCAAAAAAACTTTCTGGAAGATTAATTTTTATTTCATTGTCTAAAGTACTCCAACACAAGAGTACAAACCCTAAAACCAAAAAAACGCTCAGCAATAAACAGGGGACACATCCCCCTATTTATACAGAGCAACCATAAAGAGATTGAATACAACTCCACTCCCAACATGGAAAGAATTCGTATCTATCTCAACTTGGCCCAACATGGCGAAAACAATTCCTTGCACGTATGAACAGCCCTGCTGCAAATCACGTGACTAACCAACCTCCATGTGCATGTTCTCTAGCCCAAACGCCCGCATGATATCCTCGACCACCAAGACCTCGGTTCCTCCCTGAACCTAGTCTCGAACCTCAATTCCTCTATGAACCTAGTTCCAGTCACGTCATCGACCACGTTCGCCCTCGAGCAACACCTGCACATGAATAAACAAAAACGAGTCCGAGCACAAGTCCACGACTTGACTCAAGGTTAATCCATGCAACCACTCACACGATTGCATTGCATCAAACAAAACCATTATGCTATCATCAGCATAATAAACATATCATCATAGCACATGCACAAGCACCACACATGCTATAACCAAAGCCACTTTGCAATGCCAATTTCACCATTCAGCCAATTTTTCATCACATGATTTCACAATATCTAAGGAGAAGACAATTTCTAACAACAAATACTAATCATGAATGTTCCTCCAAGAAAGGAAAAAAACATATGGATCACTAGCCTATATCACAGACGGTAGAACTGTCTTTAATAGGTGTTTCACAGACGGTTCAGAAACCGTATGTGATGAGCCATATTATCATTGACATATGTTTAAAACTGTCTGTGATGACGTTTTTCAACCATCTATAATGGTCTTTTGTGTAACAATGTTCTCTCGTGACGACGGAGTTCTTCACCACCGATCACCACGTGTGACATCGCCGAATCTTAACGTCGTCAACCCTGAGGTAGAGGTGGGCGTCGTCGGGCGGGCCACCCAACACGGCCTATCGCAGCCGG
Organism: Guadua angustifolia; assembly: GCA_036346375.1. Classification (NCBI taxonomy): domain Eukaryota; kingdom Viridiplantae; phylum Streptophyta; class Magnoliopsida; order Poales; family Poaceae; genus Guadua; species Guadua angustifolia. Next base: position 58,487,456 of record CM070502.1, on the reverse strand, counting down.
TCGAACCGTCGGGCGGTAACGGCGCGTCGTGCCCGCCGTCTTGCGGGGTCCGCCCGATTCATCTTCGGCGAGCCGTGCACGGCCCATTTGCGCGCTTCGCTGCCGTGCGTCGTGCGGCCAGTTCGACCCATTTATACTATTGCGACGAGAGGAAAAGACCTGAAAACACACGAAGTTGATTGTAAAAAATACGCCTTATAAACGAGCAAAATTATAGCGATCGATCGATTGTCTTGCTAGCAAAAACTCTTGCGCTCGATTAATTGTACCCTACTTGTCATGATTTACACTTGTACTCAGCTTGCACAACTGTATTGGGTATTTGGGTGTGTGCTGTAGCTGTGCAAGCATTCGACTAGCCAAAACCGCAAGATCTACTGACTAAATCATGCAGCAATCAAAGCCATGCACATACATACAAACCACGGCCCACCCCACCGACAGTCTCCGGTGCCATAGCGTCTTGGCGTCGCCTCCATGCCGGGCGGCGGCACGGCCCAAGCGGTCGGGCCGTGCCGTCGCCGTCGTCCGCATTTTAGGGCGACGCGACGATAGATCTGATCGGGCGGCCGCACGGCCCTCTAACGTCTTGCGGGTCAGTTTGGGGCGTCTTGGGACCCTCCGTGCCTCGGGCGACCCAGCACGGCCCATATGCCCAGGTCTACCCTGAGGTCGCCGTCACGCCATTGCCACTGACCACGCCAACACCTTGATTACAAAACCACCGCCATGTCATCGGATCGACCAAACTTGGCATACAAAGTATGCTCCACAATCACCTATCTTTTTTTCTCGCTGTTCGCAAGTGGTGAGGCTGAATGACATGGGCAGGTTGCAGGGACCAAAGCCATGTTACCAACGATACCTTAGACCGACGAGGCTATGGATCATCCCAACACCCATATATACATCAACCATTCATCACCTGCATTGAGAACGCGAAGCGAATACCAAAGACGACGACCAGTGTGCAAGCTTAATCAGATGTATCTCAGGAGTAAAAATTGTAGCAATAATTAAATTAGGAGCCTTCCGAGGCTCTAGGAACTAGGAGACCACATCGACACGTCATAGAGTACAAACGTATTGTATTTTGTAATTCCGTGAGAATTATAAAATGCATGCGTCCTTAACCATTTGTTTCTTTTGTTTTATTCATTTTGTGTACTTTGGTGCACTGACATGTAGGCAACCTAAATCCCAATGCACAGAAATCTTAAGTGATTTCTCACGTCAAAACAGTGATAAAAAAAAGGAATCCACTTATTAAGTAGTCAAATGTTCATGTTTCAATTCGGAGTATTTCAGAATTTCTAGTCCTCAATATTCGCCAAAAGAATCGTCTCCATCTTATGATACACCCCCTCATAAATGTTGTAAACATGAAAAGTTGAAAAACCATGGTGTAAATTGGTAGACTACTCAAGCATGAGTTGGTTAGAACCAGATTTACCACTAGAGTAGAGAATTCTGCAGTCAACTTGATTATTTAGCCTATGTATGCATGACAATAGAAGGCTTATTTCATCACTGTAGGTGGATCGCTATTCACAGTGGCAGTTGATAATTTACATGACAGAAGTGTAAGATACTGAAATACAGAATGGCATTGCCAATACCTCATGCCATTTCACCTCCTGCAAGTGGCATCTCTTATTCACATTGTCAGGGTCATGGTGCATTGCTAGCTGATACCGCTGACAAGAGCCTCCTTGCAAGGTGCCCCTCCTCCTCCAGCCCTCCTCCAGGATGAGGGGCACCTTGCCCTCCCTCTCCCTGCTCAGGCGCTCCCGCGCTCCTCTGCAGCTTCTCCAGCCCCCGGCCGTCCATCTGCTGCATCTTGAACACCTTGAGGAGGTTCAGCAGCACCCCCCGGTTAAGAACAGCAGGCTCTCAAACAGGCAGAACCAGACCCAGCTCCTCCCCTGCATCCAGAGCAGAGTGCTGTCAATGACAGCTTACAACGCAAACTGGTGGATGGTTTGATTGGCTTATGTGTGTTCGATGCTAGTTAAGTGAAGGGTGATCCATTCCGAGGCCACTAAATCAATTACCAGTAGCGTGAAGATGAGAGTGAACGTCCGTGGATGTCGTGCCGGTTGACGATGCCGCCGACGAAGAAGAGCGTGCTTCCGAGCTGCAGCGGGATCTGAACGCTCTTCTGAAGGATTTGGACGTGTCCGTTGGCTCGCTCGTAGATTTGGCAGACGTTGTGTATCGATCCGAGGCACCAGAGCGCTGGCCCGGCGATAAGTAGGTTCAGGCAGTGCTTCTCTAGGTTGTGCCGATAACCTCTCTCCAACTGTGATTTTTTTTCGACTGATTCGAGATAAAATAAAGCATGTACTCAAACCTTGATCAATTCAGTAACAGTAACTATAGTAATCAAACTCACAGGAGATAGTAGTGACAGTTTTTTTTACCAGTGTCCAACACTGATTCAGTTTTTCAGTCAATTGTTTGCCTTGTATAGTAGTATATCTTGACAAATAAACAATTTGACTATGTTGGATAGCTAAAACCGGTGTGGCTCCTTTGTTTTCTGGTAGATGGCCAAAGTTGATTCATCTAAGCATGTGGTTGGGTGGGTTATTTCCGTGGATTTTTGCAGTACGAAATTTCTCAGATTTGAACACATGATCCCGTGGCTATGATTTTTTTTTTGTTTGGACATGGCGGCTATGAGTTTTGAGTTGACTGCACTAATCAACTATCTCCACTCTAACAAGAAAAAATGGACTTCCAATCTACATAAATAGAAACAGCTTTCATTTACTTTTCTCCTTCACACACACACACATACATACATACATACATACATACATACATATATATATATATATGGCGAAATATTTGGTGGAAACCACCTATTCTATGAAACAAAATTTGAAGATGAAACTCAATCACATTTGAAAGATATAAAAAGACAAATTCAACGTGAATAGTAATTTTTCACTGTTTTGCACTATTTATTTTGTTGTTTGTCTTTTTCATATCTTTCAAATACGATTGAATTTCATCTTCTAATTTTGCAGGATTGTAGAAGTTCACCTCCCCTACATATGGTAATTTTTTGAGAATTTTTCAAAACTTCTACGGGTGATTTTCACGGAGTTTTCACAAAATGGGTGGTTTCCACCAAATATTTCGCATATTATATATACTAGATGCGGAAACGCGGCGGCACGCCGCGTCCGTTATCATAATGTTGGAGGCATTATAGAAAAATATTAATAATGATAAGTTGTACAAGCTGTAGTTATGGGCCTAGTACAAAATATTCCTATAAAGTCAATTAATACCATATATCAAATACACCGGCGTTGGCAATGCGAAGGCGTTCATGCGGTACGTACCTTAGAATTGGTTGACTAAGAAGGGCTCAAATACATTAGCTAACAAAATGACACACCATTTGTACAATTTGGTCCAAGGTTCCTAAACGCTCTGAAGCTCTTTATGAATCAACAGAAAGGGGGAAAAGGGACAACTTGGTTACCATTTCAAAAAAAAAAAACGAAGAGGTAAAACTAAAATGGGAGAATCTATAATTTGCTAACATGACACAGAAGTATTGAATCTAAACTCTAATACATTAACCAAAATATAAGACTCAAGATATCAGATCTACATGCAAACACTTGCAGCATGTGGCAGACAACGCATAGAGCTGAATAAAGAGCCTTGAACAACAGAAAGAGAGACTCTTGATAGAAAGAACCCTTTGGCACTTTCTTCACATTAGTTTTTCTTCTTTAAACATAAGAATGTACAACTCTTCACAAATTGAGGAAAGTGCATGACTCGTACATGTATTTCCGTGATTTTGCAAATTACTATCAGTATGATAAAAACGTAACATTTTACCACCTAAACCTTCAGTATGTTATATGTGTACTCAAGCTTAACAAATATGAAAACTACAGGTGGCAAATTGCCAAGTTTCAAACTGCAGGGAGGATCTTAAAAAAAGAGCAGTGACCAAAACAGCTGGTCAGCCACTATGGACAATCCTACCTTTGAGGGATGTAAGGAGGTCCACATTATGTAAATGATGTGAATAAATTATTAAAAAAACAATCAGCTTTGAGCACCACACCTGTACCATCGTTAGATGACGTCTCAGATTTGTAGTTCAAATGATTTCAGAAACTCGCCCTAGAAATTCCATGCAACAATTGTTCTGTTTCGGAACGCCAAGAAGTGTTTGTTCTCATACAGAAAAATGAAAGCTGATGGGGTCATGAACTTGGTAACACTAACTTGAAAGTTCAGAATTCCGTACCTTTAGAAAGATAATGAAACTATTATGCCTGCAAGAAGCAAATACTATGTAAACAAATAGGCTATAGCTCGTGAACTGTCATACACCAAGTATTTGAATGTTCTCATGTTCTTGCTTGACAAGGAGCTTTTCATTAAACTGCTCGATAAAACCAATTTTGTCGTCGTGGTACAATAAGTGCCTGAAGGATTTCAGTGGCTTTCCATCTTCAATAGATAATATATTCAAAGGAACATAAGTCGGCGTTCTATCATAAATCAAGAGCATGATTTGTCGACTGGAAACAGGAATAAGAATTAAAAAAGTCAGAGGAAGATAGCAAACTGATTAAATCTGATCTCTAACCATAATGTGAGAATCTGAACTAAACATAAATGTACTCAAGCTAAAATGCAGTCCTTTGTTAGGTTGCAACTTTAACAGCAACTTTTTGTCCATCATGCGTTTTGGTAGAATGAACTTGTGCAAGAGAAGTACTTGCAAGTGGGATAGGATCAAATTCTGCAAAAACCTACACACCACAAGGGGAGGGGGACTTGATGTCGGAGGTACTTCTAAATTAACAAGCAATTCATAAATCCAATTCACAAGTGCATTATTTGGTTTAAGCATCAATACTGTTTCAGACTAATACACTAATCATGGTCGTTTGGATTGTGTTCTATTAACTAATACACCATCAATGATCGTACTGAACTTCTGCATCAGCTACATTCCTACATCTTCAAGGTGTATCACTCAAATCAGTAATGCAAGGAGGATGACAAGGGACCAACAGTTTCCGGCGATTCTCCAAGATCTTTCCTGAACACCCGCACAGACTTGCTCGTATGATGAGACCTGGCATCTCTTCAGCATCGATGCTCTCACCGTCTGCACGTACTCATCTGGCACAACATACTCCTAGAAATAGGTAAACACTCAACTTCATACAGCAACTAAAATCAAGCCATCTCACAGGAAAATCCGTCAATGAGCACAACGAGAAATCCGTCAATGAGCACAACGAGATGGCGCGTAATCGCGTCACTGGAGTCGATAAAGGGGCCAATTTCTGTACCAGCTGCGCGATGTGCTGACTGAGCCTGATGTAGATGCCACCGTTGCGGAAGCAGAGCTCCTGGAGGCGGTTGGCGGAGCAGAGGCGGGCGTCGTGCCTGCCGCTGAGCCACGCGGGGGTGTCCAGTTTGAGGCGCTAGAGGAAGCACTGGTTGCCGAACGTGATGGTGGCAGCGGTGATGGAGTCTCGGAGGAGGCGCGGGAGCAGTTGCGTGCAGATCTCAAGGGCCGCGAAGGGGTCGTCAGAGGAGGTGATGGTGGCCGCGCCGGCGTATGGCCGTGGCAAGAATTAGATGGGCTCGGAGCACGGCCGCGGCAAGAATAGGATGGGGCAGCAGGCCTGGAGAGGCACGCTAGCGGAGGAGGCGAGGAGCGGGCGCTGGGCGACGTATGCGGGCGAAGGGGAAGGCACGGGAGCGAGAGAAGCAAGCGCGGCAAAAAAAATGCACTCGCCAGGACTCGATCCCCGGTGAGGTGCGCTAGCGGAGGAGGCGAGGAGTGGTCACAGCTAAAAAATATGGCCTAGTGCGCGTGGGGAAGAATCGAACACTGGTCACTGAAATGAAGGCGAGACGAGAGAGACCTCACCGCTGCGCCGCGTGCCCGAACGCGAAAACTGACCGCGGCAAAATACTTGAGGTAGGCAAGAGGCTGAGCCACGTGGGCGACGTGGCTCAACGCCGAGCCAACGTACGCACGGGCGAGCGATTCGCTGTTTGCACGGGCGATGCGGCGACCGAGCGCGCCTCCACGCCGCGCCAGAGACGACGTGGACATGGCGAGGGAGCCGGAAAGCTCCGGGGTTTATATACAATAGTATATATATATATATGCCATATAGGCGGCGTATTTGGTGCAAACTCTCCTTCTGGTGCAAACTTGAAAACTAGCAATCTGGGCCTCTGGATCTTCCCTGGACGGTTCAGATGCACAAAAGTGGGATTACCCATCCACTTATGCTAATTAAGCACTTACCCCCGTCTAATCCCAAATCCTCGTCGAAAACCCGTGCAAATCCCTCCCTCACGCGCAGCCCTCCCGTCCCTCTCGATCGCGTCCCATGCAAACCTGCCGATCGCGATCTGGGCGCCGCGCGTGCTCCTCCCGATCGCGCCAGCGCCGCCTCAGCAGCGTCAGAGGAGGCGCCCGCCGCCGCCTCGCCTCGCCCTCGCCGACCCTCAGACGCCAGCCTTGAGCCTCACGGCGCAATTGCATTCGGTTCACGTTGGTGGCTCCGTAAGTTGAACAAACATGATTTTTATCCCATAATGCTTATTTTAATTTGGTCATGTTGTTCTTGTAATAAACACAATTGCTTTCATTCCTCACATTGCTATTACTCAATGCCACGGTATGGATCAAGCGATACGTTTGTTTGATATTAAGACATCTGCAGTTCTCTGCTGCTCTTCATTTTAGTTATGACCGTTACCATAACATGGTCATATGTGTTGATAGTTGCATGTATGTGTGTTTTAGCTACATATAGTGTTCCTGTAGTAGTTATAATTGCTTAATTTTGGCCTAGTCTGTAATAGTGGCCATGGGTTCAGATGTCTATTAATTGGTCATACTTTTGTCCCGACAAAATAAAGGTACCAGTAGTACAACTACTCTCTAATTTAGTAACGTCAGGTGTAGGAATTGATCATATAAGAATTCATGAGTTAAAACCATTGGTTTTTATGCAATACTTTACAAGTTTGATTTCCACCGGGATGAGCTAGGTTTATGAATTTCAGTTAGATGTAGTATTCTAATTGAAAATTCCAGAAAAATATTCCAAAACAAGGAAAAGGCATTCTGCAGGTTGACGACTTGAAACTTTGTCCTGATCTGCCAAAGTGGGTCTGCCTTAGAATATTTGATATGCCAAGAAGATAACCACTGCATTGCTTCTTTTAAGCATATAGATTAAAAAATTGTTTTGACTTGGTTCATCACTTGAGCTAACCAGCAGGAGACCAATTCAATTCAATTCTACTGTTGCAGAGGTAAGCTAGCTTCTTTGCTTCAAGAGGGGACAAGTGTGTGTATCCACCCAGCATCCCCTAGCTAACCCATGCGCTTATCTTCTTTTATATATATGAAAAATATCTTTTACTCCCGAGTGTAATTACTTCCACATCTGAAATACCACTTAAACGAACTTGAAATACTCTTTTATCACTTTGGGTACACTCATACACTAATTATAAGATACTCCAATGTGAGTTACATGAAAAAATTGCAAGGGAACCCATGATTTTTAGCGTATTTTGCAAATACCTTCATATATGCATATAAAAAGGAGTATATCCAAAAAATGTACATACCACCTGTGAAAAAATGTACATACCACCTATATGATCTTATATACTCGTATACTACGCATACATACCCCCCGTCACACGAAATACCCCATATATTGTGAGATACGACATAGGGAGTAATTACTCCCGGGAGTAGAAAAAAGGCTTCCTATATATGTATGTATGTATGTATGTATGTATGTATGTATGTATGTATGTATGTATGTATATGTGTGTGTGGGGTGGGGTGGGGGGGATTTCGCTTCAACACTAGTTTGATCGAATCCAAATGCCAGATTCCATGTCATCTCCTAACCCAGCTACTCCTAGATATATCTCAGCTTTACCTGCCAGTGAGGAAGATGGTTGATTCCGATCTCAGAATCAAAGCTGAGCTCCAGCCAAATCATTTATTATGATAAACCAGCACGTCAGACGATGGCATTGAGGGCAAAAGCAACTGGACTTTCACGTTTGGAACCGATCAGCATTTAGATCGGTAATTTGATTCAGGCTTTATATTGGATATGCTTTGGATCTATTTCGGATTCACCTATTACCCATGTCTAGAAGGAGTTGAAGTATTTTTTTTCTTTTCTCATTTATTTTCTAATAGGGTTCACCAATCCTATTTTTCTTTGTCTAGCTTAGGAAAAATATTTTTTTATTTTTCTCTGTAGTGTTTTTTCTTTTCTCATTTATTTTTTATTAGGGTTCACCAATCACATTTTTCTTTGTCTAGATTAGAAAAATTATTTTTCATTTTTCTTTGTGATTTATTTATTTTCTATTAGAGTTCACCAATCCCATTTTTCTTTATCTAACTTATAAAAATTGTTTTTTATTTTTCTTTGCATAAAAAGTGGCATGTATTGAGAGAGAAAAAAAGATCTTTAAGTAGCAGAGACATACAACAACGAATGCATTCCACGACCATCAATTCTTGACACCGTTCTTAGGCAGCGATCCCATCCACACAGGTGGTAACATGTCGGTCTACTCATGCACCATCAACAGTAGCGGCAGCAATATCTTGTACACACTGGTCACTACTGCAACAGGCAGGCGTCGACCTTGCCGCCATGCGCACCAACATCTCCGGCGACTGGGGATGGTGGTGGCTCGTATACCGATGGGGGATAGATTTGAACTAATAAATTGAGATCGAATGGTCAGTCTGTTTTATGGGGTAGATTCAGTTAAAAAAAAAACTGACCGATGTGTAGCCATTCCCATTAAGAAAATAAGTAACCCAGACCAGACTCTCGAAGAAAATTAGCGCGGTAACGACGATCCGCACGGCGGGGGCGGCGATCTCGACGAGCGCGAACTGGCTGTCGAGCACGGCCAGCCCGAGGCGGTAGTCGACGCCGGCGATATGCGCCAGGAGGTCGTGCGCGTTGACGGCCAGCACACCCGCGAGCCCGAGGGCGGCCACCGCGAGGCCGGACTTCCTGGACGCCGCCCACGGAGAGATCTGCCCGAGGAACCCGCCGACGAGGAGAACGGCGGCGAAGACGTACACCCCGGCGCTGATGTACTCCCTCCGCCGGTCGCGCTCACCGGCGCCGAGGCCGTAATCGCGGCACTCGCGCGCCGTGGCCAGCTTCACCATGGCCGCGGCCTAGTTAGCCTTCCCGCAATATGGAGGGTGGAGGTGGTGGCAGGCGGAGACGTACGGCGGTCTGGAGCGAGCGGGGAGGGGAAGTGTACTCGTGCAGAAGAAGAGGGCGATATGTGTAGGTTGGCTGAAGCGGGCGGCCATGGCGACGGCTGCTACGTGGCGGCATGCATGCAGCGCCGTGCGAAGAGGCCACGTACTACGAGCGCCCGGCTCTTCGATTCGTCAGGGTCTCACGGTCGTTGGACTGTGAGACGTGATCAGTTCTCTTCTCGCGCGTGAGTCAAACCACGTGGACACTTCGTGGTATTTTACACTAAAAATTGTGACAGCGAGCATTGCCAGCCAACTACACCTCCATTCCTCACATCCTATACTCTCTCGCTTTCCCTGCGATTATCGCACAGGATGAGGACTATAGGGTAGGCACAAGTCAACTAGGAGCAAGGCAGTAGACGAGCGCTGAGCAGCCATCAGTATCGGCGAACTGGTGAAGGTAGCAGGGTAAGCAATGGCATAAAAAACGGTGTGCAATAGGGAAGCTATGGCCTTTGTAGCCATAGCGAGCATCGACTTGGTGATAAAAACTAGTGCCACATCGGCAATAGTTGGTAGGTCAAAGCGGTCCAGCGGGATAAGGAGTAGCTCTTGGCGTGTTGCTTGGCAGCCCTATGCCACAATGAGCATCAAGTCGAGGATGGAAAAGTGCAACACCGGTAGCAACCGGCGAGGCAGGAAATGATACTACAACAACAAGCAACAGTTGAGCATTTGGCATCGGTAGCCACATAAGTGAATTTAATTCTTAATTCCCAAATCTGAAATCCTCAATTCACACTCTATCAATGTTATGTTAATTTGTAATGGTGAATCATAATTTTTTAAATGTAGCATGTAGAGCATTCAAAAATAAAGAGGAAACATGTAGATTTGAAATCTCCAATTCACAAATCTTTAAATTATTTTAGGAGTTGTCTCTAGTAAGAATAATTTGTACTTTGTGTTTTTTGCTATTGTAAATCTTTATATTTTACATTGAACAATATTTTTGTAACTCTGAACATCTATTCTAGAAATTATGAATATGCCACTGCGGTCAATCCTGGTTGATTTTAAAAGAACAAAATTGAATAGAGTGGCAAAAATGAAATATGTACTGAGATAAGGATGGCATAACGACATTTCATAAATTTTGAGTGGTAGGGATAAAATTTTCCCCGATATAATTGTATCTTTCTGTTTTTTTCAATACGAGGTCTTTAACCCCTGACAGAAAGTTTTAAAATGATTCTCCTGAAGGTGAAAACATGAGGAGAAACGTAAAACCGCCCATTACATATAGGTCCTGTTTGTTTGGATTTTTTCACTGGCTTAAAAACCAAAAAGCTAAAGACTAAACAAACAAGTAGTTTTTTATCTGGATTTTTTAAAAGTCATAAGCCTATATATAACTAAAAACTAAAAGCTACTGGAGAGAGATTTTTTTGGCTTATTGATGATTTGTTTTAGACTAATAACACTAAAGTTAGGTAAAATTACTTACCTCTATCATGTACAAAAGCTGTTAGCTTTTAAGCTATTTAAACCAAAAAGCTAACTGTAAGTTATAAAAAAGAGTTTAAACCTAAATAAATAGGGCCATATATTGTCTTACACTTGTAAGATACTCCGAGATATATACAGAGACACTATAATATTAAAAAGACTAGAAAATTTTTTGCAATGTAATACTACAAGCGTATCATTTTTTTTCATAGAAATTTTTTTCGACGGTGTTCTATTTTTTAAATCGTCGAAATAATGAGCAGAACGGCTGAAAGAACACAAAATTTTTCGTGGCGTAACATGCTGCGCATGCCGTTTTTTCGTTGAAATTTTGCATTTTATTTTTTAAATCGTCGAAATAATGAGCGAAAGCGGATGAAAGGACAAAAAAATTTCATGGCGTAACACGCCAGCGGTATTTTTCAGAGAAAAAATTTTTTTTTCGGCGACGTTTATTTTTAAATCGTCGAAGCGGGAAAAATATAGAGATAGAGTTGTAGAAATATCTCCTTCGATGAATTATTTGGAAAATATTGAGGTCGAAATGGAAAACCGCGATGGGAAAAAGTCTAGAGGGAAAAGGGTGAAAAATTATTAGAGATGACAACCTTCTTTTGTCGAGCTCAACACTCTACGCGTTCGCGAAGTAATAATACATGTTTTAAAAAATATTAGAGATCGACGCGTTCGCGGAGTAATAATACATGTTTTAAAAAATATTAGAAATCGACGCGTTCGTGGAGTAATAATACATGTTTTAAAAATATCGAGATCGAGATGGGAAATTGAAATGGGAAAAAGTCTAGAGATAAAGCCGCACAAATATTTCGGATTTAAAGCGTTTTTTGAAAAAAAAGCGAGAAAGGACATGTTTAAAAAAATATTAGAGACTCGTGGCGTAACACGTCGCGCGTGGCGTTTTTTCGTATGGATTTCTTTTTTCGGCGGCCTTTTATTTTTTAAATCGCAAAAATAATGAGCGAAACGGGGAAAAAGCAGAGAGATAGAGCTGTAGAAATATCTCATTCGACGAATTATTTGAAAAATATTGGAGACCGAGCTAGAAAACCGAGGTAGGGAAAAAGGTGAAAAATTATTAGAGATGACAACCTTCTTTTGTCGAGCTTAACACTATACGCGTTCACGGAGTAATAATACATGTTTAAAAAAATATCAGAGACCGACGCGTTAGTAGAGTAATAATATATGCTCTAAAAATATTAGAGTTCGAGATGAGAAATCGAGGTGGGGAAAAAGTCTAGAGATAGAACGCACACTTATTTCTAGTGACAAAATATTTTTCTGGGAAAAGCGGAGAAAGGACCTAGGCGTAAAGAGTAAGGACACGAATGTTACGTTTTGGACACGTCGCTATCCGAAAAAATTAGAAAAGGGCTTGTTCGCGATTTAAATCTAACGGGAGGTTCTTTTAAGTAAAATAACGCACGAGGACCCGAGCGCGAATTTAGAGAAAAAATCTTGCTCTCTCAAGAAATCGCGAAAAGACCTGTTCGTAATTTACAAAAGGACTAAATTGCGAAAAAAAATTAAGCCTCGAGCCGAGCCGGCTCAAATGCACCAGAGGCGCGAACTTCTTCACTAATACGAGGGGTAGTATTAGGACACTGACCTGAAAAGCTTGCATAAATTTTGAGGCACATTTACACGCGCAAGCGGGAAAACCATTCCCATATGTTTTCTCTACGCGTTCCACTTTTCCTCGTACATCGGGCACCGCGCAATCTCCCTCTCACCGGTGGCCGCCGGCGAGGATGACCGCCCGAGCAAATGTACTACACGGACGCACCACCGTACGTGTAGGTGGGTGTGCAGTCGACATCGTGTACTGCACTTCGCTCTAGCAAACAGCTCCCGAGACGAGCCCACCGCTCACGGGGCTGTGAGGCAGAAAAAATTGCAACCTCTCACACGGCCACGGGTCTGATCTATACGTCCACGTGTCTCCCTCCCACTGGCCGCCACCTTCCTCATCTGCCCCCAGGCTTTGCCCCTTCGTGCCACCCACTGCCTCCGCCGCCTGCTAAACCCCGCACCACCGCTCCCGCCGGCATCACTGGAGGCCTCCCCGTTATGCCATGGCCGTCATCCTCTCCTCCGCCGCGCCAAAGCCGCTGACCTCCCCGCGCGCCCGCGCCCGGAGGCCAAGGACCAGCCACCTCCTCCGCGGAGGCCTCGCGGGCCTCTCCCCGCGCTCGGCCTCCAGCGTGGCGGCGCCGCACTAGCCGCGCTGGTCTCCTACGAGGAGACGCTGCGGCTGTCGAATGATTCCGTCCGGGACGGGGGCGGCGGGTTCGAGTTTGCCCTCCCGGACCTCGGCCTCGACGGGCTTGTGGACTTCGTCACGCGGAACCCGCTCGTCGCCGCCGCCGGCGTCGCAGCAGTCGCCCTGCCGCTGGTCATTTCGCAGGTGCTCGGCGGCGCCTCCAAGCCCTACGGCGTCGTGTCCGCGAGGGCCGCGTACCAGAGGCTGCTCGAGGAGCCCGACGCGCAGCTCGTCGACATCAGGCCGCTCAAGGACGCCCGGGAGGTCGGCTTGCCGGACCTCCAGAAGGCCAAGAAGAAAGCCGTGGCCGTGCCGTACGACGGGGAGGACAAGAACGGCTTCTTGAAGATGCTCGCGCTGAGGATTAAGGACCCCGAGAACACCACATTGATCATCCTTGACAAGTGAGCGCCTCAAAATTTTGTTGGTAGTTGCAATGTGTTGGGTTATTTTCTGTGTCTACTAGTTCTACTTAGCCTATGGTCTGAGTTCATATCAGGGGCAAAAACAACCAATTTTGCTGCATTTCATAACGAACATATAGTTGAAGGAATATTGTTGTGTTAAGTTCTTAAAATCAAAATTAACTGGAAAATCATAATCAGTTTTGCACGTTTTCGTCGACCAAAGTCCAAAGAACTAGTTAGCTGGCTTAAATCATCACAGATATTGTCTTAGTCCTGTAGCTGTTGGTGCTCTACACGTGCTCATTCGCTTATGGATAATGATGCTGTCAGCAGTCAGCACCTAGTTACTGCTTCTAAATTGTGTCGAAGAAGTTGATTCTTGTCAACATTGGCTGTTGATCAAGATGTCACTGATAGAACAGTGAAAAATAAAAGTCACTAGAGATAACGGGAGAAGATGGCTTACATCCAGGAAAAACCAGAAGAGTTCTTGGTCTACTGGATAATTGTGAATATTGTAGATGCAATCATGCAATTGGAAGAACAATGCTTTATTGCAGTGTTATCGTTTCAAGAATGGACATGTGAGTTCCATGAAGTGACAGCACATATTTAGTCCTACACTGTTGCCCTTGAAAATTAACACCAAGCAATGTGATATGCTCAGAATTATCGATGTCCCTGTTCTGAAGAAGAATGAACCTATGTTTAGTACAAGAAATTTGCAAAGGATGGTTGACTTGTCATTCTTCCATCACCAGCACACGATTTGATTTCCTTGTCCTTTCAAACATTTACGTGAACAATATGGAAACCAGGTTTGATGGGAACTCTGAGCTAGTTTCTGAGCTTGTCACAACCAACGGTTACAAAGCTGCTTTCTCAGTGAAGGATGGTGTGGAAGGAAGTCGAGGATGGCTGGTATTTATGCTTTACCTGGCTTGTTTTCTTGGCAAACTAACATTTATATTCACTAAACAAAATGTCACCATTTGCTAGTGTTCTACTGCAGAGCAGTAATATTCCCTGGACTGCTCCTAAGAAGGGATTCAGTTTCGACTTCGGCAATTTATTTGGGGTGAGCTATCAACGTGACCTTGTGCATCTAACTACTACATTTAAATTTTAATTTTCTTTGTATTATATGGTCTCAATGCCATGCTTTCGTTGATTGAAATTTCTCTCTTCAATGCTAACTATGATGTATAAACTTCCAGGATGATTCAGATAGTTTGCCTGTCACAATTGGTCTTGCTGCCGCTACTGGTTTGGGATTACTTGCCTACACAGAGGTTAGCAATACAGGTGCTTTCATGTCTTAAGGAGTTGCTTCCATTTTCTTACAAATCATGTATGATCTATGCTGCAGATAGAGACTGTGCTGCAGTTTTTGGGGTCAGCTGCCATTATCCAGTTGGTGACAAGCAAGCTCTTGTATGCTGAGGTGCATATTTCATTCTTCTCTTCTCAATAGGCTTCGGAGATGTGAAAAGTAACTTTTTTCCTCTATTACAAACTTTGTTCCACTAGACTGACAATCTTTGTTCCTTTAGACTTAAGAAAGTTTTTCTATGACAAACTATTAAACCTATTTGTGCCACATGCAGGACCGAAAGAAGACCCTACAACAGATTGATGAATTCTTTAACAAAAAGGTTGCTCCAAAGGAGCTTGTTGATGAAATTAAGGTAGCTGGCCATCTTCTTGAATATTTGGTGTTTAATGTAATCTTGCTTAATAGATTCATGTTTGCTTCTTATAGAAAGTATGGTGGTGCATGAATCAGTTAATTTATTGTTTAGTTGACTGCTCAGCAGGCATGTCGCAGAAAATAAACTCCATGTACTAAAACCAAATAGGTAACTGGTGTAGCTATGCATTATCTTTGTAATTTTCATTTCTTCTTATCTAGTATCTTTTTGTTGTACACTTCAAGAATGCCAAAAACCAACAGTAGGAAGCATCCATCTGTTGACTCGGACTAGATTTATTGAAAATCTCCCAGTCTAGTTATTGGTTCTTTTCCTGGTTGATATACTCTGGGTCAGGATTTATGGACGATTTGCATTAGTGATGAGTGTTCTTATTGTAATCAGAAACATTATTTCTTACAATTTTATGAAAGAAAAGGAAAAGGTGTTCAAACTTTCCTGTCCTAAATAGCTTTTTTTTTTCCAGAAATCAATCACAACCTTGTTATCAACTATCCATATTACCGTGTCAGTCTGTCAGATACAACTGAATATCGTGTTTTTCCTTATGGTATGGCAAGCAAGATGCACATTGTGCAACTAAAAATGGTCAAGAAATACAATCACACTTTTTTTGACACTTAACAGTTTCTTTTGCCGGTTAATGCTGTACCCACATCTTTGCAAGCTTTCCTTGAAGAGATATGCCATATGCACTAGTTTCCATCTCAATGCTGCCAGGCCGACAACTTCTTACAATTGAACTTTCAGAAACCATTGCACTACGTGAATAAGAGTTTGAAATGCCTTCTTCAGAACTTGAACAAACATGCATTGTTTTTCATAGCAAAGGTTGGTTGTTCAGCGAAACTCATTATTGTTGTGTACAGGAAATCGGGCAGGCTCTGCTGCCTTCATCTGGTGATGCTAAGAGCCAACCAGCACGAACAGAATCAACTCCAGCTTTTGCCACAGCAACCGCTGTGCCAGCAGCAGAAACCAGCACAGAATCGCCTCCTGAAACATCCAGACCTCTTTCACCTTATGCAAATGTAAGTAAGACATCTATACTCCAATGCAATGCCAAGTGAACCTGAAAAATCATGCCACGTTCATCATTCTTCATTGGCAATTCAGTATTCAGATCTCAAACCACCATCCACCCTTTCACCGCTGTCTGTGGAGGCTAAAACCGAGGTGAAGGCTGAGGCCACAGCAACTGAAACCCCCGCAGCAGTTAATTCGGCACCAGTAGCAGAAGGCAGCACAGAATCGCCTCCTTCAACGCCCAGGCCACTTTCACCTTATCCAAATGTAAGCAATTCATTTGAAACTTCATTGCCATATGAACAAATGCAAATCATGCTAATATGCCATGTTCATCATTCTGAATTTGCAATTCCATGTAGTATCCGGATCTCAAACCACCGTCATCCCCTTCGCCGTCGGCACCTTAGGCATGAGCTATGCAAGACGAGTTCATTGTTGATCTTGACGGTGTCGCTACAAGAAACTGGGCCTAGAGGAAACAAAATTGAGTTCATATGGCACTAGCGTCTCAAGAAGAGTATAAGTTGTATGACAGTGTAGTCCTTGCCCATTGGGGCAAGTTTTTCAAGGAGTATATATAAGGTATATCCGATGATCGATCGAGGTGTTCTAATTTTCTTTTTGTACGTGTAAATTGGGAATTACTAGCATTGTGAGTTCGGCTCTTGTACTACTAGACATGTTTGAGTTGTAAATCTGTAATTGATCATGGATTAAAAACATGAAGCCGGAGAGCTTCCAGTTGAGAAGCTTGTTGCAATCTGAAATCGTCTTTGCTTGGTCCGAAAAAAAATTGTGTCTACGCAAGCAGTTTTGAAATGTACAATCTGCGGCATATGCTTTGGAAAACTGGTACATCGATCTGACTTGATGGGCCTCGACCGAGTAAAGTTGAGGAAAATATTCCAGTTTGGTCCGGTAGTTCTTTTGAGACATTTGCATTTGCATTAGGACCAACGAGAATTTATCAGACCAACCGCATTGGGCAAGGCCAGGCTGTTTGAATTTCGTCCAGGTCAACAGTAATTCTAAAACATAAAAAGATTAAAAAAATTAAAAATTAAAAGTTGGGAAAATAGACAAATAAAAATAAGAAAAAGAACTAAAGATTATTATAGAAAAAAGACAGCAAACGTTGGCTACAGAGGCAAGATATGACGGTGAAAATCTATAAGAAAAAAATTCGTGAAAGTTACAAACAATGAAATTGTGCATACATGAAGTTATAATAAAAATAGAAACTAGGAAGATGTATTATTAGTCTAAGATTTCTGATTTTTATTATATTTTCTGTTTTTTCAGTTCCTTCAAAATTACTCAGTCTAGTTATCACACTGTAGGCTTCCTCTTCAAAAAATACATCAAAGTTTAGGTTTATGTTGAGAGCTGGAATTTTCGTTCCGACCCCTATATATATACTGTGCTAGTCCCACAATCAATTACTAGGACATATTTATGTTGTCATACCACATCCATACTCGAGGGAAAAGTAAAATAACACTTAATAGTACACAATCAAAATTAAGTTATAGACAACCAGTTTTATAACAAAGGGGCCAACCGGCCAAATTGGTTCACGTAGCAAAAGAGTGTAGCAGAAGCAAAACAACGAGGTAATAAAATCTAGCTAGTTTGCCTGATCCCGTCACACAGGCAACTGACTGGGTGGTGTCCTTAGCAACTAGTGCCATTATCGCTGAAACCAAATGCATAAAAGTAACTAGGCAACAGATCTTCTTCCACATCCTTCGAATATGTCCAATAAGCAATGGTGAGTATAAAATCATACTCTGCAAGACTTGTAGGCAAATATTATGTAGTATGTATGACTATGTTAACGGAGTGGCTATCCTACCCGGTTTTCTTGTGTTGTGTAAAACGAAATTTTATTTACAATATCGACTACTAGATTTCAAACAGAAAGTTGTAAGAGCATTTAAAATTTGATAAGCAAGTAACAATAGAGCATAAGTAGCTTCATAAACACATGGCTTGCTGACTAAAAACATTAAACCATTGTAAAGACCTTATGTCGGACAAAACGTACATGAATTACCTCATTCATACACTTCCGCACAATTTTGCAAATATAAAACTACTATGGTGGACGATTCAACAAGTTATCCACAGCTAGGGACACAGCTATTCGAATAAATTTTACACTCTGTAGAGGTTATACAACTTTAACCACACGACATAAACATCTCATCATATCAGAGCATGCCACATGATGCCATTGGTATCCGATTTAAAAGTCTATGAAAAAGTGTTTACATTACTTGTCCTAATAACACATTGCACGTTGATGCCCTCTTAGGATATGGAGTACCTCTCCAACACCCTAACAGATAAAAAGTTGCGCTGGTAAGCCTTGAGGTCCTCGCAAAGCTCCTTGGAACATGAACACACTTACCATGTCCACACTAGCCCAAACTCACCTATCAACTACCACCTGTGGTATTACTAGACTCTGGCAACTGTCGAGACTCTTCCTTTTTGGCGTAGAATACTAAAAAGATCTCATGTGCATAATGTACTAGTCCTATGTTTAGTAGCTAGTGTGCACATTTACAACATTGTTATCACATCCATACATTAGTCCAGAATACATTAACACAACATAGTTCTTACAACGTGGTCTAAAGACTAAATTAAAATACAGCGGAAGATACAAAGTCCAGCATTATGCTTTTGCCTAAAATACCACAGGCAATTGACAAGGAGTACACCCTAGAAAAGCTCCTTGATATAATCCTCGTAACCTGCGATGAAGTATATATATTCGGAAATCCCATTTTCTTCGTCCACTAAACCAATAAATAAGTAAGATTGAGTACTTTCGTACTCAGCAAGACTTAAAGTATATCGCAAAAGTATAGTAATTTTAGGTCATGTCAAAGGAGCCTTCTATGGTTATTTTACATAAAATGAATTTGAATATGAATATCAAGTAATAATTTGCAATCCAGAATTTGTAAAAGGAAGTTTGACCGTTATGAAATTAATAAGTATGCAAGCACAAAGTAAATCACAATCCTCCATAAATGTGATTATCATATCATCTCAATGCCAATCACTGGCATATAATCTGAAATAAACACCTTCCAACACATATTTCCAAGTAATCCATTTTTGAAAATATCAAAATTTCTAACTAGTGTTAGCGCACCAAGTATTCTATGACCGCGGGAATAGCTTTTCGAAAAGAATTACACTCTGCAGAGGTGCACAGCTTTACCCACAAAATATAACCGACTTTTTTTGCAAGCTATTAGTACACTTTTTTTGGTGTGCTGCAAAGAATCATAACATAACCGTTACATTATTTAAACCTAATTTTGCACCAGTCTTAGTGACCACAAGCTCTTACTATGTGTAACATCCCGAAAAATATGAAAATAATGTGAAGCGACTCAGCATGCCTTTTAATGCATTTTTGGGATTTCTATTGGATTTATTTGCAATAGAATTTGTTTGCTTCATTTAAATCCCTTTCCCCCAATTTTGAGCATTCTAAACAAACTTATAAAAACTCCAATTAACCTATCCTGAGAAATAATTTTATAAAATACTATAACATCTGAGTTGAATAAATGTAAAGTTTTCACAATTTTTGTACAACATAAAAATGCCTTAAAAATTCAAATATGTTCAAAAACAGCAATTTCCCAGGAATTTTAAATTGAAATCTACAATAGTAAAATAAGTGAAGCCAATAAAAATGGAAACTATATTCGAAGTTCTATATCCACAAAATTTTCTAGAATTTTCTAAATTGCCTGACGCCACGAGAGGACAGCCACAATCTGCCATGCCGAAAATGGGATCTCCGTGCGGCTACAGTGCACCTGCGGAGTGTACTATGGAATGCCCTCGGGTTGCCGTCACTGCCGGTGGGCCGTGCAAGCCAAAGACCCCACTGGCTAGCCACACGCTGTCACCCTCCCTCTCTTCCCTCTCCTCTCCTCCCTCGACGCGATCCGACGCTGTGCCATGCCACGCACGGGCGCGGGCAGAGTGCGCACACCACGCGGCCGCGACTTGCCGACTCTGCATCTGCTCCCTTCTCTGCCTAAAGCCAACCGAAGGCCTTGCCGTTTCTCCAGCTTGCCAGCGCCCTCGGTCCCATCGCCTTGAGCCCGCTCCGCGCCCAGGACACCGAGGGCACGGGGACGCCGGCCGGCGATCACGCCTTCATTCCCTCCTCCACCGGGTGAGCTTGTTGACTGAATGACCGCGTCACAACGTGTTGCCCCCATCAGAAGCAAAAGCCCTCTAGTAATTCGGGATTGTATGCCGCAGGTAGCTGCCTATTCCCAGTCGTCTTCCGCTCAGACCGAACTCCGATGCCGACCGAAGCCACCGGTGGGTTAATTCCAAATTCCTCTTGGCCAGTCCAACTCGTGCATGCCTGTGAGCTAGCGCACACCTGATGCAGCCTCTCATCGCCCGATCAAAGCCAGCACCAAGCGCTTGCCTCCGCCACTGCAGCGTGCCGTTGCCCCATCGGCTCCAGCAACTTCTGGCCAGGACCAAGCTTCCGGTGAGTCCCTGGAGGTCTTCTAGAGCTCATGCACTGCTAATTCCGTGGCCGAATTAGGTTGGTTGTTTGCCACCGTATAGCAGCCTCGCCTCATCGCTTGCCATCACCGCGAGATGAGCTACGACCACCGTCGGACGCCGTGCGGCCGCGGGTGGGAGCGCCTTAGGGTACTCTGCCCATTTCTGGGCCTTCCCTCGGCGCGTCATAGGCGCAGCCTCCGCCGGCAAGCCAGCCGAGCGAGCTCTGCTCACTGCTCTGTTTTGGCGCTGCTAGCACTTGGCCTACAGTAGTTAAACTTGGAAGGTAATGACGCTGCTAATTACCAGGGACAAATTAGGTTCTGTAAATGCCAGCGTAACCCATTCATGCTGTGGGACCCAGGGCATTAAGTAATATTCAAAGTAGTAATTAAGGAAACTCTAATTAAATTCCATTCCAATGCCTAAGTGCAGTCCCAACCCATGGTTTCTATGAGCAATGTCTAGAGGAGAGAGAGAGCGCAATAAATCAATGCATAGTTTCCCAACCTATGGTTTCCATGAGCAGTGTTTAGAGGAGAGAGAGCAATAAACTAATGCATGCACCACAAACACTGCTTGGTCAACGCGCAGCAACGTCCAACCCCGATTTTGCTCGTTTCTTGCGTTTTGATGCTCGCGCCGACCCAGTTTCTTGCATGAGACACGGTTTCTTTGTTTTTCCTTCTCTCCCTTCCTTAATTCCTATGCCACATCAGATTTTTGCTTAGTTGGCAGCGTAATTAATTCTATGGACACCAGCTGAGGTGAAGGGTTGGGACTGCCCTAAGGGCATGTACAAAGGTTGAGCTCGGCTCAATTTCCTAAGCAATCCGTCGCCAAGAGTCGGTTCGCATAAAATTTTGTTTCTAAACTGCTCTTCATTAAATGCCTGATAATTAATTTTATGCATGTGCCTCTTTTATGGTAGGATCAATTGTAAATTTTTGCTATGTGTCTATTGTGTTGCCTCCTTGATGGAATTTGATGGTAACAAATATATAAAATAAGATAGGGTGACAAATTTTTTTAGAGCACATATATATAATAATTCATCACTTCAATAGATAATAAAAATACATAATATGGTGATATCAAGTAAGCCTAATTGTTTCCAAACCGCTTCCATATATGCTCAACTAAATCCTTCTTGAGTTACATATGAGTTGATCAATCGTGAATCGTTGAATTCCTTCGTAGTACCTCAACGAAGCATGGGTTGGTGTTGTTGCTCACTTCCGGTGATAGAACAATCGATGCTCCCGAGTTCTCGTTCAAGTCCAAACAAATTTTAACCCATTTTTTCTCATCTTCAACTATCATATTGTGAAGAATAACATAAGCCACCATTATGTTGACGACGTCGCTTTGTCTCCACAGACGAGCTGGACGACGTACAATGTTAAAGCGCGATTGTAACACACCAAAGGCTCGTTCAACATCTTTCCTTGCGCTTTCTTGACGAGTTGCGAATAATTTATCTTTGGGTGTCTGAGCAAGTGGTATTGTTTTCATGAATGCTGCCCAATTTGGATAAATTCCATCGGCAAGGTAGTATCCCGTGTCATATTGCCTCCCGTTTACAGTAAACTGTACACGAGGGGCTTTCCCTTTCAATGCTTCAATAAATAACGGTGAGTTGTTTAATACGTTGATGTTGTTGTTGGACCCTGCAGTACCAAAAAATGCATGCCATATTCGGAGATCTTGCGACGCTACCGCTTCGAGTATCATAGTAGGGACACCCTTGTCACCACGAACAAATTGGCCCCGCCATGCGACTAGGCAATTCTCCCATGCCCAATGCATACAATCTATGCTTCCTAACATACCAGGAAAACAACGGGACTCGGCAACCTGTAGTAACTGTTCCATCTCGTCGCTTCTAGGAGCTCGTAAATACTCTTTGCCAAACTTTTCAATAACTCCTTTGGCAAATTTTCCCAAGCACTCCAAAGATGTGCTAGTACCAATCTTTAATACCTCGTCAAGTTGGTCCGCGGGGGTTCCATATGCTAGCATACGGATGGCCACCGTACACTTCTGAAGTGGTGAATTGCCTGCTCTGCCAGTGGCATCCAACCTATTAGTGAGAAATGGAGACCATTCACTAAGTTCACTCACAATTCGCATGAAGAGAGGCCTCCTCATCCGAAACCTCCTACGAAACATTTCGTCAGTGTAGATAGGAGATTCAGAGAAGTAGTTGGCCACAAGATCCTCATGTCCAGCTTCACGATTCCTTGGTATGTAACGCCTGGTACCATATTGCCGATGACGTCGAGATGGCTCCAATGCTTCTCCTTCTCTTTTCGCCTTCAACTTGTGAAGAATCCGCTCAGCATGTGCATCTATAAACATCGACTCGGCGGCTATGAAATCCTCCATGCTGTAAACAGCCATAGGATCATTGTCGTCGAGGTCAGCGTCGATGTCGGTGTGATTGTCGTCGAGGTCGGTAGCGCTAGTGTCTGTGTCATTGTCATCGGGGTCGTCGTCGGCATCACTGTCAGTGGCGACATCAGAGTGGGATGTATCTAGATTACTTGACATTTTCTGTATGTGTGGTGTGGTGTGGTGTGGTGTGGAGAAATAGATTAGGTTTTATAGGTGGAGATAGTAAACAGTCACTAAAATTCAGAACCATTCACATGGCATGCAACTATACACATTGACAATCAACCATTCACACGACATACAACAATTCACATGGACAATCAACCATTCACACGGCATGCAACCATTCACATGGACCATTCACACATTCTGGTATTCACACGGCAACTATTCACACGCCAAACTTAATTGCAGACTGCAAAATATAAAGAGTGCTAGATGAGCAATTTGAGTACTTGAGCACATCCAAGCAAGTTAGCTGCCCACAAGCTCACAAAATTACTAAAACGCAAATTTTGCCAATGGAATTGTTCAAAACTGACAACTCCTAGAAAGGAAGAACTAATGACAGACGTATTTGAACTATTGCTCACTATTCAGAGCTTGAGATATCTCTTCAGCCTGATAGAATTATCTTCCTTCTTGTTTATCTGCCACCAAAACTTGTTGGATGGTTTAATGGCATGGCTGGAAGAAGTATCAAGACAACAACAACCATGTGATATTCATTTTTTGACAACAACAACTTCCATTACATATTTATTACACTTTCTCTATCAATCTAATCATCACATGTACGGGAGCTTTAGCCTTTCACCCAACAACATATGGATAATGTTATGCATTTGCTACTTAAATAATATGTCCCATGAGTCGGGACAGTCCTGTAGAGATCCACCATTTTCCTCTGGATCTTCTCCCATGTCATTTGGTTTGTCCTCATTAGATTCCAACTCCAAGACCTATAAAAATGTTGTAAGAGAACATATTTTAGCAGAAAAACAGAATTTCAGGAACATCAACAATTGAATACGTGTGCAAGATAAAGTGAGGTCAGAACCTGACACACAAGTAGATGCTTTTGGTACTGAAGCTTCGCAACTCGCTCCTTCAGTTCAGTGACGTAAGCTCTGATGCTTCTAACATTCTCTTCGGTAGCATTTTGGAACATCTTCTGCATTTTTTTCATATTCATAGAGCTAGATCGCCTATAGCGTGGCATTTCATCACGTGAAGATATATCTTCTGCATTTTTTAGTTCTACCAATTCCAATTCTATCTGCAAGGAACACTTGGTTAGACCAATTAAAAAATGATAATGATTTCTAGTATTCAGTGAATCTTTGAAAGTCAAAGGTAAGCATTTCATCCTTGGTCAGAGACTACCTGTTTAATTTTTCTATCCCTTTCCATTATGATGATCTCAAAAGAGGAGGCATGGTCAAGGGTTCTCAGCTCAGCCTCCAGTCTAGCTACTTCCATTTGAAGGTGCTTAACCAATTGCTTATCTGATACCTGTATGGACCATGGAATGTTGAATTGCATATAGATTAACGTAATTCAACAACTAATGGACAAGGAAATGCTGTCTCACAGTTACAACTCTTACCATATTGCCGTATTTGTAACCTCCTTGGTGCAGGTTGCAAACAATAGAGTATTTCTAGATTGCTCTACATGTGTTAGGGCTGGGCTCATGGTACATATGATGGCTGTTCTTGCATTTCCACCCAAAGAATGTTGCAAAATATGTGTGAGTTTTGAATCTTGATAGGGTACATGTCCAGTTCTTTTCTCTGAGCTGCAATGGAAATTTACGATTAGTTTGTTCAAAGTTCAAAATAAAGATGGGCTTTTTTCGTGAGGCTTGCCTGTTCAAACCAAGAAACCATAAAAATACCATATATTTTCTTGCTCACATAATCTGAATGCTAACTGCTTGTACACTTATACATCCCAGCAATTGTATGCGTTGCAAAAGAACACGACAATTTCTGCAACATGGATAGCCAATTTTGCATCGTACAAATTTATTTTTACATTGATTAACTAGCTATTGATTCTATCATCTAACTCATCCCTAAATTTTGTTTATTCTAAATTGGAACTTATTTCTAGATTGTTGACAAGTCCACTTGGAAAAATAAATGGAGGAGCAAACTGAAGTTAATGCAATAACCATATCCATTTAGCAGTTATTTAACATAGTACATATTGGTAATCTACAAGATATCCCAGTATAGGATATATCTGCATTGTTCATCTGTCTATTAATTCTAAGGTTAGAAACCAAAAAAAAATTTGAAGATAACAACAAATGAGTTGAATTAAATGCAACATTCATCTAGCAATTTAGTTTAACATGGTGATTTCATGCCCTTGCAACATGTAACTAACAATTATTATTTCTCACATACCAAAAGCTACTCATGTACCAAAAAACCCCTAATCCCCGAGTTTTGACTTTCAGTCATTTAGCCAACGGATTAAGTTCTATTCCTGTTCATCTGATGAATTTCATTAGCACTTTCTCTGTGCACTTCTCTACAAATTCGTTAGGACTAAGGTACCACACTAGCATTCTTAGATCATTAAACAACTAATGATAGCAACTAGAATTAAGACTAATGCACTTTTGCCACAAATACAAGCAAGCACTTGTATATTGATGAAGTCACCAATAGCCAGTATTACTCTCTCCGTTTGAGAAGCCAGCTCTCTTGTTGGTGACAAGATCAATGCTTGAACTCTAGAAAACGAGAACAAAAGAATGCTATACCTAGTATCAACTTGAGCTTTACTCTTCTGGAACAAATGGTATGTATGTTACAGAAAGGTGATGCCTTACAGGGGGAAATTCCACTAAAAGATGGTGAATCATAATAACAGCACAGGAATTTGGACTAACAGGCACAAGGACTCCAACGACGACAACAACAACAGGGAACAAAATGTCCTATTTTATTCATATCGCAATCTCGTACCCTTTTGAACAATACGCCAGTTCAATCACTGCATTGTGTCTCTCAACGAGAGATCCTCTAATGTTGCTTTCAAGCACTGTAATTTAACAGTACATTTAGTTGTCTATTCCAATCACTTGTGCTCCCATCTACTTAAGACATAGCCAACAAATCTAGATACACAGGATGTTTACCGTTGAACTAATTGGAACTATTCTAACAATTGATGGGAACACACCATTTAAAGACACTGAAACATTGAAGTGCCGAAAAAGTGAGGGAACTGAAACAAAATCACAGGCTATTAGACATAACCAACAAATCATATATCTTCCAACTAGAATTTAGGCAGGGACCTAAGAACTATTCTATTAATCACATATGTCAACGAAATTCCTTCCTTGTATGGATTTAGCATCGGGCACTAGGGAACTTAATATAAGGAATTGGAAAACAATTTCAAAAATTGAACTAATTGGAAAATTGTGATTTTGTTCTTACCAATTCTGCAAATTCTAGGAGACAGGGCTACCAAAATGATATCCAGAGGGAGGAGGAAAGGCACTAGCAGCATTGGGCGCATTGGCGGAGGTGGAGTTGGTGCCTGGAGATGATTGGGTATCGAGCGCGCCTAGCGGTGAAGGCACCAGTGGCGGGCATGTCGTCTTCTTGTGCCTGCTACTCATCCTTGATTATGGCGTGCACCAAATCGCGAGCACCAGAAGCTCAACAAGCCCGGGGTGGGTGGCGGAGGAGAGGTGGGGAGGGCAGCGGTGGAGAGGAAGCAAGGGAGGGGCGGCGGCGGAGGAGAGGAAGCAAGCGGGGAGGGGCGGCGGCGGATGAGAGGAAGAAGGGCGGGCGGTGGTGGCGGAGAGGAAGCAGAGGGCAGGCACGGAGAGGAAGCAGGCGCAGGTGGCGCTAGAGGAGGAAGCGAGGGTGGGCGGGCAGCGGGGAAACGAAGGCGCACGAGGGGAAACGAAGCTGCACGCGAGAGGAAAGGGTGGGCGACACAGTGGGGGAAACGAAGGCACGCGAGGGGAAAAGACGTAGTGGATTACGTGAGGAGGCGCTAGGGCCGGCTAGCTCTCCAAGGGGCGACTCTAGCGTTGAAGTTTTTTCGATCCCCACACCAAGAGATGATGCTACTCGAAACATTGTTGTCTCTCTCTCCTTCTCATCTCTTCCCTCCATGTCAGCTTCCCTGTATATGTGGCAATTTTTAGGGTCAGCAATAAATGCCCATTGTACATGCCCTAAGTCGCTTGCAATAGGGACACACGCATAAGATTAGGAGCCAACTACGTCCATAGAGTTGGTCCACTAACAAACGGGCCCAAGGCCATTAGCCAGCTAATAAAATGCTTAACCGAGCAGTACGCCTCTTTAAAAAGCACAAATACGTCGCCCAAACCTGAAAACGTACTTTGTAGAACACATTTTCTCCAAACGAGCTAGAATACGTTAACTAAGAGCGAAGTCGTAATTTTGTAGTTCATGATTTCTTTATGCAAATTCCGGAACTGTTGGCCAAATAATAGAAACATATTCCTAGCTTACGCCTTGGACATCGCCTAGGCACATGCGCTAATAGAAATAAATTTTGAGAACGAATTATTTACCTATTGGAAATCAGTAAACTTAAAAAAACATAACTAATTAATGACAACTCCTTTTTAGGTGAAGCCAATTTTGTTAGACTCTAAATAATATTCACTTTTATTTATAATAATAATAACAATAATAATAATAATAATAATAATAATAAAAGTTGCACAAATTAGTTGTGATGTAATAAATAGTAAGAATTGACAATTTTGTTAATTTTCACCTATGGAATATTAAAAATACATAGCTTCTACATACGACATCAAAATGAAGTGAAACCTTTTGCAAAATTTATGATAAATCATGCTCTATCTTCTGAGTAAATTTTATGTGTTTTTGAGTATGTTACATTCTGAGGTTTTGTCGGTATTTATTTGCAGCTTTATGTTTTATTACCTAGATGGCACTGCTTGTGAAACCTTTGACGAACAAGACCACAAACAGGAGCAACACCACGAATTGGAGTAGTACCTTGATCAGAAGCAAGGTAAGCACCCTCCTTTGATCCTTTTGATCCTATTATTTTACAGTGTCTATGTTGTTTTATCAAAACTATTATGCATGCGCTATATTCAATAAACATTGCTATATTGTGAGGACTGGTCGACATATTCCTAAATTTATAATATTTTCATAATAAACATTGGCATGTGAACCTTGTAAACCCTAAGTGATGTTTAGACATTATATGAAATGTCAAATGGGTATAATCGAGTGTTTACATGCATTTGCTTAGTTATGCTATAGAAATTGGAAAAACAGATAGATGGTTATGCTATTTGTTCAAAAATTGAAAAATGTTGGACATATTAGGAATTTTGGTTCTATTATTTTGATATAAAATTGAAAATAAAACTTATGATTTAGACATGGGTGAGATACTATTTAAATTTGAGGTGTGAGGAGGGACCTCACATGTAGATAGGGGGACATCCTTGCGGGGTCAATTAAGGACCGAACTTGATGCTATCACCTAAGTAAATAAGTGCAATCACATGTGCTAGTATGGGATATAGTCTTAGCTTAGTAAATTAGTTGGGTATAGTCTTGTATTTTGGTAGACCAAAATAGTAATGGCAAATAGGGGGTACGGTATTGCTCAAAGGTGCTTCCTTCACCGAGGTGTTCAGATCAAAGCATGTTTGATACAACGGTGTATGCCTTACAATGGGGGAAGGATGCGATGAGGCATAAACCATTGTTAGTATTGTGTGTATAGGTCTAGATTTCTGGCGCCATAGCAAGGGTTTATCATCATCAGGCTGGTGCAAGGCTAGGCTCTAGCTAGTTGAACGGTTTTGTCACAGTCTAGCAAATTGGGTACCGTAGGTATCGCAAGGCATGGTTGACATGATTGCTAGAATGTGTCATGTGGGTAAAGTGTACCCTCTCTATAGAGATTTAATCTAATTAATTAGCCATACTCGCGGTCATAAGCAATTAGGGGAAATAATATCAATTATAGCTTTGTCTTCGCAAAAATTTTGGAATATATGGTGTGACAGGTTGGTGTAACTAAGAGCTAGGGTTAGCTGAAGTTTACTCGCTATTTGTGGCCATAGAGGGTCATGAAATAATGGAAATATACTTTATTTACTGTTATTAGTTTCATATCAATTTTTCATTTCAAAATTGCGATACCATTTGATGAACTACTTTCTTGTAAATAAAATTTGCCTTATGCTAAAAATAAAACTTAGTGTAGATGCTTGATTCCTTGGACTAACCTTGCTTGTAAATTATTTCCATACACTAAAGTCTTGTAAATATATACATGTACTCATCATTGCTCAATTTACAATATTTAGATGAAGGTACAGATGATGTTCCCGAGGACTCTTACTTCGCACCAAGGTCCGACGACTACTTGGATGGGTGAACTAGAGCTCTTCCTAGTCGGTTGCCTCTAGGTTTTGGATGGGCATACCAGCATCTCTACTTTTGGTTTATGAGTTTATTCCACTACAATTTACTTTTGTGTGTAATATTTAGTCAATCGGCCATGTACTTGTAATATTAAGTAGTTGTAATAGCACTCTAGTTTTACTATTATGCTATGTTAATGCTTAGATATGTGTATGTGTGATGACACTTCTCGAATGCGGGATATGTAGACACTAGGCTTTGATCTTGGGAACTAGCATTGGCCACATATCCGAATACATGAAATTGTTCTCAACCGCCCTATGCGTGGACACGTGCGACTGTCGTTCCTTGTCTATTGCAACATACACCCTTCGGTGGGTGTGGGTGATACTAAGGTTCTGAGGTAGTTGGCATACGCTACACTTGGAAGGGTTGGTTTGAATCCCAATATGGTTTTTCAGAAAAGAATTGGAAATCTCTTGGATGCATAAGTGTGTATAGTGCGACTGAGTGGCTCTTGTTCGGTTGAGTGTGAGCCATCTGGGACTATTGGTGGCAGTGGACATACACTTAAGTGGAGTATGGGTGTCATCTCTAGTCCAACGCATGAGTGAGGTTTGATTCATATTTTAAATTAGAGCAAGAATCATATTTATTAAGCAATAGGTGCAAACTTCTTTTATTTTCGCTCATTTTTATAGAGACATAGGCTCATGATTTTTGGGAGTTTTAGGCTCTAGTTTTACCTAGTTTTGAATTTGTTTACAAAAGTTATTCAATTTTGAATAATGCACGCATTGAATATTAACCCTATTTAAAGTTTAGTTTAAACTAGAAAAAAATCAAATATTTTTCATATATAAGTTTCTTATGGTCTCTGGAGTTTTTATAAATTTGTAATAGTACATATCCTAGGTTTCATTCAAATTTCAAATTCAAATATTGAAATAGAAGTCAAAAATTACATATTTTTTTGCATATTCAGAAAGGTCATGATTTTAGACAAATTTAGAAACTAGTTTCACTAAATTTGAAGCTAGGATGCAAAAGATATAAGCATTTGAAATTGGTAGGTTTGAAAAATGGCTGGAAAATGAAAAATACGCTTTGCACAAAATGAAGCATATTCTGGTTTTGAATCAGTTTCAACGTGTTATGCATAGACTGACATCCTGGTCCCACTCCATACAAAGCCGTAGCAATCACTACTACAGTCTGCCTCATCTGCGACCTCCCATCATTGCCGGGTAGGTATGAGCCGGCAGTGATAACATTATCACTGCCGGTTCTAACTTCAATCGGCAATGATAATATTATCACCGCCGGTTCTAACTTCGGCAAAGTGATAAGAATAGTATAAATTTCTGCAGAATGGAGGCAATATCATTGCCGATTTAATAGAGAACCGACAGTGATAAGAAGATATCACCGCGGTTATATATAAACCGTAGTGATTTATCATTGCCGATTCTATAGTAAAGCCGGCGATGATAAGACCATTTTCACCGCCGCTTTACTATAGAACCGGCAAATGGTATTATCGTTCCCCATTATTACTTCGATATGAACATAAGAAACATTGTAATTTATCTCGCATGTAACATATGAAAGCATAATTAGTTAAAAAACAGAACATATGAAAGCAAAATTTTAATTTGCGAGATATGTATTAATTAAAATACGAACATTTACAAAACATAATTAGGTATATCGTCTATTATTACATATTTAGTCCTAATTATAATAGGCCAATGGCGCCAAGCCCTATATCCAAAAGTCGTCATTGTCCTCCTCCTCCTCGTCATGGGAGCTGCTGTTTGATGACTGATCGGAGTTGCGGCGGTGCTCGTCCTCCTTCTCCTCCGAATCCGATTCGGTGGCGGAGTTGGTCTTTCCCCAACACCGCAGTTCCTCGCCGCCGTCGATGTCGTCGTCGTCGCCCTCCTCCTCCTTTGCCTCCTCTTCCTCCTCCTCCTTCTCCTCCTCCTCCTTCTTGTAACATCCCGGCACCCTGTGCCCTGAATGCTACACCCTCACGAACCCAACGGATAGCACCAGGCACTAGAACAATTTAGCCTTACAACTAAATTGATTAGCAACAAACTGAAAATTATTAGAAATTTCGGCAGCACCTCCCCTAACTCTAGGACATCCACTCAGCAGACAGAAGATAGCATTTAACATAACAATATAATAAGCAACTAAAGGAACCGATCAAGCACGAAATAACTCCCACAAACTTAATTATTACAAAACATGAGCTCAATAAGTTTGAAAGCACAAGGGCTAAACTGAAACTATGGTGATAAGCCGTGACGTGCTACTACTCCCATCCCAACATGCTGACTTCAGGGAACCTACATACATTTACAAAAAGAAACGTGAGTCGAAGACTCAGCAAGTACAACAAAGTAGAAATATCACTTTCAATTAACATGTGTAGATCATAAACATGTCCATATTTTGGAATACTAAATTACACATATAATAGAAAGAAGAAATCACTATTAGTTACCTCATCAACTACCTTGTTCACGAATTTCACATACCTCATTAGACAATATTGAACGAGTACACGACCCGATCCATTCTTAACCTGTAATTCACCTTCAACCCAAAGGTCATCTGCTGCCATTCACCATTAGCTTTACCATGCAATGCATCCAACAAAACATATACAAGGAATTTGGCACGCAACTTACTTAAACAATTTTGGGGAAATTACCTCCACACCTTACCACTCACTACAAGAGCCATTACGTGCAACACCATGCAATGCAAACATGCGGGAATGCTCAAGTGCAATTGTCATGAATAAAAATGCAACCTTCATTCATTTCCAATCATAGCATAGTCGTATTTAACTGTGGAAACACATCCACTAGTTTTCACGTACATAACTTAATACTTACTTTTGTTTATTCAAACTCATGATTAGATAAAAACAAGGGGTACAGCGCAATAAGCTCTACAAAGTGGACGAGATCACACAACAAGCGTGCGGGGTCACACAACATGCATCGCACTCCACTTGCATCATCGTCACATATTTAACATTTTAGACCTATTACCGATTATAGTCATACTCCTTAGCACAATCAACACAATTGCTCTTACGTGCAGCCTCAAGGTAAGGAAACTAATCACATGGTTAGAATGATTGGACCATACTCATGAACCAGACTCCAAAGCCCATACTAGTATACTTTCTTAATCAATGCACTGGCCAAAAGCCCCGTTCTCAACGAAAATTTCCTCTAATTGCACAGAACAATAATTATAAGAGGAAGCAGCACGTAGTAACGCACAAGCTTACTCATAACAAGACGATTTAACCGATAGCATTTGCACAGAGTACCAAAACAGGAATGATCACTTAAAGATATTGAGTAAAATCTTGAGTGCTTTCAATATTAAATATCGCCGATTAAACTTATTGTTCTACCATTCATTTTCCAAAAGCCTACTTTCAACCATAATTCATCTGAATTTGCAGAGCAATAAATGAAATAGGAAGCATCGTTTATTATAAAATAGGAAATATCACATAATATAAAACAGGAAGTATCACCTATTACTCACGCCATAACCAACCCCACGATGTACTTGCCTTTAACCGGGAAGAATGGGTAGCAAGAGGTTGCGCCACCCTCTGCGGTCGCGATCTCTTTTCTTCTTCTTCGGACAACTAGCGAGGCCAAAAGGTGCAAGGCATTTATTCATCCTTTGACAAGCGTAATAGTAAGTGGAAGCTACACTTAGCATTTTTTAGGTATGCGTGAGGAGTAATGGCAGCCATACTTATTGGATTAGTGCATACAAATGCTATATTGATCAAGGCTACTAATAATCTAAACATCTAACTTGGTTGGAAGAAAAGAAATAATTGAATAAGCAGGCTCATGAGCAAGCATTTCAACCATTATACCTACAACATAAACACCGAGCTTATGATCAACAATCTACAAAATTAGATACCTTAGTACCCTCATTTGGGTTGAACATAACAAGTGGATCAGACTATATGCACAATATATATATATATATATATATATATATATATATACTTTCATTCATCAATTGATTCAAGAAAATTTGAAAGGCATGGTGGGTCAAAGCATATTGACATCTATTCATGCATGTATCTTCTTAGCAAATCACAGCACAAGCATGTATGAAAATGCACACATATCAAATTAGCAAACTTATCACATTTCCTAAGCTCCATTCCAATAATAAAGCACACGCATACATAAATGAATTGAATCAAACATCAAAACATTAATATCTTTTCATCTGAGCCTCGCAACCCTTACCACATATTGTTGCAAAACACAAACATTCATTCCAATCTCTCTGCCTTGAGTTCTCAAAATCATGTATGAATATGCGCATATATATATATATACATATAGACTTCATACTCGCAATGCTCAGACAACAAATAACCTTATGATTTATAAAATCAAACAAATCAAAAACTCAAGCATACAAAAATCAATTCATTCTCATGAAAACCTAGCTAGGCATTTCATCAAGCACCTGGCATTCACAAAGAAACTAACACCTCAATTTCAGTTTTGCTTGAGTTCTCACCACAAGAATGCATGGGGAGGCACTTCGGCCGAAGGGGAGGGGGAGTCGCCACCGCCACCGGCGGAAGGCTTCTTCTTCTTGCTGGACTCTTGGGAGGAGGCGCATGGCTGCTGGGCAAGGCGCCAGGGGAGGGAGCGACAGGGGCTGGAGGCGCCAGGGAGGTCTTCAGTGGGGAGAGCAGAGCCAGGAGGTCTTGGTGGGGAGAGCAGACGCGCCAGGAGAGGAGTCTCGTCTGCCTGCTTCTTGTGCTTGTGGCCGGCTAGGAGGGAGACCAGGGGAGGAATCGCCAGGGGAGGCAAAGTTGGAGGTACTTGGTCGGTCTTTGGCCAGAGCTTCTCTTGGCTTGTTGCCTTCTTCACTTGGTTGCTGGCTGCTGGCTGCTTCAGGGGGCGCCGAGCAGGAAAGGCTCAGGAGGGAGCCAGGGAGGGAAAGAGAGGCGACGGCCGGTAGGGGCGGCGTCGATTCTTGCTTAACCGGTTGAGTCTTCTTCTTGCCTCTCTGCCGCCGAGCCAGGAGAAGAAATGGGCTGTGCACGGGAGGGGAAAAGAGGAGCCAGGAGCTGGCGCTTGGATATTTTGGGGAAGAATGCAGCCCACACAAGATTTTAGCCACACATGAAAAAAGGTGAGGAGTGGTGGGTGGGGAGGGGAAATTCCAACAATACCCCTTCCGCACAGGACTATTTTCCATCCTAACACCCCTAAATGGGCCAACCATCCCCGAAAATACCTGCCGAACGGCCAAAATGCTCCCGGCGGAAGGTCAAAAATTTGGAGCGAGGCGCTGCAGTATTACACTCTCCCCCCTTAAAGGAATTCGACCCCGAATTCGACGAATGCCAACTGAGCAAAGCAAAGACACAAGGCCTTAAACTTCTTTACCAACCCAAAACACCCACGCAAAACTCCAATGGCTTCAAACGATGAACCAAAACACCTCAAATCCAACGATTAACAAAGCGATTTGGCTTAGCTCAATTAAGTGCAGCTTCTCACGCAAGAACTCAGCCAAAGTCAATCAATAGGCCAAAATCCCAAAGGACGACTGCCCAAGGTAAATGCTCACTACAGAACATTACACAGCAATTAAGAAATCCTTCGCTACAACCATCTTAACCCAAAAGTGGAGTCACATACTAGAAATGATGACGTAATTACCATCAACTTCCAAGTAGTTCATTAATAAGGGTTAAACAAGCACCACCAAGGAACCACACCAAAAGTAAAATCCTCAATTAACATCCACCCAATATCCCTCGATTCTTTTAAGCAAAACAACCACTATCATCCTCTTCAAATAATGTGTTAAAATACACACCAAGGAAACTCACTTTCAAGAGAAACATTGCATTGAACTTTTATCATCTCAACTTCACAACTTCACAGTTATCATCTCAAATCCATGCAATGCAGTGCAATGAAATGCTAAATGATGCAACGCAACTATGCTTTCATTCACATAATATTTCATGGTACATGATGCATTATGCATGTCTCATCTCTTCTTTAGCACATACCGGTATTGCCGAGCACCACCCGTTGATGCGTGCCCTCAAACCCAACCATGCATGTCTCATCTCTTCTTTAGCACATACCGGTATTGCCGAGCACCACCCGTCGATGCGTGCCCTCAAACCCAACCATCCCGTGGAAGGGGCCTGCTGAAACAGGACTTGCCCGCTACCTAGTAGCGGGTCCTACACTTAACACCGCTCCCATCCACGCTAGTGGATGGGACTACGGGGTAGGAAATCCGAGCACACTGGATTAGTCATACATTCCGTATGACTTTCTCACCGCCCTAGCTCAATGCACTTTTCATGAATGCACATATGCAAATGCTATTCCTCACATTCATATCCATATTCTTAATACTCATATCCGCATTCCCAACTCTCATTTTCATATTCTCAACATTCATTTTCATATTCTCGACACTCATACCTACATGGTCACAATTATCATTAATACTCCCGTTAAAGTCATAATCCATTTTCATGATCGCCAAATCATCTATTCTTATTAATCCAACCTCCTTACTTCATTATTCACATTATCCTGTCATACTAGTGATAATAGTATGATATCCCAAATGATAGCTCTTCATAATCGCAAAGTATCATGACATTCAACTTTCGACACGAATCATTTCAATCAACGATGCACTTGCATAAAATTACTTAACCTTTTCATCAAAAGACACTTACCCTACTAGACGTGCTTATAAACACAAATGCAATCATAGCGTAAGCATATACATAACACAAGCAATCTGTACCCATAACCATCCCATTCTTCCTCAAAAGAAAAGGAAACTCGTTCCCAACAAAACCACTTCACCCATAGAATCACTTACAAAACATCCACCAAATTCATACTTTGAAATACTCGCCAACACATTACACAACTCTAATCAAACCCGGCTCTAGCCATTAAATGTTTCAGTTTCTCCAAATCCTAGAAAGCACACAGGTTTGAACGGAAGTTACAAAACCCAATCTTCCTTTACTTTCCTTCGCTTATTCATATACCACCACTAGTCAAATTCCATAGATAAACTCCCCGATAGACATTTTCCCAAGACCAAAAAAAACCCCCATCATTCATACAACCCTTCCATATACTCATGCTTTAAATTTCACCCCGATTGAATCATTTTGTCGATCCACCATTTAATTGACTCATCAGCAACATAAATCAACAACTCTCATGCCTTTGTACTAATATACTCCTAAGATTTTACATCAACATCTTACGATAATAAATTCATCCATAGAAGATGCTAGACCCTCTCAATCATGATCAATACTAGATTTACTAGGAACACAAATCTTGAATTTCCATTCAATTCCACGACTCACGACCATTGCAAAAACTCTAATCAACCTTTCACTTTAGAATCAAATACCATTCTAGGTAATCATCCTATACCCTACAATAAATTTGGTTGTCTTTAAATAACCACAATTCTTAAGCATGAGCAACAACAAAAACGTCTTTGTTCCCAGAAAAACTCAACCTTTAAAGAAAACCACGATTATTAAGCATGGATAGCAGCAGAAACCATCTTTCCTTCCAAAAGAAAAACACAATCATAAATCTCCAAAGAATTCGACTCTCGAATTACCAAACTCTGACGGGAAACAATTCCTTAAACAAATCTGAAGATTTACAACTTCCAAGAAGGAGGATAGATACAAGGGGAAAACTAAATGACCACCCATGTCCTTCCCGATAAAACCTTAACACCAAAGATCCACACAACTTAAGTTTTACACCAAATAAACTTCAATAACTTTCTTAAATGGAGAGAACAGCATCTACAATAGTTTTCTCTACAAGGCAACCCACGATAACCAACAAAACCAAAGAAACCAACGAAATCGAACTCCAGAACAGTAAAAGAAATCCGAAAGGATTCCACACCAAACTTTCCTCTTTGCCTCCAAAGGAATGAAGCCCAAAAGAAACCGACCTTCTCCACTCACTCTCTAAACTACGTCACAACAAACGACGACCCCCACCTCGAGAGGTTCCCAAACTTCCGGTGGTGGCCCTACCCAGCCACAACCACCAACACAGCCTCTTCCACGGCCACACCAACAACCAAGGCCCTTAACAAGGTCAAAAGCACGAAGGCGAAAACATAACAATTCAAACAATCCATTTACAATCTAAGCAATATGCAACAATAATTTAACATGCAATCATCAAAGCTTAAATGCAACATTTAAGCGTAATGCAATGATACCCATCCCTTCCTGCTGTGCACCAGAGTGTGTCAAGTTTTAAATTAATGAACCACACTATTCCAGATTTTTAAGATTATTGCCCTGGGGCCAAATTTTAAAAGTAAATCCTAAACCATGTTTCTAATTCCATCAAGCAAAATTTTATTTACTCTAGAGTAAACTACTAAATTCACAAACCACGGACCTAACGCCCGCTCTGATACCAACTGTAACATCCCGGCACCCCGTGCCCTGAATGCTACACCCTCACGAACCCAACGGATAGCACCAGGCACTAGAACAATTTAGCCTTACAACTAAATTGATTAGCAACAAACTGAAAATTATTAGAAATTTTTGACACCTCCCTAACTCTAGGACATCCACTCAGTGAGATGAGAAGATAGCATTTAACATAACAATATAATAAGCAACTAAAGGAACCGATCAACACGAAATAACTCCCACAAACTTAATTATTACAAAACATGAGCTCAATAAGTTTGAAAGCACAAGGGCTAAACTGAAACTATGGTGATAAGCCGTGACGTGCTACTACTCCCATCCCAAAGATGCCGACTTGAGGAACCTACATACATTTACAAAAAGAAACGTGAGTCAAGACTCGCAAGTACAACAAAGTAGAAATATCACTTTCAATTAACATGTGTAGATCATAAACATGTCCATATTTTGGAATACTAAATTACACATATAATAGAAAGAAGAAATCACTATTAGTTACCTCATCAACTACCTTGTTCATGAATTTCACATACCTCATTAGACAATATTGAACGAGTACACGACCCGATCCATTCTTAACCTGTAATTCACCTTCAACCCAAAGGTCATCTGATGTCATTCACCATTAGCTTTACCATGCAATGCATCCAACAAAACATATACAAGGAATTTGGCACGCAACTTACTTAAACAATTTTGGGGAAATTACCTCCACACCTTACCACTCACTACAAGAGCCATTACGTCTTTGGAGGTGCTTTGCCGGTCAAGGCTTTGTTGCTTCTATTTCTTATTTGTTGCCTTCTTATTTGAAATTCTTTGCTACTTCAATGAGGGGACGCCGAGCCAGGGAAAGGCTCCGGAGGAGGGAGCCAGGAGGAAAGAGAGGCGGTGGCCGGCAGGGGCGGCGTCGACTGCTTCAAGCCGGTTGGTCTTGCTGTTGCCTCTCTTGTGCCGAGCCAGGAGAAGAAATGGGCTGCGCACGGGAGGGGAAAAGAGGAGCCAGGAGCTGGCGCTTGGATATTTTGGGGAAGAATGCAGCCCACACAAGATTTTAGCCACACATGAAAAAAGGTGAGGAGAGGTGGGTGGGGAGGGGAAATTCCAACAATACCCCTTCCGCACAGGACTATTTTCCACCCTAACACCCCTAAATGGGCCAACCATCCCCGAAAATACCAGCCGAACGGCCAAAATGCTCCCGGCGGAAGGTCAAAAATTTGGAGTGAGGCGCTGCAGTATTATACTTCTTCTCCTCCTTCTCTAGCGACGGAGCGGGGCTTTGCCCAACACGTGCTCGCTTCTTGGGGGTGCCATTTTTGCAACAAGAGTGGATTGTGTGGGGGGTGCCATTCTTGCAACAGTAGTGGCATTATATAGAGGCAAAATGGGAAGGGCAACAGTTGGCAGAGGAATGTGAAGCGCAGCAGATTGGCTTGGCAGGAAGAACGGCAAGCAGCGCGGAGAGGAAGCGGGCAGCGCGACGGGTTGGGTTGGCGCGATTTGAAGGTGGGGCGTATCACGCCGGTTTATATTACCAACCGCAGTGATAACTGACTATCAGTGCCGGTTAATACCTATAATCGGTAGTGATATATTACTGCCAGTTTAATTTACAGCCGGCAGTGATATTTAAACTTTACTACCGGTTCGTATATTCAACCGGCAGTGATATGTATCTTCCCGCGCAACCCAATTTTGCCCCCGTAGTATGACCTTATCACTGCCGGTTATGCGCAGAGCCGGCAGTGATAAGCTATTTTCCCGCGTAATGTAAACTTATCACTGCCGGCTCTGCGCAGAACCGGCAGTGATAAGCTATTTATATATCAATCCACCTGACGACGCCTTTCCCCGGCCAAGCAGAAGAGAGGAGCGCTCTTTGCTCGGGTGTATTTTTCTGGAGAGGTCTTCGCCGAAATTTTGTGTCGATATTTTATTCATATTTTTCATCGAATCGACATCTTCTCCGTAAAGCGAGAACAAAGAGGAGTCTGTATTATCTTGGCGAGTTGTCTTTGAAAAATTGTATTAAAATTTTTCGAGGTTCTTGACTTGATCTATGTTATATTTGTCATAAAATTTTACTTTCTGAGTGCTATAGATGTTGATAATTGCTGATTGTACAGTGTGAACAGTTTATGTCGGTACTGCTCAAATTAAGATCTAGCTAAATTATTGAATAAATTATAATTCATATTGTAGTGGATGTTTAAGTAATAAAAATTGCTAGATGGACAATTATGCATAATTGTAATTACTTTAATTAATGAAAATTTGTTATATGGATTTTTAATAGTAAAGATTGCTAGATGAATTATAAATAGTGAGAATTGCTAGTTGAATATTTAAATAATGGGAAATGGTAGATGGATTTTGCAATAATGAAAGTTGGAACATAAATAATTATTTAGAAATATATCCTTATATTCAATTATATGCTTGTTTGTTGTAGATTAATTTAATTTAATAGCTAGCGCTACATAACAAAATGAAATGTAGAAATCTTCTAAATAATTAAAAAATGCTAGATGGATATTGAAATAGTGAAAAAGGTTTGATGTATTATATAGGCAAAATTGCTAGATGTATTTGTAAACCTAATCATTTACAATTATATTGTTATTTGCAGTAAATTCATATCCATTTTAGTGATGTAGTGGATGTTTAAGTAATAAAATTGCTAGATGGACAATTATGCATAATTGTAATTAATTTAATTAATGAAAATTTGTTATATGGATTTTTAATAGTAAAGATTGCTAGATGAATTATAAATAGTGAGAATTGCTAGTTGAATATTTAAATAATGGGAAATGGTAGATGGATTTTGCAATAATGAAAGTTGGAACATAAATAATTATTTAGAAATATATCCTTATATTCAATTATATGCTTGTTTGTTGTAGATTAATTTAATTTAATAGCTAGCGCTACATAACAAAATGAAATGTAGAAATCTTCTAAATAATTAAAAAATGCTAGATGGATATTGAAATAGTGAAAAAGGTTTGATGTATTATATAGGCAAAATTGCTAGATGTATTTGTAAACCTAATCATTTACAATTATATTGTTATTTGCAGTAAATTCATATCCATTTTAGTGATGTAGTGGATGTTTAAGTAATAAAATTGCTAGATGGACAATTATGCATAATTGTAATTAATTTAATTAATGAAAATTTGTTATATGGATTTTTAATAGTAAAGATTGCTAGATGAATTATAAATAGTGAGAATTGCTAGTTGAATATTTAAATAATGGAAAATGGTAGATGAATTTTGCAATAATGAAAGTTGGAACATAAATAATTATTTAGAAATATATCCTTATATTCAATTATATGCTTGTTTGTTGTAGATTAATTTAATTTAATAGCTAGCGCTACATAACAAATTACAATTATATTGTTATTTGCGGTTATGTGCTTATAATGTGTTTATCGTTTTAATTAATTAGCAATGCATGACTCTGTAAAGAATAAATTATTTTGATATCGTTTGTTCATATCTTGAAATGTAGTTTGATATAATTAATCGTAGATGGACCGAAGGTGGATATGACACGGACCGTCGCGTCCGAGTTCTTTAATGGTGTGACTTGTTTTACGAATGCGGTGCGGCACACAAGTCGAGAAACTGGCGGACTATATGTGTTGTCCATGCGTTGATTGCAAAAATGAGAAGATGTTTTGTAATATAGAGTCGACACGTGCACACTTGCTTGAAGGGGTTTCAAGGTCGGCTATACTGTTGGATGAGCACGGTGAAGATGATATTGTACATGAAGGGCAACACATTGATGAAGATGATATTGTACATGAAGGGCAACACATTGATGAAGATGACGGAGACAACGATATGACACTACAAAAGGACACCTTTTTGCAACGCATATATGCGTTGCTAAAGTCCGTATATGCGTTGTTAGGGTCTATACCAACGCATAATTATCGTTGCCTATCTTTGCCGTTGCTAGGGGCTATTGCAACGCTTATATATCGTTGGAAAACCCTATTAATAACCATTGCTAAATTGCAACGGATATTTATAGGCTACAAAGAACGCTTACATGTGTTTGTGCGCCATGGGCGCTTACCTCTAAAGCTTGTTGCAACATTTAGTTTGAATTGTGGCAACGCTTATATGCGTTACAAGAAATTAACCATTGGAAAAAATAATTAATATTTATTTGAAGCCAAATAAATATATACAGGATCTTAATGTGCATTTGAAACTTTTCCAGATCATCCAAGGCACACACATAGGAAATAAGGTAAATCGGTCTATATTAAAAACAAATATTCACATTATAGAGTAGCATCCACAAATTAATTCATCACATAATCCGTGTTCAAACATTTTTGTTGTGATAGCAAGATATATACAAAGGAATCCTCTTAAATCAAAGTTATGACAGATCTTGATCCAAAGTAAATGAGAAGCAAAGCACTAATTTCAATGGAAGCCCTCACATCCTCAAGTAGTCATCTTCTTTGGTCCCAAAGCGAAAACAAAATGGAAAGAAAATATTCAGGGCAAGTCAATCGAACCAACATTAATTATTTTCGAGGTACTATATTCAAACCGAGAGGAAGTGTAAAAGTTAGAAACAAGCAAAGTTAGAAACATCACCTTGTGGTCAAATAAAACAAAATCCCCGTGTTGTTATTCATCTGATGGGATCAAATAGTTGTTTCAATCTGCAAATGCAATTGGAATACTTTAATTCAATGCAATAGTTAGGACAATGCCTTGTTAAGTATCATGATAGAACATACACAACTTGAAGGCCATGCTATAGGACTGCTGCCTACGTCTCCAATAACCTGCGTCAAAATACATGGATTTCAGATTGGACTTGTGCTGCTTCCATCTCTCTCCAATGGTTCGCAATAACCATTTTTCCATGCGGACAGGGTAAAGGAATCTCATCTACATACCAATTACAAAAGGCATATGAAAGTTTAGTCTTAAAGGTTAGCAAACAAGATTATATGATGTCAAATGAAATTTACATACCTTTACTTGTTTAAGTATATCGTTCTTATTTTTTTGTTCATTGGTGTTTCATTCTTTCTTTCTTTCCTATCAGAAGTCTCCAATCCTTGTAGCCCAAACTACACAAGCACCCATTCCTAGCAACCATGCCAAGGAATTTTCCAAGAATGCTGCCTCTTCTCCAATCTATTTGGTCGAGCTCATTACATGTAACTACAATCCTATGGCCTCTAGGAAGGTTCCGACATCTTTTAG
Source organism: Guadua angustifolia (assembly GCA_036346375.1). Classification (NCBI taxonomy): domain Eukaryota; kingdom Viridiplantae; phylum Streptophyta; class Magnoliopsida; order Poales; family Poaceae; genus Guadua; species Guadua angustifolia. Next base: position 58,444,002 of record CM070502.1, on the reverse strand, counting down.
TTTTGTCTTTCCACGCTTTGCTATCTCCTCAGTTTCATCTATGCAGTGTTGCATTAAAAAAAACAGATTGAATGATCAAAATTTGATAGAAAATACATTACGTGAAATAAAGATAATTTCTTGTTCACTACCTTGGACATTAACCTCAATATCACCTTCGCTATCTAATTGGTCTCCTCCATTAGAAGTCATTCTGACATCAATAAATATAATGCCTTTTATCATAAGTTACTTTTGTAGCGGCGTTGTCAATTAAATATAATAGATTGGTACATACCTTGGACATTAACCTCAAAGGCAGCATCGGTATCTAATTGGTTTGCACCAGTACTAGGATGAATATTAGATGCTGCAACATGTTTCCGAGGACTACCTTGCCCAATATGCTCCTCTGACATGTATTCTTCAAAGCTTTGAATTGTGCACTTTCTCCTACCCCTTGCCATGTCCGCTGGATGATGACATAAATGAAAATGATGAAGTCAGTAGTATCCTACAATTTATTTTTGATGATCAAGTGATTTTGATACGACTGTGTGTTTATTGTTCGAACACCTAGTAGATGAGTTCAAAATTTTCATTTCAAGTTGCTTTGAGATACAACATGTCTCAGGCGAAATTTGTTCCTGTACACCTCCATGTTTCAGCTATTCAAGTGTTCGTCTTCAATATGTTTTTTAAGCAGATTTTTTTACTCTGTTGGAACAAAAACTTTTAAAACATTGGCGAGAACACGATCATTCATTTAAGAACAAGAAACAACAGCTGAACTTCAGAAGAGCCAGGCGGCGGCACTTGAACCCGGCCAACATCGCAAGACGCCAACTAAACAATGAAACCGACCGACTTCTAAAATGAAACTCATACTACTCGGACGTCTGCACTTTCCAAAACCAAAACCTTCCTAATTACAAGATTAATTCTATCATTTATAATGGTCTTTATTATACTACTGGTTGCAAAAAAAGAAATGTGAACAGGCAATAAGATTTAGCATTTGGTGGTCGACATAAATCTTCAATAAACTAGGGTCAGTATGTTTTCAAAACTATACCATTCTAAAAACCCTTGATAATTGAAATCGAGACTTAATTACTTGGTTCAAGAACACGAGGAATGATCATTGCAATTATGCAATATATGACCATATGAATATACAAAGAAGCAAACTGAGCGATCTCGATATCAATAGCAATAGAAGATCTTTGCTTGAGACAGTCTCCCATATATCTCCCAAGGTCCCATTCTCTTGGTGAATCCAACATGACGTGCTTCTTGGAAAGATTTAGAACCCTTTCGAAGACCAATCTGAAATAAGAAAGGCAGGATGTTAAGAGTCGAGGGTCTTGCTTTTCTATTAAGAGACTCACAAAAAAGACAAACAAATACACATTATCAAGGGGAAAGACCAAAAGAAATTATTACGCCTTTTAGCAACTGCATGGAAAGTAGACTAAGAAGGAATAAAGAAACATTTGATGGCTCATTCAAGTTAAGGTTCGAGCTTTTTACTTGAGGGAAATTTTGGTCTTAGATAGCAATGCTAAGATATCTTTGGACGCACAAGGGAAAAAGAAGACCTAACCTTAACAACAATGTCGACTTGGCCTCGACAAGTGAGTCTCTCAAGTTCGAGCTTGTGCAGGACCTGCAAGAATTAAATAAGTACCTAGTAGGAGATTGAGCAAACATTGAAAGGAAATAGAATCACCATAAGTACCTAGTAGGAGATTGAGCAAACATTGAAAGGAAATAGAATCGGGACATGTACACTCTTCTTCAGAGTAACGCGTGCTTGCTGCAATAATGATCATATGTTATGTCGGGAACTTGAAAGAGTATTCAGAAGCGACTTAGTGCTCAAGGCATCGAAGGTTGGTTTTGAAGTCGGTGGCTTTTGATGATTGGGTCTTTGAAGGAGTAAGTGAACATCAACGGCTAAGACAACTCCGAAGGATTCATCTTAACTGATGGTGAATGGTTCGACTCTGATAATTCACGCGAAATACTAAGCTACTGCTCATTTATTTTCACGGCTCACTCATTTACTTTCACTTTAACTTTTCGTCGCGACTTCGGTAACTCGAGAACAATGCTAGCGTGAGAATGGAAATGGAATAGCATACTTTCCCAATTTCTTAGATATCTGGTCTCGTTCATAGATTAGAATCCTATTTCCTTAGTAGTTACGTAGAGCACAGTCTTATGGCGTAAAAAACTTGAGTTTTGTGGTTTACGGTGAAGAAACAAAAGTTGGCAATGGATGATAAGAGGAAGATGGTTTCACTTATGCAAATAAAGGGCTACGATTGGGGAGCGTGGAGTACTAATCATCCGAGGGTGCTTAAGCAAAGTAGTAAAATTACCTAGTGAGTTAAATGTTGCGGCATTTACTATTTACCGTAATGTAAAAGGAGAGATACAAGCTGTAATTCGAACATGGCTTAAAAGCGAAACCTCCAGAGTGAGAAGGTTAGGCAAAAGACAATCAACTTCTATCACAAGTAGTGCGTAGAATACTCGTAGTCCGATTCGTGTTTAGCCGGTCCCCGATAAGTTCCCGTTTAAATTAGCGACTCATATTAGGTCTTTGGTTCTGAGGATTTAGGGTCCCGACATGTTACTACTTCAACAATCAAGGGAAAATAAATACAAGTTTGGCATTATCACAAGCACTGCAGCCATGTCTCGCATAAGAAAATGCCTAACATATAGATGAACCAAACCATTCAATCGGGCATATACTGAATAGAGATTTGGCATCCAATAGAGCAGAATAACAGAGATCAAGCATTGGATTATAACGTGGTGGGATGAAAGGATCACATTGGTCCAACATCGCAAACTCGATCGACGTTCCTCGCTATCCTATGTTGCCGCCGTGGTCATCCTAGGGCGCCGGCCACCGGCCACCACAGGTCAATAGCAGATGGATGGAGCCTTGGAGTCCTAGGGCGCTGAAGATATGGAAGGGGCGGAGTTTCAGGATGAAATGCGTGCGTGGGGAGCAGAAAATATGCAAGGGGCGGTTAATTAGTAGATCGTATCAGAGAATATACTCATACTCCAACTCACTGTGGAAGGTGGGCCCTTTGGGATTGACAAAAAAAATGGTGGGAAATTTGTTTGTGGCGGAAGGAAATAGCGAGGGAAAATGGAGGGAAATTTCTAGGCAGGAGGAAAAACTGAAAAATGGTGAGAATGTCTTCCATTATTTCTCCTATGCGCCACAAACGGAATTCCAGCGGCGAATTTCCGTGGCATGTCGCTGATGGCAAACGAGTTCTCCATGAAATTTATAGCTCAATTAAACGACAAATGCTAGCTCGAATTGCGGATAGTGCCGCTGTTCAAAGCGGAAGAGAATATTGTGACTTCCATTATTTGTCCTATGCGCCACAGACGGAATTCCAGCAGCGAATTTCCGTGGCATATCAGTAGTGCAAATGAGAGTTCTCTGTGAAATTTATAGCTCAATTCGATAGCAAATGCTAGCTCGAATTGCTAGATAGTGCCGCTCGTTCAAAGCGGAAGAGAATATTGTGACTTTCATTATTTGTCTTATGCGCCACAGACGGAATTCCAGTGGCGAATTTCCGTGGCATGTCAGTAGTGCAAACGAGAGTTCTCCGTGAAATTTATAGCTCAATTCGACAGCAAATGCTAGCTCGAATTGCCAGATAGTGCCGCCCGTTCAAAGCGGAAGAGAATATGCTGACTTCCATTATTTGTCCTATGCGCCACGGATGGAATTCCAGCGGCGAATTTCCGTGGCATGTAAGCAGTGCAAACGAGAGTTCTCCGTGAAATTTATAGCTCAATTCGACAGCAAATGCTAGCTCGAATTGCCAGATAGTGCCGCTCGTTCAAAGCGGAAGAGAATATGCTGACTTCCATTATTTGTCCTATGCGCCACGGATGGAATTCCAGCAGCGAATTTCCGTGGCATGTCAGCAGTACAAACGAGAGTTCTCCATGAAATTTATAGCTCAATTCGACAGCAAATGCTAGCTCGAATTGCTAGATAGTGCCGCTCGTTCAAAGCGGAAGAGAATATTGTGACTTTCATTATTTGTCCTATGCGCCACAGACGGAATTCCAGTGGAGAATTTCCGTGGCATGTCAGCAGTGCAAACGAGAGTTCTCTGTGAAATTTATAGCTCAATTCGACAGCAAATGCTAGCTCGAATTGCCAGATAGTGCCGCTCGTTCAAAGCGGAAGAGAATATGCTGACTTCCATTATTTGTCCTATGCGCCACGGATGGAATTCCAGCGGTGAATTTCCGTGGCATGTCAGCAGTACAAACGAGAGTTCTCCGTGAAATTTATAGCTCAATTCGACAGCAAATGCTAGCTCGAATTGCCAGATAGTGCCGCTCGTTCAAAGCGGAAGAGAATATTGTGACTTCCATTATTTGTCCTATGCGCCACAGACGGAATTCCAGCGGCGAATTTCCGTGGCATGTCAGCAGTGCAAACAAGAGTTCTCCGTGAAATTTATAGCTCAATTCGACAGCAAATGCTAGCTCGAATTGCCAGATAGTGCCGCTCGTTCAAAGCGGAAGAGAATATTGTGACTTCCATTATTTGTCCTATGCGCCCTGAGCGAATTCCAAATGGCCAATTTCCATGGCATGTCGGCAGTGGAAACGAGAGTTATCCGTGAAATTTATAGCTCAATTCGACAGCAAATGCTAGCTCGAATTGCCAGATAGTGCCGCTCGTTCAAAGCGGAAGAGAATATGCTGACTTCCATTATTTGTCCTATCGCCACAGACGGAATTCCACCGCGAATTTCCGTGGCATGTCGGAAGGCAAACGAGAGTTCTCCATGAAATTTATAGCTCAATTCGACGACAAATGCTAGCTCGAATTGCGGATAGTGCCGCTTCGTTCAAAGCGAAGAGAATATTGTGACTTCCATTATTTGTCCTATGCGCCACAGACGGAATTCCAACGGCGAATTTCCGTGGCATATCAGCAGTGCAAACGAGAGTTCTCCGTAAAATTTATAGCTCAATTCGACAGCAAATGCTAGCTCAAATTGCCAGATAGTGTCGCTCGTTCAAAGCGGAAGAGAATATGCTGACTTCCATTATTTGTCCTATGCGCCACAGACGGAATTCCAGTGGCGAATTTCAGTGGCATGTCAGCGATGCAAACGAGAGTTCTCCGTGAAATTTATAGCTCAATTCGACAGCAAATGCTAGCTCGAATTGCCAAACAGTGCCGCTCGTTCAAAGCGGAAAAGAATATGCTGACTTCCATTATTTGTCCTACGCGCCACAGATGGAATTCGGTGGCGAATTCGATGGCATATCAGCAGTGCAAACGAGAGTTCTCCGTGAAATTTATAGCTCAATTCGACAGCAAATGCTAGCTTGAATTGCTAGATAGTGCCGCTTGTTCAAAGCAGAAGAGTTCTTCGTGAAATTTTTAACATACTTTTCTTTTATTGCTTGATCTTTATATTTCGTTACCAATTTTATTTTTCATACCAACACACAGGTATTATTCTAGTAAACCAACATGTCACATCTTATGAAGAACAATTTCCCAAATCTTCACATTAATACTGCCTGTAATACTTACAAAATATCTAATAACATATTTGTTGAACCTATTAATAATAGGGAATTGAATATTGTGTCGTGTCCCACCCAGAAAAGCGTTGACGATTCCGCGCCGCTGGCCCTTCTCGTTCCCTTCGCCCCCTTCCTGCTTTTCCCCATCGCCAGGAGCAGCGGCGGCGGCGGAAGGAGCAGCGCCGGCCACGGTGGACTCAGCGCCGGCCGCGGCACAAGCACCGATCCCATCGTCCTCATGGAGACTTCGTCGGAGGAGGCTTCGTCGGAGGAGGTCAGCAGCCATTCTTTCATCTATTCCTTGATCTTAATGACTGAGATTGAACCTAGGTTTTGTTAATCTTTGGACAGCCCTCTCTCCCCCGGCGGTGTCTCCCCCGGTCCCCCCAGCCTGTGCTTCCGGAGCGCCCCCGACGACGTCTCCCCCAGCCTGTGCTTCCGGCCCGCGCGCTCTGACTCCCCCAGCGGTGTCGTCCCCCTGGTATGCACTCCGACTCCCCCGGCAACGTCTTCGGTCTCCCCCATGTCTATGCTCCCGGCCCGCGCTGCGACTCCCCTTGGCGGCGTCTCGGCAGTCGTCATCTCCCCCGGTGCATGCTCTAACCCAAACTCTTCCTTATGCTTTGTAGTTCATGACTTCATGTTCTTGGTTTTGTAGTTCATCCACTTACAATTCTACAGATTTTATGTACCCAACAAAGTCTAAAAGCATCTCCAACAGTGTCTAAAAACCATTCCCAATATGTGATTTAGGGCTTGATTGAAAAAAAAACAACTCCAACAATACCACATTCTTGCTCCCAAAATTTTCGCTCGCCCAAAAGCTGACCCCGTCGTCCTCATTTTTCCGCGCCGCCACCGCTCTCCCAATCCGCTTCGCGCCTCTCCTGCGGCCAAATCGCGTGCGTTCGCGCCATTCGGCCGCCGCCTCCCGCTCCTCACCTCCCCTCGCGCTGGCCTCCCGCTCCTCACCTCCAGTCACGGCTTCGCCATCCCGACAAACGCCCCGACGACCCCAACGCCACCGCCGACTTCCAGCGCCTCGCAAGCTCCTACAGCCTCCTCCGAGATGAATCCCTCCGCCGGCACTTCGACGGGCGCCTCCGCGCTGCCGCCGCAGGGGTCAAGCGACGGAAGGCCGTGTCCGACCTAGAGGAGCGTGAGTTCGCCGCCGCCGCCGGCCTGGCCGTCGACTGTTGAGCTGGTGAGAATACTGCATGAGCTTCTGCATCAAAGAAATCAGGAGCGGATTGAGGAGTTGTTCTGTCACTTGAAAGCGTGGAAATGATGCTAGTGCAGAAGGTGCGCCGCCGCCCTCAGCCCAGAGGTGCGCCGCCGCCAAGCAGTGCCGAGGCGCGCCGCCGCCTGCAGCCCCGAACACAGCCGCCGGCTCCGCCTCTGAAAGGTACGTATATTGGAAAGTATCGCCGGCCTTCTCTCTAATGCCTTCGTCAGGTCAGCACCCCAGCCCGCTGCATTTTGGTTGATTTTTTGCAGAATTTGGTTCTGGGTTTCTTGGTTTCTCAGGAGGTGTTCTACGATTCATGTCATTTTCAGGCAAAATTGTGTGTATGTGTGTGTGTTTGGTATGGCATATATTATTTCTTAGGATGGATGGATGGAGGATTTTCTTTTTTGATCTTTACCATGCATGTTTTCACTGCGATATCAACCATAGTTTTTAATTTTGACCGGTCTCAGTACCAAATCTTCCTCCTTACTTCGATCTGTTTTGTTTTATTATCAAGGCTTTTGCATGATTTCGTAAAGGTGTGCTATCAAAGCATAACTCAATTTGGATTTTGGAGGTACCATGTTTCCTGAAATTTTCCTTTGTGTTCTGCAGATGCATACGATCCGCTTGATCCGAATGGGAACATAACAATCAAGTGGGATGTAATGCAGTGGACACCAGATGGCTATGTCGTGAGTAAACCACTACCGCGTGTTTGGAGCTACATTATTACCATTACTGACCAATTCATAGCATGTCACTATTGTTACAGAAGTCCCCATCTACTTTCATGAATCTTACATAAGCAAAGACAATTATTCCACAAGGCCTTTCGTATACTCCAATTTATGCAGATTTGCACTCAAGTCATCACCATGGTGTTGTACTATTTGCTCTACAATATTGTTTGGTGAAGTGATGCTTTGCTGTTATTATTTTGCAGTAGAAAGTGATAGCCTCCAGAGTATTTCCGTAACTGCTAGATATTGGGCAGTAATTTTCTTGATAAACTTACAATTGACACGACTGAATATTGGTGCACTCCTATTGCAATATAAGGCTGCTGGTCAAGGAGATGATAACAAAATATAAGACTAGTCCTTTGCGTATTTCTATTTGTTAATTGGTGTATTGCACATGTGCATTTGTTTAATTTCAATGATCAAAAGTCATAACCCAATGCTTACATCAGCTCCCTTTGTCGCATTTCAAACTAGACCCTTTTTTTTCTGTTGCATCATTTACCTTTTCTTCAGATGCATTTTTACACAACTGAGAGGTTGACAGCCTACACAAAATCCTTTTACTAGTTCTCAATACCTGCCAGTTGCTGACATCCTGGAAATTTCCATTTCTTCAGGCTGTTGTTTCACTATACAACTACCAGCAGTATCGCCATATTCAAGCGCCTGGTTGGAAACTCGGGTGGGTATGGGCAAAGAAGGAGATAATCTGGGCAATGAACGGTGGCCAAACCACAGAGCAAGGCTATTGCTCCAAATTTAAAGCAAACATCCCTCTTTGCTGTAAGAAGGACCCGGAGATTGTGGACCTGCTTCCTGGGACTCCTTACAATATGCAGATTGCCAATTGTTGCAAAGGAGGAGTCCTCAGCTCACGGGCACAAGACCCTGCCAATGCTTTGGCATCATTTCAAGTCAGTGTTGGTCAAGCTGGGACTACAAACAAGACCGTGCGAGTGCCCAAAAATTTCACTCTGAAGGCCCCTGGTCCGGGGTACACTTGCGGAGCTGCCAAACTTGTGAGACCTACTAAATTCATTTCCCAGGATGGCAGGAGGACAACTCAAGCCCTCAGTAAGATTTTCTGATCATGGTCTAACATCTGATGCGTTCACATAATTCAAATAGAGGGAGTATCTTGCTTCTTCCTGATTTGTTTTTCCTTTTGGTTTTTGTTCTGATTACCTGGGACAAATGTGGGATAATACCACTGTCTCCAATTGATCAATTGTCGTGTATGAAAGAAGGAAAGGAACATGCACGATCAGCTGTGCAAATAATTAGAGCCAGATAGACAGGCATTAGTTTTCTATTGACAGATAGACAGGTATCTCATGCTTACCTAGGTATGCACTTCAGCATAGACAAACTCTAACCATGATATTCTGAAGACTTCATATCGTCTTTTTCCTCTCCCGCCCCCCAACCAGCATTGGCAGACAATTGTTGTGTTTATGCTTTAATGAGTAGGTAAAGTTGAGGTATGTTTTACTATTTGGAAATTGAACCCATATTTGAAAGATAATCATTCAGCGTGCAACCTGAACCAAGAATCTCAAGGCTGACACATCAAAGATTTGGCTCCTTAGGTCCATGTGTCTTCATTCTGTGCTTTCAGATTTTGCTCAACAAATCTCTTCTAGGAAGAATATCTATTGTCAAATATCTTTGTTTATCCACTGCCAGCTTTTCTGGTTGTAATCAATAGCATGTTTGCTACATGCAATATAGATGCTGTTACATTGTTGTCCAAATCAGTAGAGCCCTCCCAGCAACATGGAGAGTTCTTTCCTGTTTATTTTTTCAGGGTCATCATGAATCAGAATATGTGAAAGCTCTTGTTTGTTTTGTTACAGAACTAAATCTTGATCAATAGTTCAGTACCCCTGACAAAAGGGAAAAAGGAACAGAACATATAATATTCATATGTGGTTGCGTAAATGCTTACAGGATTACCAAACAATAGAAAAATTGTAGGGAAAAAACATCCTCTCCAGTTTGCCACTTCTGTTTTGAAGGCTGAAGCCATGCAATTTATTGTTTCTGTACAGTATAATGCAATGCATATACAGGAGCGGATTGGAAAAAACTATCTGTAACAAGGGATAAATGGTTAGTTCAAGTTGAAAGGACATAATAAGGAATAAGACAAACATAATTTGAAAAAGACAAACATAATTTGAAAAAGACAAACAGAATGTGGTCATGTCAACATTACTGTCAAACAGGCAGCATAGTCAGTAATGAAATTTCCTAGCTAAAGAATGCACGAAGCTATGACCTGAAGACATTCTTCATACTTGATAACCAACAGACTAATAACATATATAACACCTCTTCTTGTATGCATGATGAGTTCTTGGGCTAGCTCTTCCTCATACATGCATGTATTTGAATATCCAGAGCATTGAATTAATATGTATTTCTTATAAATTTTAGTGATATAATGTCGTCTAGAAACGAAGGGTTTGCTTCTAGTGTGAGATTTGTGCAATGGCAAGTTAAAAAATTACAGTTGCTATTTTTATTGTGGAATTAACAACAAATTTATTTTAATAGTTGCACAATGGATTTGGGAATAATCAAGCTTCTTTTGCGCTGTCGTAAAGGTTCTGCTCGATATGTTGCTGGTGTAGAAGGGTTTGTTGAATTTGCATTTAAAGATAAGCCTGAAGGCACCAAGATTTATTGCCCATGTCAGACATGCGTGCACACTATTGTACTAACAAGGGATGAGATATATGCACATTTGGTGTGCAATGGGATACTTGAGAATTATGATCAATGGGATTTTCAGGGTGATATTTCAGTGCAACACACTCATAATCAGGAACCAAATTGTCATAGTGATCAAAGGCAAGTTAATATCGGGCAACTGATTCATGATGCATTTGAGCATATGTATGATGACATACCTATGACTGATGGCAATGCACCTGTCAAACATTGTTTCTCAAATCTCAAGTGTTGATGCCCTTGTTTGTACTGACTTGGTGAGGGATTTCCATTTCTTCCTTGCATCTCCTGTGTGGTGGAGGTGGTGAAATATATTAGCCATTATGTGTGAGCTGACTTCAATTTTGCCTTGTGCCAATATTTTTCTAGGAGAAGGATTTGCAATGATGTCCGGAACTAGCATGGCTGCACCACATATTGCCGGCATTGCAGCCCTAATAAAACAGAAGAATCCCAAGTGGAGCCCTTCAGCAATAAAGTCTGCCTTGATGACTACTGCCAATACACTGGACAAAGGGAGCCATCCTCTTAGAGTGCATCAATATTTTGCATCAGAAATAATACACTTACACGGGCCACACCATTTGATTATGGTAGTGGTGCGGTAAACCCAAAAGCTGCTTTGGATCCTGGCCTTGTTCTAGATGCAAGTAAGTTCAATTTTTTAGATGCAAATCTTTTGTCAATGGCTCTTTTGCCTTATTCAGTTGCAAGTATTTTGTTAATTAGGCATTTCCCTAGTATTCAGGTAGCGATGTAGTATTCCTTTGGTCTAATTTTGCTTTACTTGTGTTGACAGATCATCAAGATTACGTCACATTTTTGTGCTCGATCCCGATGTCGATCATAGTGAAGTATCAAACATATCTGGTTCACTTGCAACTCAGCCCAAGGGCGCCTTCTACAATCTCAACATCCCTCAATCACCATCTCTCGGCTTAAAGGCACTCAAACGGTGAAGCGGATTGTCACGAACGTGGTTGCCGAGATCCAAACCTACACCATCATGACAAGAATGTCGCCAGAGATTGCGTTGAGGTTTAAGCCTCCGTGGTGACGGTGCTTGCCGGAGCATCGAGAGAGATAACAAAGAACCCTCAAAGAAGGTCCGTGAACCCGGTACTCAGCTTTGGCGAGATCGTGATGAAAGGCGCATCGAGGCCACCTTGTCGTAATCCCAATCGTAGCCATGGGATTCAATTAGATAGGCAAGTGCCGCCGTGCTAGAGAATAGAAAGTGAGGTATGCCTCTCAAGCCTTGAGCCGAGGAATGTTGTAATTTTTTGTAGCCTAGTAGAAAATAAAGAGTTAGCACAATATTGTAGTATTATTCCTACGTTATGCTTGTGCTCCGTGTTGTAAAATATTTGTGGGTATCTTAAGCCTTCGTGCCATGATCCGGAGAGCTCCATGTATGATGAATCCAACCTTGTTCCAATGCATGGGAATCTTAAGTTAAGTTTCATTCAATGAGATTATGAAGCGCTCGCAGATAAATATTGATTTGCAAATGGTATGATCTGGATAGCTCCATGTATGATGTATCCAACCTTGTTCCAATGTAGGCATCATTTGTTCTTTTTTAGAAAAGGTATCATTATTTGTTAGATGAAGCGGTATTTTTTTTGAGGAAACACTTCTTTTGGAGAATCATTATCGTATCTTTCTAAAAAACCTATTCTTTGTATTGGCTACATATGCGCTGTAGTGCAGCTCTGTCGGCGATCGGGCATGCCAACTAGCCTGAGAAGTGATCTGAGATGTAAAGTAGGCGGCAAATTGCTACCGTGATGACGATGGAGACCTTGACCCGGATGTAGGAGGATGAAGATAAGAGGTCGAGAAGATGAGAGAAGGTAGCGAAAGCGTGGTTTTATTGACATATGGGGCCCATTACAAGTTTTGTTGAGTTTGTATTGTGTCTTCCACTACGGTGCCAAAACCACCCATGAAAATTTGGCCAAAAAAACAAAGCGATCTACAGATAATTCTTGCAACAGTTGACAAATGTTGCCACTGGTTGTTTAACCCCACGGATGATGCTTGCAACGCTTTGCAAGCGTTGCCACCCTGTTGCTTGCAACGCATAACATCATGTGTTGCTATGTATCCGTTGTTTAACCCTACGGATGATGCTTGCAACGCTTTGCAAGCGTTGCTACCCTGTTACTTGCAACGCATAACATCATGTGTTTCTATGTATCCGTTGTTAAAGGGGTGTTCCTGTTGTAGTGTGACGGCGGTGGAAGATGCGTTCGTTGATACCCATGAAGATGATCTAGATCAAATGCTGCGTGATGGGGAGGGGACTTCACGAGTGAAAGGGAGTTTCAAAAGTTCCAACAGATGGTAAAGGACTCTACAACGCCATTGTACCCGGCCGCAGGAGGAGCACGTAAAGTCGCATACCGTGCTTTCACTATCGCAGCTTGAAGGCAAGCAATGGTTGGTCCGATAAGAGCTTTATCGAATTGTTATGTCTCTTGAGGACTTGCTTCCAAAGGGTAACGTGTTGCCTTCAACTACGCATCGTGCCAAGCAGTTGTCCGCCTGCTGGGATTGGAAGTACAAAGAATACACGCATGTCCAAACGATTGCATATTGTATCGCAATGAGTTTGCGCACATGGATGCCTGTATTGTTTCCAAAGCAAAGCGGTATAAGCAACGCATTTACGATATCGAGAACGAAGATGTCGGGGTGAGGCGAAGAAGAAGAGGTGTCCCGTAAGGTGGTGTGGTATTTCCTATAATCCCCGCCTAAAGCGATTGTTTGCGAACAAAAGGCATGCCCAATTGTTACGATGGCACGCCAAGAGCGTAAGAAGGATGGAATGCTCAGATACCTGCCGATTACGTGCAATGGAGGAACATCGATGAAAAATATAAGAAGCGATTCGCATATGATGTGAGAATATAAGGTTCGGGTTGAGTGCAGATGGGATGAATCCTTTTGGCAACATGAGTAGTCGTCCACAAAGACTTGGCCGGTGACTTTATGCATCTACAACCTTCCTCCTTGGCTTTGCATGAAATGAAAGTACATTATGATGCCACTATTGATCCAAAGGCCCGTGCAACCCGGCAATGATATCGATGTGTACCTCAAACCATTGGTTGAAGATCTTCTAATATTGTGGAACGATGGTGTATGTGTATGGGATGAGTATAAAAAGAAAACTTTATCCCACGGGCATTATTGTTCGTAACCATTAATGATTATCACGCTCTTGGCAACCAGTCGGGCCGCAGCGACAAAAGGCTTCAATGGATGTCCGAGGTTCGGATGATATAGCTAGCTTGCTTTCAAGAAGCGCGAAAAATGGCTTACATGCGGCATCGTAGGTTCCTCCGCAAGGATCACCCATACCGCAATAATAAGAGAGCTTTTGACGGGACAAAGGAGACCGCTTTAGCTCAGAAGAATCACATCGGGAAGCAGATATTTCTTTCAGTAAAGGATCTTACAATTATTCACGGAAAGGAGCCGAAGACATCTATTCCGACTTCCGGGATAAGGCTCCTTTGTGGAAAAAGAAATCGATATTTTGGATCCTACCTTATTGGCAAAGACTGAAGTTCGACATGCAATCGACGTCATGCACATAGAGAAGAACGTGTGTGATAGCTTGCTTGGTATCTTCATCGACATACCGCAAACGAAGATATACTTCAAGCAAGGATGGACCTCAAGATATGGGCGAGGATGGAGCGCATCACGAAGAAATGGATGCGGGCAAAAGTACCTTCCCGTAGCACCGCTACACTTTGAGCAAGAAAGAGAAAATTAGTGTTTGCGAATGCTTGCACGGAATCAAAGTTCCGTCTCGTTACTCGCTAACATAAAGAGACTAGTCTCAATGAAAGACTTAAAGTTAATTGGTATGAAGTCTCACGATTGCCACGTGATGATGACACGAGTGCTTCCAATTGCAATTAGGAGGGTTACGCCAGAGAAAGTCCGAGACCCAATTATCAAGTTGTGTTCATTCTTCAACGCGATTTCACGTAAAGCCATCGATCCATTAATACTAGATAAGTCTGCAGGAAGACGTGGTCCACACTCATGCGTGCTTGAGATGTGTCCCTCCATCTTTTTTGATATTATGGTCCATCTCATTGTTCACATTGTGAAAGAGATACTGATTCTTGATCCCGTATTTCTACATCAGATGTACCCTTTCGAGAGATTCATGGGGGTTATAAAGAAATATGTTTGTAACCAAAATCGACCGGAAGGCTGCATTGCCGATGGCTGGGGAACCGAGGAGGTCATTGAGTTCTGCGTCGATTACATGGATCTCAAACCGATTGGTGTGCCTATATCTCGGCATGAGGGAAGGCTACAGGAAAGGACACTAGGCGAGAAATCAAGACGTACTAGCAATCTAGCTGCATTTACACAAGCACATTTAGCAGCTTTTGGGACAATCGGTTGTGGTGGCCCAGTATGTTGACATGCACAAGAACGCTATCGAAAACAAACCCGGGGAGGTCGAGGTTTGGCTCGTGAGAGAACACAGAGATAATTCGGCGATTGGTTGTGTAGACACATGATGCGTCTGAGCAGATCGCACTCAGGTTGAAAGTGTTGGCTCGGGGACCGTCAACTACAATTCGGACATTCCAAGGATCGACATAAATGGTTTTACATTTTATACAAGAGCGCAAGATAAAAGAGCACCAATCAAAATAACGGTATCCGTATAGATGCCTATGACAAACAATGGAAATAGGCAAACCTACTACTGATTCATAGAAGAGATTTGGGAGCTTGACTCTCGACCTTTGAAGGTCCCTCTCTTCGGTGCCAATGGGTCGACTTCGTGGCGTGAATATCGACAAATCTGCATCACTCCGTGGACCTCAAACTCGTCGCATCTGAGAGAAGAACCATTCGTACTTGCTAATTCATACACAAATCTTCTTTAACTGACCCGGCTAACAAGGAGCGCCACGTGGTTATTCAAGGAAAAAGAAGGATTGTCGGAGTTGAGAATGTTGTCGATTTAGAAAGAGTACAACCAATTCGATGAGCTTCATTTGTCCGACATGGCATTACCATCAAGGTGGTGATGGCGGGGCTTGGCCATGCGGCTCTCGCGAGTTCTCGCTTGCCGCCCAATCATCACCAGGATTCGCCAGGGTCGAAGTAGACAGTGTAGTCCGACAATATCGCAAAATGGAGGTAGAGATTCCTGGCGAGGACGGAAAAAACAAACTTGGAGAAAACGTGCATGGCTTCCTCGCGTGGCGCAAGAGCTTGATTATGTTCGGCTCGGACGATGAGGCCGACAACGACGATGATGATGATGAGCCGCACTCTCCACACGCAGACCCGTCGCCTAGGAAAAGTGAAACTCCTCCGCGGCACCGTTAGGAAAAGTCCAACTCCTCATGGCACCATCGAAAAAGTCCAACTCCTCACGGCACCAGCCAGAAAAGTCCAACTCCTCGGTAGGCACATAAGAAGAATCGAACATCAACACCATCTGGGAAGTCCGCATCATCTTGTACCAAATCTCAATCATCTGTGAAGTCAGCACAGCCTCAGAAGAAATTATCGGCCGAGATGACTGAAGAAGAACGAAAAAAGCAAATAAAGGCCGACGTAACATCTCACTTCCAAAAGGCGCCATCACCCGAGAAGACTAAAGTCAATGCTAATGCGCAGGAGTTTTTCTTGAGTATGGCAAAAGCCAAAGAGACAGGGCGGACTTCTGAACCTTCGAAAATGTCGGACTACGAGCGCATCTCCGTAAAGCAACACTTGAAGGCGGCTAGTCTTTGGCGTCGATGTCGCAAGCTCAAAAGATCTTTGCTGAACAAGTTCGTAATACGAGCTAGGTCTTACTGGAAGTTGTTTTGGGGCAACCGCTGGTTCCCCAAAAGATTTAGAGAAGCTAACAACACAATTGCGGCGTGTCCATCGAAGATACATGCGGCGAAGGCGAAAAGGGTATGTGGGCGATCCTAGTGAAATACAAAGATTCGGATTTTCACAATGGGGATGACATGTTCTGGGTAGAGTTCTGCGAATTGTATATGTTGTACCGGCTAGATGCTCTAGACGCGGCATTGGTCAGACTGTGGACTTTGTAAGTCTCTATTTATATTATTGTATATTCTTCTACCGTTCAACTGTATGTCTAACTTCTTTTTTATATATGTAGAATGGAGATACAGATATGTAGAAGAAATGAGGATGAAAATTTAGGATTTCTCGATCCGGGGCTTGTCAACGAGACACTCGTCCATGATAACCCAAAGTTTGTTGAAGACTATTTATTTAAGACTTTTCTTCAAGCTGAAAAAGAAAACCTCCGTACTTGTACCCTATAACTTTCGAGACGTATTACCCTACTTCTAATATTGTTTTACTATTTTTATGTGACACGTGTGGGACTAATAGGCTATGTTAACATATATGTCTAGTTATCACTGGGTCCTCCTCGTCATCGAGTTAGAAGCTAGCAGGGTTTTTGTCTTGGACTCGATGAGAAAAGAACTTGATGAGTATCAACATAATTTTTGGGACATGATGAACAGGTAAACTCGATCGTTGCGTTATTGCTCTAGTAATATTTTATTCTATTGTATTTAAGGTTAATTACTATTTAAAATCATTCACAGCGCATTCACACGGTATTGCAAGAAAGGTGGTCCGCATCGTCCCTTCAGGAAAACTTTCAAAATAATATGAGACTTTCCATGCATGAGAGCAGGACTGTGGAAATAGTCGATACTACATATGTACAAATATGCATGCAATTGTCACGAAGATCTGCGGCTATAACGAAGCCATGGTATATAATTACACATTCATGCCTACTTTTCTTTCATTTAACATCTATCATCATTAATTAAATTTCTCTTTTTTTCAATAAAGCGCTCCAAGATGAGAACCAATAAGTTACTGCCAAGAGAAGTTTTAGCAATTCAAGAAGCGGATCATTGGATTCATTGACGATCACATCATCAATCCAAACGGCGAGTTCCACGACGACATCCTCGATCCAAAGTGAACGAGATGTACTCACACTAAATTTGTAAACAGACTATTGTAAAAACTAAATATTGTGATGCTTTAATATATTTTAATTATGATCTAACGATGCTTTATATACTATATATTTGAAGACAACATATCACGTGCACACCAACTAATAAAAGTCAGTCACGAAAACTCTGAAAAAATTTGTAGATGTACTTCATAGATTACTCTACCTATGTGTAAAATTGTAGGTTCAAATTCAATACATATCAGGACTTACAAAAAAAGAGAAAATTCTGAATTTTCTCTTTTTTTGTAAGTCCTGATATGTATTGAATTTGAACCTACAATTTTACACATAGGTAGAGTAATCAATGAAGTACATCAACAAATTTTTTCAGAATTCGTTATCACCGCAGGTTCGTTCAGAACCAAGCGTTGATATACATATATCATCGCCGGTTCTTCAGTATAAGCGCAGAGATCTACATATATCATTGCCGATCGTAGTTTGAACCGCAGAGATATACAAATATCACTACGGGTTCTAGTGTAAACCGGCAGAGATAGTCGAATATCACCGCGGTTGTACAATGAACCGGCAGTGATAACCCCGAGTATCATGTCGACCAATCATCGCTGCGCCCATAACCGCAGAAGATGGCGTGACGAACCCAAGTGATGACCTATTCTGTAGTAGTGAATGCTAGGCTGAGAAGGCCTCGCTGGTGGCAAGGAAAGGCCAGAGGCTGGCGTTCGGTGGTGGGATAAGCTAGAGGGTAACTAGGTGCACCTAGGGGTGGGCTCTAGGTTGGCTGGTAGCGAATGAAGGTATGGCGCCACCGTGTGCATGTAGCAGCCGCCATGGCCGAGCATAGGCAAAGCTAGAAGGCACTGAATGAAGCCCAGGTAAGCACAATTTAAGCATCAATGGATCACTAAGGTTTCATGTACCTCTTGTTTATGGTGGGGAACAGCTGAGGAGTTCTGCCACCATGCGCTGGCTGTGGGGAAGAAGAGGGGTGGTGTGGCAGTACTCCAGTAGTTGTGGGCTGCAAACAAGAGGTTGAGCGAGCTTAGGGGGTCTATTAGGAAGCTTCAAGCTTGTGGAATTGAATAGGGACTCACCGGGGAGGACGAATCGGTCGTGTTTGTGCTCTCTACTCTCGAAGCTCCTCCGAGCTTCAAATGGCACAAGGGCTCGGTCTAGAGCAAACAATAAAGTGCGGGGTGTTGTGGCTGGCTTTGTTTGAGCTAAATAGGGGTCAAGAGGGGCTCAACGATGGGACAGGAGAGTTGACGCTTGGCTGCAAGGCGAGGATGAGTGATGCTGACGCAACATGGCTTCTTCTTTGTGAAATTCACAGCGCACTTGACATCGAAGAGGTAGTAGGGATTTGACAAGATGTTAATGGCCGGTGGCTCGGGGCTTGGCCCGAGTTGGTAGAACGATGGCATGGCAAGGAGCAAACCGGCTGGTGGTGGCACAAGTTCCATGGATAGGATCATGTCGTGGCAGAGGAGGTGTGCGGGCTGGCCTTGTTGGAGCAACTGATTGGCAGGACAGGATGGCAGAGCTTGGGGCAACTGATTGGCAAGATGGGCCGGCCTTGTCTGGGCAACTGATTGACAGGATCGTGTCGTGGTGGAGGAGGTGGAGAAGCTACCATGGCAGAGGCTGGGTGGCCAGGGCGTGACTATCATAAAAATTTTAAATCATGATAAAATATGAGCAATTTTATAAAATTCTAACAAGCCTACTATTACACTAATGTCCTTTTTGTTTTTGATTTTATAAATGAACTAAATGTGATGAAAATGTTTTGGAAATTTTACTAGATATTTATAATGCCCTGAGGATG
Source organism: Guadua angustifolia (assembly GCA_036346375.1). Lineage (NCBI taxonomy): Eukaryota > Viridiplantae > Streptophyta > Magnoliopsida > Poales > Poaceae > Guadua > Guadua angustifolia. Next base: position 58,424,848 of record CM070502.1, on the reverse strand, counting down.
ATAACTTAAAATTTTTAGATCATGAACATGCATAATTTTTTTTATAAAAATCTGAAATTGTCTCTATTACAAATTCCAGTTTGCTATTTTTGATTTTTATTAAATAATAAATGGGTTCAATACTTTATGAAACTTTTTATAGGTGATATTGCAAGAATTTTAGGGTTTAAATAAATTATTTCTAGAGTTTGTTGTGATTGAAAATTTTGAGTTTGGAGTTCATAACCCTTATTTGGGTTATTTCAAATGCTTTTGATAATTTCAAAAATTCCAAAAAAAGATAAAAATTCAAATTCATATCAAATTTAACTCAAGTATTTAAATTTCACTTTTATAGAGTTTTGGGATGTTACAACAATTTATTACATTAGGGCCTCTCTGTAAAGGCACATGTGGTTTCTACATTTATTCTTGGATATAACTACAACATAGACTCAATCTTTGGTGACTCGAGTGAGGCAACCACGCACCAACATTTCGTAAAATTGCACTGGTCTCAAAATCCACACGCCAAGTCTAAAACAAGTTTTCAGTTTTACTTAATGACCAAACTAACAAATGTACTACATTTGGACCAGAACACATGTCTCCTATCACTACTACAGAAAATATTTGTACAGGCGGGTGGTAACCCATCTTCTCAGGCGTTTTTGCACCCGCCTGTAACTGAAGGTCTGTGGAAATCGCTATATTTGCACAGGCGTTTCTAAGGACCGCCTGTAAAATGCATTTGTACAGGCGGGCAGCTTAAGAAACCGCCTGTACAAATAAGCATTTGTACAGGCGGGTTCTTAAGCCACCCGCTTGTACAAATGTATTTGCACAGGCGGACGGCTTAAGAACCCGCCTGCACAAATGCTTATTTGTACAGGCGGTTCCTTAAGCTGCCCGCCTAGATAAGTGCTATTTGTGCAGTCGGGTGGCTTAAGCACCCGTCTGCATAAATAAGCATTTTCACAGGCCCGGGCTTAAGCCGTCACTGCATGAGATCCAGACAATCTTTTTTTAATAATGTTATGTTAATTATATTATAATATTAATAAATGCATACATTCTATCAATCACATCTTTATGCTCGGCACAAATCCATACATAACAATGACAAGGTTATATATACAAAGCACATATAAATCATAATTGCATTATGTATATATATACAAGGTTATATATACTCCTCGATATTCTCCTTGTAAAACTCTCGGTGCAGTGAAGATCCTCACGCCATGTACTCTCGATATTCTCTATCTAATATAAATTACAGACCTCGTTGTCTTTCAAAAAAATATATACACAAGGTTATTATATATACATCGGTGTTCACGGCCCGTCTATCCTCGTCTTCCAATTACAAAGTATAGCATGCTTCACCACTTCACCTCCCCGGTAAAAGAAACTACCTCTCTCATGGATGACTTCACGACGAATGAACTGGCACATGTCCTTTTGCACATTGCAAAGGTCATCATCAGTGAGTGCCAAAGTGGTCTTTGCAATCTTCGCCTGCAATAATAAAGTAGGCAATAAAGAGGTTAAACAATAGTGAAATCAAGAATCAGACAATAAATAATCTTGAATCACCAATTTGTATAGCTAGGCTTACGTCCTGGGGATTGCTTCTGTACCTCCCGTTGATCCTGAGGAACTCGCAGACGTAGTATCCACAAAGAACACTGCCTGGAGGTTGCCTGTGGCACTTCAAATCAAATAATAATGTATGGAATTAATGCAGCTTGGTAATACCCTTCCTTACTAGTGTAATTATGTTGAAGCATTACAAGTGTCTTCTTACCCATTGGTGGACATAGCAAAGCATCTTATTTGACCCTTCGCGGGATCATGTTGCCCCCTTTTTTTTGCTCGTGTAATTCTTGAAAGCCCTACTCGAATGTCAACAACAACAAGTAACTATCATATCATAAAACAAATTACGTTATGTTATGTATGTTTGTGTATATATATTTCTTACGCATTTAAGGACTTGGTGAATTCATTGTAAGATTCGGTGGGGTTCTAGATGAGTCAAGGACCATATATCCGCTCCGCTTGGTACAAACATGAAACAAATGAAGTGATCATTTGCTAAAACTTATGTAAGTTTCACGAGTGATTATGGTGCAAACTAAACTTTTAGCAACGATTGATGAATGAGAAGATTACTTAAAATTGTAGGGAGCCATTATGACGTCCTTGTCTTGCATCTGGAGCATTGCTTTTGATATGTATAGCCCCACATCTACTTGGCGATCTCGGGTCAGGGACTATCGCTTTTCTTCTATCTCTGTTTCCGTCATCCCCTTATCCTTCAACGCCTTTTCATTGAGTACAACTCTTAAGCTCAGCTGGCTAATCCGTGCGGGGTCAAGGAACCCGACACGTTTTCCCTTCTTTTTAGCATCGGTATATTGCATTCTACATAGAAGACAATGGTCAATGCGCCAATTTATATGCTGAATGCTGGGAAACATGACATTTTGGCAAATATCAGATTTTGGCAAAATGCATCTTGTTTGACAGATTTGGTAGAAGTTAACTTTATTTAAAAGGAAAAAACCACTAAAATCGGCCAACTTACGATTTAGTGAAAATTATATGGATTCTGCCAATTTTTGAATGATCTAACAAGCCATTACTATAAAGAGGAACTCAACTTGGCACTCAACTGCTATACATTTGGGGTTTTCTTTATTATGCTATCAGAATGCAATATAATGATATGCTGTCATAATTTGTTATATCGGCACTTGCTACTGCAAGAGCCGATATAACAATGTAGGGGTAGGTCAATGGCCAACTTACAGGCACCACACGCTGATCATGTTGATGTCGAGTTTTCCAAAACGAAACATCCGTTGCAAGTCACCAAAATCGATCCAGACATAGTGAGTATCCTCGTGTTTGTAGATATCTGGAGGGACGGTGGCTTGAATGCCCTTCACCCCAAGACGAGATGCCCTCAAGTACCAGTCATGAAATCTCTTCAACTCCCATGGTCCTTTGTTGATCGCTCCATGGGGAGAAATGGCTTGCCATGCTCATAAGTCTCTAGTGAAGGCATGGTCTGATGCGAGTGGAGTTGGCACTCTGCTTGACTTGGTGGTACTCCGTTGATTGCAATCTACTTCTTTGTTTTTTTGCAACCAACAACATCGCCGAAGATGAGGCGCGTACAGACGGTTGGGGCAACGGAGGTGATGCATGCGGTGCACAAGGCGCCGCGACGGAGATGCTTGTGGCGTGGTGAAGGCACCGCAATGGAGATCTTGTATTGTGGTGAAAGCGCCATTGGCGGAGAAGATGCGACTGTGGTGAAGGTGCAAGGCCCGGCGGAGAAGATGCGGTTTGTGGTGTAGGCAATTTTGGAAGAGGTAGGACGTCTTGACTTGCTGCTGGCGTCTCTGACCTCTCTTGTATCAATGCAATATCTTCCTTGGGCCATACAATAAATGACCCAACTGCATCTTGGATGGTCTCTACATCATCAGGGGTGCTGAATGGTACCTTCCACAAGCCAAGGCACGGAACAAGCACGATATCCACTTGCACCTTTGCGTGACCAATCGGGATAGGTTGGTTGTGTATCACAATGCCCGGATATGCCATGCCCTCCACAAGCTCGACGACCAAGCCCCCTTGCTCCAGATGTGCACAGAGCTTGCACTTGGTTGCCTCTGTGATATCATCCACAGGATATCGAGGCGTTGGGATTGGCGAGGACCCGACGCTACTCCGGATGCGGGCCGGGCTCGGGTTGTCATCCGACCGCGCTTGTAACGCCCTTTTTGCCTCCTTCTCTTCCCACAGTCTTAAAAACTCTTGTTGGGTCAGTTGTCTTATTGTATCAGCCATGGTCCTCTTATATCTTTGACGCGACTTGTATTGGTCTTGATATTTCGGGAACCCATGCTTGAAGCCCACTCGACTTCTGACACCACGAGTGCGACCTGGGTGTTCCTTGGTTCCCAACGCCGTCGTTAGGTCGTCGTTCTCCCTGTCTGGCACGAAAGATCCCTCCGCTTGCTCGTGCGAGATCTTCAGCAGACTTGGCCGAACTTCGGGACCGCGAGGTCCACCGTGCTTTGACCCTTCTTGCTATTGGGTTGGCGAGCTAGGACCCAATTACGCCTCGCTTCGTCTGACTCGTCAATGGGTTCTCTATCCCAGCACGGGCTTCCTCTTCTTCTTTACTCCTCCACTCAACAATCTTAGGGGCATACCCACCTGTGCCCAGGTGATGGGGGTACTTGTGGTCTTCTGCCGGACAAACTCCGCCCATTCACCCACGGTGATTTTTCCATATTTCTGGAATGGTGTCTGTTCCGTCTTCACAAAGTACTTGTTCAGTTCATACCTCTAGTCCCGGAAGCTCTTCCCCATCACATCCAAGGCATTCTTCTTAGCGATGGCCTCATACTCTGGGGGGAACCTTATAATTTTCTGCAGCTCAGTCCACAGGTGCGCCTTTGTCGCGTCGGCCACCTTTGTCCAGTTATCAAACGTGATGGAGACATTGTCCTTGACAAGACAACCGCAGCTATTTTGGAACTTGGATAGTGCCTCACGAGGTGCTAGGGCTCTCCTAAAGGACCGACCTCCGTGATATACCAAGTCCTCGCCAGTAACTTGTTCCTACGTTCCCCTCTTTCGTTTATGCGAGGTCGTGGTTGTTGTAGTAGAGGAATCCACGGAACATGCCCGAGGTATCTTCAATTACCTCTTGAATCGCAGCTAGTCGGCGTGATCGCTTTTCCGCCTCTTCATAGAAATAAACACGAGGAATACGCAAATATAAGAAATGCAATTATGTCACGCCAAGCTACAAATAAAACAAGCTCACTCTTCTTAATACCTCTTCATTGGGATCGTGGTCGAGTCGATTTCCCCATGTCGCCGTTCTAGTCGTGGGCATGGGCTGGGCTAGGGCTCTTATGCGATGACGAGGAACCATCGCTGCCAAGGACAACGATGAGCTCGGTGTTCTTTCGGCCGGCGTGGCTACATCATCCTTCTCGGCCAAGTCTTGTCGCCTTCCCGCATCGCCTCCTCTTCTTGCGGCGTATACCACCGAAGCTCTACAAGGTGCTCCTCTTACGCGCCTTCTTGGTGAGCAATTCTTTATCTCCCATCTTACTACAAAACAGATTGCAATGACATCAATTTGAGCCTATTAATATTTACAGTTGTGCCGCGTGGAGGTGGAAGGCCTACGGGTCGTCAACTTCTTTTTCTCGAGAAGAAACAATGACGGATATCGAGGAATAAGCATCGGCTAACTAAATTTGCGTTTGAAACATGAAATAGCTTGTATCCATAGAACATCTGGCGTAACATAGATAATAAATAAATAGGAGTTAATATCATTCCAATTGACATTACAAAAGTAATTAGCATTTTGGCATTAACAGAAATTTTGGACTAGTAATTAGTCCAAAAAATACTACTAATTCTGCAACAAAACTGCTCATTCCTGGTAAGGCAAGAGAAGCCATTGAAAAGCTACTAAACTGTTATGGTCCTGCTATCTCTGAGTACAAATTACCAAGTATCTGGGAGGATTGGGGAAGAACAGAGGATGATTTAGACGGGGAAGAAGAAGCCAGGAGAGCAGAGAATGAGAGGAAGAGTAATATGCCTTTTCTTCTGTCCGATCCTTGTCTGCATTCTGCTGTCTCTTTTATATCCCCAACTAACCATCCAAGCCCATCTACGTTGCAGCCCATCCAAGCCCTTGCAGTCCATGACATTCCCCTCCCGTTGAAATGCGGCTTGCCCCTAAGCCGATGACTGCAAACTATAGATCCATGGTAACTGCAAGTCTTACTTAATATCAAGCCCATGCAAGCTATGCCAATTGTTCTTGCCATTGCCAAAATCATTTTGAAAGTTGAACTTGAAAAGCAAATAGTTTTCGTCACCAGATCCCATGGAAATTCTTGCTCAATGACAAGCAAGCGCATCAAAATGCCAATCTAGTGTGAGAATCATAAACTTCATTCTTGCACCAATCTCCGCCATTGTATGGTATAATCTTGTGATGCGCCACTAAGCTGTACCAACATATCTTGTCTCCCATGGTTTCCCATGCATGTGCAATATCCGAGCCATATGTATCCTTCCATTGGGTGCTTGCAATAGTCGCAAAACAAATAACTTGATGGCTGAAATACAGGATACTTGAGTGTGAATTTGGAGAAAGTAATGGCTCCAAGCAACGACATCCAAATATCCTAGCAACATCAATGGAAGCCACCCATTGCGATTGAGTGTCACCGCTAGCACCTTTCAATGTATAATGGCGCAACACTCTGGACTTCCCCACCTGCATAATGCAAATGTAAGGACCCGAATCCAACCATTCGAATCCTTTGTGTTTTTCCGCACTAGTCCGAGGATCAAGCGCTAGTGCACCACTTAACATCGGTAAGCATCATATCATACACAACGATAAGAATAATAGGACTTTATTGATTGAATATAACTAGTGTATGATCTTATGATCACTTACATTATTGACCTTGCAAGGCAATAATAAGACCAATAAGACAAATGCGTGGAAAGTAGTAGAAAGCGTAGATGTCCCATCAAGACACCACAAAGCGATCGACAAGGATTGGCCTAGTGACACGCGCCCACTGAAAGTCCTTCTCCAATATTGAAGATGATTCCTCCTTGTTGTTGGTTGTTAAGCAAGGGTGAGTACACCAACACGTACTCAACAAGTTGTGCATGAGAATGCAATGCTATCATAGCTACATGCGAGGCTTATTCCAAAGGAAAGGCTTATGGTTCATAAGCGAAAGCAAAGATTTGAAACACATACATTAATAGATTAAAAAGACAAGAAACAAATAATAACAAGTAAATAGATTCATGATTCTCAAATAAACCCAAGTTCTCCATCCTAAATCAAGTTTCAACTTCCCATGGCATCCTGCCATCTATCCCAAGTTTTATTTTGCCCTAGTTGACCGAGACAAGACTAACCAAAAACCAAATGCGACCGCCTAATTGTCATTCTTGGCCCACAAATACCAAATCGATCACCAATTGCGATCTTGGCCCACCAAATGCATCGCCCAATTGCCATTCTTGGCCCACAAAAACCAAATCGCATCGCCCAATTGCAGATCTTGGCCCACCGAAACAATCTTGCCACTTGCCTCGGTTTAGATCATTTTTCCCACCCAGCTTGATTACCAAACACCACGTGCTCTTCACAAATCAACCTCGCTATGCGTGACTCATTGTCACAACAACTCAATCTCTTTGTGCGACCACACATGGCCCACAAATTATTATCATAGTTCCATATTCCATTAGTCAAGATTAATAAACAATATTCCATGAGCATGTGATGACGTGGCATGGCTAAGCATCTCTAATTCGGTCTAATTAACCACCCATGTTGATTTTCTATTTAACCAACTATAATTAACCAACCTAGGGTGACAAGTGGATCATGGCATACAATTAGCAAGGTAGGGTATAATTCAAAGGGTACGATAGCTAATCCCAAATTTAGGTTGAAATCATTTATACACATAAAATAACATGTGATAAGGTAAATCAAAATAGCATGCAATCTAATTTATGGGTGCAACATGATCAAAGCACAACTTGCCTTGCTTAAGCTTCTGGTATTGTTCCGAAGATTGCTCTTGAAATGATAATTCCTCCTCCGAAACCTCGCTCAACTCAACGTCTACGCGATTCGAGAAGAAATAGCAAATAAACACCAAAACCAAATAGCAAATGAACTCAAAAATCCAGATAAAAACCATCAATAGATAGATCTCAATTTTATAAATTTTTAGGAATTTGAATCTCCTCAATCGAAGTTCATATGCAAAAGTTATAATATTTAGAAGTTTTGAAATTAAACTAAACTCTGGAATTAGAAATTCTAAATCTTTCGAATTATTTTTATAAAGAAAATCTGAATTTTCCCACCCGGCTTGTGCGGACAAAAGCGTGCGAAATCTAGATCGATGAGACTCGATCTAACGATTACAGTTAAATCTACTATGTGGCCTATTATCAATCGTCCGAGCTTAAATCCAACGGTTGATATTTAATCTAAGACGCCATCGATTCGAAATGATGTGGACCAATTCCATGCACTTGATTACGATCCGACGGTGGTGAAGTTCCCGATCGGCGATGAAGTTTACGGCGCTTTGAATTTATCGGAGACGAGCGACGACGACCTCGGCGACGCTGCTGAAATCTTCTAGCGACAGCTGCGACTTTCGGATGGCGGTCGCGACACACTCGCGATTTCCTCCTCGGACAACGGCGCGAATTCTCGATTGCTTTCGATTTCTCGCTTCGCTATTTTTCTTTGGGGCGGCCTTCGGCCAATTTCTTCGCGACGCCCACACGACTCTCGGCGAAACCTCCGATCTGCCGACACGCGGCCGCTTCGCGCGAAATCTTTCTTCCGCGCTCGTTCTCGTTCTAGCGATGCCCACGCTCTTTAAATAGGACCGGCGTCCTTGTTCCCGCAGACTGTCGACCTCAGATTCGAACGGACTCGACGCCCAATGACGGAGTTTGAATCGACTACGCCATCCACGTCGCGCCTTCGGTGTCAGACTTTCCCCCACGCTGCTACGCCTTCCATGCATGGCGCCGGTCGAGACGGCCGAGTCGATAAAGCACGTCGCTGAATTCCTCGGTCGGATTGGAAGGCTCGTCGAATTTCAAGCGCCACGCCGCCCTTCGTTTCCGCACGAACATGGATTCCAAATCCACGATGGTGTGGCGCGGCACTAAGGAACCGAATCGACTCGTGTTGATTCTTCCCACCGAGGTAATGGAGGAGTCCGCCGTTGATTTGGCACCGTGCTAAAGAGATGACTTCGACTCTGCGCTGCACTTTCCAAATCTGGCGGCAACCGCGCGCTACCGTATTTCCGCTTTCAAACAAATTTTCGTCTCGTCTCTGCTCGCCGCACGGTCTCCGTAACCTTGACGGCTTCGGCGTAAATTCGGCTACGCTCGGAAGGAACAAAATCGCCACACCTTGGTCGCATGCAACGAAGCTGCTAATCCCACCGTACCGGTTATCAATTCAATTCCTAATCCGATTCCATCCCGAGAGAAAAGAAATCTCCCAAAAATACTTCAAGACCTTCTATACTCACATAAAATATTTTTAAGCGGACTTTATTTTTAATTTTCCTTTATAATTATTTCTTAACAAAAGCCATATATACCAATTCGAAATAATTTAAATAAATCTCAGAAAATCCAATAAATCCAGAAAATTCATAAAATCGCAAATTGCAAATACATAATATTTAATCTTTAAAATTTCAAAAAAATTGGGGTGTTACAGCAAAGGAGTACTGCCAACTTCTATGAAATTTGTCGTAGTGCCGTAGGAAAATGAGGCAGCTGAGACATTTGCACCTAAGTCAATCAACAATTGCATGCAATCAAAATGACCATTCAAAGCCGCCATGTGAAGTGCTGTAACACCACCATCAGCAAGCTAGTTGATGTACCTCGCACGGAGTAGTTTTATTAAACTTCGCACTCCATTGAAGAACTGAGACTGCTCCCGCTATTTGCCTGACAATCACCATCATCTTTTGTAGTCACAAGTGCAGGGCTATGAAACTATCCGTAGAGTATTCACACGTCCATCGAAACCGACTCCACAAACTTTGGTAACTCCAACTTCAACTTCGATTTTATTAATAACTACTCATGATATCTCAAAAGAATTGCTCTATGTTCAACAAGAAGACTATATCGAACTTACGAGCAAGAATTGCTCTATCAATCACCATCTACTTTAGACATATCTCCGAAACTTTTTCACAAAGATAACAAGATATAAGGGTGGTCGGATGCACTTGTTTTGCTAGGCCGAGCGAGGCGGCGTGGCGCGCGGGCAGGGGAATTGGGGCCGGCAGCTTGATGACCCGGCTAAAAGTTCATCGGAGGAGCGAGGCGCGGAGAGGTCACCGAGCGAGGCGACGTGGACGAAGAGGCGGCGGCACGGGCGGTAGTCGAGGCGCGAGCCCGCTGAGAGGTCACCGAGCTGGCTGGAACGGTTGTCGGAGGCGCGAGCCCGAGGGGATGTCACCGAGGGCGGCGGCGTGGAGGCGTTGACGAGGGAAATTTGGCTTTGCCGCTTTGGATGAGGGGAGCAATTCGATCTCCCGCCTAGAGATTTTAGGGGTTAGGAATTTCCACAGGCGGTTCCAACGATTTCTACAGGCGGCGTCGTACATCAGGCGAGATGATTCCACAGACCGGATGGTTCGTCCATAGTTTGGGAGAGAGATTTGGTTATTTGCCACTTTAAACATGTGGCTTCACAAAATTGCCACTGGACCGACATTTCATTGACTCATACGGTCCCATATTTCATTGGCTCAAGTGGCATCATATCCAAAAGGTCAAATCTTTAAGTGGCAAATGGACAAAAAAGCCTTCGAAATGCGACCTCTCCCAATAGTGCAAAGAGGATGATCCTGTCCAGCCCGAGAACGTACGGACACGTAGTGCTGAGTTAATTTTAGTGGTGTTAGCTCTTGTTGGATCTTCATGTAAGGATGAGTTATCTGAATGTTGCGCCACTCGTAGTTGTTCCTTTCGGTGTAATCGATCGATAGCAGCCTTATTCTCTGTGATCGTAGCAATCGCAATGAAAGTGATTGGCGGAGACCAAAGCTCTACACATGTTGTCTTGCTAGGTGCTCTCCTCAAGCACGAGCCGATTCCACAGATCGACGATCCGCCCAGTTAGGATAACGCGACCGGATCATCCTCGTATGCGTATAACTTTCACCGTGGGCTACAACGAACTACAAATCAGATGATCCGGTATGTGTAAATATATGTATCTGGGACCATCCTACCGCAAAAAGCTTTGCACAGATTGTCATGAAAGAGTACAAAGTTAAATAAAATTGTCATGAAATGCATCGCTCCAATCTAGGCGAACACGGTGAAATCGAATACGACATATCAAGCAAGTTAGAGTGCATAACAACCGAAAAGACAAGTGGCGATTAAGCAAAGAACTACTCGTCCGTGCTTGGACTAGTACCAAAAAGATCGGAGCCAGAGTGAGTCTTCCTATCGGCCTCGACTCAACACCGCTTGCCGGGGCTCGTCGAGGTTCTCCTCCGGGACTTTGTAGCTTTAGTCTCCTCATAAGGGCCCGTGAACCTATTGGTGAAGGGTTGAGCAATCGCTGGTCGCCAAAGAAGGGGTCGATGGGCCTGTCGTGCCCTACATCATGTCGTTCGTTGGTCGATCCACAACACCGTATCGCAATATTCTCTGTGATTTGAGTAATCATAGCAGTGTGTGTTGAGTCCAGAGACTGATGTTCTGTACATATTGGCGCAGTGTTATCCTCGTCAGGGGCCTCAGGGGTTGTGGGTGAACTCACAGGAGCACACTCGGAGGCAATGACTGGATCGTCGTCAACTTGAGGAGTCAGCACCGCATTGATAGGTGTGGAACTCAACGATACTACACTCTGAGCGGCCATCTCGTCAGTCATGTCAACATGCACGGACGTATGTTCGATCTCGGTCGAGCACGGGCGTGCATGGTCGGCGGGTGCATCCGCTAAAGTAGGTGGAGTAGTGGACAACGGAGCGGATGCCTTATCACCGGTTGGTCTCGGAGAACATCCTGTCAAGACCGTAGAGGAGGTGGGAACGTGGACACGAGTGGGCGAAGCCCCAATGAGAAGCAAGTGGGGCAGCAATGCGGTGAGAGGTGGAGGTGGGCTGAGTGGCGGCTCGGTGTGCAAGGCCAAGCGCATTGTACAAGCCCGACCAAAGCGACTGAGAAGAAAGTGAACATCTAAGCAATTTGCATCGACTGCAGTAGCAAAAGCCGCACAGGTCGTCTGGCGATGCAACCTCATCTCCTCTAGTAATTGGGTCTGTGTCTCCCGCTATTGGGCAATTGAAGCTGCCTGAGACTTCTGCAACTCAACAATCGAAGCAAGTACTCGAGTAAGATCGGAGGGCTGAGAAATAGAAAGCGCGATCCAGGTGTCACGTCGAGGCCGCAGACGGTGCAACTGAGTCGTCTCGGTCCTCAGGTACAGAGCCTGATCCACCTGCCTCGTGGTCGTGGGCTCGGACTGGTGGAAAGTTGTAACATCCTGGAAATTTTAAACAGTGAAATGCTATAATATAAATTTGCATTTTGAGTATTTTTGAGTTTTATGGAATTTCTGATTCTTCTTGAATTGATTTCTTGGATTTTGGGTTGCAAAGACAATTGGAGGAAATGGGAAAAGTAAAAAGAACCAAAAGAAAGATTGGAAATAAATTATTTCCTGAATCCAAATAGGTGAGGAAACCAATTTATACACTGATAAAAGATACAAATAATAATTTGAATATTACAAATTTCAAATGGGGTCAGTTTGACTAGGAACAGTGCATCTTCTGAAATTTCGAAAAATATCCAGAGCTGATCTTCAGCTGAAAAATTTATCAAGCTACCATTGATACAGTATTTACCATTGGTAAAAATCTCAGAGAGTTTTCAGATGGGATAAAGCCTCAATTAATTCGAAAACAGAAAGTAGCAAAAACTGAAAATAAGAATGTCAGAATTTTTATAAATTCCTGGAGCAATATCCTGAGCTGAAAATTTTACCTAAGGATCGTTGTCTCAAATCCAGTTGAAAAACAAAGTTTCAAAAATTTTATAAAAGATTTGAGTCATCTGGTAATTCGAATACAGAGATGGAAACTTGGTGCTTTGCTCAATGATAAAATTCTGATAAATCTTACATTGAGTGTTTTACCCCACTCTTCGCCTGGAGATTGTCCATTGCGGGGAGAGAGCACTTAGCAAGTGAGGAAAAGTCTTTGGCAAAGGGTTAGTGGGTAAATTAATGCAAGTTCAATTTCATTTGGCTGAATTCACCCTCAAACTGAATCCTTGCCCTCACTGCCATGTGGGTCCGGTCCCACCGGTCAGGCTCATCCCCAATTGTTCTTCGCCGTTCTGCTCTTCTCCTCTCCCGAGCGAGCAGCTTCCACTCGCTCTCTCTCTGGTCTTGCCGAGTCATGCGCCTGCTGGCCGTACCGGAGCTCCACCCAAGCCTCTCAGCAGCGTCTGGGCTCACACCAGTGGAGTACACTGCCTTGCCATGGCTCGAGGCATGCTACTCAGCGCACTACCGCCATGACTACCGTGGGAGACTGCCCTGACGATTCGTTTTGGAGTTCATCTGTTGGCTTACTGCAAGAAACCCATTTTCGCACCGCCTAGAGCCTCCTGAGTCAGTAGCGACTTCCCACTGAGCCGCATTTCTTCTCTTCTTCGCTTTCGCCATTTTCACGCCAAAGAACAGCAGAAGAGGGAGAGAATGGAATTCCGGTGATTTAGTGGAAGGTATCCCGAATCAGTTGGCCCAAAGCACCCTCAAGCATTCCTGAGCTCATTCCTCTGCTTGATTTTAGCCCATTCCGCCCATTGCGCCGTCGCCGCAGGAGCCTTCTTCTCCAGATCCCGTAGCAGGCAGCTCATCCTTGCTCATCTCAACCCAACACTGTGAAATCGCATCCCCTACCTTCACCGATGCTCACGAACCTTTCTCCCCGAATGTTGCGCGGCGAAGTCGCGGCCTTCGCCGTGGTTCCGCCGCCCTCTCGGCGCCGACCACCTTCGGCCACCTCTGCTGAAATGGGTAGGTCCCCTAGGTGCGGATTGACAAGGTGAAGCCGTGGGTGGTACCCATTCCGCCGCTCCGGTGATGCTTCGCCGGCGGCGAGGAAGAAACCATAGCCCCCTGTTGTGAGTCGCTGGCGCCTGGGCCCGATCGGTCAGTCCCAGTGGGTTTTTGGGGTTGAGCAATTTGTCTTGGAGGGTGCGCGTCTTGATCGAAAGCGTATTTTAATTTAAACTGGAATTTTTAGCCGAGTCCAATTCAAACAGTCATAACTTTTGAACTACTATTCAAGAGTTAGCAAAACAAATTTCTAAAATCATCTAAAATCAAACCGTATCAGAATATGTGAAAATATTTTTGAAAGAGTTTGGTGAGAAGATTTAAAATGGAAGTGCTGAGAAAGGTATTTAGGTACTGAAGAGAAAAAGATCAATTTGGATTATACCAAAATCAATGAAATCAAATATTGTTGAAATGCTTGTTCTGGAATGAGTTTAAGTTGGTGAAAATATTATGCTTGAAGTTAGTTTACCTTGCTAAATGAACCCATTTTCAATTCGGCTAAAAAGAGAATGAGTATAAGTAAAATGCTGCAAGAGGAAATAATTGGATGTCAGCAAATGTAGATGATATAAACTTCTGGGAGTTTGTATGTGTTGGAAATGAATCAAGAGTTATGCACAGAGTAGTCAGAAACTGTTGCAGTTTGGCGATTTTGGTGTTGAGCAATATGGTCATTTAGGCTATTTCGATTGGTAGATTAAATAGCTTTCCCAAATACTAAAATCAGTAAAACCAGTCTAGAAACCTTGTACAAAGTTTATACTATCACATTCTGTAAAAAGACTTTTATTTGGTTAAGTTTTGCATGATAATCTAGTTTACCTAAAACCTTTAAGTGTTAACACTCCCTTTATGCGTTACGCCGATTTAGTAAACGTAAACTTTACAATGCCATTAAGCCTTTTTCAACGATGATTATAAAGTCTCGCCTAAAGTGTAAAACTTATGAAATTGATCTGTGGTGTTGTCCAAAGTATAGACTATCCAAATAAGAAGAGATAATTCTATTCCAGCATGTGTAGCCTATTAATTTTGACAACTTAACAACCCTAAGTAGTCACATGTTGAAGGCTGAATGAATCAGAAGTTGCAAATGAAGAAAACTCGCTTAAGTCATTTTTATCACCGTAACCTTCTCAAAAATAAGGTAAAATAAGTCAATAGACTACAATTGAAGATCTAATCTGACAAAGCCGTTCTAAGTGAAATCAAATTGAAGTAAAGGAATCAACTACGCATGACCTTATATAATCAATTAAGACTTTTCGTTAACTCAAGCAACTTATTCAAACCTCGAAGTTAGTGGAGAAACCTCGAGTTGATCCTTAAGATAGGCTCTGTAAAAATCTAGGAACTAATCTTGTGTTGTCTAGTTCTCGCTCTAAGTCCTATTCAAACAAACACATTAGCAATATAGTTCCGTATGCTTTTGGGAGCAATAGGATCAATACACTATGCAACTAATGACTAATTGTATAATCTAAACTATTTTTGCGTCTTGAATTCGTAAAACAAGATTAAAGGATTCATAAGAAAGCAACCCTGGATCTTATGCAAGGGTTTTAGTCGCTTCTCTATTTGTTCTCTTTTGTTTTTTTCTTTGCAATTTGTAATTATTGTTAGTTCTTTCGATTTCGACGTGTAGACGCAGACACCCTCGAGGAGGAGGAGGAGGCAGTTGCTGAACAAGGCTTTGACATTTGCGGTGAAGAGCAAGGCAAGCAATCCATTGACCATGTTGAACCTACTAATTCAACTACCGTATGTTGTTTTTGCAACTGTATATTGCATCCGGGTAATTCTCCATAAAAAACTGCTAATTTGGGTAAGGTTAGTAACTGTCCTTGGAATTTGTGGTTTTTCCTTAATTTAATTGATCTTGTGAACCTTGTGAACCTTAGTATGCTTAGACATAGTTAATGTCATTTGGGTATAATCGTTAAAATGTTACAACTGCTTAGTTTCGCTTAGATCGTCACGATGCTTTTAAAAATGGTTTCACAACTGGTTATTACTCTAGTAATGGGGGTTGATATGTTGAATTAAAACACGAAAAACCACGAAAACTATACTTGGACGCTGGCGCGATTATTGGCAATAGCGGTTGTGCAATAAATGGCTTTGCACGTAGTATAGGGTGGAGTGTCGCCGTGTCGGATTAAGGACCGAGCAATGGAACGTTATCGATCCAGAAATTTCTGCAACCACGAGGGCTATTTATGGGGTAGCCTTAGCCTATTAAGTTGTTTGGGCATGGCTTTGTTCATTGGTAGGCGGAGCTAGCATGTGTTTTCCGGCCAGGTACCCGACGGGTATTCGGTCAGTTTACTTGCTAATGCAACGATGTACATACTGCCATGTTTAGAAACGTTGTGTGGTGTGTGAAAGTGGATCCACGGCGTGGGTGTGTGTTTCTAAATCTATGGCAGGGGTTAACGTCCGGGCTGGATCAAAGTCACGTCGAAATAATGTAACGGTTTCAGATGATCGCTTTGCAGGCACACCTAAGGAAGTGTGTCGATGGCCTAGCAAAAGGTGTTTCATTCCTTGTGGGTAAAGCCGCATAACTCAGCAGAGACAAAATCTAATTAATTAGCGCGCTACCATGTTATGGGCACTTGGTGAAGTCATTCCAATGCTAGAGTTTTACTTTTTATAAAATGGGAGGTTCTGCTTTGGCAATTACTTGTTTAAGTCAAAGGATCGACGATGTGGAGTTTTCGCCCTTGGGAATGCTAAGTCTTGAAACATATTTAATTTCATTGGTTATATACATCCTCATTTGTTTCATAAAAATGCTAATTTCAATCTATTATGTCATATGTTCAAATTCTTTCCATAAAATGCAAAGTAACTTATAGCCTCATCCTTTGTAATAGCTCGTGCATAACTAGTATTTGCATTTGCTATAAAGTCTTGCTGAGTACAACCGTATTTCATTCTTGCTATCAACTTTGGTTCGAAGGAAGTCCCGGTGAAGTGCCGTAAAAGCGCTGCTCAAGTAGGTCTCGAGGAGTTCATCGATGATTTCTTCTAGGGTGTTTGCCTAGTCGATGCCCGTGGGGTTTTGGTTTGGGCATGCTACTGTGCTTTTGGACCTTAAGTTGCCTAATATCTTCATTGCTTTTTATTTCGGCTTGTAACTAATGCTTGTATAATTAACATCTTCGTAAGTGTGTATTAAAGCTTGGCTTTTGGTTGTGATATGAATGGTGTAAACATGTGAGTGCTAGCTACCGATCCAGGACTAGTACGGTAATCACATGGAGTTCTGCCTCTGGAATGGGGTCTCACAAAAGTACTCGTGGTCTTCCTCCTCCTCCTCGTCATCCCAGTCAATATCAATGATCCGCGCCAACCCAAATTTGCTCCTCACCTCTGTTAGTGCTGGTCCTCCCTTGAGCGGTCTCTCTCGCCTCGTATCCGCTCCCGAGCCTCCTCATGGGCAGTCCTCCTCTGATCTGTCGCCAAGAGATGGAGGCATGTATCGACGAAGACTTAACTCGCCCTTCCAGTACTCCTCACGATGCTCGTTCGGTGAAGGTACTGCATATGTAAGAAATTATATGCATAAACGGTTGTTGTCCGCCAAACTCATAGCATCTGCAATAGCATCTTCAATCTCACGATGATAAAGTCGAGAATGTCTAACGGCTCGTGAGATAGGATCGATAAAGTAGCCATCGCCGCAAACTAGTGATCGCCTCGGCATTGCCAATCCAAAGAATAAGGACTTCCTCAAAGCCATGTGGACCGCTTTGCCTCGTGAGTGAGACGGTCCGATGGCGAAGGATCCAACGGGAACGGGCTTGAATGAAGCGAACTGGTCATCCGTCGAAAACACCCTCCGCCTTAGCGCGACGAGGCAAGCTTTGTCACAGACACCACCGATGCAAAGTTCGGCTCCTCCTCAAAACCAAACAACTCTGCAAAGTGGACTCAGACACCCTCTCGGGGTTCTCCGTCGGCATGAACTAAATGTATCGTGCTCGGGTCGATCCAAACTGTGGCGAGAAGTCTCGACCCACTTTTCCACTACCGTGTCGAACTCATCAACAACCGGTAAGACCTTCAAATGGTCGGCGTGTCTCGAACGCCCACCCCACCCACGGCCCTCTCGCAAAGAGGCGGTTGAGCGCCCTGTGCATATCGAACTAGACCCCGAGCCTTCAGACGCAATAAAGAAGCTCTGTTGAAGAACCGGCCCAGATGTCGAACCACACAGTGAAAGACGCTGCTAGAACGATGAGGAGGTGCTGCACCACCTGTGGAATTGAGTGCCCCTCCTCTCTCGACTTCGCCATCGACTGTGTCTCTAATCTACAATTGGCGACCACGCCCGATGCTCGAGCCAAGTTTGCATCTCGCAGCCATCTCACCGCTCTCACGCATTCAGAATTTGGACTTCTTAGCCTTCTCACAAGACAACAACTTCTTTTCCTTCCTTTTTCCCCGCCATCCGCAAGTTGCACGATTGAATGTCAAGAACTTGCATCGTATTCATATGCATTTGAATGGAGTCCAAAGAAACCAGAGGGATGTGGATCTCACCGCTTATAAAGTGAAGGAGAGTCGTTTCGCCACCGAGGGCTCGGTTGTCGGTTGCGGCGACAAAATGGGTGGTGCGAATCTGGCGGTGGCAGTACCGAGGCGGTGGAGGATTGGAGTACGGGCGTCGCAAGGCACGGAAATGGGCTACGGCGCAAGGCGGCGTGGAGGCGTGGAGAGAGGAGTAGTTAGGTGCGGTCGATATTAAAGCTCCACAGGCGGTTCTTTGAATGTTGAAGCATGTTTTTGCCTTTTTTGGATAAGGTTAAGATCAACATACCGGATGATCCGTTATCGGAAACATCATCTTACCGGATCGATGCCTCTGTTCGACTCGGTGGCAGGATGGTTCGGCCACCTGATGAAAAAAGAATTGGATCATCTTGTATAGCGGTGTGCTAGCACCTAGCAGTCACAATAACAGTGAGCGCGGACAATACGAAGATCGGACGGTCCGTATAGGAAAAGATAAAGACGCTCTCGAATGCGGACGATGGAGGCCTCAAAGCTAAGATTCACGTACCGGACATTCCGTTATGTCGAGAAAAAACCGTACCGGATTATTGTCCGAACGAATAGTGCTTGGCTTCCTGTCGTGCCCCAATTTACTTGATTCGACACTCAGGTATTCTGTGACTAGTCCAGGATCACGCTTAGTACACACAGAATAAACAGTTGAAGTACCACAATCATACACAAAGGAAATAAATAATAAAGTACTTCAAGCATAATATAATCGAAGTTACATGACCTTATGGTCACCTTACAATAATTCACCACGCAGGCGATAAATATCAAAGTAGCACAAGTTTATCGGCGAAGCAAAAGTAAAACAATGAACCCTTCATAACCACAAAGCATCGAAAGCGGCTCGACCCCTTAGTCCTCTTGGCCTTCGATGAACTCCTCCTCCCAAGCCGCATGCCTTCTTCTTCCGAGGTTTTTGTCGATGCAAGGGTGAGTATACAACATACTCAACAAGTCATGCACAATTGTGTCTATTACTACATGCATGGCTTATTCCAAAGGAAAGGCTTAATTGGCTATTTTGCTTAAAGCAAGATTTCTTTTAAACAGTAATCCTATTAGATTACAAGCGGTAAAACCAATATTATTAATATTTAATTTTCAATTCTTTTCCAAGGGTTTGGCACACACCCTAGTTTGATTCATCGCCTTTTGGCACACTGACCACCCATTCCACATTTTTATTTTGAAAATCTAACCCTTGATCAGAATCACCGAGCATTGTCCAAGATCTTTGCGGACACGGCTATTCAATAGGTTTACACACACACTCGGCAGAGGTCAGACACTTTACCCATGGATACGCTTGCTCACCACACGGTGATTGATTGCAACAAAGTCTTTCAGAGACTAACACTTAACCAAAGGAACCTCTCCAAGATTGCCTTTCTAACGCTTCCCTCACAGAGCCAAAGTTTAGAATGTGCACATACCGCTAGATGGGTACCAAGCCGCAAAGACAGTACGCCTCCCCATACTGCTACATTTTTGTGTAACTCACACCCCGAGGTATCAAAGGAAAGATATTAGAGACCTCATCAACTAGGTCCGCCCCATTCCTGACAAGTGGTTGTACGAGAGACTCAGTTCAAAGGCTCGCAAGGTAAAGTCCTTAATCGTCCCGCAAGACTTCCGATTGATACTACTCGCACATGACCTTCACAATCTTCCATACAACCTGCTGCCACACTGCACTCCACTCGCACGAAGCCTTCTTGCCACTTGCCCGGCCCAAATCATTTCCCACCCAGCTTTGCATTATTGCAACACATGCCAATGCCCACATCATTGCACGAGTAGAACCACACAGGTCACTACCCTCAATTCCATTTCATGACATCATCGCATTATTCTAAAATGCATTCCATAATTGTTTAGTCAGTATTGATTTGCTATTTAAAAGACATGCAACGCATACAAGCAGGCTAAGCGACTAATCACGGTCTAGCCTCCCGTGTTGGCTTGTAATAGCATCCAATTTCATTTAACTTCTTAGGTTAACAAGGATTTCAGGGCATACATTGAGTATTAACAAGGTGGCATAACAAGATAGGTATTTTAGCTACCATTCCCACATAAGCAACATCATTTTTACTTAACATAGCATGCAATAATTGAATCAAAATATATTTGAAAATCTAGGGGCAACATGGTCAAAGCATGACTTGCCTTCAAACAGTGGTTGGTTCTCGTTCGAGGTCTCGACGGGTCTTCGAATTCTCCTCGGCTAATTCCGAACCTTCGAGTCTAATCGGAACAACGTGCACACAATAAATACACTAAAATAGACAGCAATATCATCACGAAAAATAAAATAAAAATCACCATTAAATACCTTACATTTTTACAAATTTTTGGGCATCGAATCACCCAGATCCGAGTTAAAATGCAAAAGTTATAGCATTTTCAAGTTTTCAAATTCAAATAAATATATAACCGAATTACTCTATTTATTTTCCTCTGAAAATTCGGATTAAATTTCGCTTTCGATGACACGTGTCGGCACCGAGACTTCCACATCGGACGGACACCGACATGCGGGTTCGGATGACGTCATGTCGACGCTCTGCAGACAACCGCGGTCTACCCATCGACAAGTGGCCCGGTGAATGCTGCTTTGACCAACCGTGGTCGACACGCGGCGAGGAAGCATCAAGCCACGATACGCCGATTTCCGGACCGTTGATTCAACCGACGGCTGAAACTACCCGAGCGATACATCGTTAATAAGCCTCACGTGGCCTCACCTCGAGCGCTGGATGAAGATCCGACGGCTGTCGGAGTTCGCGATCGCGCGCGAAGGAGCAAGGGCGCCGTCGCCGGAATTGGAGAAGACGATCGCGGTCGACGGCGTTTCCGAGCTTCTCTACCGAAGAAGTAACTTGTCGGACCAGCTCGCTTGGTGAACTCGAAGGGAGGTCTCGGCGACGGCGAGAGTGGCGAACGACGGCGAGAGGTGAAGAAGAATGCGGCGGTGAGGTTGCGAACTCCGGTGAGCTATGCGGGAAGCTAGAGTGCACGAGAGCTAACGTCCGAACGGAACAAATGAGCGGGGCGAAGAGACCAATTTAATGAGCCAGCGCGACGGCCGTCGAGATGCCTTGAAACGCGTGCAAATCCACCTCAAATCTCTCGACCAACGACGGCGGCGCTCTGCTCGCACACTCCCGAGATTGGCGCGATCAACGTCACCGTCCGATCTTGATCCGACGGGCGATGATGGCGGCGTTAGGGTTTTTCGACGACAACACGGTGTTGGGCTCACCGACATCAGTAGCTAACGAATTTTTTTGCTTTTCTCAATAAAAATATTTGCAGAAATTCAAAGCATTTATTTGGGGCACTAAAAATACCCGAAAAATTCTAGAAAAATTCCATAAAATATTTTAAGGCATTTAGAGCTTAAATAAAATATTTTCATTTATTTTTGATAAATACTTTTTCTGATATTAATTAATCAATAGAAGAATAATTCAATTAAATTTTATTTAAATCCAATAAATCCCCAAAAATTCAGATAAATTAAGTAAATGCAAATAAAGGTTGATTAATTCACAAAAATTCAAAAACTCCAAAAATTAAAATCGGGGCAAATTTCGGGACGTTACACTTCCTCGGGCCTCTGTTGGCTTCAATTTACAGGATGATCCGGACTAATAGCGAATTACCTCCCGTACTATCCTGCACTTTCACGGAATAGTTTTACTCAAGTCCAATAAAAATATAAGTTCTATTACATATTAAGTTTTTACACAACGTGTCCCTATTTTCCTTTAACAACTTTTCTGACGCAATCATCACGCATATATGGCATCATTGAAATATCGAGGGTTTCTTCTACAAGTTTGATCCTCTCCGGATCTCCGAAAGGATGAGGTCGTCGAATCGATTGTATTCTCGCTCGCGTGCACATTGTCAACTCCAACGATCCTTTGTTTTCCGGAACAACTATGTTCCTTTTTTTATTATCGGGTCAACTATGTAGAAAACTCATGAGACTTCGTGGCTAGTATCCGTGGGGGATTTTGTATCCAAGATTGTTGAGGTCGTGATTAGCCAGAACCCATAGTTGTCCACCTCCACACCATTAGGATGTTTGACCCAGCTTGCAATAAACACGGGATCTCGCATATCCCTTCCATAGTCGAGTTCCCAAATTTCTTCAATGATTCCATAATAGGTGTTCTTCTCCTCGTCAGATCTATGGCTTCTACCCAACGCCATCGCTTTTGGGCCATCGCCTTCTTGTCCTTTTGAATGGTATAAAACATGTACCCATTGATGTCATGCGCTAGCCATGATGTTACCAGACTTGATGGGCCATGAGCCAACATTTTCAATGTTTCGCTTTCTTCGTCCTCACCATCCGGTATGTTTTGGTTCTTGAACCATGTGGTAAACATACGCTTATTCTCTTCGGGATCCAATCAACTTGGCGCCCCGGATTTTCTCTTTCAAGCTCTTCGTGTGTTGCTCCAATGATGGCTCCACTATCTTTAGTCGCTCCAAGACGGTGAAATGTTCTTGGTCCACATTCTTGTACTCATGGTCGATGAATTCTTTCTTTCCCTTAGTCCTTTACTACCAACCTCCCTCATGTCGAGGGACAGCACACCAATCGCCTTTCCGTGGGCATGAAGTAATCCGTGCAACACTCAATGACTTCCTCAAGATTGTAGCCCTCAATAATGGAACCCTCTGGGTAAGCACGATTCCGTTGTAAGCTCTTAAGCAAGCCCATCCACCTCTCAAATGGAAACATCCGGTGTAAGAATATCGTCCCAAAGATTTTACCTCCTCGACAAGGTGAACCAAGAGGTGCGGCATGATATTGAAAAAGGATGGAGGGAAGCACATCTCAAGTTGGTTTATAGTCTCTACTATGTAGTTCTCGCAGATAGCTCAATTGCTCATCATCGACACCTTTCGTGAAATCGCATTGCGAAATGACACAAACCGCAGTGATGGCCACCTTTACAAATGTTGAGTTGATATTCCCGATTGCAATTGGGAGCATTTGTGTCATCATGACGGGCAATGTGAGACTTCATACCACTTATCTTTAAATCTTTCATCGATACTAGGTTTTTGATGTTGGATGAATAACCAGACGGGACTCTGACCCCACGTAAGCACTTGCACACTGATCTTTTCTCCTCAACCTGCCGAGAGTAGCTTGTCGGGGAAGGTAATACTTTCCATGTGTTCTTTCTTGAGGGTGTAGTTCTTTCCTGATTTTAAGTACTACTAAGTCTTTACGAGCTTTAAGACCATCCTTTGTCTTGTACTGAATGTCCAACAAGAGACCTAGCACTTTCACGACATTCTTTATGACATGCATGGCATCGATGCTATGGCGAATTTCAAGTCCTTCCAAAGAGGGCAAATACTTGTAGAAAATTGATATCTTTTGAATAGGACAACAGGCGGAGGAACCTCCTCATCGGTATTCTTCCTCTTTCGACCCCTCTTTTGGCCCTGCACCGGCTTCTTCCCGAAAACCACCTTGATGTTCTGGACCATTTCAAACACTTTTTTCCCGCTACGACGCTTTGGAGCCACACCTTCCTCAACCGTATTGTCAAAATACTTGCCCATCTTGGGGTATTTGTGAGCTTTCAGTAAGAAACGGCGGTGCCGCATGTACACTAACTTCTGTGAGCATGGAAGGAACGTCGACATAGTTTCATCTATGCATACTACACAAGCTGTCTTCCCTTTAATCTGACCCGATAGGGCTAGCAAGGTGGGGTAATCACTAATGGTAACAAAAATAATGGCTTTTAGTGTGATGTATTGTTGTTGGAACTGATCCCACACCTGGACCCCATCGTCCCACAACATGGCCATATCTTCCATCAGTGGTTCAAGAAACACATCAATATCTACTCCAGGCTGTCTCGGACCTTGGATAAGAATGGACAACATTAGGTACCTTCTCTTCATACATAGCCATGGAGGAAGGTTGTAGATGGACAGGACTCATCGCCAAGTGCTATGTGTGGCATTCCATTCACCGAAAGGATTCATACCATCGTTTTCGGGCAAACCTTACATTCCCGGTTCATTGCGAAATCGATACATGCGATCAAAATTTCTCCATTGTCTACCATCGGCCGGGTGTCGAATCTTTCCATCTTTTTGCGCTTTGTCGGAATTCCAACCCATTAGTTCGAGTCCCTCTCATTCGAAAGTACAAACGCTTTCAGCGCCAATAATCGCAAGTACCACATCACCAACGCAGGATTCTTTTCTTCTTGTCCGTGCTCAAGAAGTGTCATCTTCGTTATTACCAAGAAGATTATTCTTGTTCTTCTTATTCTTCAAGTGCTAGTGAAGAATCATCATCGCGTGGGAGTCATCATTCTTCTTATACCGCTCGCTTTGCACACGGGCATTGATCCAAGTCCGTGTAATCTTTACGGAAGAGGATACAGTGGTTCGGACATGCATGTATCTTTTGCACATCCAATGACATCGGAGTGATAAGCTTCTTCGCGAAATAAGTGCTCGTCGGCAAGGTGGGCAATCCATTAGCCTTCAGAAGTATTTCTGCCAAGAGCCTCAATAGATCGGTGAAACTCTTGTCCGACCATCCATTACTAGCCTTCAACCATAGAAGCATCAAGATCAGATGCAACACCGTAAACTCGAGGGCAATCCTTGGATTCCTCATATAATGATCATTCAACGCTTTGTGTAACGATCGACATTATCTAAACTGTCATCTTCTTTAAAACTGTGGTTCGCATGGTGCAACATTTCCTCTACATCGGCGATGCGACCATCATCTAGCAAACGAGCATGCACATGAGCTTCATCTCCCAAACCATCGATTGTCGCCTCCAGACTTCGATCATCCACGAGATCGGATCAACATCATCGGTTGTTTTATGTACGTTGCTCGCCATGGTTGGACCAACATGTATAATCCTCTATAAAACCTCTCATGATCGGGTGTGTTGTGATTACACTTAAATCTCCCCACCCTACATTGTTCTTCTGATCTTTGCATGGACAAAGTATTTGCTTCCTTCTTAGTCCAAGCGCCCTTCCGAGCGGCTTTAATAAAAGTTTCAAGCTCTTTGAGGAATACACCCTTATTTCTTGGGGCATTGTACATCCATGCCCTTTCCATCTTGAACCCAAATGTAAAATCAGATCGAAATGTCAATTATTTAGATAGAACTTTAACAAGAGAACCCTAAGTTAAATACTATAAAATGATTTTATTAAAATCACGAAAGAATGTAAGGTCCTCTCCTCTAGATCTAGAGAGGGGATCGCTCACTCCTCTAGAGAGAGGGAGGGATACAAGATCATCTCACGATCTAGAAGGTGAGGGCTTTAACGGAAAAATTAGTCCAAAGGACACTCAATTCGTTGGTTTTTGGTGATGTGTCTATAATATGTGGGTCCATCCGAGTCTATGACAAGGGACCAGTGGTGTCAAAAGTGAATCACAAATTTTAAAGAGTGTCGGTGGCGCCTAATCTCCCAAGCTTCAACCCTCTCCCATGCACATTCTATCTACACTACATCTTCCTCTCCACAAGATATATAAACCTCTACAAATGTCGAATGAGATGCTCTTACCTTAGAGAGTTAACTATTCCAAGGATTTCAAGTTCAAAACCTAGCTCCCCCCTTGTTTTCACAATTTTGGGGCGCCGAATCGCCGCAGAGAACGATCTGTTCGGAGCTTTAAAGCGAAGTTTCCATAGGCAGCTCCCTAAGACAACGGCCTGCAGAAAAATAATAACGATCAAGCAAAACAGCACTACCGGATGATCCGTCAAAGGCCAAAAGAACCATACCGGATTATTTTCTGGACGTTGGATTTCTCTGTGTAGTGCTGCTGTTGCAACATAACGGATGATCCGGTACGTCAATACAAACTCATACCGGAGTATTGTCTGGACGTTGGATTTCTGTGTTTTGCAAGTATTGTAGAACAAAGGATGCTCCGGTACGTACATGAAAACGCATACTGGCATCTCCTTTGTCACAAAATTTGGACAGGCGGTTTGTTTAAGAACTACGCCTTTAAAGACTTGAACATCACCACAGGGGGTTCGTTAATTAGTTAGGCCGTCAATATAATTAACTAAGGCGGCTTGCTTAACATACCGCTTGTGGAAACAGCGCTTTCCGCATGCGGTTTCGTAAGAAAGTCGCCTGTGTAAAGATTGCAATTTCCCAAGGTGGTTCCTTAAGAGAGCTGTCTGTGAAGAGCATAGTTTCCACAAGCGGCATCTAAAGGGCACCGCCTGTGACAAGATCAATATTTTCACTGGTGGTTTCTTAAGAGAGCAGCCTGTGAAGATACCTTTACACAGGCGGTTCTTAACCCCAAGGACCGGTCGAAGTCATTTGAGGCGGCTCTCCTTTTAATCCGCCTATGGAAAGAAATCCTTGGTGTCTAGAAAAATCATTTCTGTAGTAGTGTATTATGAACCTTTTGACCATAATTCAACCTAGTTTATCTAGTATTGACATGAGCATGGCTAAATGTCGACGATCGGGATCGCCAACCGCAGAAATGAAACGGGGGGTTAGTGAGACTAGGACCCGAGCTGTGCCTTTGCTCAAACGGAGGAAAGGGTTCGATGTGCCGGAGGCCGGAGCAAGACGACAACGAGCAGGAGACGGGTTTATCTTTCGTTCGAGCCCCTGAGAAGGTAATAGCTCTACTCCAGTCGCCTTGTGGCAGTGTTCTTTGTTACTATCGAGTGTAGGTGTGTCTTACAACTCAAGCTCAACAATGGCAATGTCTAGCGCTCGAGTTCTCTCCCTCCTTTTCCCCCGGCTGCACATCCTTAGCTTTACATCCCCCCTGCTCCCAACGGATGGAAGATATTCCCGTGGTGGCCTTCAGGCACGAGAGGGGGGCAAAGAATCGCTCGACTTGTTACAAGCGCCTGCTTCATCCCCACGATTCGCGCCTTGGCAACCGCCGGTCAAATGCACGATCCGAAATCCAAGGGCGGACTACGGCACGAACGAGGGCCGACCCGAGCCCGAGGTCGCGGAGCCTCGCTGCCCAACACGCCTAGGTCGAAGCGCCAAGACACGCCTGTGTCGTGGTCGGGCCTCCGAGCTTGGGGGCTGCTGACCGTGTCTTTGGCGGTCAAGGGCGCCAACCCCGTCTGGCTAGCCCCGAGGCTTAAGGTAAATGGCCGAACACGGACCGACCTTGAGCCTTTACATCGGGATCGATTTCGGAACCTTCGAGCTTGAGGTCGAGGTCGGGCGGAAAACGTAACGCCGGGCCGTGACGAAACGACACCTAGCGCCTCTTGATCTCCGTAACTCTAGTACGGATGCGAACGGTTGGTGGACACCTGCTATATCTCGAAACCGCAGTTTCAGCCTTAATTGCGCTGTCGAATCAAGGCCGCACGCTTTTCAGACGCCGCGAATCGGATCGATCGACGGCGCAGCCTTATAAAACCGAACCCACAATGATCAGGGAAACTCTCGACCTTGCACCCTTCTTCTAGCTTTCTTCCCGAGCAAGACTCCTCTTCCCTTCAACCAAATTTGTCGCGACTCGCCATGGCCAAGCCGAGGAGCACTTTGTCGCCGGGCGAGGATGAAGGAGCTCGAGGCCCCTGGGCCGATTGACCCATAAATATGGCGGTTGGCCGGGCGGCGAGACCGAGCCGCGTGCCCAGTGGACGACGAGATCATCTGCACCGAGCATTACGCTCTCTTCAGCCTGCGGACCCCGGAAAGCGAGTTCGTCGCGAGGGTCCTCTCCAGCTGCGACATCGAGCTCATCAACTTGGTGCCAAACTCCGCTTCTCCTTCTCACCATCTTCTCCCATCAATGCGAGGGATTCCTAGGGATCCTTCCGACCCCTCGCTCTTCTTCCAAGATTTCAAATTTCTTCCGCTCCCGGGAAGGACCCCGTGGTCGGATGCCTCTACTTCCTACCGCGAAGTCGGGCTCAAGTGGTCCTTCCCAAGTTTCAACTCGACTCCCTACCGTGGTCCGAAAGCGGTGGTTCTACTCAAGAGGGGCGAGGTCGCACGCCGGTGTACGAGGGGGCCCCATTCTTGAAGAAGGAGACTCGGAGGCGACGACCTTGAGGTCGACGAGGAGGCCATCGCCTCATACACATCTGCGCCATGCTGCGCGCCTCACCGGTGGCGATTGCCAATGACTTTCTGCGGAGTCGTGTGTCCCCTCTGCGGAGGAGGATGCACCCGTTTTACGAGATCCAGGGGCGCGACGACCCGACCCGCGAGGACACGTCTGGTAAGCCTTCTCGCCCCAAGGTTTTGCTCGAGTCCACCCTTCGATCTTCCCTGATGGTCGTTTCTCTTGCAGCGCCGAAGGAGTCTTGGGTCACCGCCAGGATGACCGAGATGTTCGGGAAGCTGGCGCACGAGTACGTCATCGGTGACCCTGTCCCGAAGAATGTGTTCCGCCGAAAGGCCGAGGTAAGCCGTCCGACCAAGCGCCGAGTCGTGGTGCCCACGAGCCCCTTCCCGAAGCCAGATGCTCGCAGGACTACCACGAGTTGTTGGAGACGGCCAGAGGATGCTCCATTGCCAAATGGGGCAAGAGCAAGAAAGGGAGGAAGAGACCCCCCTACCGAGCAAGCCGCCCGAGGTGAAGAAACCCCACGCCGAGTGGGGGATCGCACCACAGTAGGACCCTCCACGATCGAGCCCCCGAGCTCGTGCTCCGCCATCAACTCGACATCTCTTCCTTTAGAATAACAGAGGCGGCGGCCGCCGCCAGATTTCGAGCCCCGGCCCACCCCAGTATGCCCAAGCTAGGTCGGGCCCTGTGTCCGCCATGATGACATGCACTCCTGCGCGAGCTCCGAGGTCCCGAGGCGCCGGGGAGAAAGCGGCGCCCCGCAAAGACGGGCGGCAAACCCACGCCTGCCCTTGTCAAGGCGAGGTCGGTGACTCAGTGAGTTTTTGGCTTTTCGACCGCTCCGCCTCCGTGTCTTTCCCGCTTAGTGCCCGTTTGATCGCAGACCTTGAGCGCCAAGGCCGAGACTTGCCCGCTTTGACGATGGTCATGGTCCAGACGAGTCCGAGTCCGAGGAGGAGGAGAATGTTCGTGGCTGGCCTCACACGACCTTCGCGCCCGACGCGACCTCGGGCCACTAAGACCGCCCCCTGGCGAAGTTCTACCAAGGGGTCGACGGCCTTGACGAGGAGGAAAACCAGCCTCATGACCAAAGGAGAATTACAAGATCGGGCGAGGTGGGAGCTGCCATGCCGCCGACCTCCCGAGGTCGGCGCTGGGAAAGGCACCTGTGGTGCCACGGTCACCACCGCGGAGTTGCCCCAGCTCACCCGACCATGGCCGCCGGGCGCCTCGTGTCGTGACGCCATCGCCACCGAAGATGGCACCGCCGCAGGGCGCCGCAGACACTGGCAGCCCGAGGCCACGCTGCACCGAGGTCATGGCATCCAGTGTCAGGAGATCGCCCACGCCAGCGGGAGGCCTTGTCAAGGAGCCGGTCATCGCCCCTCTGAGCCGAGGCGAGCGGAGCCTCGACCACGGAGGTAGGGGGGCGTTGTTGCCGCCTCCTCGCCGGGCCGAGCCGAGCCCTCTCGGAGGGGGCAACGGAATCCTGTCGCGCCGGGCGTGGAGCCTAAAGATCCTGCCCCGGCGCCCGCTGGGGGCTGCGGTCGACCTCATCCCAAAAGCAGTGGGCGACGAGGAGGAAATCTCCAGCGACCGCATCGACGATCACAAAGAATATACCCGCCACGCTCGAGAATCGACTTCATGTAAGGGCCCTCCGCAAGACCTTCAGAGCTTGTTAGCCCGAGTTCCTGCTTCTTTCTTAATTCAAAGCACCCTTTCTGCTTTTGAAGGCGATCGACTATGTCTCCCCGGGCCGCAAGGCCTTCAAGAGCACGCTGACAGCCGAGGGGCCTCAATGCGGTGGAGGTGCGGAGGCCGAGCGCCGAGGCTCATCAGACCATCGAGGTCGATCAAAGTGAGCTCGAGCAGAAAGCCGGGGAGCTTGTCGATCTTCGCCGAACGATGAGGGCGCAGGAGGTAGCTCACGCGGCCGAGCTCGAGCAGACCAGGACCTCCGAGCGTGGGCATGGCTTCAAGGCCGTGGAGTACGAGTGCACGCGGTCGGCCAAGGCGCTCGCGGCCGAGCGAGCCAAGGTCGAAGCGCTGGAGAAGGCTGCCGCGGAGCAAGCATCCTCCCCGGCGAAGGTGTCCTCCGAGCTTGAGGCTAAGGTCCTGGAGCTCGAGGAGAGGCTTGGGCGTGCCAACGAGGCAGTCGAGGCCGAGCGGGCCAAGGTCGAGGCGCTGGAGAAGGCTGCTGCAGAGCAAGCATCCTCCACGGCGAAGGCGTCCCCCGGGCTGGAGGCCAAAATCCTCGAGCTTGAAGGGAAGCTCGAGCGCGCCACCAAGGCGCCAAGCCGAGCGGCCAAGGTCGAGGCGTGGGAAGGCTTTCATGAGAAGGCGCCTCCCGAGCTTGAGGTCAAGGCCCCGGCTCGAGGAGAAGCTTACGCGCACAAGAAGCTGCAAAGAGCGCCTGCCCAACTTGAAGATTTAAAAGCGCCGAGCCGTGGACGCCTCCCAAATCCCTCCAAGACTAAGGTGAGATAGCGACACGAGGGCAAAGGTGGCCGAGCTCGAGCAGAAAACTTGCCCGCGAGATGGCCAACCAGAAGAAACGCTTTAAAACAAAATGTTAATGGAGCTAAATTCTTTTGGAGAAAAAGAAGTTCCTCCGTCTTGGTTTGATTTCATGGTCGAGGATGTCTTGTTGGGTCCAAGGTCGAGCAACGCCGCCTTGGACGAAGACTCAAACGCAGGCGAACGAACACAACTTGGAGTCCACCCTGTTTTGCTCGTTAGCCACGTTCACGCTATGTTGGTCGTGTGCCGATAGGATAGCCTTATCCAGCCCCCGTTGGGTCCGAGGTCGAGCGACGCCAGCCTTGGGCACAAGACGTAGACACGAGCAAGCGACCACGACCTGCAGAGTTGAAGGAAGGTCCGCAAGGGAAAAATGACGCAAAGAGAGTCCGTTATAGATGGTCACACCCAGATGAACGCCAAGCATGACCACGCACCATGCGCATTGCTCAATGGTCAAAATCGCGAGGTCATGGTTCAACCAGTGGGGGAGCCAGATTGCAAAGAGATTCGGCTTACGCTTAGCCCGACCTCCGGGGTGAACGCTAAGTTAGCGTCGCATGAGACTCAAGAGCAAGTGTGCAGACGAAGGTCGTGTTTCAAAAAAGGTTGTGGACAACGAGCACAAGAGTATAGTCAACAAAGGAAAGAAGACCGATAACAAAAAGGCAACTTTCATTAAGAAGTAAGGTATAGAGATTACACGTAAAACTTCCACAGCTTGATCTATGTTCCACGATCTAGAGAGCTCTTCGCCATCGGCAAGGTTAGCCGGTAAGCCCCCGTGTGATCTCGCTGAAACGACTCTATAGGGCCTCCCATCAGGGATAACTTGTTGGTGTTGGACGAGCCTCGAATCCGCCTCTGTGGCTAGGTCCCCAACAAGGAGCTTCCTAGGTCGCATCGACCGAGACGCATGTCCGCAAAGAGCTTGCGTGTAGTGCTGATCATAGCAAAGGCACGGCACCTTACTTCTTCGCAAGGGTAAGGTCGAGACCATTCAGGTCAAGTCGACTCCGTCGACTGCTAACTTCGGCAGAGCCCAACAGAACTCAGGAGGCAGATTCGCCAAGAGATCAACACGAGCCGAAGGAGTGGACCTCGTGGCTCGACCGATCGGGTACGAATGCACTATAAGACGTGGGAAGTTCGCCCACCTGTGTCTTGCCGTAGCGCTCGAGCTCATCTGCAACTCGCTTGACGCCTCGACGACGGTTCGCTAAGCATCGCTCCGCCACTCGCTGTTCGGGGTGAGCCACCGAGGCGAAGCATACTTTGATGCCGAGGTCCTCGCAAAACTCCTCGAACAACTCACCGTAAACCGAGTACCGCTTGTCGCGATAATTTCGCATGGAACCCCGCACTGTGACCACTTAACAGCGGAAGAAACGAACGGCCGCCGAAAGCGCTATGGTCGAGACCGGTCCAAATTTTCTATCCACTTAGTGAAGGTATCAACAATGACGTAACAAGAATTTTACCCCTACGCCCGAGGAAAGGGTCGAGGATGTCCAAATTTCACGCCGAGAAAGGCCAGGCAAGCGGATGGTCCGGAGCGATATGCGGTTGATGGGACTTTTGGGCGGAATCGCACGCCGACAAAGTGATGATGTCACGAGCATCCCGGTTACCGAGGGCCAATAATATCCCATACGGAAAGCCTTGCCGACCATCGCCCCCAGACGAAGAATGTGCTCCACAGAGGACCGAATGGATGTCGCTGAAGGTACTTACCTCCTCCGCGGAGATGCACCGTGTCAAGACGCCGAAACATTTCGCTCAGAGCTTCCTCGACGAAGCGTATAGGCTTGCCCGGGCGCTGATCCGCCTTCGGCAGGTTGGGCGGTAGGTCGCCTTTCAAGGAAATTATGGATGGATTCAGCCCAGAAGGTTTACCTTCGACTATAGCGGCGCACTTCCCGGTCGGAGATCGAGGGGCCGCCAACGCCTCTGTGATGACATCGGGCGGAATCTCGCCGCTTGAGGAGGCGAGCTTGGAGAGGGAATCGCATCGAGTTGTCCTTCCCGGAATGTGCTTGAGCTCCAAGTTCTGAAACCATTTTTCATCTTGCGACTCGGCGAGGTATTTTGCCATCGCTTTTCCGAGCATTGGTACTTGTTATACCGATGACGCATTTAGCCGAGTCGCCTTTATTTATCAAGCGGCAAGACGCCAGAGCTTTGCAAGCTCAAGGCCCGCCAAGAGAGCTTTCAGACCGCCACATTGTTGGTCGCCAGAAACCCAAACGAACCACATACCTCAACCGTCGCCGCCAGGTAAGAATGAGGACTCCAAACTTCGAGCGCTTGAAGGACCTCGAGCCGTCAAGAACATGATCCAGGCTGCTCTTCCTCGACCTCGGCTCGGGGCTCGGATTGCATCGCTTGCTCGACCACTAAATCGGGCGAGCACCGCGACTTGATGGCCGCTCGAGCGACGACCGACATCGAATGCCGCCAGCCCATTGCCCATTTGGCGCATGCGCCCGCCACCATCTGGTTCAGAAGACGCCCCCGAGCGAAAATTGCTCGACGCACTACTGCACGCGCCCGAAGTAGTGTCAAGCCAGCGGCCATGAGAGAGAGCGACGCTTTTTGTACCGTGGGTATCACTTTGGGCAAAGGCAAGACTTCAACGACATAATAGATCGGTGTCGTTGGGGTCCAAGGCCACCACCAGATCAAGGATCAAATTTTGGGCGGTGGCAAGAAGTAGAGCAAAGAACTCTCACCAAAGTTATGTGTCGTAAGTAGGGTGGGGTTGACAGTATACCTTCACTTTGTCGGCGACCGCCAGTTTCTCTCGAGTCCACTCGCTTTCGCTATGAGAGCCCCGAAGAATGGGAGTCCGCGCCACCGAGCCACGAGATGAATCTGCTAAGGGCGCTATGCAACGTGAGGCTCAGACCTACTTGACCGAGGCCTGAGGTGCCATCTTCTCGACGCCGATCTTCTCGGTTTGGGCCAACCCCGAGCCCCCAATCATGTAGCCGAGCACCTTCCCGACGCCGCACCAACACGCACTTCTCGCTGAGTTTGGTCCGCACTTGTTCAAAGTTGTTGAAGGTTTCTCGAGGTCTCGAACGTGGTCGCCTAAGGGCTCTGATGATGATGTCGCCCACGAGACTCCAAGGTTCCACCGACCGAGGGTCGAACGCCCCGGTCATCGACGCCGAACGGGCCCCGTGATAGCGCAGTACTCAAATGACATGGTCGTAGCAGCGAAGTAACCGAATCTGCGTGATGAACGGCGTCTTGCTTTCATCGCCAACCGCCAGCTTTGATTTGATGGTACCGAATAGGTGTCCAAAAAGCTTAGCATCTTGGCATTTGTCAGGAGTCGACGATCCGGTCGGCGCGCTGGAGTGGGAAGTTGTCCTTGACAGCCGAGTTCAACCCCCCGTGGTCCACGACATTCTCCACTTCCGCTTCTTCTTCGACGATAACCGGTTGGCCACCACTGAGTAGTCGATCTCGCGAATGAAGCCGCTTCAAGAGTTTGTCAAGGTTGTCCTTGATGACCGCGACCTTCTCAGGGGAGAAACGACGCAGCTTCCGCGCAAAGTCGAGAGTCGGGTTTCACCAGAACTTATGCTCGATCACCTCCCTTGGGACGCCTAAGATGTCCGGCTGCTCCTGCTTAATATGCTTTTGTTGGCGCGGAGGAAGGTGATGAGCTCGAGTTCCTATTTGGAACTCAAATTTCTACCAAACATGGATGCACTTGGTCGGGTCGCTCTCCTCGAGCCAAGACAAATTTCCTTGCCCCATCCGGATCGCCTGCCGAGCGATTTTCACCGTGGGCTCTAGGCCTCACTGGGTAGCATGCCGGCAAGGGCCAGGGCCTTGGTTTCACATCCGTGTGCCGCCTAGAGGTCACCCCGCACGGTTATGATGCCGTGGGGTCCTGGGAGCTTCATGCACCGATGGCCATAGTGGTTGGCCGCCATAAACTTGACCAGGGCAGGCCGCCCGAGGATGGCATTGTACGGGAGGTCTCGACCACCTCAAGGTGATCACAGGCGGAAGTTGGTCGAGTCGCCGGAAGGTGACGGCAAGACCACCGCCCTAAGGGGTGGTCGAGCTCCCTGTGTGACAATCCCAAGAAGGGACAAAGAATGTTCTTGACCTTCGATCGTATTCGTGATCCGTTGAGTGCCCCACCGCAAAGAAGTTTAGGAGCACCGCCATCGACCATGACGCTACCGACCACGGTGATGCCGATGGTCGGGTCACGACCAAGGCGGTCTTCGTGCCCGGCCATACCTTGAGGGCATCTTCGGGGAGAAGGTGATGGTGGCGCCACCACTTGCGCGGTTCGCCGATGGGCTTCTTGCGGCAACTCGCAGATGGTGCGCGAGGCGTTTTGAGCTCGCGCGATCGATAAGCCGAACCGCCAAGATGACATCAATCAGCGCCGCTCGCTGGAATTCTGTGTCGAGGTCGCCGCACCGCCCCAGCCGCTCACCCCGTCTCTACCGGGCATCCTCTTCGTAGCACGGCATCTCCCCGCCATCGAGAAGGCTTTAGCTTGCCTCGCCAGTTCGGCAGTTCGCAGTCGTGGTCGGCCGCCTGCGAAAAAGGCAAAACTTCGCTTCATCGCACTGGCGCCGACCCGCGACCGAGCCGCCGGCCGCCGAGGTCCTGCCGCCGCCCCGCTGGGCCGATTCTCAGGCTCGGCGAGGTCGAGGCCGGCCTTGGCGAGGTCCGATCACTCCTGTGCTTGATCTCGAACTTCGAGAACTCGCTTGCCATCACCGACATTAATCACCCGCTGCAACCCCGGCCAGAAACTGTGGTCGCTTCCGCTTCTTGGTCGCGGCGCCGTGGTTTGCCGCTTGGAATTGATGGGCCACCAGGTTCGCACTGCTTAACTTGGTCGAGTCGCTTTCAATGGACAGTCATTATCCGTGATTCGTGATACCGCCCGCCATGCGGAATAATTTTGTTGACACCGAGCCTCGAGGTGATCTCCAGATCTTCTAGGCGCCGGTCATGACGCCAAACTTGAAGGCCTTTATGACGGCTTCGCCGGAGATACTCGGATCGTTTCGGCGATGAACCGCCGCGACAAAGTCACGGGTTGCTCGCCTTTGCCCCGATGACGCGATCCGTGTCCTTCTCCTCCTGCCGCCAGAATAACTTTGAAAGTTGGAGCGAGGGCGCTCGACTTGGCGCCACGACCTCGGCGAACCAGCTCGTTGAAGAGCCGTGTTCGCGCGGCATCGCCCAAAGACGGCCGGAGGTAGTTTGCCATCACGAAGTTCTTTTTCGCCCGGCCGCCAGATGGCAATGAGTAAATAGACAGAACTCGCCGGTTCTTAATCCCATCAAGCGCTTATCAACGCCGCTGAACCGAGCTGGCCAACGCGACGCGATTTAAGGTCGCTTTAATACGCCGCGTACCAGAGGTCGGATAGGCGGCGCCGTGTAGTCGCCATCGACAAGGTCTCGCCGCCGCCGACCCGAGTCGAGGTCGCTTCGATGGCCCGACCTTCGGCGGGAATGACCACGATGCCGGCTCGGAGTCACCGTAGGTAACGCAGCCGCCCTGACCCCACGGCGCCGGGCGAACGTCGGGGAAAGACCTCGACTCGCCGGCCGGCCGACCAGAGCTCGCGGGCTTGGCTCGAGCTCGACCGCTTGTTGCGGTGCCCGCAGACGGCGGCGCGGGGCGCTAAGGCCACGCCCCGAGACCGCCGGCTGGCGAGAGGGTGCTCTCCGGGAGGCGTCCATCGGGCGCATTGGCGACGGCGTGATGAATTGCCATCACTCTTCTGGGAGCGGGTCCCCGAGTGCTGACTTCGATGTCGCAAGGCATGATCTCTTGCCGAACCCGATTGAGCTCTTCGCTAGGGCTCGCCAAAGCTCGACCGCCTCTATCGGGTCGGCTATGACCCGGCGAGAAGGCGGAGGCGCCCTCGGCGAGGGAGCTCGGGGCCTGTGAAACGCGCGGCCTTCTCTCGATCTCTTCACGAGGGCGGTTATGACTTGGTTGATGGCGACATGCACCATTCGGCGAAGCGCCTTCAGAGTCTAGGGTCACGCCATCCGCATCTTCGCTATACGCCATGATTGTTCCGCCATCAAACGGTCGCGAGCGCGCGCGGCGGCGGGGGAAAATAGGGACGCAGAGTTGAGTCCGCGCCGAGCCCACGCCGAGGAAAGTCCGCCAACGGCCGCCATGCTCCCAAGATCCTCGGCGTCGTTTCGCTAATGAGCAGCTACCGCCCCACGGGCGCCACCGCCGACGATCGGATCGCCAACCGCAGAAATGAAACGGGGGTTAGTGAGATCGGGACCCGAGCAGGCTTTTGCTCAAACGGAGGAAAGGGTTCGATGTGCCGAGGTCGAGCAAGACGACAACGAAAGCGTGAGACGGGTTTATACCGTTCGAGCCCCGAGAAGGTAATAGCACTACTCCGGCCGCCTTTATGTAGTGTTCTTTGTTACTATCGAGTGTAGGTGTGTCTTACAACTCAAGCTCAACAATGGCAATGTCTAGCGCCGAAGTTCTCCTCCTTTTCCTGCCACACATCCTTAGCTTTATATCCCCGCTTCCCAACGGACGGGAGATATTCCCGTGGTGGCTTTCAGGCACGAGGGTCGGGCAAGAATCGCCGCCAACTTGTTGCAAGCGCCGCTTCATCCCCACGATCCGCGCTTTGGCAACCGGCCAAATGCACGATCCAAATCCAAGGGCGGACTACGGCATTTAACGAGGGCCGACCCGAGCCCGAGGTCGGCGTGAGTCTCGCCGCCCAACGCTCTAGGTTGAGCGCCTCAAGACACGCCTGTGTCGTGGTCGGGGCCTCCCGAGCTTGGGGGGGCCGTTGACTATGTGCTGGCCGGTCAAGGGGCGCCCAGCCCCCGTCACTAAACATCTACCATATCATCTAATCTAAAATTCCATAGTTATTTGTACAGTTAGTGGGCAGCAATTACTAAGGTGACAACAATAAGGGTAAAAATTTATCAAAGTAAGGTACATGCAACAATCGGACATACATCTATCAACCTTACCAATATAGCCATTTTTACCAAAATTACGCGCATGCATAATAGTTTTAAATACAATATACATAACATTGAAAATATGGAATGAAATATGGTCAAACGAGGTGCTTTCCTTGCTTGTTGAACTTTGGGTTTTACTCAGGCTCGTCGGTGGGATATTTCGGAACATTGGTATCTTTAGTGGAACACCAGAAAGCACAATAAGAGCCAAAAGTATAAAACAGAGGTAAATTCCAAATATTTTTTTATTATGAAATGCCACGATTTTAGACAAATCTAGAGGCTGATTTCACTCAATTTGTAGTTTGTACGCAAAATATATGACTGCTTAAAGTTTTACTAGGAGAAAAAATCTAGAAAAAGAAAAGAGAAAGCACTGTGCTGAGAGATGACATCGAAGGCACAAAAGGCTTCGCTTAATTTCCTACAGAGAAGGCACATTTCTATAGAATAGAAAGCATCGTTTTTCCCTATTTTTCAAATTTTGTAATTGACATATGGGGCCAAGTTTCCAGTGACACATAACTAAAATATGATTTAAAATATAAAACTCTCTATTTAACCTAATTGGACCCACATTTCATACTCATAACACTTAACCAGGATTAATTTGGTTAAAGTAAACTTAACTACGGTGAAGCCTATGCCAATGATTTCTGCGGTGGCGTCATGGATAACTACCGTGAAGCCTACGCCTTGATGCTAAATCTCATAATCTAACTAGCTTAAGAGCATCTATGGACTACTAGGAGCTCACCAGGAGATATATGGTGGTGATAGAGAGGCACTGAAGTGGCTGGTTAGTGAGTAGGCAGAGGCAATGGTGAGGCTAGGTGGGGCTGGAGCCCACCCTATCAGTCTAGCAAAAGAGCTTCTAAGAGTGCGCGATGGCCATCTCGCACGGCAACACCGTGCGGATCACCAAGGCCTATACCACGTAGAACAGAAGGCGGTTTATCCGTTGGTCTATAGACTGATTGAATTGGCACTAATTTTACTTGTGGGGACAGTTATAGTTGAAATGGCTATCTCAGCAATGAAGATTATTAAGACAGATTTGCGTAATAAGATAAGTGATGACTGGTTGAATGATATTATGGTATGCTACATTGAGCGAGACGTGTTTACAAAGATATATATGGAAGATATCTTACAACGTTATCAGAACATGAAAACTCGTAAATATCAACTATTAACTCTTTTAAAGCAATGAATGGTACGTTTTTGTTCTTTCATAATTACATACTTATATTGCATACAATTTAAATTTCAACTATTTTACAATATATCAATAGTCATAGTAGTTGATTTTGGATGTCTTTTTTTTAAAAAAAAACCCTTTGGAACTTGCTCCGCCACTGAACAAATGGGGCTTCGGCGGAGGGCAACACATGACAGTAGTCCATTTGGCGATGGGAACAGCTACAAGGGGGTGCGCATAAGCTCACATGCATCTAAGGATGGTGAAGGTGCAAGGAATGGAATGGGGGCTCTCTAGAGCAACGGTGATTGACGAAAAAAAACAAAGGGGTATGTGATGCACACTACTACAGTATAGGTCATCACCGCTTTCTGCTCCACGCCCATTATCCGCAAGTTATGGGCGCCGGCAATATTGGTCGGC
This sequence comes from Guadua angustifolia, assembly GCA_036346375.1. Taxonomy (NCBI): domain Eukaryota; kingdom Viridiplantae; phylum Streptophyta; class Magnoliopsida; order Poales; family Poaceae; genus Guadua; species Guadua angustifolia. The sequence continues at coordinate 58,385,269 of CM070502.1, read as the reverse complement.
AAGGATACTTGGTTATCACTACCTACCGAGGAACCCAGAAGGATAATAGATATCATCACGGTTCATTATACAACCGGCAGTGATATTAGACTATCTCTACCGGTTTACACTAGCATCCGGCAATGATACTCAACTATCTCGCTAGGCTAACCGGAGAGGTGGGAACACGGCATAACAGAGCGGCATGTCCACTAGAGAGGAAGACGACGATAGCAACGCGGCTCCACACGTCTTCTACTGCGAAGACAAGCATAATAAAGGTGAGAGCGAATCTTTGGGAAGAAGTTGACGCGGATGTCGAGCAAAGAAGCTCACCAAGGCAGCAATGGCACTACGGCATGCTCACTAGTGCTGTTAGGGATACCTCACACTCCCTTGAACTAGAGGGGAAGAGGCCTCGGTTCTTGAGGGGGAAGGCGAGTGACGAGCTGAAAAACAAGATGAGTGGAGAGAGAGCATAATTTCTCGTGAGCATAGCTCGACAGAGCAGCGAGTGAGGATTCTCTCCCATGCCATCTTGTAAGCACAAGCTATGAGCAACAGGTGCGGCGATGGGACTGGACAGACGTGGATACAGGACACACTACTACAGAATCGACCTTTACTACCGCCCATCAAGACGGTTAGTACTGAACCGAGACCGAGTAGTTAGAATTACCCGATTCAATGGCTACAGGCTGCGGAGATCAAGACGTTCAAGACACCAACCGGCATCGATGGTCTAACATCAAGACGGTTAGGTGCAACTAACCTGCACGATTTAGCGGAGCTCACTAGTACCGATTCGTGACATGAACCGTATTGATGTGAGACCATCAAGACGGTTGGTTCTTAAACCAGATTAAGTCCCAATTTAAACTTCTTCCTCCTCCCACTCTCCGCTGCATCAAGATCATTTCAAAGGCGCGACAAGAATAAAGGAGCTCGGCCAAGAGCTTCAAGGAGGGGAGGTGCTGCCCAAATTTCAAAATTTTGGTCATTTTAATCGCAACCAAGGTAACTAAGGTTAGTAACATCATTTCTCACATCATTTGGTCTTAAATGGAGCCTTTTTTTGCTTGAATTATGAAGAAAATTTGATCTTTTCCCATGATTGATGAAAGATTATGAATGTAGAGGGAGGTGCTACCCAAATTTTAAAATTTTGGTCATTTTACTCGCAACCAAGGTAACTAAGGTTAGTAACATCATTCCTCACATCATTTGGTGTTAAATGGAGCCTCTTTTTTGCTTGAATTATGAATTTTTTTTTGATCTTTTCCCATGATTGATGAAAGATTATGAATGTAGAGATCTAGCTTGATCTTTTCAAATAGGATACAAAAACATGTTTTGTAAGCTTAGAATTTGCTTGGATTATAATGTAGCTCGTGATTTAATGTGTGGATCTAACTTAAATTAAGGTTTTAGTTCCATCGATCGATGAAGGATGAGGTTTGGTTGCACGAGTTGGGGGAGAATGGTGCATGAAAATCATGGAGTTTGGGATCTTCAATGGCAATAGTTATGTGGAAAAGAAGAAATTTAAATTCATTTGCTAATTAAAATAATATCGTAAATATGAATGGCTTTATAGAAAATATAAAATGAGTTCAAAATTTGAGAAAAGTTTTCAAAAATACTTTGGAATATTTTAAACTTAGAAAAATTATTTCTAGTATAATTTTGGTTTTAATTTCCATCAAGAAATTATTTTTGAAAACATCATTAATTAAGTGCTAGAGATTTAGAAAAAAATAAAAATAAATGATTGAATAATAATTTGAAAATTTTTAGGTGTTACAATTTCAACATGATCAGAAGTGTTTTATAATTTTTAGGTGTTACAATTTCAACATAATTTGCAAACAAAGTCGCTGTGAATTTTATTCGTAATTTTGAATCCATACTGACGACCAATTCTTTTTGTAGGTTGCAAAACTTGTTGTGTGAGTTTAGATTTTGCTTGGATTATTATTTAGCTCGAATTGAAGGTGTGGATCTAGCTAATATTTAGGTTTTGGTTCAACGATTCATTATCGAAAAATGAGCTAATAGTTATCTTGATGTAACATAATGTAGATGGACCGCGATGGATGTACATGGACCGACGCCCCGGAGTTCTTGGTGGTTTGCAAGATTTTCTTCGTATGGCCGATGCACACACGACGTCAAAGTTACATATGTTGTCCATGCATAGATCGCAAGAATGAGAAGGAGTGGCTAAAATCCAACCACCTCCACTTCCATTTGCTCACAAGAGGTTTCATGTCAAACTATACCGCTGGACCAAGTATGGTGAAGAAGAGATTATATAGGAGACGGGAAGAAGAAGAGGTGGACAACAATATCCCTGACGCCTGGCCAACACGGTTCTTTCAAGATACATTGGGGAGTTTGGTGATGATGACCTAGACCAGATGTCGATGATGGAGAGGGAGAATACATCGATGAAAGACATTACAAAAAGTTCCAAATACTTATGGAGGACCACGGAACACTCGTTGTACCTAAACCGCCGACAGGCTATAAAAAGTTGCATACCACACTAGAACTGATGCAATGGAAGGCTACCAATGGATTGTCCGATAAGGATTCGACGAGTTGTTATGCCTCATAAAGAAGTTACTTCCAGAGGGGAACACATCGCCCAAACTACGACGATGCCAAACAAGTTGTCCGCCTTTGGGGTTGGAGGTACGAAGATACATGCATGTCGTAATGATTGTATTCTTTATCGCAATGAGTATGAGGATTTGGAAGCTTGCCCTGATGCAAAACTTGCAGTATAAGACCAGCGTGATGACCTGTGAGGTAGAGGGCAACAGAAGAAGAAGAGACCTCTCGCTAAGGTGGTGTGGTATTTCTGTAATCCCCCCTGAAGCGCTTATTTGTGAACAAAACGCATGCCCAAATGATACTGGCACAAGGAAGACCGTAAGGATGACGGAAGGCTAAGGCACCTTGTCGATGGCTCTCAAAGGAGGAAAGTCGATAGAACATACCCGGACTTTGCCGAGGATGCAAGGAACATAAGGTTTGGGTTGAGTACGGATGGGATGAACCTGTCGGCGATATGAGCAAGCCACAACACTTGGCCCGTGACTCTATGTATCTACAACCTTCCTCCTTGGTCGTATGAAGCGGAAGCACATTATGATGCCATTGCTTATCCAAGGCCCGGCAACCCGAAACGACATCGATATGTACCTCAAACCGTTAGTTGAAGATCTGCTAACACCGTGGAACGATGGTGTACGGTATGGGATGAGTACAAAAGAGAGCATTTCACTCTACGCATTGCTATTTGTAACCATCAACGATCGCCTGCACTTGGTAACCTATCGGCCTATCTATCAAAGGATATAAAGCCCTGCATCTAGTGCTTAGAGGATATGCATAAAGCAAGTACCTAAAAACTCTCGAAAGGTTGTGTACATGGGCCATCGTGAGGTTCCTCCACATGAAGGACCCAAGCATGAGGAAGGGTGAGAATTTTGATGGGACAGAAGAGAAACTAAGAAGCCCATGCATTGCAAGAGAACGCTTGTATTTTCTTTGGTAAAGGATTTGAAAGTAGTATTTGGAAAAGGTCTCGTAGCAAACTCCGTCTTACTTAACAAGGTCACACGAAGGCCATTTGGAAGAAGAAGTCAATATTTTGGGACTTACCTTATCGAAAGACTTAGAGGTCCGCCACTCACCGGACTTCATGCATATCACAAAGAATGTCTCATGTGAACTCGCTAGGTTTCCTAGATATGTACGGTAAGTCAAAAGATACACTTCAAGAACGAAAGGACCTACAGCCTATTGGGACTCAGAACGACCTACATCCGAAAAGAGAGAGAAAGGACAACATTATTTCCACCCAATGAGCTACACTGAAAGCAAGGAAGAGAAAAAACATGATTAAGTTTTTAAATAGTGTGAAGGTCCTTCCGATACTCCTCAAACATAAGGAGACTCATAAACACGAAAGAGAATAAAATCGACACCTAAAATCCCATGATTGTCACGTGTTGATGACAGCTTGCTCCAAAGGCGGTGCGAGGTATTCCGCGAACCGGGTACGAGGGACAATCATAAAGTTGTGTTCGTTCTTCAATGCGTGTCGCAGAAAGTCATCGAGCGAATAAGCTATCTAATCTACGTGATGACGTGGTCGATAGTCTAGTTAGCCTTGAGATGATTTTCCTCCGCCCTTCTTTTGATATTATGGTCCATCTCATGGTCCACATTGTTAAAGAGATAGAAATTTTCTGGACCCGTGTTCCTCCACAATATGTTCCTTCGAGAGGTACATGGGTGTTCTAAAGAAGTATGTTCAGAATCGTCTCGCCTGTATATGCATTGCGCAGGGTTTTGGTACAGAGGAGGTGATTGAGTTTTGTGTTAATTACATTGATGATCTGAATCCGATTGGTGTCCTTGTATCACGCCATGAGGGGAGGCTACGGGGAAAAGGGACTCTAAGGAGAAAAGAATCCTACAGCGACGATCTACTTTCATTTAAACAAGCACATTTCACGGTATTGAAACAAGCAACTATAGTGGCTCCGTATATCTATGATCACGAGATGAGTCTACGTGACCAATACCCACAGAAGTCAGATAAGTGGATCGCAGTCGAGCAAATGGATCATTTCGACGGTTGGCTACAAAAGCAATTGTTGGGCAACCGACATGATGATGAACAGCTTGAAACTCTTGGCTCGGGACCATCCACACAATCGATATCATTCCAAGGGTATGAGATAAATGGGTACACATTTTACACGACAACCTGTGATAGCAAGAGCATCAACCAAAACACAAGGCCTCAGATAGATGCCTTGGACAAAATGGAAAGATAGACACCTATTATGGTTTCATTGAGGAGATCTGGGAGCTCGAGTATGGACCTTTAAAAGTCCTCTGTTTGATGCCAATGGGTCAAACCGACACCGTGGAGATCGACGAGTACGCAGATGACAACCGTGGACCTCAAGCAAGTGGCCTATAGGGACGAACCGCTTCAGATTCGCTAATGATGTGACATGTATTCTATGTGATGGACATGGATAGCAAACCAAAAAGGCAGAAGGAGAAGACTAGCAGTAGCGATCAGCCAAGGCGCCACGTGGTTCTTCCAGGTAAAAGAAGGATTGTCAGAGTTGAGGGCGTCACGGACGAAGAAGAGTATAATCAGTTCGACGAGCTGCCTCCTTTCACGGTGGACGTAGACATTAGTGTCCTGAATGATACAGAGGAATCTCCCTATGTACGGCGCGATCATAATGAAGGATCACTTGTAAAAACAAAGTATGTTAGCAAATAAGGATTCAAACGTGTACGTGATCCAGGGATTGATGAAGAAAAGGAGTGCGAACAAGTCCATGTATCATGTGAAATGTATATGTATCATGTCAAATGTATATGTATCATGTGAATTTTTGTATAATTTTTCTTATAATTTTAATTTATATCAGATGGTTGGAAAATATTATTCTAAAGAATACATGATTTTTTCATATTATTGCTGAATTGTATAAACTCTAAAAGGAATTTATAAATGACTAGTAATCTTATTTTATTTTTTTAAAGTAATTTTAGTGTTGAATAAGTATGATTTATTATTTTTATTAAGGAAAGAAGCAATAATTGAATTTATATAACAAGGTGAAAATTTTCAATGGAATTATAAGAGTGAAAAATTACTTTATTTCTTATAATTTTTATAATTTTAATTTATATCGATGGTTGGAAAATATTATTCTAAAGAATATATGATTTTTTCATGTTATCATTGAATTGTATAAACTCTAAAAGGAATTTATAAATGACTAGTAATCTTATTTTATTTTTTAAAGTAATTTTAGTGTTGAATAAGTATGATTTATTATTTTTATTAAGGAAAGAAGCAATAATTGAATTTATATAACAAGGTGAAAATTTTCAATGGAATTATAAGAGTGCAAATATTACTTTATTTCTTATAATTTTTTATAATTTTAATTTATATCAAATGGTTGGAAAATATTATTTTAAAGAATATATGATTTTTTCATATTATTGCTGAATTGTATAAACTCTAAAAGGAATTTATAAATGACTATTAAACTATAAAAGAAATTTATAAATGACTAGTAAAAATAGGTAGCAAGATTTGCCTTATTACTTAACCTAAGATTAATGGTACTCTAGGTTCCGCCAAGGCCGAGGCATCATCCTGCTGGTAGTATTAACCAGATCGATGTGAGAATCAAGACTGCTAGGACACCAACCGGACTCGATGGTGCTTTCGATAAATCTTTTCCCGCCGCTTATCTCTTCCCCAATTCCCTAATTTTTCCTCTCCCGCTGTTCCCAACCTCTCTCGACGACTCCTCACAGACGCCGCCATCCACCTCGCCTCGACGACCCCACGCGGCGCCGTCTTCCTCGCCTCCGACGACCTAACGTGTCCCAAGGCCCCGACGACGCCGTCTCCACGCCGACTTGGCCACACCTCCGCCGCCTCGAACGCTTCCTCCTCCCTCGACATGACCACGCCTCCTCCAAGGTTGACCTCCTCCCTCCCTCCCTCGATCCGATGGTACACGATATCTTTTGTCAATCTAATTGCATGCATTTGTGTTACATTCTGGCGCCGCTTCTCCAGTCTTGTGCTTGGGGACCTTAGGTTATTTCCCGCCTCCTCTCCATCTTGTGTTATGGCTTCCTCATCTGAGTGGCTATCGGGAATGGTTTGCTTGGTGAGATGATGTTACTGGAGTGGCTTGTTGGTGAGGTTTGTGTGGAAATGTACTGGGGTTTGGCTTGCTTGGGCTATGCTTCGGTTTCCTGGTCTTGTGCTTGCTTAGAGTGCTGGTGCTAGCTTGAGCTCGCTTTTGCTTGTCAGGGTTATACTGGTGCTAGTTTGGTAAAAGAAACAAACACATAGTAAAAAGAAGGAAAACGACAACAATCGGTAAAACATTTTCTTCTCAGAATTTCAGAATTGGCAAAGGGCCAGCCAATTCTCCGCTTGGGGACCTTGCTTGTGGGATGATTGTTCTATGAGGATTGGGTTAAGGTAGATCGCTTTGTGACAACAAATTAATCGTGATGCTTGGTTAGGTCATTTGATTCTCAGAATCTGTGAATTCATGTGTGGTAGATTTTTCTGCTCAATAGAATTTAAGCAGCTCTGGATACTTCCTGTTAGCACCTTAATTACCTGGTAGTATACCTCCTGTTAGTATTCCTATCAATATCTTTGTTTTGTACATTCATGCTATAGGCTGTTTGTATTTGTCCAGTAAGCATTCTACAATCTAGTTCATTTACATATATTGTCTTCATGTTATAGATCATCATTTGATTAATTATTCCCAAGTGTTGAAACTGTTAATTTAAAGAGAGGTTGTCACAAACACGTCTATTTCTTGCCCTAGTGGCGAGGAAGGCCTTTATAGGCAACCCGACATCCGAGAACAACAAAAATAATCAACTTGTGCTAGTTGGTATGCTTTCTTTTAACATTCATTTATATATGTGAAGTATATATAAAGTATCTATAATCTTTCCATTTTCTACTAGTCCACCATTTTTTTTTGATAAAGTATCTATAATCTTTCATCTAGCTATTTCCTTATATGAGATATGTGATATGTGAAATGTATATGTATCATGTGAAATGTATATGTATCATGCGAATTTTTCTAATTTCTGGTGAATTTTGAAATTTCTATGTATATGTGAAGTTTCTATGTATATGTGAGATTTGAAATGTATATGTATCATGTGATATGTGAAATGTATATGTATCATGTGATATGTGAAATGTATATGTATCATGTGAAATGTGAAATGTATATGTATATGTATCATGCGAATTTTTCTAATTTCTGGTGAATTTTGAAATTTCTATGTATATGTGTTTGGGGAGGTGCTAAGAGATGTGGCCAGAAGGCTTGTACAGTCCATCGAGGAGTCTTCCCAGGGTAGCTTCGTGCCAAACAGGGAGAACGACGAGCTAACAAGGGCCCTGCAAAATCCAGAGCACTCGGACGACACGAGGCGCTGGCGCTGCCCCGTGGAAGGTTGGTTTCGCCAGAAGCCGAGACCTATAGGAGTCAGCGAGGAGCAAGGCTCGACAGACACAATGCCTTAGTGCGCTTGAAGAACGCCTCGAATCAAACACCGGAGAAAATGCAAGAAGAGATCCCAAGAGAGGTGCAGCTAGCCTTGAGCCAACAAAGGCGAGACGGGCAAGAACCTCCAAGTAATCCTAACATCATCACTCTTCCGGCAGCGGCAATGGCTATGCGCTTCCAAAGGCTGCCAAGCGGACTTGGATAAGTATCCGTGAGACGACATCAGCAACGGACACCTTGTGAGCTGACGTCCAAGCGCGAACCTTTCTTCAAGGCGGCCGATGGCATGGCTCACCCATTGGAGCCGGGGCAGCTTATCCATGGCCAACAGATACCGTCAGATACTCCAAGGTCTCTTGTGGAGGAGGTCTGCTTGTGGTACGAGGACCTTGACCTCGAAATTCCTAGAGGTGACGGGACTACGGTTAGGAGAGGCAAGACACAATTTCATCCTCGTGGGCGCAAATGGTACATAATTTTTCGAGATAACATGGACGTGTCCTCTCCGCTGAAGAAGCCCGAGAAGAAACCCGTCTCCTCCCAAGAAGGCGCCGACTTACACCACCTCCTCGCGATATAAGCCCGACAAAAGCCCGTCTCCTACACCATCTCCTCGCAAGATATAAACCCCGAAGAAGCCCGCTCTCCCAAGAAGGCGCCGACTTACACCACCTCCCGCCAAGACATAAGCACCACAAGAAGCCCGCTCCTCCCAAGAAGGCGCCGACCAAGGAAACAAGCTTAGCTCGCCAGCTCCCTAAGAAGACGAGGTCCTCCACCCAATCCAAGAAGCCGGGTGAACTTCCAAGCGGCCAGATGATATGAACGATGAGGAGATCAAGAAGATGGTAAAAGGAGAGTTAACTAAATTTCTTAGACCCAAGTCACCAGAGAAAAAGGTTCAACCTGGCACACAAGAATTTCATCAAGGCTTAATGACTATTAAAAATTTGAAGAATAAAAAAGAAATGCCTCGCCAATCAAACTATGAGCGCACATTGAGTAAGGAATGCCCTAAGAAGAAGATGTCAGCTGAGGGGAAGGGTAAGGAGATGCTACAATTCTTCAATGAAACTAGCCTTGACCCAGATCAAATATTAGGCACCAAGAAGATTAAGTTTGCCCAAGTAAGATGGTCATTTAAAGTGGGCAGATCATTGGTCAAGAGTGAGGAGCTGCCCCGGCTAACGACAAAGATACGACAATTTCATGAATGGTACTTGGACGCGACCAAGCATGGTCTAGAGTTGTTCATTTGTCAAGTTTAAGCAACAAGATTTTTTTCGCGGTGAAGGTGAATTTTATGTCGAATGGGACTACATATATGATCTATACTGCACAGACGCCTCAATATGAGCTTATTGGGTTGTCGGACTATGTAAGTGTCTTAATTATTTACAAAAACTATCATGCACTTCCTTGTACTATACTAACTTGCAAGCCTAACTAATTTCTTATGTAGCATGGAGATACAAAGATGCCAAGGATCGATTTTCGACATAGGCTTCATGGACCCAAGAGTTATCAACGGACAACCGTTAGAGACCACCCAAGCGAAACAGAGACTAACGATTCAATGCGCTAATGGGTCAAAGATATAAGTCAAAGATATATCTAGCCTACTCATTTGAGTACGTGTTTTGCATCACCTCATTCTACTCCTTTTTCATAACACGATGTTAGAACTAATTAGTTATCTACGCTGACACATCTATGTATAGTTTTCATCGGATTCTTCTTATGATCGAAGCTAGATCGTAGCTCGATCACAATTATGGACTCGCAAAGGAGACCAGTTGAAAAGTATCAAAACTTTATCGACATGCTCAACCGGTATTAATTCTTGTTCCTTTCATTATCGTACTAGTTCTATTTCCTTCAATTTGAAACAAATTCTAATCATGTACAATTCAGAATCACATGTATAGTGCATTCACACGGTTCCGCATTAAAAAACGTATGATTCAAGGAGAAATTTGACATTACAATTGCCTCTCATGTACGATATCATAATGCTAGCTTTTTAGTTAGTTAACTTAATTTCCTTACATCCATTTCACGCTATCAACTTTTTCCACCGCAGATCTTGACTCAGCCGCCGGGTAACAATTTATGCGGCTACTATGTATGCAAGTTTATGCACACCCAAACCGGAGCAGCCGACCGCATGCTAAAAGGCAACAAGGGGTGAGTAAATATAATTACTAGCTTTAATGATGTATAGGTACTCCTTATATCTTGTACAAATTCAAGTATTGATTAGTTAATAACTTAACAATAGGTGCCTCAATATTTGGCGGAACAAGGTTCGAACTCTCACGCACGAGTGAGAGCAATCCAAGAACGACTCAAATCGGCTTTATTTACGATGAGGTCAGAATCCAAAAGACGAGTTTCACGAACCAAATTTAAACAGTGGGGCCCTTCGATAAGGACCGTGAATCGCTGGGTTTACATCTACGGCTAGCAAGAGCGATGCGCGTAAAAGATCCCGATGAATAGAAGGAAAAGAAATACTAAAGTTGTAATTAAAATTGTGTACATATATATTGTAATACATTAGACGATGAGCAGAAGAACAAATATGTGTACATATTTTAATATATTAGATGTAATTAAATTTGTTAATGAATGTTCAGTGATTTAATTATCGTGCAAAGTGCATGATTGATTATCGTGCTTTTAATTAGTTGTGATTTAACACACACACATATATATAATAGCTACTGGAGAAATAGACATATATATATATACAAAACATCAGTACCGGTTGGAGAAACCAACTGGTGCATCGATGAGGTCCTCGGGGTTTCGACGCACGCCACGTAGAATTAACGGCATCGATACTCTATCAAGACGGTGAGTGAACCGACCGATTCCTTGAGCATCAGTCCCGGATGACCTGTACCGGTTTAAAAACCGATACTAAAGGCAGTTTTAAACCGGTACTAAAAGTCCTTTCCGTAGTAGTGACATGCTCTCATGGGGTCAATGAATATCAGTCTAAACGAGCGGACTCTGGTCGGGACGGGGGCGATGGTGTTAACTGCATGTGGTGAACAGCGAAATGAGGTGACAATGAACCGAGGACACGGAGGTGGAGAGTGAAGCCCACGATAGGGTCTATGGGTCGACGAGTCAGTGGCGACATAGAGGGAGGCGAGCTCGAATGGCTTCCTCACTAGCGAGCTCAGCCATCAATTCATGGCGCAGGGCGTGGGTGTGAGGTGGACGAAGTGGTCTTAACTGGTGGGGCTGCTGCTGCGTGAGGGAAGAGAATGGGCCGCATGATGGATTCGACCCATGGACAGAAAAGGAATTTCTATTGATTTCTGATTTTATTTATTCCAGTAATCAAGTTTCAATTTTTAAAATTAGTAAATTAACTTAGAAAATTCTAAAAAGTTTTAGGTTTATGTTTTATTTGATATCTAAAATTCAAAACAGCTGCTACCAAATTAGAAAACAATTTCTTGGATGTAGAAAATTTTGAAAATACACGATAATTCAAGATTAAGATTTGAAACTCGATTAAATAGCTTTTAGGTATAGACAGTTCATTTATGAGTAGACAATTTTTTCCCAGGCACAATCTGTCTTGGTTCTCGTGCTAGAGTCGACTCTAGATTAAGAGACGGCTCAACTCTCTAGATGTACCTTCTCTCATCCACATCATTTTTTATCCTACAAAGCATTACTTAAAGACTACTGATATGGACCATTATATATGCTCGATTTTTACTCGAACTACATGTAACACCCCGCCAAACCACGCCTACCGGATGCTACCAAAAACTCCAAATACGAACGACACATCTACTTAAAAGATCTAAACTGAATTTAATCTCTAAACTCTTAAACCGATTTAAAACTAAGTCACCGAATTTACAAAATTTCGCATGACCTCTCTAGAACAGAGGACATCCACTCAATGCATAAAAAAACTAAGGCAGTTATATAATATCATTCTAGGTGTCCTTAGATAATGAAACACACATCCAATTGAATATAATAAACTTCAAAGACGATAACAACCCATTACAACCACAATAATTACATCCAGAAGTAATGAATTGGCTAAATAAATTGTGGAGACCGGAACCGTGCACGTGATACTACTCCCAACCCGACGAGCCAACTTCAAGTACCTAAAACAAGAAACAACAAGCGTGAGTCCAAGACTCAACAAAGTGCAATCAAATATAAAAGTAATGAATTCGATTAGAATACAACGACTTCAAGACATACAGTAATAGTTCCTTTACTTGACATCCTTAAATAAAGGGAGCAATTTGAATTCATATAACTTCAAAACGTAAGAACACAATTACTTCACCATTTGCTATAACCATTACTAAATTGAAATATCCAGTTAAAGAAGCAGAAACTAATCCTACTTACCACATCTAACTCGGAAACATAAATAACCTTACTCATGTCTCAACAATTATTTCAAGATGAGTCCACGACTCAATACTCAACCTGCCATTTCCATTCTCATCAATTAACATTCACCAATTGCAACACACAATGCAATGCTTTTATGCTCTCATCCTTTTTTTCTCATGAATCATAAGATGAATGCCCCATGCATGCTCATAATGCACATTGTCATAGCGATATAGAGGATGAGTGCACACCCGCCGGTGTGCACCTCAATCCCACCCATCCGCGGGCGGGCCTACTTCATCGACTCGCTCCCATTCACCTCGATGAATGGGACTACGAGTAGGACTTTTGTGCTCACTACGGTGAGCACCGAGGCCCGTGATCAACATGGGACGCCTCGCCCATCATGAATGCACAATGCAATTTACATGAATGAATTGCAACACTTCATTCGCCGCCAATACCACCATAGCCATAACCACATACATAAATATAGCCAAATTCTCACAATCCCCAACTACTAGCGGTACTAGTATAATCAGATTCAACCATAAGGCATGGCAACTCATAACAACGCTTTCTATTATGCAACTACATCCTTCACCACCGAGCCATGCTCACACAATACACTTACGGTTAACTGCTCACAAAAATTCTATCTTTATAAAAGACTTAACCGTTTGAACCAATCTCATATTAGTCCTAATCACTCAAATAATATACTCACTAAAAACAACCTTACTCAAAGCTCGATCTCCATTAGAGTTCATCTAACTAACAGAGCAACAATTAAATTGAGGAGCATCAAATATGAACACACATCCACACTCAATAACACGGTGTGCTTGCCTTCTTTCCCTTAACCTTTTAATCAACATAAACATTTTCATAAGGGGAAGCACTTTCGAGTTATATCCAAGCAAGGCTTACCTCTTGCGTATGCATCGGCAATTACTTACGCTAAGAGCAAACACTTGATTAATCTTCCTAGCCACAATTTAGGGATTGCACTTGCCTTTTACCGACGAAGAATGGAGTGATATACAGAGGAAGCCACTCCCGTAAACTTCTCTCGCAATTAAACAATAATCATCCAACTCCACTTTATGCACACTCGAAACATACGACAAAAGAAAAACAACTCTTTTGCATATTTAAATTCTTCAAAACCAATGTCCATTCATAAGCTAAACACATATCGATATCGAATTTTACATAGACCTAATCGAATCATTGGGTTATGAGTTGATTAGTGATGCAATCATGTAAGACAAATAAGAGTAGATAGCATTCATCTCACCAAAGATGGAATTTTAGAAAGCATGATAAAAGAACTTGGATTAGGCATGCAAGGACAACTCTTTTTTCTTTTCTTTGATTGCATTGATTAGATTTATTGGGTATTTTGCTTGACCCTTGATTCATGCCCAAAAGAAAACAGCTATGCTAAGCAAAACTTGGGTAAAATCCTCACGTATGATAAAATTAACTAAGGGTAATGTTAGTACATTGCGTCACCTTAAACTCAGAACTCGCTCTCAATGTTGGAACCCAAAACTATGGAACTACATTTGGGTGAGTAGTAGTAAGCTAAATCATCAACAATATGGGGAAACACCATCAAATTATCAACATCTAAAAGAGAGCATAGGACCAGATTAGGGTCACACTGGCCGAAAATTTCATTGTATAATCAGAGGAGAGGCTACACGATCAGAAATCTTATGCCTTGTTTAGGGTTCCCATCCATGTTACTTGCCAAAGAACATCAATAGCAACACCGCCGCAAAAGAACTAAGCTATCTAATGCAAAGTTTGTATTCGCTTATCTTTGCTAAACTGCCTTGGTGAGGAAATGTACAGATTTTCTAGCTCGAGATGTCATTTTAACACAAGATGCAAATTACTAAGAACATCACGATACATGTAAGATTTTCCAACTAAAGAAAACTCATCTCATGATATCAATACAAGTAGGACTCTAGGTAATCGGCTATTAGATAAACTGGGGATCCAATAGCCAATGCAGAATGCTAGGAATCATATAAGCACAAACGAAGAACTAATAACTCTTGTAGGCATTACCACAAACACTTGACATGCACACATGAACCAAATACCTCAAATTCCATTTGTGCTTGAGACACACCACAAGAAGGCAAAGGGCAAAGGAATGCTGATGCTGCTGCTGCTACTACCTCCGGTGCCGATATTATCGCCGCCAACCGCCGGAGCTGCTTTGGCTGCATTTTTCATGCATCGCCGAGCTGTGGAGAGGAGCGCAGGGAGAAGGCGCCGGCGGGGAGGCTGCTGCGGCTGCTGGCGCTGCAGGATCGCCGGCCATCAGGAGGAGCAACAATCGGCCAAGGCTGAGGCGCAGGAGGACTCCCAGGATGCTGCTACGCTGCTTGCTGCTGCCCTGTTTGCTGCTACTCGGCTGCTGCTGTTCGGGTGGAGGAGGAAACCAGGGAGCAGCAACGCTAGGGGAGGAGCGACGCCAGGGAGCAGCACAGGGCTGAAGGCTGGAGGGAGTCAGCAGGGGAGAGGGCGCAGGGAGTCGGCATGGGGGAACTCGGCCAGGCGCAAGGGGCAGCTGGCCCGAGTGCACGCCATCCAGAAGGAGAGGAGGAGGGAGATCGGCAGGGGATGGGGAAAAAATCAGCAAGTGTTGGGAAAAGCAGCCCCCAAATGAATCTCAGCCACAAACAGGAAAGAGGGAGAGAGAAATTAGGAGAAAAGACATGAAGACCCTCCAAATAAACAAAAATCCAACTTTAAACCCTTAGAGCGAACCAAATAATTTAGTCCTTGGCGCGAAATGACAGATGTCAGGATAACAAACTGGCCGTAAAACTATACGGCTTGGTAAAACCTCAAACCGAAAACTAGGGCAAATAACCAAAACCTTTAACAAAAGCTTCAGCTGTGCGACCATAAATATTTTTCTCCCGAGAAAATAAAAAGAAACCTCGAATCACAAAGATGGAATCATTCCGGCCGACAACCCTAGCAAAAGAGATTTGCGGTATTACACTACAGTTTTACGGAAAAGCAAAATCAAATGAGTTGCATCTTTGGCAACACGGAAGCCACGATAGAAACAACTTCTTCTTCTTCTGTTTTTTTTTTTTGGGACAAATAGAAACACCTTCTTGGGCAGTGATAAGGCGGAGCCAACGGCAGCCAAGCAGCCGGGTGACACAACGTGGACGAGTGGTAGCGTCACGGTGACTGGCGATCACTGCAGCGGTCCACCAAATACTGCAGAAGAGGCTGAGACTCCTCGCTAGGACGGCAACCTTGCTGGTGGCAGCTCATCGGAGTTGTTGTACAATGATTAATTACAAGATGAACGAGAATAACTCGAGCTAGGGTACCAACACGATATATGAAGTTGGATTTAAGAGTCGTAACGTTGTGGTTACAGCAAAAGAGGGACGGAGATCATCCATGGCAGGCATGGCTCGGTGAGATTAAAGAGGAGGAAAGAAGAGAGAGGGGGGGCATCGCGTGCTGGCCGGTGGACAGAAAATGATAGGCACGTCGAAAAAAAAAAGAAGGCGAGAAGGAAACGACGGTGAAGGTGTGAGCACTACGTCACCGTATCAATCGGAGCTTCACGATGGGGCTGTGGTAGGTCTTGGGCCCATGTGTTTATGACGGAGAGAGAAGGTAACTAATTGGAAAGATGGGAAAGGCGGAAAGGAGATTAATTACTCAGGGAGGATGGAATCACAACGAGAATTGGGCTAAAGGCAAAAAATGATGGGCCAGAATTGGGATTCGGTCCTTATTGAGTTAGGCAATTTAAATTTCATCTTGCTTTTTATAACATTACTAAAAAGGGTTTTTGTGCTCTGAAAATAGCAAATGAACACCAAAAATTCCAGAAAACTTCACATGTTATTAGAATATTTAGAAACAATATAAAATATTACCGCACTTTAAAATGTTCTAATAATTCTGCAAAAATCTTTTAGTTTCAGAAAAATAGGAAAAACCTTTTGGCTCAAAAAATTAATAAGGAATAAAATAATTATTTTCAGTTGGAAATTTAAATCGGGGCTGTCAAAAAATTTGAGCCTTTAAAATTAGTAAGGTTCAACAAACTTAGGGCTAGATGTCTTTCTTTTCTGTGAATATTTTTAGCAACTGTAAATCAGCCATCATGAGCTATTATTCTAAAATAGTTTTCTATTTTATTTTTTGCTTCAAATTTTGGTACCCCAATTGTTTCATTATATAAGTCCAACCACCGACACACACGGACTAGAAGGACTCCAAACCGAAAAAATTATCTATAGGTTTGGATTGTGCTTAGATGCAAATATTGGAACCACTCAACATCGATTCTTTGCCGTTATCAAATTAGGGTATAAAATATGGAAAATTAGCGAGAAAATTGTTAAGCGGCAATAATTCCCAAGAAAATGAACTTATACAGTGAAACAGCGAGAGTACAATTTCTAGGCAAAAACCAAGCTGGGATACCAATACCTCAACTGGATTCTTTTACAAAGGATATCTATTTGGCGGCCATCAATCCGCTGCCAGCTCCGTGCATCTCTCTCCGATTGCTGTCCACCTCCTAGCCATAGCCGAGTTCACAATCTAAACACGATTCATCCATCGCGCAAATATGGAAGAGGAAAATTGCCAAGTCGGTGAAGGGAAGTACTGCACGCGATCTCACATTGTTTCCATGGTCGGGAACGTCGAGAAAGATTCGGCATTATTGAAGGACAACGTAGGACTCATTCTTGGAAAGCCCTGAGTGATCAAAATCAATTAAGCTTGATGGATCAAGAACCATTCTTCGATGGTCCGTCGATCATGTATCTACACGAAATCCACACTAACTTTGGATGTATGCGCCAACATTGCATAGAATGAAAATTGATTAGCACGTACGTCCATACCAGGCATATACTATGAAAGCAAAGTAGTACTAGTAAGAAATATTGGGAATTGATGAGGAAGGGATTATTACATTAATTAATTAGAAACCAAGGTAATAACCATCCCTAATAACTACAGCTTGCTAGCTACCGACCGAAACAAGTCATTATCTAGCTAACTAGCTTGGGCTTGCATGCATGCATCCACAGTTTGCACTGGTCTAGTGCTCTGGCCTGCTGATTCTTATCTCTTTATCAGTACGTACGTACGCTAACTAGGTATGCATGCAGCTAGCAACCATACGTACGTCGTCATAAGAAGGTTTGTTGAATCTCATGCACCAGCTCCTCCGTGCTAAGATCGCACTCGATCCCAATCTGTACGTACACAAATTAACATAGCTATGATCAGATCATCAGGAAGAAATTTTCCAATTAACCTAGCTGAAACTAATGTAGTGTCTGGTTTAATTAATTGCCATGTATATATAGAGAATATGTTTTCCATGTTTAAAGACATCGCAAATTAGGTTTGCTGATAGGTTACAGAGTACAAGCTGTCTGACAAATATTGCAAGCTACCATATATCGACTTCGTGTAGCTAGATTGTACTCTTGCATATGCCATTGCTGCTTTTGCTCAGCTGCTCATGCATGCAGTGACCAGTGTGTATACATCGAAATTGTTTTGTTTTATACTTCTAGGAGTATATATTTACTCCCACTTCTCATGTGCTCTCCCTCTGATCACAAATAGTTATCATTTTGGACATATGTGCAGTTAAACTTTTAAAATTTTGGATGTCAATATCTTTTTAAATATTTAAATTGGATACATGAAAATCATATGTGTATATTTATCTTAAAAAGTATTTTTATAATATTATTATTTTATTGAGTTTTATAAATATATTACAATATAAATTAATGATCAAAGTTGGTTTTGGAGACCATGTCGATGTCTAAATTGACAACTATTTAATTGTGACCTGAGGGAATACCATTTAAATGATGTTGTTATACCTCTTTATCTTTTTTAGCATTCTCTAATAATGATTATAAGATGCTCCAAACTGAGTTCTGTGAAAAATTTCATCAGATTCCACTTTTTATAGCATAATTTGTGTACATACTCCTTTTATATATGGAAATGGTATATATAAAAAAATAAAGGACTTCAATAAAATTTGTTCAATTAAATCACATTAAAGTATCATATCATTATTATTGAAATATACCGAAAGTGATAAAAGAGTATAACACATTCGTTTAAGTAATATATTGGAAGTGATAGTATGTACTCCGAAGGTATGGAACACACACACGCACGTGCGCACACACACACATACATATATATGTTCTATTCCATACATGCGTGTAGAATAGGTAATTCTACATGTGACCAGTTTGATCGATCCGATGCTTGAGCGGTCTCGAACGAGGAATTTTTTATTTAATATTTATTTTAAATTTTTTTTCAAAACTAATCGTGGAAATTTTTTGCAAAATACCTCCTGTCAGCCCCAAGATAGGTGATCACCCCATCTTTGGGCGACAGTTCTCGCTTAACTGGCTGCAGAACGGCGAAATTCCAAAATTTTAATCAGAGAGAAAAAATTGAAAAATAGACCTATCGTCCGGTCTGGGAGATAGGCTATTGTAGCAAATTGTTACTGTAGCAATTTTTTTTCAATATTTGTTGTAAATTTTTTTTTGCGATATTTGTTGTATTCAACCGGAAAAAATTACCCGAAAAAAAAACTTCTTGTGATGTAATGAACTGGAAAATTATTTTACTTTGTTAGTGATACGCATCCCACTTAGGGGATTTCATAGCCTCGTGGGGCCCGCCGGATAGGGCCCAAAAAATACGGGAAAAATAAAGGATGACCTACGCAACACGAGATACCACTTATGTATGGGCGAGATGGCCGGATACTGCCCCGGCACGAAGTTGCAAAAATCGGAAAAGGCACTCGTGGCCACGAAACCGCGGAAATCGTGGCCACTTAGGAGTTTTCGTAGCCCCACGGGGTAGGCCGGATACGGCCCAAAAAATACGAGAAAAATAACAGGCGACCTACGCAACGTGGGATACCACTTATGTACGGGCGAGATGGCCGGATGCTGCCTCGGCACGAAGTTGCGAAAATCGAAAAAGGCTCTCGCGGCCACGAAACCGCGGAAATCGTGGCCACTTAGGGGTTTTCGTAGCCCCGTGGGGCAGGCCGGATACGGCCCAAAAAATATGAAAAAAATCAAGGGCAACCTACGCAACGTGGGCTACCACTTATGTATGGACGAGTTGGCTAGGCGTTGGCCCGGCATGAAGTTGCGAAAATCGGAAAAGGCACTCGCATGCCATTTAAATCATGAAATCGCGGAACTCCCCGATTCGCGGTTTCGCGGGTCATGAGTGCTATTTCCGATTTTCGAACTTCTGGCTGTGCCAAGGCTAGGGAGCAACCGGTGGGAGGAGTCGGCGGCGAGGAGAGGAGCGCCGGGCCGAGGGAGGCAAAGGCTAGGGGAGGGAGGCCGAAGCAATCAGGCGATGGGGCAAGGGGAGGGAGGTGATGGGGGCGAGGGGAATCAAGGAGTAGCCGACTCAGCCGAGCAGTCAGTAAGTTTGTTTTTCTAATATACCTCTAAAAAAGTAGGCCTACATGTCATAGGATACCCATTGGGTACCCATAGGTATAAATTGACACCCACACCCATCTTATAGGCTTATCGGGTACCCAAACCCATAAACCCATGGGTCTAAAGTGCTAGCCATACCCACTCTTATCGGGTCGGGTACCCACGGGTACCCAAACGCATGAGTAAAACTGCCATCCCTATTACTACCTGCTGCACCGGTTTTTACCGGTCGCTAAGTTACATTTTTAGTTTCATATAGTATCACATTACATGTTGACAGTAAAATCATATCAGATCTATTATTCAACTGTACCGTAGTGCAAGGGTTGTATTTACTACATGATACTCTTTTTTCAGTATATTTTTCATTAGTTCCCGATTGATCTACTGCCGACCCGGAAGGATATGCGATTGTTTTCGTAATTGATTTATTACCGGTTATCCCGTGGAAGTTTTTGGGTGGCCGTGTTCATGGGACGTATGCTTGCGACTAATAACGGTTCACCGCGCAACAGGGTAGGGTTACGGCTTGCGTGTAGATTAGCGCTACTCTCTCTCTCTCTCTCTCTCTCTCTCTCTCTCTATATATATATATATGTGTGTGTACCTGGTTCTGTGGCCACACCAGATACCCTCTATCTCGTAGTAATTTCTCACCTGGGCCTTTGAACGCATTGTTCACCACACTGCATGCGTATCTGAGCTCTACATTAGATATAGCTGTCAGGCCCGTAAGAGCATCTTCAATAGTATCACTTCAGCTAGCTATAAGGGTGTCATCTCAGCATTTTACTTAGGTGGAAGAGAGAAAATGAGGAGAGAGATATATACCGACTACTAATGTATAGTCAGACTATAACTGATTCCAAAGCACTTATTATCTATTACATGTGGGCCAATATTTAATTTATAGATAATACTATAGCTAATCTATTGAAGAGATTGTCTATATGCTATCTATAGATGATATAGATATTTTTTATAGCTAGTATCATTGGAGATGCTCTAACTAGGACGTGCAGCATGGGCAACCGGTCTGCACCCCAGTAATTAAGGAACCTATTTTCTACTGAACCTTCTTCAATTAATAAAGCTTAATCTTAGTATTAGTACTAAACCTTCTTCAATTAATATTTTAAAGATTGTGAAAAAACTATTTTATTTTCCTAATTCAATTGTTGCATATATAATTTTGTTGAGTATTTATGTTGTTGTTGCATCTGCAAAAGGGATTTTTCTTATAAATTGAATTTATTTGAAGTCACTTGGGTTATACAATGGCTCAAGAAAGATTTAATGAATTGGAAAAAAACTCAAGGTAGCGCTTGATATTGATGTTCGATTTGGGGAAGATTAAGTACAAAAACAATATATTGAAGACTTTTTTTTAATGAATACTAGACGAATGATGAGTAGAAAGTCAATATATTATCGAAACGTGATCCTTTGTGTCAGAAGGAAAAAATGTATTACAGTTATAATATTAAATGAAAATATTTTTTATTTGGTACCTTTTAAGTGTATGGCCTAATTTAATTTAAAATTTAGCATGGGTCTTCAAAATTTGAGCTATGCATGCCTTGTGCCCGGGTAGAACTTAGCCTACACACTGCCGCATTTAGAAAACGATCGATCAATCGAGTTTTAAAATCGTTTGTGTGAGCAGGAATTATGGGCCGGCCAAATATGGCAAAATCCACCCAGGACTTGAAACAATTGCATGGCTGGGTTAACCTGCGCTTAGTTCAGGTGGGGTATGTGTGTATAGCAGGGTTTCGAATTTCATTTTAGAAATTTTTTCGGCACCCAGCAAAATCACAAAAATTTGGTCATTTTGGGACGAAATGTTGGATAAAATTTTGAATTATTTGAGAAAATTTGACCGAAATTTTTGGATAAAATTCAAATGAACCCACCGAAATATAACTAAGACAAATGTATTTTAGGACCCAATGAAAAAACCAAATTTCGGCGAAATTTAAAACCATAGTGTACAGTGTACTCTACCTGGATCACATGAAATAAAATAGTCATAAACACATATCCTAGCTAACAAGTACTGTTCCATATTGAATGCTAGCTCTTCTACTTGATCGATCCATGCCTAGCTAACCTAACCCTGCCTGCGCAGATTCATGTCTCATATGTTTCTTTTGATCTATTGTACTTAACAAAGTGACTACATATATAGTTGTATGTTAAGGTTATAACTAACAAGGCATGCTTAGGTGCAATTGAAGTAACCGTGAAAGATCTAGTTATACCTTGACGGTGAACGAGTGCACCGTGGTGTCGTCGACGGTGCTGATGCTGACGTGAAGTATCTCGAGCGAGAGGCTCTCGAGCGCGGCAATGATCTTGAGCGCCTGCCCCGGCACGCGGTGCGACCCCGTCTTCAGCACCAGGTTCGGCCCCGCGAACTCCACCTTCACGTCGGGGAGGAGGCAGGCACGGCCGGCGGCGACCGCGGGCCTGGCGGTGTGCTTGACGAGCTCGGTCACGATGCTGTCCAGGGTCGGCAGGAACGGCTGCGGCGAGAGCTCGTGGGAGTGCGACGACGACGACAACGAGGGTGTCACGGCCGGAGACATGTAGGCCGCGGCTGGGTGCGGCAGCCTCCAGGCGCCCACGCCGGCGGGCTTGTACGGGCTGCTCGGGGTTGGCGTCCGGGGGCTCATCGGCACGGGGAGCCGCGGGCTGAGCGGTGGCGTGGACCTGATGAGCGGCCGCGGGCTGAGCACCTTCTTGGCGTGGGCCTTGCGGCGCTTCTTGGCCTCCAGCGAGTGAAGCATTTGCTGCAGCTCCTTGATGTAATCCACCACACCCCCAATGATGGACGCTTGGTCTCCCTGCAATCGAATGTGGACTTCTTTAGGGTGCGTTTGGCAGTGCTTCTAGTTTCAGCTTTCTTATGAAAAGCTGATGAGCTCTATCAAATAAGAAAAAATCAACTAGCTTCGTATAGAAATTCGAGGAAGTGATTCATGTTTTTTGACTTGCAGCTTGGGAGCCAAAAAAAACTTGCTCCCTACCTGATTCACAACCTCCCAGTTATGAACTTCCCCACCAAGTTCATAAATATTTCTCAGATAGAAATCACTTCTACCAGAGATTCGATTCTATAGAGAATCAAGAGCTAGAACTGGAGAATCAGGATCTGAAGTTCTGCCAAACAGGCCTTTAATCTAATTAGGTTTTGTACTCTTGTTCTAGGAGATAATTAATGTCCCTTTGATCAATCACAACGAATGAAGCATTCTTGATTCTCTCTCGCGCTCGCTCTCTCTCTCTCTCTCACACACACACGCACGCACGCACAAACATTCGATTAGCGAATCGCATCAACCTGCTGTGGTGCAATACAAGAGAAGGTAGGACGTTCCGTGGTAGCTGGTTGGCTAGATTCTCTCAAATGATGCAAAGACCGTAGCAATCTCTACTATATAAAGTGAGAGTTTTTTCTCACGTCACTTCATTAAAATTATTCACCTTTACTACTGCTTTTCAGTTACCCATCTTTGTCCACGTCACTTCATCAAGATTACCCACCTTTGCCACTGCTATTTAATTACCACCTTTGCCCGCGTCATTTCATCAAAATTATCCACCTTTGCCACTGTTTGTGCTATTTGCAAATAAACTTGTTATCGTAATTGAGTTTTCGTTGCAACGCACGGGCACATAGCTAGTATCTATATGTGTGCTAGTTCCAGCGGCAGGCAGCATCAACACCCCTCATGCCACTGCTAGCGTGGTGCAATTAATTGGTATTCCTATGGTCTCTACGTACTAGTACATGCACTTGTCATGGAACTGCCGCAGCACGCAACAAGAAAAAAGAGATCGATACTACAGATACATATCATGCAAAGCAGTACAGTTAATAGTACTTGATATTGGCCACCTTGCAGATAGACACTTCAAGATAGCATAATAGGGTTGGTACGCTATACTTAAATTGCAGCCATCCCCACAAATCCAAGAAAAGAGTACTGCAAGACATCTAGGGTAAAAGCTTAGCTAGCTCTGGGACAAAATTACTAGGTCTAAGAAAGCTGCAATCTACTATTACGTGCATTTTAAATTGAAAAAGAAGAAGAAACAAGATGTTAATAAGAAGGGAATTAAATGTTGTCGATTTCTAAAATGCTCATGCTTTGTTAAGTATAATTCACCTTTTGAATCATTAGATAAATATAGAGTCAAGACACAAATTAACCTATCTCAATGCTAATTCAAAGTCAAGAAAATCGACTTATAGTTTACAAAAAGTTCACGCAACTTACAAATGGCAAACCCGTAATAAATAATATCTGTCAACTAGATATAAATAAATATTGTTTAGAAAATGCGAGCTTAAGCTTATATTTACTTATAAGTTGAAGCCCGGGATCCATGCATCCTGTGGGTGGATTGTAAAGAGTGGCATGCATGCAATTGCACCGTAGTTTTTAAAACAGGACTGGCCAGTGAGCCGGAGATGCCACCAGTTCACCGGTTTACAACTGGTTAACCAGAACTGGCAAAAAACTAGAAAAACCAGAACTGGCATGCAAAACTGTCGGTTCAGGTTTAAGCACCGGTCCGGTCCGGCTACTAAAACTAGGAGTTGCACCCTTTGAAACCTAGACCGCAGAGAGAGAGAGAGAGAGAGAGAGAGAGAGAGAGTTTATTTTTGGGTTTATAAGCCCTTCTCCTCTCTATGTACGTAAGCCTCAAATAAGGCAATGCTGATGGAAGATGGGTAGCTTTTTGGTTTTCTTAAGCTGGTTTATCGGAGAAGCCTATCTAGGCCAAGCAGGCCCTTAAGCTAACAAATATATTTGTGTCGTTACATTTATTGGTTTGCCGGGTGAGACCTGTGCAAGCTAAGAATAAGAAGCAAATTATCCGTAGCACGTGCGATGTACTTAGCTAAGTAATACCAAGTGCAAAAAGCTAGTGTCTTACCCTCTTGACATAGAAGCAAGGCATGAGCGAGCGCAGCACGGCGAGGTGCTCGTTCATCTGCTTCCTCCGGTTGCGCTCCACCGCTATGTGCGATATCGTCGCCGCCCCCTCGTTGTCGGCCGAGGCCGACGCCAACGCCGATGCCGATGACGACCCCTTGTGCTTCTTCTGCACCGGGGCGCCGCCGTGGCCTTTCTCCTCATCTTTCCTGCGCCGCCTGGCATTCGCCGTCGGCCTACGGGCGCCCACGGCGGTAGCCTCAGCACCACCGGCGCTGCTCGGGCTAAACGCCACCGCAGAGGCGGCGGAAGAGCCGCCGCCGCCACCAATCATGCACTCATTCCACGTCTTGAGGATGCTGAACAGGTCGTCGGCGTCCGACACGTGCCGGAATTGATCGCAGTCGTCGACGAAGAGCTCGCAAAGGCCGCCGTCCCCCATTGATATATATATATATACACTGATCTCGGCAGCTAGCAAAGCACGCGTACGTAGTAGCGCACGGCGAAGCACGTACGTACACGTGCCTAGGAGTACTTGTGTCTTAATATGGCTTGTAATCACAAAGGAAGTCGAAGTGGAGAATGTTTGCAAAACTGAGAGGAATGTATGTTTTGCTCCTTTTTAAGCCTTGAAGGCTCCCCGGGGCGGCGGGGGTGGGAAGAGAGGCAGGCAAGAGTGACTGTTGTGTTGCTAGCTGAATGCTGATGTTTGTATAGTACTATCAGTCATGTGAGGGGAGGAAGGGCCATAAATACAGGGAAAAGTCGACGGATCTGGGAGTAAACAATCTGTTTCAGATGGCGAGACGGGAAGCAGTTACGACCCATCTTTTTGTAGCGACACTACTATGTATGTACTCGAGCCGCCGGGCCGACCGGCCATGCTTTCCGCTTGGAGCCTAGATGCATGTCTCAAGTGTTTCATTCCTACAGTCAGTGAAATATATGGAGTACAGAATTGCTAGCTAGTTTTCTACGTGCCAACATGAAGATCAACGAGTTCGCAGATTTCGTGTATGACTACATCTGCACTTGTCACCTTTCACCGAAAACTTTGTTTCTAAAGAATTGGCACTTTTCCAAGAGATGAACTTTCCTAAACTAGCTTATAGGTATCATCCGGATGTTTTTTTGGTTGAAATCACCTAAATCTAGAACCATTGGATTTCGGATCCAAATTCATCGGGCCGTTGGATCAAATCATACGATCGGATGTAATCGATACTCCCGAACATCCAAATTCACCGGGCCGTTGGATCAAATCATAGGATCGGATCCAAATTCACCGGGCCGTTGGATCAAATCATAGGATCGGATGTAATCGATACTCCCGAATCTCAACAATGATCCAATAGTTCTAGATTTGGATGATTTCAACCAAAAAAACATCCGGTTGATGTTTATCAAATCCCTTAAACCTATACTCACTCCCTCCTACTTCACTAACTCATTTTACATGCTTGAGATATTAGGCCCCATTTGAAACGTAGACAGTTTTCCAATTACTGTGGGAATTGAACTACTTTTGGTCTCATTCTACAAAAAATAAAAGATTGCCTAGGTATATGTGCATTAGCCAAAAGTGCCAACTTTAATTTATGGACTGTGGGAGTAGCAGAAACATTGTTTTGATTCTCAAAAGCATATATATATTAATTAATTAGCACATGCTCCATACGTCACTAAATATAGATTGTGACAGAATGTCAGTCAAACATTGTTAGATTAAACCATCCATATGTGAGAAAGTATCTAGATTGGTCACATAAATTTGTGGTTGCCACATCATGAAATATACTTTCATATATGTATTTATAACAACATAATGTAATTGAAGTTAGATAAAAGTACGAGACCATATTTCAATATCCAGAACTACATATATATACATACATACAAATGCACACACACATACATATATGACATGTTGCATACTAATAAAGCTATTACTGTATCGGAACCATGGCCAACCAACTAATAAATGCGTTATCTAGTTTGTACATGGATCTGTTTTTTCTTTGTTTAGGCATAACTTTTTATTTGCAGCTCTGATTCACGAACGAATTTCACCGATAGATTATTGACGATGAGAGAAACAATATAATATAAGTTTCAGTAATAAATTTTGCATAAATTAAATTTTACTGCTAAATAAATATCAATTTACTGTTTATTAGTAGGACTTATATCATCTTGTTCCTCTCGTCATGAGTAATCTACTGATGAAAATCGTTTATGAATCGGAGCTACGAATAAAAAGTTATGGCTAAAATAAAGAATGAACAGATACATGTACAAACTACAAAAACACATTTTTTTAGTGGTTTGACTTCCTTACTGATTCAATGTAATACAGTTGTTTTCACGGAGTTTTCATGGAATTGGTGGTTTTCACCAAATATTTCGCCTATATACACACACACACACATAAATACATATACATATATATGTATCAATTATATATATACGTACATATACATACATATATATATGTGTGTGTATATATATGTATATAGATACATAGAGACATATATAGATATGTACATATATGTATCCTTGTATATATATAGGTGTATCTGTGTATATATACGTGTATATATATATATGTATAAATGTATAGTTGTATACATATGTATATATAATAGATACATATATACATCTATGTATATATGCATATCTGTATGTATCTATGTGTCTATATATGTGTATCTATGTATATATATATGTATGTATCTATACATATATACGTATATATATGTGTATACATGAATATATATATACTTATATATATGTATATATACGTATACATCCATAGATATCTACACATAATTAAGATTTTAATGTATCCAACTTAAATATTCAAAAAGATATTGACAATCAAAGTTTCGAAAATTTGACTGTAACTATGTCCAAAATGATAACTATTTATGACTGAAGTACCTAGCATGCTTGTATTAAATAATGCATGCATGATGTGATTTATTGGTTGTTTTGTATTCGGAAGTTACTGTCACTACTATAGAAAGGCCTCTATAAGATGCCTCATCATAGATGATTTTTAAAAATCATCTATATTAAAGCTAATTACAGACGGTTTTGCTAGTACGACCATCGAAGTTACAGAATATGCTAAGAACCGTCTGTAATAAACTGATATCACAAATAGTTCGTCCCACGAACCATATGTAATATGACTACATAACATAGACAGTTTTTATATAAAACAGTCTATGATACTTTACAGATGATTCGTGGGACGAATCGTCTGTGATATGACTACATATCACAAATAGTTTTATTAGTAATGAATATAGATGACTAAATCAACTCTATATTTGATAAAATAGAGACTATTAAAATGATCTTATTCCTACACAAGACCATAATGAAATAGGTTGTCTTTGGTATTCTCATTCGGGATGAGAATGAAGTGGAAGATAAATCAGAGCTTAACACAACTTTCAGGACGAACTATCGATGAAATTAGATTTTGCCTTGAAATCTATCAACATTTGTTCTCACAGATACGATCAAGAAGGTACTTAACTTTTAATTTGTTATGTGTTTAAATCATTCTATTGATATGATAATATAGGTTATCACAAACAGTTTTCGATACAAACCGTCTATGATAATAGGCTATCACAGACGGTTTATAACGGTTCAGAAAACCGTCTATGATAGTGTTTTTGGACTGTCTTTGATGGTCTTTAATTTTTGTAGTAGTGCGTTGGCATGGCATGTTTTTTTATTTTCTTGCATGGAGTTTGATTCAAACCCGGATTGGACTCTATAGTGTTTTTTATTCGTTGTAGCTATCAGAGTAGACGACATTTATCTAGCCATACGTTAGCCGAGTTGAATTTGGGTGGTCATTTTTTTTCTTTTTCTACGATTAAACTAATTCACATGTACATTCTCGACATACATGCATGCTGTGATTTCTACGTTATTTTGTATTCCGAAGTTGCTGTTTTGTGATTTTTTTCCATAACAACGGAGAAAGCATGGAGTTTGATTCGAACTATGTTGCTTTCTCTTTGTTGTAGCTATCCGTGTAGACAACATCTAGCCATACGTTAGCTGAATATAATTTGGATGGCCAAGCTTTTTCTTTTTTATGATTAAACTAATTCGTGATCTAGCATGTACACAGTGAAAACTTCATTCTCGATATGTATTTATGGTGTGATTTCTAGATTGTTTTGTATTTGGAAATTGTCGTTGGCATGTCATGTTTTGTGATTTTTTTCCCATGGCAACGGAGAAAGCATGGAGTTTTATTTGAAACTGGATTGGACAGCTATAGGGCTTTCTTTTTGAAAAGTTCGTTGCTGTAACCCTCCAATTTTTATTATGAACTAACTCCTGTTGGATTTTTTTTCCAAATTTAGATCCCATTGCACCAGACAGAGAGCGCTGTAATTGCCACGATACTACACGTGGCATTGCAGCATCCCCACTCAGCGAATTTGAAAAAAAATGAAAAGCAAGCAGCGCTCCACAGAGTTGCATGCTACAGTACCTACATAGGTATTGTAGCAAGCATTTTTTTATGCCTATGCCGAGGGGAGATTGGCGCCACTGACACTCTTTAAAATTCGTGATTCATTTTATGACACTCTGACTCACTGTCATAGACTCAGATGGACCCACATGTCATAGATACATCACTAAATGCCAACGAATTGAGTGTCGCTGTATTAATTTTTCCTGTGCCGAGTGAAGGATAGTTCTAAAAAAATACATTATAATTTTATTAGGTTTTATAAATAGATTATAAAAGAAAAAAATCACACGGTGGCTAGTTCTGAAAAAAATAATTATCCAAGTAGTTTTAAAAAAATTTTGCAGGCCCAAATATTGTCAATAATTCTATGGGTCTAATTACCATCAATAATTTTGTGGCAAAAAATATTATTGATGATATTGAAGGACACTATGGCTCGCAGAATTATTGATGGTAATTGGATCCGCAAAATTATTAATAGTAATTGAGCCCTAGAATATAAGTCCTCAAATATATTGTGTTATATTTTGCCCCCCTCGGTAGAATATGGCCCACAGAATATGAGTCCTCAAAATATTTATGGTAGGACATACGATTTTCAGAACTAACCTCCACTCGACGCATTCATAAAAAACTGTGTGTAAGGTACCATGCACGGTACTGAGCATGCAGCTCTGTGGGAGTGCTGTTCTGTTTTTTATTTTTTTTTCCAGAAAGCGCTGAGTGGGAGCGCTGCACTGCTTTTTTTTTTTATTTTTCGAATTCACTAAGTGGAAGCGCTGTAATGCCATGTGTTACGCTATGGCAATTGCAGTGCTCTCCGTCCGTTGCAATGGGGCCAAATTTGAAAAAAAATCTGATAAGGGCTAATTAATTATATTTTTTAAAAGCTACAACAGTAAAAATTTCTTTCTTTTCGTCGTAGCTATCCGAGTAGACAATATCTAGCCATACGTTACCCGTGTAGAATTTGGATGGTTAAGATTTTTCTTTTTCTATGATTAACGTGGAATTTTTATTCGTTTTCGATTAATTGGTAATTAATTTCTTGCCATTTACTTTTGGACCAATGTACGCGCTCTGATCTCACTGCAAGCACGCGGCTGCCTTCTGATACTGAACGTACGTAGAAACAGATCGATATTAATTTTGCTAGCTAGCTAGCTGATCAATATGGCACGGATATCACGGTCTACGCATGATTATTCAATCATGGAGTAGCTAATAGTACATAGTGCAAGACTGCAAGTATGCGACCACATCGCCTCTGCACCAATGGCTTGCTTGCTTTTTTTCCTCAGGTGCGTGCTAGCTGATATAGGAGTATCATCGATCGAATTGAAATGTACGCGGCCGGCACAGAGTACGTAGCAGGTTGCCATCCAAAATAATCGCTAGGGATTCAATTTTCGTTTTAGATAAAATTTCACTGGTGATTGAAATTTAAAATTTTGGTGAAATCTTGTTATTTTGGACGAAATCCGGTTGAAATTCAAAAGAAAAAATTCAAATTTGAAATTTTTCAGACCGAAATTTCTGAAATTTCAGCTAAAAATCTGAAATTTCGCCGGTAAATTTCAACTGAACGAAAACTAATTCAAACGATGTCGAAAAATCTTAAATTTTTTAAGTTTTTTAACATAATGAATTTTCAAAAATTTACAAAATTCTTACAAGGAACCGTACCATTTATATTCTCTCTTTTTGATTTTTGAAATATAATATAACAAATGAAGTTCAATGCTTACATAGATCACACTTGAAAAAATTTATAAAAATTTTAGATTATGATCACACTTGAGAAAATTTATAAAATTCGACAAAGTTATCTGTCCTAATTAAGTTCATTATATTTTTGATATTTTAGAATAAAAATGATGTTTAATAATTTTAAATTTTTATGTATGCGATTCTACACTAATAAAGATAGTAAAATAATTTTTTAGATTATTATCAAGCTTGTAGAATTTTATTAAAATCTAAAAGTGTTTCTATCAAAATTTTAAAATATCTCAAAATTTTGGTTTTTCAACAAATTTTCATAGAAGATAACTTTCTTAACGGTTATTGGATCAAATCCGGTTAAATCTGGCCCTAAAACTTTAAAAACTGGGTAAAAATCATAAAATTTTGTTGAAAAAATGAAATTACTGTAGCAGTATCAAAATGTTTTAATTTTTTTATCTGGCAGATAATTTGGATTCCGTGATAGTCCGAAATCCAAAATTTCGATGAAAATTCACCAAAATTCGGCAAATTTTGTATCCCTGCATATATCTGCTGGATGCATCGGTCACTAGCTACTATCTTTATGTCATTCTTCTGTACACTAGTAGAAAAAGACTCATATTAGACTCCTTAATTATTGCTTTCTTGATGTGCGAGGTCATAAATCCAAAAACGAGTGCCACTCAGGCTAACCTGATGAGTTGTGAATTTGTTTGTTACCACTTGGGTTAATTTATGAACTTTGTGCTGTGAATTTATGAGTTGTAGTTATGGATTCAATTGTTTAATATATCTAAATTGATTTCTGAAATAGATGCGCTATACGTAGTGTGCAATATGTAATCAGAGTTGATTTCTGAAATGTAAGTCATAATAATATGTTTATAATGTAAATTCTGTAATCTGTTTTGTGTTCACAGAGCATGGTTAGTATTTCCTAATGCTAGCTAGTAAATAGAAAAGTGTAAATAGTAAAAATACAACATAACAGATGGTTTCAAATAAGAATTATCTATGATGACAAGATATTACAGACGGTTACACATTATAATCAGCTGTAATGACAAAAAACATTATAGAAGATTTCACTTTAAAACCGTCTGTTATGTACCTGTCCATGATGTGTCTTAATTTATTACTAATACTTTGTTATGGATGATTCATTGTACCGTTTGAGATATTAATTTTGAACCGTTTATGATATTGTATTCCTTAGCAATGGTAAATCTGCACTGATCCATCGATACAGCAACCGAGAGAGCTACACCTACTACTGCGCCTACCAGGTACCAGCTACCACCTAGACTCCCACTGTCCAGCTGGACTACTACTGGTAAAAGTTCATGAGGGAGAGAAAGTAGGGCTGTAAACGAGTCGAGCTCGAGCGAGCCTGACCCTCCAGACTCGAGTTCGGTAAGGCTCGGCTCGAGCTCGAGTTTGGGTTCGAGTCTGGACTCAGGCTCGAGCTTGGCTCGGTCTAGGCTCGAGCAGGTTCAAGCTCGGCTCGACTAAGCTCGATAAGTTCGGAAAGCTCGGTAAGCTCGAGTAAGCTCGGTAGGCTCGGTAACAAGCTCGAGTAAGTTCGGCTCGAGAAAGCTCGGTAACAAGCTTGAGAAAGCTCGATTTAAGCAAGCTCGATCCAGGCTCAAGTAGGCTCGCGAACTATTCGAGCTCGGCTTGGTTAGGCTCGTGAGCTCGAGCTCGAGCTTGAGCCTCTCACGAGCCAAACTCGAGTAGCTCGCAAATCTCGAACTTTTTTTTACAGCCCTAAGAGAAAGTTCGCTGGCTTGATTACCTTGAGAAGCTTGCTTCCACAGATAGCTAGCTAGCTGCCTGACTCATCAGACCTTGGGGAAAGGTTATTTAAGGCCTTATTGGAAGATAGAAATTTTATTGGATTCTTGCGAGATTAAATTGTTTGATGTGAAATTTCTGTCCTCACAGTAGGACTAGCAAACAGTTTGAAGATTTTGCAAAAATGACGTAGTCAGTAGTTGGGAAAAAAAACCATTAGAAAGTGTGGTAGAGCTTGATTTATAAAAGCGATAAAAATGATCTAGATTGCTTGTGTCATGCACTAAGAGTGCGATAGGCTAGTGCGAAAGGTGCCTATCGTGCGTAATCATATACTTGTTTCTAGTCAAAACGCCAATTTTTGTAAAAAAAAAATTAAAGTCTGTTCTATATAGTTGAAATCTTTGTTAATTTCATACATTTAACTGTACCTAATATATTGTAATTAACCAGCAACCTCCTCCAAGTAAATACTTAGCCAGCCATGCACTAAGGTGCGGTAAATTTCCACATACAATTGACGTACGTCTAACGTAAGAACAAATTAATAAATTACTTCCTTTTTTAAAAAACTCTTGAGCTCTAATTTCCTGCATATATAGATTGGGTACAGTAAATATTAGGCATATACACACTTTTAGATGGGGTAGTACATATATTAATTCCGCAAATTAATTTTGGGCAGTTGCCTGCGTATGGCTATAACTAAGAATTAATTATCATGTACTTGCTGACTCAGAAGTCTAATTTTCGTTTCAATAAAGCATTTTTCAAAGTTGGCAAGTTTTGAAGAGGAACAATATACAGGGGACACATGAAATGAATATGAAAGAGGGGGTGTACAGAGAGAAGATTGTGCCTTAAATATCACTGGGGCGACAAAATAAATAGGCATAAACTTCATCACTGCTGCAAGGGTACTATATATCAAGAATCAAGGGCCTCCATCCATACTTTTGTAAGGCTGCAAAATTTCCAGCTATATATATGCCACTATGTTTACTTTTACGTTGGTATATATCTTCAAATTTTTATTTTTAATTTAATTAAAGAGCCTAATTAATTAACGTAGAATAGGTAAGTGCCAGTGTACTTGATCTCATGTTATAGACATTCCTTTGCCCTGCCACAACAGGCTGCTTAGCATAAATACCTAAACTTATTATCATGCACCTTCTTGTGCATGCATGTGTTTGCTAACATTCGTTTTGCCCACATATAAAAGCTGCCAATACAATAAACCGCTATTGACTAACAAGATAGTGCCAAGAAAAGCGCTCCGGAAAAAGGAAGCGTAAATAGACAAAGTGTATATATATCTATCTTCTTTTACATCGCTTTGTGTATGTCTTATCAATCGGTAGTTATAAAGTGCTTATCTAGCTTCACTTACATGTCTGTTTCTGTATGTCTTCTGTGAAGAAGACAAAGTGCTTTTCTTGCTAGATTCATGCATGTCGATCTGTACGTCTTCCTCTGGACCACTACTAGAAAGCTGCTAAAATGCTATATGATAAACAGTAGTAATGTTATGGAATCTACAGCTAAAGGAGAATGGAATTGGCGCTTATGTACGAATAGCGAAAGTTGCCTAGATTTTCACCTGAACATGCCACGTTTAATTACAACCTTACGCGATGCACTCGGTTGAATGCGTACTTTAAAAGCGTTGTTCAACGCAATAAACAGCAAACACTACTACGAGCAGACATCACTATCACTGTATCGTGTCGGTTCTTAAGTTTTCAAAAACGATTGCGATAAAGAACTTCGGAGGGTGTTAGTAATAATCACTATCGGTTCGAGATTATAAGTGATTGTGATGTAGACCTTTGACACATCCGAATCGGTTTTCACTAAAAGTGATAGTGATGCATACCTGGTCATCACTATCGGTTCTTTTCATGAAGTGATAGTGATGCGCGTGATCATCACTATCACTTTATAAAAAGAACCGATATCGATGACTACACATCACTATCACTTTTTAGAGAGAATCGATTCGATGTGCATGGTTATCACTATCGGTTCTTTTTATAAGTGATATAGTGATGACCGCACATCACTATCGCTTCGTTGAAAAGAACCGATTCGACGCTTCGTGCTCATTACTAAAGATGGCCGTGCACATCACTATCGCTTTTGAAAAGAACCGATTCGATGTGCCTCGTTAGGTTATATATACCACTCGACTTGAACTCTTCTCTGTTGTTGCTCCAGAGGAGATTTCTCCCGCCACCCGAGAAAATAGCTCATATTGTGGTTGGAAGCAATACTTGAGTGAGAAAATTTGAAGTCCTCATGGGTGGGTATTAAGAGGCAAAATTGAAACCCTATCTTGAGGAGATTCCTCTTTTGCCCTCTTTATGTTTTTTCAAAATGTGTAACGCTTTTGATTTCACACTCTTTATTTGACAAGCACTCTTTATTTTATGAAAAGTTTTGCAAGATCCTGAAATATGTTTCTGCAAAATTTCTAATAATTTCAACAATGTATGACAAAGTTATGGTATTTTCTCTCTTTGATGAAATGCTGAAAATTCAGAACTTGCGGATGTCCGAAAAGGAATAGTGCAATAAACTACATCGATTATCGGTTTTATTAAAAAAGTGATCTTGACGACTAACATCGTTGTTCTATTAGAAAAGTGATGATCAAGCATCATGATCGGTTTTATTAAAAAGTGATACGATGATTAAGCATCGATATCGGTTTTCTTAAAAGAGTGATACTAATGATGAAGCATCGATGTCGGTTTTCTTAAAGAGTGATACTAATGATAAAGCATCAAGATTCGGTTTTATTAAAAGAGTGATACTAATGATAAAGCATCGATATCGGTTTTATTAAAAAGTGATACTAATGACTAACATCAGGTTCTATTAGAAAAGTGATGATAAAGCATCGAGATCGGTTTTATTAAAAAGTGATACTAATGGTGAAGCATCGAGATCGGTTTTCTCAAAAGAGTGATACTAATGATTAAGCATCAAGATCGGTTTTCTTAAAAGAGTGATACTAATGATAAAGCATCAAGATCGGTTTTATTAAAAAGTGATACTAATGACTAACATCAGGGTTCTATTAGAAAAGTGATGATAAAGCATCGATGTCGGTTTTATTAAAAAGTGATACTAATGGTGAAGCATCGATGTCGGTTTTCTTAAAAAGTGATACTAATGATAAAACATCAAGATCGGTTTTATTAAAAAGTGATACTAATGACTAACATCAGGTTCTATTAGAAAAGTGATGATAAAGCATCATGATCGGTTTTCTTAAAAGAGTGATACTAATGATGAAGCATCGATGTCGGTTTTCTTAAAAGAGTGATACTAATGACTGAGTACTAGTTTTCGGCCAAAATGCACTGAGTGAAAATTGGTCCAAACGACATTGCAAAATTTTCAAATTTTTTTTGTAGGTTCCTGACACACTACAGATGTTCTTATAAAAATTTTAGGTGATTATCAGATATGTGGAATTTTTAAAAATTCAAAAAGTGATACTATGTAGATGAAACGTAGATCGGCAAGTTTGAACCGGATGACAAATAGTACAAACGACGTTAGAAACTTTTGAATTTTTTTTTGAAGATTCCTTAAATACTTGTGATATTTATGTAAAAATTTCAGATGATTATAAAATTTTAGGAATTTTTAAAAATTCAAAAACAGAGAGAGTTGAAAACTAGTACTTTGAATGTCGAATTTTTATAAATTCTGGAGAAATATTTTGAGTTGAAAATTTTACATAAGAATCCTTAGGTCAAAAAATTTGAAAAACATAATTTAAAAAGTTATAAAAATATTTGAATTGCCTGATAAATCCTTAGCTCAAATGAATTGATTTTTGAAATATAATACAACAAATTAAGTTTAGTGCTTACTGCATTGATAGATTTTATTGAGCAAACCAAGAAAGTTGAATTTTTTGAAAATTTTATATAATGGTACTTAGGAAGATATTAATCTTTCATAAAAATTTTAGATAATTATCACACTCGACAAAATTTAGCAAAATCTAACAAGTTTACTGTCCCAATTATGTCCATTCTGTTTTTGATTTTTTGAACATAACAAATGATGTTAAATTATTTTGAAATTTTTTTTATATGATCCCAAATAACAAAGGATAGTTCCATAATTTTTTCAGATGATTATTGGGCTTTTAATTTTTAAAAAATCTGATGTTTTTTACCCAAATTTTAGAAAATCTCAAAAAATTTGTTTTTCACCAACTTTTCATGTAACAAGACTTTGTTAAGGGTTATTGACCCATTCCGTTCAAATCCGCCAACAAATTTGAAAATCCAGATTAAAACTCGAAATTTCGTGAAATTTGCAATTTCGAAATCCCGAAAATGTCTGTAGCAGATTACTGTAGCAAAATCAATTTTTTAAATTTTGAATTCGGCCAGTAGATATAAATTGGGGTCCGAAAATCGAAATTTCGAAATTTCACCGAATTGACGGTTTTGGATCCTCAAGCGGATCTGATAATCCTTCTGCCTAACCTAGCTTATTCATCCATTAACGCTACGGCAAATGACATATCCGCCACCGCCATTCCCGACATCACAGACGGTTTTAATTTGAAACCGTCACAAATAATAAAAAATAGAAAATTTTAAATATTGATAATTACCTCTCCACCTTCTAATTTGAAAGAATTGAAATTAAATAATATTATATTTGAAATAATTGAACTAATATTCCATTTGCAATAATTAAAAAGAACGGTCAAACAGATTCAAAACTTGAGGCCGTTTTGAGGCCCTAAGCAACCTTTTTTGAATTCCGTGCCATTGACTACTCGCACAAACCAAACAGGATCCGACCATCGATGATGAGCCAAAAGAACGCCCGATCGGAGTTACGAGTCAAAAGTTATGACCATTTTAACAAAAAGTGCTCAGATTTTATTTGCAAACTAGAATCGGTGCCCAAAAGAATATAATCGGAGAGCTCATCATGTGATGATTAGGAAAGCTCAAGAACACCAAAATCGAAGGTACGAGTCAAAAGTTATGGTGTTTTACAAGTACCGTGAATAGTAATGACACATATATTGCAAGCATCATTAATAGTCAAAAGTATGAAAAATAAATTTGAAAGCTTTATCGGTGTTTAGGTGCTTCACGGGGTTAAAAGCAGGAGGAGATATAATATGTCGATGTTATCATACCATCGTTAAAATATGGATCTTATAAGAACTTCGAAGTTAAGCGTTGCATTTGGCGAGAGTAGTAATAGGATGGGTGACCTCTGGGAAGACCACACGTGTGGTGTTAAAAATGTCAGGAAGATCACACAGTGGTAATTAGATGAGAGTAGTATTAGTGGTATTAGGATGGATGACATCCTAGAAATCTCTGTTAATTTAGTGTTTTTAAATCACCACCTAGAATAGTGTTTTAATCATGCTTTTTTGGAGAATTTGCAAAATTGGCATTATTCTAATGGAGTCATCGAATCGGTTCTTTAAGGAAGTGATTCGATGACCCCATCGAATCGGTTCTTTAAGAAAGTGATTCGATGACACCCTCATCGTAATCGGTTCTTTTTGTAGAACCGATTACGATGGGGTCATCATAATCACTTCCTTAAAGAACCGACCGATGAGGAGTCATCACAATCACTTCCCTTAAAGAACCGATTCTCGATGGCGTTTTATCACGATCGGTCAAAACCGATTACGATAGCTCCACCTCATCACTATCTAAAGACATCGTATCGCCACTAAAACCGATTCTAATGCTAAAAAAGAACCGATTCTGATGTGCCGTTCTGTAGTAGTGAAACTTGACAACGATAAAATGACTTAGATACCCTTCTTAATTATCTTAGAAGATGAGAGATAATAATTTGTGTAGATGGTAATAACACTCACTACTACAAAAAAACTTATATTAGACACCTCATTATTGACGGTTTTATTTTATTTTTACAAAAATAGTCAGTAAAGAATTCTATTTTCATCACAGGCGGTTTTTAGGTAAAATTATCAGCGACGTGGGTCTCATCACTAATGGTTTTACTCAAACACCGTCTGTGATGGCACCATACTTATCACAGAACGTTTTTGGTGGGCCTCATCACAGACAATTTTAGCTAAAAATCATCTGTGATGAGGTTTTTTTGAAAATAAGTAGAGAGCTTGACCTCCTTATTGTTTTTAGGATTTCTCGAGCTATTTTTTAGGTAGCTGCAATTGAGAAGCGATCTGGTGAAAAGAGCTTGTGGATTTGGAAGTGTGATTGTAGATCCTTTTGTTTTAGGTGATCTAAGGTTAGTAATTGGATCTAATTTGCATTATATTCAAGATCTAGCTCGGTAAAGAGGGAATTGAAGGTGGTTTAGATCCAGCTTGGTGTAGATCCATTTGTACT
This sequence comes from Guadua angustifolia, assembly GCA_036346375.1. Lineage (NCBI taxonomy): Eukaryota > Viridiplantae > Streptophyta > Magnoliopsida > Poales > Poaceae > Guadua > Guadua angustifolia. The sequence goes on along the minus strand of CM070502.1, from coordinate 58,345,867 downwards.
TTGTGGTCTAAAGTAATAATTGGTTCTAATTGCATTATACTCAAGATGTAGCTAGATAAGTGAAGAGAGAATTAAAGATGCTAAGGCGATCTAAGATTAATAATTGGTTCTAATTGCATTATATTCAAGATCTAACTTGGTAAAGAGGGAATTAAAGATGGTTTTGATCTAACTTGGTGTAGATCTATTTGTTCTTAGTGATCTAAGGTAGTAATTGGTTCTAATTGCATTATACTTAAGATGTAGCTAGCTATGTAAAAAGAGAATTGAAGATATATATATATATATATATGGCAACGTATCATGTGCACACAGGCCTTCCCGTGTACACACGTACACACCAACTCACAAAAGTCACAAAATTGTAGATGTACTTCATAGATTGCCCTACCTATGTATGAAATTTTAAGATCAAATTTATTATATATCGAGAACTCTTTAAACTTGTCAGAATTTTCTCTTTTTTGTAACTCTTGATATATAATGAATTTGAACCTACAATTTTATACATAGGTAGAGTAATCTATGAAGGACATCTACAACTTTTTTTTTCTAAATTTTTTGTGACTTTTGTTAGTTGGTGTACATACTCCCACCTCTAATATACAACTTAAATGTACGCTTCATACTCTTTTATCACTTTCGGTATACTCCAAAAATAATTCTAAGATACTCCTATACGACATTGTTACAAAAATTTCATTAAAACCCTTCATTTTTTTTGCTACATACCCTTTTCCATATGTAAAAGGAATATATAAACAAATAATGCTATAAAGGGTAGACTTTAATGAAATTTTTGTGGAACTCACTTTGGAGTATCTTATAATCAATATTAAAGTATACTTAAAAGGATAAAGAGGTATAACAACATCATTCAAATGATATACTAGAGGTGGAAGTACATACACCCAGAGTATGGAATCATTTCTATATATATATATATATATATATATATATATATATATATATATATATATATATATATATATAATATATTATATTAAGCCTTTTCTGAACTCTCGGGAGTACATACTCCGATCTCTAATATGCCACTTAAACGAAAGTATTATACTTCTTTATCACTTTTGATATACTCCAATAATAATTCTAAGATACTCCAATATGACATGGTTGAAAAATAATTCATCAGAGCCCTTTATTTTTTGTTACATACCCTTTTACACATGTGAAAGGAATATATAAACAAATTATTGATGAAATTTTTCATGGCACTTATTTTGGAGTATCTTATAATCAATATTAGAGTATACTCAAAAGGATAAAGAGGTATAATAATATCATTTAAATGGTATACTAGAGGTGGGAGTACATATTCTAGGAGTATGGAACTATTTTTCTATATATATTAATCTAAAGAGCTATATAGGTTAATTGGTAAGTTTAAATGTAGCTTATATGTAGAATATTGTAGATTCATTTGTTCTTTAGATCTAGCATGGTTTATGATTTAGGGTAAAATTTTAGCTAGTTAATGTGCTCCAAGTTAAGAATATGTGAATGTGCACCTCTAGTGTACTTAATTCATTATTTAACACTTATTGTTATATATGTAGTGTAGATGGACCGAAGCTGGATGTACGCTGAGATCCGTGTGAGTGCCGAGTATATTAAAGGTGTCATTGCTTTTAGAAGAGCTAAAGAGAAGGATATGTTGAATAAGGGGTGAAATTTATGCTTTATCAATGCACTGACTATGAGGATGTTTTGAAACCCAGCGCAGATCAAATCACACTTGATTTTAAGGGGTTTCAAAAGAGAGTATACATGTTAGACCAGTCATTGTGAAGAGCAGATTATATAGGAAGCAAGTAGTATTAACATCATCGATAAAATCAACGATATGTCGGATGATATCGATTATGCTTTCGATGCGAATAAGTTTCACAATGACAGTCTAGATCAGATGATGCGTGATGCAGAAGAGAACCATGATGAGCGAGAGTATGTAAAATTCTAGGGATTGATGGATAACTCAAGAAAACCTTTGTTCCGAGGCTACAAGTTCAAATATACAAGGTTGACATATATGCTTGAACTACTAAAATTAAAGGCAAGCAACGGTTGGTTTGATAAGAGTTTCACGACACTATTAGGTCTATTAGTGGACATGCTTTTGGAGGAAAATGAGTTATCGACAACCACCTACAAAGCCAAGAAGGTTATTTGTCCCTTGGGAATGAAAATAGAAATAATACATGTATATCCGAACGACTGAATCATCTACCAACAAACTTGCATGTATGTTCGGTGTGCAACGCATCCCGGTACAAATCATAAGGATCAATTAGATGATGATAATGGGGGCATCGAGGTGAAGAAAAGACCTTTTGCTAAACTGGCGTGGTATTTACCTGTAATTCCACGTTTGAAGTGTTTATTTGCGAACCTAAAGGAGGCAAAACTACTTCGGTGGCACTCAGATGACTGTAGGAAAGATGAAATGCTAAGGCACCATACTGATTGCACCCAATGGAGAAACATCGATAAGAGATTTCAAGAATTCGATGTGGATTTGAGGAATATAAGGTTTGGATTGAGTATAGACGGAATGAATTCTTTTGATAACATGAGCAACTATCATAGCACTTAGCTTATGAATCTCCTGATAACTTTCATCCTTGATTGTCTATAAAGTGGAAGTGCATTTTATTGTTTATACTTATCTAAGACCTGAGGCAACACGAGAATGATATTGATGTGTACCTAGCACTATTGGTGAAAGATCTAAAAACACCATAGGCTCCTAGGGTACATGTATGGCATGCTCACAAATGAGAGTACTTAACTTTGCACTTCTTGTTGTTCTGCACCATAAATGTTATCCTGCCCTTGCTAACCTGTCGAGCTATAGTACAAAAGGAGCCAAAGCTTGTACTCACTGCTTAGATGATATCGAGAGTGTGTGGCTAAATCACTCAGGTAAAACTGTATACATGTGTCACTGTATGTTCCTTCAGAGGAATCACCTATACCGTGAGATGAAGAAACAATTCGATGGAATGAACGAAGACGGTTCAGCTCAAAAGCCTTTAGGTAGGACATATGTTCGTGATGTGGTTAAGAACATGAATGTTTCACTTGGAAAGGGATGTAAATTAAGGATCTGTGAGAAGAGCATGTGGAAGAAGAGATCAATATTTTGGGACCTACCTTATTGGGAGCACCTAGAAGTTTGGTATTGCATCGACGTCATGCATATAGAGAAGAATGTCTATGATAACTTGATTGGTCTCTTACTGAACATTAAGGGCAAAATAAAGAACGGTATCAATGTACGGATTGACTTGGTTGATATGGACATCAGACCTGAGTTAGCACTGAAAGAGACCAATAAAGGCCGAATGTACTATGAACCTACTTGTTACATTCTGTCCAAGGTCGAGAGAATTGAATTATGCCAGTACTTACATGGTGTGAAAGTTCTACCCATTACTCCAAAACAAAGAGAGTTGTTTCAATGTAAGATTTGAACTTAACTGGCATGAAGTCTCATAATTGCCATGTGCTTATGACACAAATGCTCCCTATTGTAATTAGAAATATTTTACTAAGTAAGTTTTGAGAGACAATCACAAAGCTGTGTTATTTCTTAACACAATTGCTCATAAGGTCATTAATCCTGAAGGACTAGATGCTCTGTAGGCTGAGGTGGTAATGACTCTATATATCTTAAGATGTATTTCCCTCCATCATTTTTCGATATCATGATCCATCTTATTATTCTCCTTATGGGGAGATAAAGATGTGTGGGCCCATGTTCCTATGTAGCATGTACTCATTCGAGAGGTACATAGGAATTTTCAAGTCCTATGTATGAAATCAATATTGACCAGATGGGAGGCTCAGGTTGAACCAATAGGTGTGCCTCGACCAAGAGATCATTGAATTTTGAGTGGATTACATGGCTCAGGTTGAACCAATAGGTGTGCCTCAATCCCACCATGATGGGAGGCTCTAGGACATCAGGATCATCAGAATGAAAGCAATCATGCCTAATCCAGCTGAGTGTGCTAAAACCCATTTCACGGTTTTGTAACACATGGCTATAGTGTCCCCGCATATCGACAAGTATAAGAACTAGCTATGACAAGAAAATCCACCATGGCAAGTGTCCTAGATATCAGACAACACAACCTTTAGTTCAACAGATGGTTGAAGGAGCAACAACCCATCATTAGTAGCTCGTTATGTGATACGCTGACATGGTTGACAAAAGGGCCAATATTTACAGTTGTAACATAGAAAGAATCCGACTTAAATTGGTACACATTTTACACTAGAGATCAAGACGTAAAGAGCACAAACCAGAATAGAGGTGTTAGCATAGATGAGCTCAATACTGCTGGGTCGATAAGGAGCTCCTACTATAGGTTCATTGAGGAAATTTGGGAGCTCGACTACATACTATTCAAGATCCCCTTATTTCAGTGTTGTTGGGTTCACTTGCAACACATGAAGGTTGAAAAGTACACCGTCACTACTGTAGACCTCAAATGTGTTAGATACCAAGACGAACCATTTGTACTCGCCAACCAAGTTGTTCAAGTCTTCTATGTAACCGACCTATCTAACAAGAAGTGTCATGTGGTTCTTTAGGGAAAAAGGAGGGTTGTTAGAGTTGAGAATGTTGTAGATGATGAAGAGTACAATTAGTTTGATGAGTTGCCTCCTATCAAAAATAGCATAATAGTCTACAAAGAACAACCTGAAGAAGCTAGCTATACACGTGTCGATCATCGTGAAGGACCAATTTTTGTACAAAAGAACAAGCAAGTGGAGTTATGATGAGGCCATCATGTTTATTTGTCATGTCTAAAAAAATAAATCTATGCTTTTGATTTTGATTTGTGTTTAGTTTTCATCTTTAGGCTCATGTAGCTCATGTATGTGTGGGCGTTTTGATTTGTGCTTAGTTTTCACCTTTGGACTCAAGTAGCTCACTTGCACACACTTGTCAGAAGTCCAAACATCCTCATCAAATTATAAGTTTACAGTGCTGTCCATAGTAGCTGACATCCTTTTTCTTTCTGCTCAAAACAAGGCTAAAAGATTGTGCCAAGATAGAATCAGAGAAATTGAATCTCTAGCTCTTATTCAGTCACTTGAGCAGCTGAAATAATAATTAATAAAAGAATTCTATGCCAAAAATATATTTCTAAAAGAGGTCTCTAAGCCAACAATATTTCTTAATGAATATAATGTGGATTATCAGTAGCACTAATATATACAATTCCTTGATTAACAAAAATATTTAATTGTTAAGCTATGCAAAATCTAAAAATAAAATTAAAAAACAATTGCTATCTTAGATGGTTCTATTTTAAAACCATCTGTGATATCTATGTATCTCAGACGGTTCAAATATAGAACCATATGAGATACCTCAACTATATACATTCCTAGCTAGGGTTAGAGCCGGCAACCACTTCTCCCGACGCCACCATTCTTTTCCCCGCACCTCTAATCCCACACCATTTGCCTAACCTATGCCTCTACCCCACTCCTCTGCTCCCCACACCTCTACCCCCTACAGCCAGTGACCTGTCCACCTCCTCCGTGCCCTCATCGTTGACACCTTTCCCAGGCCGGCATCCTCGATTCTTACCAAGGCCAACGTCCTCAACTCCTTCCCCAGGCCTACTACCACCATTGACCCCTCCCCTAGGCCAGTTGCCACCATCAACTCCTACCCTAGGCTACCATCCTTGACTCCTTCCCCAGGCCGATGTCCTTGGCTTTTCCACAAGGTAGTAGATCTCAAGGTAATTTCCCTTGGCAAGACTAAAATAGTGCGCTATGTAGTAGCAAAAGGGGCTAGATTAGTACAAGAGGTTCTCATTTTTTGGCTTAGAATAATTGGATTATTTTGGTTAGTCGTTCCACATAGAATTCCAGGAGGCATTATTTGTAGTACATATCAAAGTGGTACAATCTGTAAACACTTGACTAAATGATGCATGTGTAACACCCTGGCCTAAATTAACTCAAAGTCCAGCCTACTATAGGGTGGACGTATGCATGCATAGCATCACACTTACACTTTTGTCCTCGCTTCATGTAAAAGGATTAACCCGGAGGTGCTATGTTTGGACCCAACAGGTATTATATATTACTACAACTCACTTTGTGCAAGTAATATGGGACTAATCTCACCACCACTCCACACAGGCCACATGGGCCTTCAAATTAATAGGACGGGGTATTACACTCACCCCTCCTTAAGGGCTGATGCCCTCGCCAGCACACCGTATCACGGTAGATACCCAGAACCACCCCTCGGTACACGGCCATGCGTCCAGTTCCGGCACATATGCCATGCCATGTGCCTACTCTAGGCCCATACGCACCATGAGCCATATGCCCACACCCCTATCCTACACGCACCCGTACAGCAAAGGTTGATGCTCTGATACCATCTGTAACACCCCGCACCTAGTGTGTAAAGAATGTCACCACAAAAAAGAAGTCTATCAATTAAATACCAATAAAACAAATAAATTTCAGCAATAACATTAACATTTCAAACAAAAATTTCGGCAGCATGTATCCTCTTTAACTAAGTTCTAAGCATCAACACTAGAATAATAGCACAAAAGAATTATGGAAGATCACAACAACGACATAAACCAAGTATCTAAAACCTTCTCATGACAGGAAATTAAATTTTAACCACACATAAACATGTACGAGATAAACATTTAACAAATAATAACCAATGAGGCATAATCAACGACATGGTTTATTAAAAAGAACTATTACAAAGAAGATTTAGTTATGCAAATGTCTAGTTGTGTAATACTAGGTGAAGTGGAAATACTAATGCCCTTTCCCAAATGCCGATCTCAAGGTACCTAAAAAACATTAAACAAATAAGCGTGAGTTCAAAATTCAGCAAAGTGCATTACACTAAGGCAACAAAATATAAACATGTAATCAGGAATCATAGGTCACGTCTTGAAACCATACATGGAAATAAACAACTTAAAATTTTTCCATCACATCTCTTCATTCATGCAATGCATCATGCATGCTCATAAATGCACATCACATAGAGAATATCGGTATTGTTGAGTGCACACCGTCGGTGTCCACCCTCTCATTCCCTTCCATCCTGTGGAGGAGCCTACTCTTACTGACTTACTCCCATCCATCACTGTGGATGGGACTACGAGGTAGGACTTTCGTGCTCACTACGTGTGAGCACAAAGGCCCACATCTACATGGGTCGCCTCTTCCATCATGAATGCACATATGCAAATGACATGAACAAATCTTAGATTGCATTATTTTCCAACATTCTCATAGCCATATTCAAATACATAAGCATTATCATATCCTCACATCCATTGACTTACCATTCACAATATCCTAATCATAATCATGAGTAAAAAATATATGTAACAAGACATATAAATTCTATAAGGTGGTTAGGTCACAAAACAATAAGCAACCAATGCACTACCAAGCAACAATCAACATAATACACTTGCCTTTAACCTCACAAAGCGGTGTGGCGGAAGGTTGATGCCACTCCTGGGTTTACACCACCTGAAATCACATGCATACCACTCAAAACCATACCATCAAAGCAAGCACAAAGCGTAAAACAACATCGATCCGACGTCCAACTCCAAAACCCTGAAAACCAGAACTCTGCCAAACGGGACAGCAGAATTCAAATGATCATAACATAAGTTCTACAACTCCAAATCCAGTAAACGAGGACATTTTCGTGATTTAAAGGAAATTTTCCATCTTTTTCTAAGTATTGAGAAATTTTGATTCAGCCTCTAACTATCCCTAAATTGCAAATTACCGCAGATACTGTCAGTCACGACAGAGTCTGGACAGCCTTCGGTAAAACGGCCATAACTTTTAATTAGCTAATGAAACTTCGTGATTTCGGTCTCTAATGAAATATGAGACAATTATCTACAATTTTCACAACAGTTGTGCCCCCAGGAAACGACTATAAAATTTTCTAAATCGTGTTCCAAAACAGCGATCTGATCTGCCCGCGAATCCAGAAACAGTCCCAAAATTGAATCCACATCTAATCCCATCTTCCCAATGTGCAAACCAAGAACAAATCCATCTAAACACTCCCAAAATCAACCTTTACCAGAAACAAAACCCTAAAGAGAGGGTGATTTCTCTTACCCAACCACGGAATCGAAGACGACATGAAGAATCCACCCGATCTGCAGCACTTCTAGCGATTCGATCCACCGGGGCCGGCAATGGAGATCAAGATTGGAGAGCAAAGGGAGAGGAGGGGGGTGGATGTTGTGAGCGCTCAAGGGAAAAAGGAAGGGCGGCCAGGAGGTGGGCGAGGCGCCCTAGGGTTGGGGGAGGGGAGTTTCCACCCATTCAAGCCAGAAAAGACTAGCCCACAGGCCAAAAGTTGGGCCACAAATGAAAGGAATAATACACTCTCCCCTAAAGTTCATCTGGGATATTACATTCTTCCCCTCTAAAAAGAATTCGACCTCGAATTCTCCACACACCACTACTTAATAACACAAACAATAAAGAAGTAACAACACAATACATACTTGGGGAGAACAATTCTGGATACTTCTCACGCATGCGAGATTCCAATTCCCAGGTCGCTTCTCTCTTTGTCCGGTGCGACCACAAGACTTTGACAAACTTCAGAGTTTTGTTTTTCAACACTCGCTGAGATTCCCCCAAAATTTGTATTGGCCGGGACTCAAAGGTGAGATTATGATCTAGCGCCAAAGGCTCCTGGGGAACTACCAAATCGGGATCATGCAAGTATTTCCTCAACATGGACATGTGGGTGTGGAACACATTATGCACCCCTTGCATTGACTCAGGAAGCTCCCAATAGTAGGCCAATTTACCAATTCGAGCAATGATAGGGAATGGCCCCACATACCTCGGGCTAAGCTTCCCTTTAGTGCCGAAATGAACCACACCCTTGGTGGGGGACACCCGCAAGAGCACGCTAGCTGTCACCCACCTCAAACTCTAAATCCCGCCTCCTCACATCAGCATAACTTTTCTATCTTCTCTGTGCTGCAAGGAGGTTCGGCCTCACCTCTGCCACTCGATCAATAGTTTGCTGAACCCAATCTGGACCAAGAACTGCTCTTTCCCCTACTGCATCCCAGCATAGGGGTGACCTGCACTTTCACCCAAAACAGCGATCTGATCTGCCCATGAATCCAGAAATAGTCCCGAAATTGAATCCACCTCTAATCCCATCTTCCCAATGTGCAAAACAAGAACAAAACCATCTAAACACTCCCAAAATCAACCTTTACTAGAAACAAAACCCTAAAGATAGGGTGATTTCTCTTACCCAACCACGGGATCGAAGACGATACGAAAAATCGCCCGATTCTGCAGCACTTCTAGTGATTCGATCCATCGGGGCCGATAATGGAGATCAAGATTGGAGAGCAAAGGAAGAGGAGGGGGGTGGCTGTTGTGAGTGCTCAAGGGAAAAAGGGAGGGGCAGCCAGGAGGTGGGGGAGGCGCCCTAGGGTTGGGGGAGGGGAGTTTCCACCCATTCAAGCCCGAAAAGACTAGCCCGCAGGCCAAAAGTTGGCCCACAAATGAAAGGAATAATACACTCTCCCCTAATGTTCATCTGGGATATTACATTCTTCCCCTCTAAAAAGAATTCGACCTCGAATTCTCCATACGCCACTACTCAGTAACACAAACAATAAAGAAGTAACAACACAATACATACTTGGGGAGAACAATTTTGGATACTTCTCACGCATGCGAGATTCCAATTCCTAGGTCGCTTCTCTCTCTGTCAGGTGCAACCACAAGACTTTGACAAACTTCAGAGTTTTGTTTTTCAACACTCGCTCAGATTCCCCCTAAATTTGTATTGGCCGAGACTCAAAGGTGAGATTATGATCTAGCACCAAAGGCTCCTAGGGAACTACCAAATCGGGATCATGCAAGTATTTCCTCAACATGGACATGTGGAACACGTTATGCACCCCTTGCATTGACTAAGGAAGCTCCAAGCGGTAGGCCAATTTACCAATTAGAGCAATGATAGGGAATAGCCTCACATATCTCGGGCTAAGCTTCCCTTTAGTGCTGAAACGAACCACACCCTTGGTGGGGGACACCCGCAAGAGCACGCTGTCATCCACCTCAAACTCTAAATCCTGCCTCCTCACATCAGCATAATTTTTTTGTCTTCTCTGTGTTGCAAGGAGGTTCTGCCTCACCTTTGCCACTCGATCAATAGTTTGCTGAATCCAATCCGGACCAATAACTGCTCTTTCCCCTACTACATCCCAGCATTGGGGTGACCTGCACTTTCACCCAAAACAAAGATCTGATCTGCCCGTGAATCCAAAAATAGTCCCGAAATTGAATCCACCTCTAATCCCATCTTTCCAACATGCAAACCAAGAACAAAACCATCTAAACACTCGCAAAATCAACCTTTACCATAAACAAAACCCTAAAGAGAGGGTGATTTCTCTTACCCAACCACGGGATCGAAGACGATAGAAGAATCTGCCCGATCTACAGTACTTCTAGCGATTCGATCCACCGGGGCCGATAATGGAGATCAAGATTGGAGAGCAAAGGGAGAGGAGGGGGTGGCTGTTGTGAGCGCTCAAGGGAAAAAGGGAGGGGTAGCCAGGAGGTGGGAGGCGCCCAACATCACTGACGGTTCAAAAAACTAGTTGTGATGACGGTTCGAACTATCTATGATGACCTATTTTGTAGTAGTGTAACCAATTACTACCTTAGAACACAAAGAACAAATAGTTCTACAAGCTAGATCTAAACACAATCTTCAAATTCTATCTTCACCAAACTAGCTAGCTACCTAAAACTTAAATATAATAATGCAGTTAGAACCAATTACTAACCTTAAATCACCAAGAACACATGGAAAACAATCTTCAAATTCTCTTCTTACTAAACTAGCTAGATCTTGAATATAATGCAATTATCCATTACTAAACATTAGATCAGCAAGAACAGATGGATCTACAAGGTAGATCTAAACAATCTTCAAATTCTCTCCTTACCAAGCTATATCTTAATTATAATGTAATTAATTAGAACCCATTACTAACCTTAAATCACTAAGAACACATGGATATACAGGCTAGATCTAAATAATTTTCAAATTCTCTCCTGCCAAGTTAGATCTTGAATATAATGCAATAAAAACCTATTACTAACCTTAGATCAAAAAGAACACCTCGATCTACAAGCTAGATCTAAACAATCTTCAAATTCTCCTTACCAAGCTATATCTTGAATAAATTCAATTAGAACCCATTATTAACCTTAGATCACCAAAATCAAATGGATATACAATCACCCTAAAAATCAATTGTCTTCTTTTACCATATTGCCTCACAGCTGCAGTCACCTCAAAGATAAATCCCAAAAAAGCACTAAGTGGCTCAGGTCTCTGTATTATATATCGTTGGAAAATTACACAGACGGTTCTATATATTTATAAACTGTCAATGATTTACATAGAATCCTAGATGGTTTTCGAATAAAACCATCAGTGATCTATCACAGAAACCATATGAGATAATACCTGTTATTACAGACGGTTTTAATTCAAAACCATTTGTGATAGTATCACTGACGGTTTGATACTAAAATCATCTGTGATATTGTTCTATATCACTGACGGTTTATGAAGAGTACCATCTGTGATGACTTCACTAACATCTGCACTATAGAACCTTCAGGGATGTTTATCATCACAGACTGTTTTTCAAAACCATCTGTGATGAGGTGTCTAATATATGTCTTTCTGTAGTAGTGTTTAAATGCCAAAAAATTAATAAAATCCAAAAAAAACTCTGAAAATTCACAATAAATTCAATTATTGACTTGGCATCATATTATTTCGTGCAGATTTTGGGATGCTATAGTTTAAGACACGTTCTGTAGTACTCATAAAAATTAAAATATGAGTATAAGCAAGTTGTGATGTGAGTTTGAAATGGTGTAACATCCCCAAAATTCTAGTAAAGTAAAAATATATATTTTGAATTTGAAAATATATATTTCTGAGTTTCTTGACGCTATTGGTTTTATTTGGATTTCCTTTGGAGTTTTGCATTGCATGAGAAATCAAATAAAGAGGATTAATGAATGGATAATGGTAAAAAGGCAAAAATATAAAAAGTAAAAATTTAGAAAATTGCCATGAGAACTCTGATCATTCAATTAAATCATTTTAGCCGGAAATTGAAATTTTACGCATAAAGAAATGAAGAGACAAAATGAAAAGATAACTTTCAAATCGAAATAATATATTGTCAGAATTTATGGAATATATGTAAGACTCAAATGAAGCTGAAAATTTTATCATGAAACCCTCAATGCAATTTCTACCTTTGGTTAAAATATCGTAAAATAATAATGTAATTTAGGACTTTTCCAAATTTAAAAACATAGACTCTGAAAATAGGGAAATTGCAATGTCAGAATTTTTATAAAATAATGGAACCATATTTTGACCTGAAAATTTTACAAAAATATTCTTTGCTCAAATACATTTGAAAAACAAAATTTGAAAAATAATAGACTCCAATTGCTCTCAAGGAAAAATTCAAAATCCTTTTGAATTCTAGTTAACTTTAAAGAATTATTGTATGAAAACCAAAGAAGCGAATTGAGCGAACTCAAAGAAAATGGAAACTACATACCTTAATCTATCTATATAAAAATTTCTAGAAAATTTCGAAAGAGATAAGACTACTTTTAAACTAATTGAACTTGTGGTCAAAAGAATCGGATGCATGTACAAAGAGTGACAGCATTTATCTAGTCACCACTTGTAGCTGCAAAGATTCATTCCTTCGGTCCCTGCTAGTGGCCCTGGATCCCTCACGCCACCCTTAACCAAATACAATGCACTTTGGAAAATCCACCGTGGTAGTGCTCCACTACTTCTCCTTCCTCCTCATGCGAACTTCATTCCCCATCGCCATTTCCTTCTGTGTCAAGCCTCCTGGAGCTCAAGCGATTCCCGCCGCTTCTTGAGAGAACAAGAGTAGAGCTCACCATTTGCCCATTCTCTGAACCAACACTCAGTAGTGGCTTCTTCTTGTCTTCACTTTGGAAGATCAAGCTTCTTTCCTTCATTGCGGTGCAAGCAAGAAATGGGGTGAGGTTGAAGATCAAGCAAACCGGTAGGCCATTCTTCAATTCCTCGCAACAGCAGTGGCGTCTCGAGTATCATCTGACCCCATCTAGCTCCTTAATTTCAGTTCTTTCTCGCCGATCACCGCCGCCACGCACCCTTCTTCCTCATGGTGGGTCACCGGTGGCGCTTCTCTGGCCGTCTTCGCTTCAATTGATTGGTAAATTGGAACCTCTAGCACCTCCTGATACTCACAATACCACCGATTCAAACCCTAATGCTTCGGTTCATCTTTTTGTTTGGTCACCGCCATGGCCGCCACCTCTCCTCGTGGGCGCACCTCCCTGGTGGCTCCGAATCGATCCCGCAGCGATCTTTGGATACTCCTTGCCGTCTTGATCATCCCGTGCGTCGCTGCCGCGGATCTTCGTCGGAGTGCCTTCGCCGTTCAACCCTAGAAGCCCCTCTGTTCTTCCTGTTTCTGCGAAAGGGTGTCAAGGACCAGGCGTCTGTGGTTGAAGAAGAGCAGGCCCGAAGGCGTTTCCTCTGTTAGTAAAGCGCATTCTTGATTTGCATTCAAATTCCTGGCCGAAATACATTCAGTTATTAATAACTTGTGCATTTGTAATCACAAACCAGTGAAATAAATTTATATATTTATCTAATATCAGGAAGATTATGGATATGCAAAAATATTAAAAGTTTGAACTGCAAAACAATTAGTTGGATTAAACTTTGATTTACAACCCTAACATGCTCTTCATATTAAACCTGTGGTCAGTAAGTCATGAAACAATAAAATGAATTTTATATGATGCTAAGATCAGGATGTGTTCAAATATACAAAAACATTCAATCTTTGAATCACAGAACGATCATTTAAATTTAAAGTGGGATGAACACACTAGTATGGACAATATCACTCATATGAAAAATATAACTTATAAGATCATAAAACAAATGATTATGTACTTCTGGAATTATGAGAAGCTCAGTCATGCAAAAACATATAGCTGTTGATCTGCGCTTAAGCTACTTATCTTGCAAACGTTAGTAAGCCCTAATAGGACCACATAAAAGAGTAAGTGCATAATAACTCATGAAAGGATGAAATAATTTGTATGAAGTTCCTGGAAACAGAAAAGACTCATGTATGTAAAAATATATAAAGTAAGATTTAATTTGCATGTTCTTAATGAAAGAAAATGTTGATGATAACAATCAGTAAATAGATAATCTATTGCAGTTTAAGTCAAAATAATGCAAAACCAACTCTAAAATATTTCTAGGGTTACTACCTGTTAACACCTAAAAAATGAGTTAAAGATCATGTATAATGTAGTTGAAAACTTAAAATGAAGTTAGCCGATTTAGCGTTATTCATAATGATCATTTAGGCTAATTCAACAGTAGATAAAATAACTCGTCTAAACACTAAGATCAGTAAAACTAGTTTAGAAATATTGTACAAAGTTTATACTACCATATTCTACAAAAACATCTTAATTTCAGCATGCTTTTCATCTAAATCTAGTTGGTCCAAAACCCTTAATCGTTAATCGTCATGTTTACCTTTTGGCCGATTCCGATAACGTAAACTTTACAATGTCACTTAAGCCTTTTCAACAATGAATATAATGTATCAACTAAAGCCTAAAATTTATGGAATCAGCTTAGGATTGTTATACAAAGTATAAATCATCTTAGTATGAAGAAATAACCACATTTCATCATGTTTTGCATATTAATCTTAGCAGCTGAATAACCCTAAGTAATCACATTCCTTTAGACCTAAATGCGAATGAATACACTTTAGGTAATAATGAAGGAAACGTATAGTTAAGTTGTTTTTATCACCGGAACCTTCTCAAATATGATAGAAATGTTATCAGTAGCCTAAATCAATAGATTTAACTTGCATGAGCTAATTCTAAGCAAAATCATTTTAAGATAAAGAGCTAATCATTTCCTAATATAACGTGATCATTTAAGCATTTTCAATAACTCGCAAAGCAACGCATCTAAATCCGAATAATGTAAAGAACAGATTAGAATTGATCTTTAGATTATGATCTACTGTAATCTAAGAAAATACTCTTATTTCAGCTTGCTTTGAATCTGAATCCCAATAAAGCAAAAACCCATAAGTGTCAAGTTACCCGAAATCGTATTGTGCATAGTAAATCAATGAAAGCTTGCAACTAATAATTAATTCTATTAATCTAACCAATCTTTGCATCTCGAATTCATAAAATAAGATTAATAAGTTCATAAAAGAGCAATCCCTGTTTCTTGTAAAGAGTTTATTTGTTCTTGCTATCTATTTCTTTCGCCCTTATTGAAGTTTAGTTTGCGTTATTTCCGTTGATCGACGTGTAGAGCCCGATGTTGCTGTGTTCGTCGTCATCTTCGTCAATCGCAACCTTGTCTTCACCGTAAGCAATGATTAAGCAAGGCAAGCATCCTTTGACCATATTGAGCCCAGTATTTTATATTCCTTTTGTGCATCAAACTGTTTTATGCATGCGATTACTTTATGTAAATTGCTATTTTGTGGTTTGGTAGTTATACCTGTTGTCTCGTGATCCTCCGTTGATGATTATGAACATGTGAACCTTGATAACCATAGATTAAAGTTAGACATTGCTAATGTCATTATGGGTATATGCGAACATATTTAACTTGCTTAGCCATGCTTTAGAATAAATGATGTACATGATCAACTCAATAATTGTTTCGGGAAACATTGAAAATGTCACTGTTGGTGGTGGGTAATTTTGATTAAAAACCAAAATGAAACTATGCTTTGATGTGGGCGATTATTGGCAATAGCCGGATATGCGTCAGGAATTGCACGTAGTGTAGGGTGAAGTGTCGCCCGTGTCACAATTAAGGACCGAGCAATGGGACGCTATTGATCCGAGATTTCCGTGCAACCACAAGGGTGAGGATGGGTTAGCCATAGCCTATTAAGTTGGTTAGACATGGCTTTGTTCATTGGTAGGCGGGAGATAGCACGGGTATTCCGGTCAGGTCTACCCGACGGGTATTCGGTCAGTCTACTTGCTAATGCAACGGTGCATACTGCGTGTTTAGAAACGTTGTGTTGTGTGTGAATGTGGATCCACGGCTTGGGTGTGTGTTTCTAGTTCTACGGCGGGGGTTAACATCCCGGGCTGGACCAAAGCCATGTCTAGGTAATGTAACAGCTATGTATGATCTCCTGGCTGGCCACCTCAGGAAGTGCGTCAAGCAAAAAGGTCGATCATTCCTTGTGGGTAAAGTTGTACACCTCTGCAGAGTTTAAATCTAATTAATTAGCCACGCTCGCGGTCATGAGCACTCGGTGAAGTCATTCCAATGTTAAATGTTTTATTGTTTTCAAATGGGTTTGGTCTAAACTTGTTTTTAGTAATTGCTTTTCTGTCAGAAGGGCCGCATTGATGGACATTATGGTTTGGATTATTCGCTACTCACGATGGGTTGTGAGTATTACTTATCGTTGTATCTATTTCTTATCAATTAAACATGCTCTTTTAAATTCCGTTGCGAATAACTTGATTTACAAATGCAAATTAAGCTTTATGCAAATCAAGCGTAGTAGCCTCCTTTGAAATGGCTTGCATATATGATAGGTGTTGCTCAAGTCTTCTTTAGTATGTAAAGTACTCACCCTTGCCTAATTATATTGTAGGTGGTTTAGTAAGCGAAGCTTCGGAGTTGTCCATCGTAAGTTGCGGGATTTTCTTCGTCGTGTTTTATCTGAAGTTTATGCTCGTCGGTTACTGCGGGTTTGGATCGACAAAGCGCAAGATATTACTTCCTTTCTTTGCCATTTATTCTCTGAGTTGTAATAATTATTTGTATTAATCGTTTCCGCTTAAATTGATTATTGTATGGTTGTGATTTCCAATTGTTGTAAACATGTGAGTGCTAACTACTGATCCAGGGATAGCACAGTAATCACATGGAGGTTCCTGTTCATCAGAACGGGGTCTCACAAATGGTTGGTTGGGTTACTTGTTTATCTAATAGGTCTTGTGTTTGAGGGTTGATTCCAATATATTTTTAGAAAATATTTTTCATTCTCTATGGGGTGGTAGAGTGTGTAAGACACAATAAAGTGCCTTTGCAAAATATCTTTAGATAGTATAGAAACATAATTTAGTGTGTTTTCAAAATGTCTTTAAGAGTATAGAGACACAATATAATGCCTTTACAAAATATTTTATATAAAATATAAAGACATTTCAGTAAGTGCCTGTTTGACCATAGCGACACTCTACGTAGAGACACCATTCTAGCATTATGAAAGATGCCTTTAAAGTTATATAATTATAGACAAAATATGCCTCTACATGATGTTTCTTTTGTAGTGTGTATAGATAGTCATGTGTAGAGAAGTATGTACGTTAGTACAACTCTACTTCGGTGTACCCGTTGTATGGGAATGCTCTCTAATTTTTACTATCCGAGAAAAATTAAAAGTTAACGAAGACTAATAAATATCAGAGGGATGACTTTTTTGTTTTACTGGTTTGCCATATGATTCATGTCTTCTTCCATAAATTAATTAAGTTTGAAATTTTGATACTATACATAGATAGAACAAATTAAGTCACCATTACTTAACCCAAATTTTAATTAAGAACTTTTGAGAAGGCTATAAGATTGACCAAGAGTGCATGCATGGAACCAAAGACCATCGGAGTGCATTAGATAAGCCCACCAGGCATGGTACTAAATATTTGCAAGGTTGGGCTAACATTTTGTGGTACTACGTACGCACTCGTCTAATTCGCTGGATACTATAGCCTAACGCATATTTGGGAATATATTTCTCACGAAGAACGGGAATAGTTTACTAGTACTCTCTCTAGCTAGCTTGTTTCTAACGGTACTACTAGTAGGAGTATGGACTATGGAGTACCACTCCTCTTCTTTATTAACGATCGAGAGAAGGGCATGTTGAATGATACAAGACATGACTATGGAGTACCAGTACCACTCCTCTTCTTTATTAACGATCGAGAAGGGCATGTTGAATGATACAAGACACGGAGAAGTCATGGAATCATGGCATAGTTAAGAAACCTCGTAAATATGCTGCTGTTGCTGCGGGCGCTCTGTTGATTATGAGCCATGAAAGGCAACCCTGCCTCTCTCTCTCTAGATCTCTTGCCTGGAAATTTACTTCCCATTTAATCCCATTCAACCACTCCCCTAACTCTCCCTCCATCTGTCTAGCTTTCCTGCCCTCTTGCAATTGTGGACTTGTAGTGGCAGTGGTAGCAGTAGTAGTGCCGTACGTATCCGTTTGCGCATGCGAATGCATACGATTTCCCCCGTATATCGCAGCGGTAGCTAGCTACAGTAGCAGTACGATCCAAGGCACGCAGCAATAGCATGCAGTATTGCAGTCTCACTTGTATGCGTTTTCAGTGTACGTACTGCAGAGGCAGGAGAGGCATGCCGGCATGGACCGATGCAGAGAGAGGCAGACTGCTCGGCGCCTGGCGTCGCGAGGAAAGATCCGTCAGGGAAGAAGCGAACAACAACTAGACGACAAGGAGCCTCCAGTGGCCGCAAACAAAATTGCAGGCAAACAATTATGTGTGCTACATGCATCGCGCAGCGTCGCTACCTGGGCCGGCCAATTACACGCCTGCCATGTCAGAACGTCTCCAAATTTTCATTCGACCGTGCCGATGCCATTATATTTTTAAGTGATTATCGCAGAGGTACTCCGCATAATATAAACCATTATATAGCGTCTGGAATCGTTGAGAGGAGAGGCTATCCACGCGACATCCTTGGTGTTTTTGCGAAAAGCTCCCCGTGTTTCTTGAAATTGCGGATAGGTCCCTGGAGATTACGAATAGGTCCTCCGCGATTTTTTGTGAGGGGAAGAATTTTTTTCCCGATTTGCGTTTGGGTCCCTCGCACGCTATTTTACGAAAAAAACCCACGTTTAGTTCAAATCGCGAGCAAGCCCTTTTCTTATTTTTCAGGATATCGGACGTGCAGGTCCAAAAACGTAACAAACAGGTCCTTGCTCCTTACATTTAGGTCCTTTCTCCGTTTTTTTCGGAAAAAATGTTTTCATCGCTAGAAATATGTGTGCAGCTCTAGGTCCTTTCTCCGTTTTTTCCGAAAAAAATGTTTTCATTGTTAGAAATATGTGTGCAGCTCTATCTTCCAGAAAAAATGATTTCATCACTTGAAATATGTGTGCAGCTCTAGGTCCTTTCTCCGTTTTTCCCGGAAAAAATGTTTTCATCACTAGAAATATGCGTGCAGCTCTATCTCTAGATTTTTTCCCGGCTCGATTTTCCGTCTCGATCTCTTATATTTTTTAAAACATGTATGATTACTCGGTGAACGCGTAGAGTGTTAGGCTCGACAAAAGAAGGTTGTCATCTCTAATAATTTTTCCGCCATTTTTCCTTTAGACTATTTTCTCACCTCGGTTTTCCAGCTCGGTCTCCAATATTTTCCAAGTAATTCGTCGAAAGAGATATTTCTACAGATCACGAGCAGGTCCTTTCGCCAGTTGTTTTGCAAAAAATACTCCATAATTCCACAAATTCAACACGAGCGCCGGTTCTTTCGACATAGTAGACTGGAATTACGTAGTTTTTTCAGAAAAATTTGGGTCATTTTTTTTTCGCCGGCGCGGCATCGCGCATTTTCACATCCACATACTACGGCGTGCAATAGCACGCTACCTTATCTAGTACAATACTGCATATCTAGTAATATTGTTATGTGGAAAATCTATGTGTGGCGTGTATTGAGCGAGCTCATGTTTAATACAACTACTGGAGGATGCTAGATGCAACACTACTACTACTAAAAAAAAGATTATTACAGTCCACGGTTCAAAAACATTATCACAGACGATTTTGTGAACAATCTGTAAACACCTGCTGACGATAATACGACGCATCACATACTATTTCTAAACCGTCTGTGAAACATCTATCACACACAGTTTGTATAAAGAATCATCTGTGATCCAGATATTTTTCTTCCTCTCCTAGAAGAACTTCTGTTAGTAGTATTTGTTGTTGAAAATTTCTTCTTCTTAGATATTTCGACAACAACATTTCCAAGTCTCAACCAGTTATAGATTTTATAATTGAATATCTAAACATCTAATAGGCAACAGTTTGTCTGATGTAACATCTGAAAAATTTAAAAATGGAGAAAAATAAAAAAATTTAACTGGAATCATGATTTTATTCTGGTTTTCACGCTTTTCCATGATTTTTTTGATAATTTTTGTCTTCAAGAAAATCTATTCGAATTGTTGTTTTACTCTCTTCAAAAATATAAAGATAAAAAATACTTAAGAATAAAATCTGAAAAAATTATATTTAAATCTCAACAAAACTCCAGAATGCTTTCAAAAAGTTTCAAAGAAATGTGAATGCATTTGATACTGATAACAAATAAAAAAAAGTGTTTGAAGACTATGAACTGAGAAATTGTCAGATTTAATTTACAATTTACAAACCATATTATCCTCTCATATTTTTATGAAATCATCTAAAGAATAAAAAGACCATACGGAAACAGTTTCATAAATAAATAACCTTATTTGTTGCAATTGGAAAATCAAAATCTGAAACTGAAATTAATCAGCATAAGCATTATCAGAATTTTATAAAATCACATAGAATTGATCATCCTCTGAAATTTTTATGGTAGCCTCTAAATACCTATAGGGTCACATAGAAAACATTTTAAAATAATTGATCTACATTTGAAACCACATAAAAATAAAAATTAGAAAATAAATAGTTAACAGAGTGGCATTGTTAGAATTTTGCAAAACCACCACTACTACACAACAGCCAATCCTTGCCACCATATCATTGCCGGTTGGGATAGAGCCGTCAGTGATAACATATCACCGCTTGGTTGTAAGATTGGTTCTTGAGAAACGATATCACCGCCGATTTGGCTAACCAACGTGATGATGCACTATCACTGCCGGTTTATGCCCAAAACTGGTAGTGAAACATCACTGCCGGTTCCATTTATAACCGGTAGTGATATCAGAACTTTTACTGCCGGTTTATGTCTTTAACCGGCAGTGATACGTATTTTCCCGCACATCCGAATTTTCCCACGTAATTTGACCTTATCATCGCTGTTCTCTCAGCAGCCGGCAGTGATAAGCTATTATATAGTGGCGGTGAGCGACATTTCCGGCCGAGCAAAAGCAGAGAGGATCTCTGTTTGCTCGATTATTATTTTCTTGGCGAGGTGCCGCCAAAAATTGTGTTAATATTTTCTCGTATTTCTTCGACGATCGTAACATCCCAAAAATTTAATAAAGTGAAAATAAATAATTTAAGTTTGAATATTATTAATTACGAAGTTTCTTGGCATTATTGAATTTTATTTGGATTTCTTTGGAATTGTTCTTTGTATTGAAAATTCAACAAATGGAAATAAAGAATGGAAAAAGAGGAAAAGGCAAAAAGATAAAAAGTAAAAAATTTAGAAAATTGCCATGAGAACTCTGATCATTCAATTAAAACATTTTAGCCAGAAATTGAAATTTTACGCATAAAGAAATGAAAAGACAACTTTCAAATCAAAATAATGTATCGTCAGAATTTACATAAAATATTGGAATCACAAATGGAGCTGAAAAATTTACAGAAACATTCTTAGCTCAAATCCTTTTGAAAAACAAAATTTGAAAAATAATATACTTCAATTGATCTCAAAGAAAATCAAAATCCGAAATAAAATTCAATATCGGGCCGCCATGTGGGCCATCCGTTTTACTCCGTTCGTTGGCGCAAGGTTGAAGCTCCCGACCATCGACAATGGACCCAGTCCTCGCCGCCAAACTCATCGCCTCCTCGCCTGCTTCGCTCCACTGGCGAACTCTCCCGAAGCCTGAGTGCCGCACTGCCAGCGATTGCCGCCACGAATCCCACTCACTCGCTGCAATTCTTGGCTATAAGCTGCACCTCAGTGACCGCATTAAGCCTCTTCCTCATTCCCCTCACTTCTTCCTCCCTTTCCCCAGCCGAGTCGTCCCAAATCCCGCCATGACCGCAAGCCAGAAGCTCCAAATCCCATCACAATTCTTGTGATTTAGCTAACCATTCTCAAATTCCCTTGAGCTAGAGCATCACCAAGCCTCAAGCATCGAAAGCCCTAAAAAATATTGGAGCTCCTTCACATGAAATCGAGCTGCAGCCGTGCGCCCCTTCTTCCCCAAGACCGGCCACCGTGGGCGGAGCTCTCCGGTGAGTTTCCACCCCGTTCAACCCCGAAAATGGAACCACTAGTGTCCCTTGATGCTTAAAAGGCCACCGATTTCAACCCTAATGCCCTGTTCTTCTTCTCCACCGAGTCGCCATTGTTGCCGCCCAGAGCTCGGCCACCACCTCGAAGCTCTCGGCGAATCGGTTCCACTTCCAGCACTTCGCCGAGCTCTCCTCTGGTGCCGCCGCCGCCAAGATCACTGAGCGCGTCGCCGGTGAAGCCCTAGGCCATCCTCTGCTCCGTGTCTCCGATCGGCGGGCCCTGCTTGGCAACCACGTGGGAAGAACTCCAGTGGAAGGGTAGAAGGCGTTTTCATCACTCCGAAAACGTATTTCCATTTCCAATGTATTTTCAATTCCGAAGTAAATTCAATCTTAAATAGCTTTTGAAATTTTAATCTAATTTCAGTGAATCAAATTTGTATATTCATCTAAAATCAGAAATAATCTAAATATGTAAAAAGATTTAATTTTTGAATTACAGGATTATTATTCAAATTAAACCTTGATTATGATGCTAATATGATTTTAATGAGAACTTGTGAATAATAAGAACTGAAATGGTGAAATGAATATTAATGTGATGCTAGGATCAGGATGTATTCAAATATCCAAAAACATTTAATTCTTGAGTCACAAAGCAATTATAAAAATTAAAGATTTGAATACACTCAATTATGTATATTATTGCCTGTATAGAAAATATAATTCTTAAAATCCTTAAATAAATTGTTATGTGTCCTGGAATCATAATAAACTCAAACATGTAAAAATGCTCAATTGTTGAATTAAGTTTATATTGTTTGCTTTGCCATCCTTAATTAACCATGTTATGGCCATTCGCAAAAAAATAGCATGATAGCTCATAAAATGGTAAAGTAATTTGTAGCAAGTTCCTAAAGACAGCAAGAACCTATGTATGCATAAATGTTTAAAGTCAAACTCAATTAGCATTCTTTTATTGAAAAGAAATGTCAATTATAACAACAACTAAATAGATAATCTAATTGCAATTAAAGCTAAAACAATGCAAAACCAACTTTATAACATTTCTAGGACGATACTCTGCTAACACCTGAAAAATGAATTAAAAATCATGTATAATGTAGTTGCAAACGTAAAATGAAGTTAGCCGATCTAGCGTTATTCATAGTGGTCATTTATGCTATTTCAGCAGTAGATAAAATAACTCATCCAAATACTAAAATCAGTAAAATCAGTTTAGAAACGCTGTACAAAGTTTATACTACCATATTCTGTAAAAAGAATCTTATTTCATCAAGATTTACATATTAATCTTATCAACCTAAAACCCTTAAGTGTTAACCTTTCACTTCGCGTTCTTGCCGATTTTGTAAACGTAAACTTTACAATGCCACTTAAGCCTTTTCAACAATGAATACAATGTTGCGTCTAAATGCAAAATAGTAAGATAATAGCTCATCAACATTCTATGGTATTTATATCGTCATAGTATGTGAAAACATTTCATTTATCATCTTCTTCGCATATAAAACTTATCGTCGCAAATACCTTAAGTGACCACAATCTGCACCGAAACCATAGTGCTTAAGCATTTTCGATAGCTTGTAGGATAGCTCGTCTAAATGAGAAATTTATGAGGGATAGTGCAAAAATGATATATAGGATATGTACTACTATATTCAAGGAAAATATTTTATTTGCAAGCTGTTCTTTAGTTAGTTTTCACTAATACAATAACCTTAAGTGATAATTGTTCACTACACGTTTTCAATTCGATTTCTTGTAATGTAAACCTTGATTCCATATTAGCTTTTTCAACAATGAATATAATGTATCAGCCAAAGCCTAAAATTTATGGAATTATCTTAGGATTGTTATACAAAGTATAAATCATCTTATTGTGAAGAAATAACCATATTCCATCATGTTTTGCATACAAATCCTAATAGTCAAATAACCTTAAGTGTTAAGTTTTCTGAACTTTATAATATGAATCGGTAAGAATGAAGAAATCTGTATATTAGATAATGGTATCACCAAAACCTTCTCAAATGTCGTGGAAATGTTATCAGTAGCCTAAATCAATAGACTCAACTTGTATAAAACTAATTCTATTTGAAGTCAATCAAAGGCGAAGAAGTATTCGTTCATAATATAATGTGATCATTTAAGCCTATTCATTAACTCGCAAAGCAGCTCATCTAAATCCGAGTAATGTGAAGAACAGCTTAGAAATGATCTTCAAGATATAATCTACAGCAATCTAAGAAAATATTCCTATTTCGTCTTGCTTTGAATCTGATTCCTAATAGAGCAAAACCCGTAAATAATAAGGATTGGCAGAAACTCACTGTACATAGTAAAATCAATGAACTTTGCAACTAATGATTAATTCTATTAATCTAACCAATTTTAGCATCTTGAATTCATAAAATAAGATTAATAAATTCATAAAGAGCAATCCCTGTTTCTTCTGAAGAGTTTTATTTGTCTTTCTATCAATTTTCTTTTTGCCCTTATTGAAGTTAGTATTTGCTGTATTTTCCGTTGATCGATGTGTAGAACCCGACGTTGTTGATTCCGTAAATGGTAAATCACCGCAATCCTGCCTTCACCGTAGCGTGATTAAGCAAGGCAAGCATCCTTTGACCATATTGATCCCGAGATTTTATATTCCTTTTGTGCATCAAATTGTTTCATGCATGCGCTTATTTTATGTAAATCTGCTATTTTGTGGATTTGGTAGATATACCTGTTGTCACATGGAACCCCTTGAAGATTATGGAAATGTGAACCTTCATAACCACAGAATAGGGCTAGACATCTCTTAATGTCATCTTGGGTATATACGATCATATTAACCTGCTTAGCCATGCTTTAGTATTTAAGGAACAGGTGATCATGATTAAAGTTGTTTTGGAAATGTTTTTGTATGGAACCTGAATGATCCTTTTTGGGAAAATGGTTGCTGGTACTTTGATTAAAAACCCAAAATAAAACTATGCTTTGATGCGGGCGATTATTGGCAATAGCCGGATGTGCGAAAGGAATTGCACGTAGTGTAGGGTGAAGTGTCGCCCGTGTCGGATTAAGGACCGAGCAATGGGACGCTATTGATCCGAGATTTCCGTGCAACCACGAGGGCTATTTATGGGGTAGCCTTAGCCTATTAAGTTGTTTAGACATGGCTTTGTTCATTGGTAAGCGGGAGCTAGCACAGGCATTCCGGTCAGGTTTGCTTGGAAGGGTTTCCACCCATGCAACGGTGTACGCCCTGCCATGTTTAGAAACGTTGTGTTGTGTGTGAAAGTGGATCCACGGCTTGGGTGTGTGTTTCTAGTTCTATGGCGGGGGTTAACGTCCCGGGCTAGATCAAAGTCATGTCTAGGTAATGTAACGGCTATGTATGATCGCCTGGCAGGCACACTGTTCTATTGGAGACGTGTGTCGAAATGTTCTCGCAAAAAGGTGGATCATTCCTTGTGGGTAAAGTTGTACACCTCTGCAGAGTTCAAATCTAATCGATTAGCGCGCATGATCATGGGCACTTGGTGAAGTCATTCCATCGTTAGATGTTTTATTTTTTAAAAGGGTTGGTATCATTTTGTTTTGCAACTGTGTTTTATGTCGAAGGGCTGGCATTGATGGAATTTCAGGAATGTGAATGATTCGTCGCTCACGTCATGGAGGATTGTGAGTGTTACTAATGCTTTACTTATTTGTTATCAATCAAATGCTCTTATAAATTCCGTTTGCAAATAACTTGATTTACAAATGAAATTCGCTTTATGCAAATTAACTGTAGAAGCCTTTCCTTTGAAATGGCCTGCATATATTATAGGTTTTGCCAAAGTCTTGCGGAGTACGAAAGTACTTACCCTTGCCTAATTATTATTTAGGTGGATGAGAATGCGAAGCTTCGAAGTTTGTTCGTCGCAGGTTGCGGGATCCTTTTTGCCGTGGTATTTTCTAAGGATTTATGCCTGGTCAGTTGCCTGCGGGATTGGATGGGTACACTACAAGGCTTTGCTTCTTTGCTGCTATATTCTCTGAGTTGTAATATTTCTGTAATTAATCGTTTCCGCTAATTAATTTAATGTATGGTTGTGATTCCAATTGTTGAAATGTGCGTGCTAGCTACTGATCCAGGGACTAGTACTGCAAGCACATTAGATTTCCATTTTTGGCATCCGTGCTAAAAATGGGGGTCATCTATAACGACTTTTTCTCGGCCGAAGCGAGAATAAAGAGGAGCTCTATTTTGCTCGGTAGTTATTACCTTGGCGAGTTGCTACTAAAAAATTGTATTAAAATTTGTCTCATATTTCTCTTCGAGGTTAATTACTGACTTGATCTATGTTATATTTGTAGTAAAATTTTATTTTATAGATTGCTCTAGATGTTGATAATTGCTGATTGCATGGTGTGAATATTTTAGATCGGTAGTGCTCAAATTAAGATCTAGCTTAATTATTGGATAAATTATAATTCTTATCCATTTTAGTGATGTAGTGGATTTTAAGTAATGAAAATTGCTAGATGGACAATTATGCATAATTGTAATTATTTTAAATAATGAAAAATTGTTATATGGATTTTTAAATAGTAAAATTGCTAGATGAATTATAAATAGTGAGAATTGCTAGTTGAATATTTAAATAATGAAAAATGGTAGATGGATTTTCCAATAATGAAAGTTGCAAGATACAAAATTATTTAGAAATATATCCTTATATTCAATTATATGCTTGTTTGATGTATATTAATTTAATTTAATAGCGCTACATAACAAAATGAAATGAATAAATCTTCTAAATAATTAAAAAATGCTAGATGGATATTTAAATAGTAAAAAAGGTTTGATGTATTTTAATATAGGCAAAATTGCTAGATGTATTTGTAAATCTAATCATTTACAATTATATTGTTATTTGCAATTATGTGCTTATAATGTGTTTATCGTTTTAATTAATTAGCACTGCATGACTAATGTAAAGAATAAATTATTTTGGTATCGTTTATTGATATACTGAAATGTAGTTCGATATAATTAATTGTAGATGGACCGAAGGTGGATGTATGACACGGAGCGTCACGGTCCAGAGTTCTTTAATGGTGTGACTTGTTTTCTGAATGCGGCTGCGGCACACAAGTCAAAAATCCTGGCGGACTATATGTGTTGTCCATACGTTGATTGCAAAAATGAGAAGCTGTTTTCTAACATAGAGTCGATATGTGCACACTTGTTTTGAAGGGGTTTCAAGGCTGGCTATATCTGTTGGACCGAGCACGGTGAAGATGATATTGTACATGTAGGGCAACACATTGATGAAGATGACAGAGACAACGATATGACGGCGGTGGAAGATGCATTCATTGATAGCCACAAAGATGATCTAGATCAAATGTTGCGTGATGGGGAGGGGGACTTCACGAGTGAAAGGGAGTTTCAAAAGTTCCAGCGTATGGTAAAGGACTCTACAATGCCATTGTACCCGGGCTGCAAGGAAGAGCACAAAAAGCTGCATACCGTGCATGCTTTCACTACTGCAGTTGAAGGCAAGCAATGGTTGGTTCGATAAGAGCTTTATTGAGTTGTTATGTCTCTTGGGGGACTTGCTTCCAGAGGGTAACATGTTGTCTGCAACTACGTACCAGGCCAAGCAGGTTGTTTACCCGTTGGGACTGGAAGTACAAAGAATACACGCATATCCAAACGATTTCATATTGTATCGCAATGAGTTTGCAAACATGAATGCCTGTGTTGTTTGCAAAGCAAAGCTGTATAAGGGCAACGATAATGATATCGAGAATGATGATGTCGGGGTAAAGCGTAAGAAGAAGAGGTGTCCCCGTAAGGTGGTGTGGTATTTCCCTATAATCCCCTGTCTGAAGCGATTGTTTGCGAACAAAAGGCATGCCCAATTGCTACGATGGCACATTGAAGAGCGTAAGAATGATGGAATGCTCAGACACCCTGCTGATTCTGTGCAATGGAGGAACATTGACAGAAAATATAAGAAGCACTTTGCATATGATATGAGGAATATAAGGTTCGGGTTGAGTACAGATGAGATGAATTCTTTTGGCAACATGAGTAGTCATCATAGCACTTGGCCGGTGACTTTATGCATCTACAACCTTCCTCCTTGGCTTTGCATGAAGCGAAAGTACATTATGATGTCACTACTGATCCAAAGGCCGAGGCAACCTGGTAATGATATCGATGTGTACCTCAAACCATTGGTTGAAGATCTTCTAATATTGTGAAACTATGATGTACGGGTATCGGATGAGTATAAAAGAGAGAACTTTATCCTACGGACATTATTGTTCGTAACCATCAATGATTATCCTGCTCTTGGCAACCTGTTGGGCCAGACGACAAAAGGCTTCAACGGATGCATCCAGTGCTTGGATGATGCAGCTAACCGGTGGCTGAAGAACTGCCAAAAATGGCTTACATACGGCATCGTAGGTTCCTCCGCAAGGATCACCCATACCGCAATAATAAGAGAGCTTTTGACAGGACAAAGGAGACTGCCTTAGCTCCGAAGAATCACACTGGAAAATAGATATTTGCCACCGTAAAGGACCTTACAATTATTCACGGAAAGGGAGCTGGCAGTACATCTATCCCGAGTTCCCGGGATCGGGCTCCTTTATGGAAAAAGATATCAGTATTTTGGGTTCTACCTTATTGGCAGCACTTGGAAGTTCAACACGCAATCGACGTCATGCACATAGAGAAGAACATGTGTGATAGCTTGCTTGGTATCTTACCGGACATACCTTGCAAAACGAAAGATACACTCCAAGCACGGATGAACCTCGAAGATATGAAACTCAGGAAGGAGCTGCATCATGAAGAAATGGTTACAGGCAAAAAGTACCTTCCCGCAGCCTGCTACACTCTGAGTAAGAAAGAGAAAATTAGCGTTTGCGAATACTTGCACGGAGTCAAAGTTCCGTCTGGTTATTCTGCTAACATAAAGAGACTAGTCTCAATGAAAGACTTAAAATTAATTGGTATGAAGTCTCATGATTGCCACGTGATAATGACACAAATGCTTCCAATTGCAATTAGGGGTGTTCTGCCAGAGAAAGTCCGAGACCCAATTATCAAGTTGTGTTCATTCTTCAGCGCGATTTCACAGAAGGCCATCGATCCGTTAAAACTAGATAAGGCTGCAGAAGACGTGGTCCACACTGCATGTGCTTGAGGTGTGTTTCCTCCATCTTTTTGATATTATGGTCCATCTCATTGTTCACATTATGAAAGAGATACGATTCTTGGTCCCGTATTTCTACATCATATGTACCCTTTCGAGAGATTCATAGGGGTTATAAAGAAATTTGTTTGTAACCGACATCGACCAGAAGGCTGCATTGCTGATGGCTGGGGAACCGAGGAGGTCATTGAGTTTTGCGTCGATTATATGGATCTCAAACCGATTGGTGTGCCTATATCTTGGCATGAGGGGAGGTTACAGGGGAAAGGGACACTAGGCGAGAAATTACTACGTACTAGCAATCTAGCTTCATTTACACAAGCATATTTCGCAGTTTTGAGACAATCAGTTGTGGTGGCCCCGTATGTCAACATGCACAAGAACATGCTATCCAGAACAAACCTAGGGAGGTCAGAAGTTTGGCTCGCGAGAAAGCACAAAGATAACTTCGGCGATTGGTTGCGTAGACAAATGATGCATACGGAGACAAACTGCACTCAGTTGAAAGTGTTGGCTCAGGGACTGTCAACTACAATTCAGACATTCCAAGGATACGACATAAATGGTTTTACATTTTATATAAAAGCGCAAGATAAAAAGAGCACCAATCAAAATAGTGGTATCCGTATAGATGCCTATGACAGCAATGGAAATAGGCAAACCTACTACGGATTCATAGAAGAGATTTGGGAGCTTGACTATGGACCTTTGAAGGTCCCTCTCTTTCGCTGATAATGGGTCAGACTTCCAGGGGGCGTGAATATCGACAAGTACGATATCACTACCGTGGACCTCAAACTCGTCGGATACAGAGAAGAACCATTTGTACTTGCTAATTCTGTTACACAAATCTTGTTTGTAATTGACCCAGCTAACAAGGAGCGCCACGTGGTTATTCAAGGAAAAGGAATGATTGTCAGAGTTGAGAATGTTGTCGATGTGGAAGAGTACAACCAATTCGCTGAGCTTCCCCCTTTCGGAGAGGACGTTGACCTAAGTATCATGGAAGAGAGTGACGAAGCTACATACATACGCCGCAATCATAACGAAGGTCGAATCGTATCTTAGTTGTAGTAATGAAATGTATAGTTTCTTTTGTAAGAGCGACATGTTTATTTTCTTATATGTAACAATTAATGTAATATATGCAATAATGGAAATTGAGGTTATGCTCCGAACTGGTTTGCTCTATTATTTGGTAGCTCGAAGAAAAGTGTGGTTGAAGATTTTTATAATTTTAGAACATGATAAAAATTTGGGGAAATATTTAAATAAAATATTAGATATCCTACAGTATGCCTCCAAAATTTTCAGATAATTTGGATCAAATTTGATAAGATTTCAAAAATCCCAAAGCACTTAGCATTTGAAATGAAATAAATTGAAAGTTTCAATTATTTGACCATAGACCAGCTTATCACGCCGGTTGTTCATATAACCCACAGTGATATGGATTATCACTGCCGGTTGTCCATATAACCAACAGTGATATGGCTTATCACTGCCGGTTTCTTGTATCAACCGGCAGTGATAATAACTATCACTACCGGGTGTCCTCCAACCGGTAGTAATATTCTACTATTACTGCTGGTTTGTGGAGTGGGCCGGCAGTGATAATTTTATCACTGCCAGTTCTATTTCTGGCCCGACAGTGATATACTATCATTGCCGGTTGTTGTGGCGAACCGGCAGTGATAGTCCACCCCTATAAAATCAAACGCTGCGCCTTCCTCTCAGTTACCATAACCCAAGCCCGCGCCCTCCTCACTTTTACAGCGCCGTCACCTCGGAGCTCCCCACCACTGCTGCGCCTCAGACCACCGCCGTCGCCTCGTGTTAGAGCTCCCTGCCGCCACCTCGACTCGGGCCGCTGTAACACCGCGGCGCTAAACGCGCCGCGAATGCCACCCAGATCTCTGAATAACAAACAACACCACTACGAAAAGACTTAAACTGAAGTTAATCTCTAAACTCCTAAACCGGTTTAAAACTAAGTCACCGAAATTTACAAAATTTCGGCATGACCACTCTAGAATAGAGGACATCCACTCAACAGACAAAAGAACAATCGCAGTTATATGATATCATTCTAACAGGTCCTTAGATAATCAATCACATTTTCAATCGGCCATCAACCATCAACGCAAACCGATCAACATAATACACTCGCATTTATGACAACCATCTTTAACAAGTCAATTAACTGGGTTGTTGGTGACTGAAGTGATGCTCGTGCTACTACTCCTAGCCCGACGAATCATCTTCAAGGTACCTAAAACAGGAAGTAAACAAGCGTGAGTCCAAGACTCAGCAAAGTACAACAATAATAAAAGTAATGAATTCAACTGAATTACTTTTACTCTAGAATTTAATATAGCCATTACTAACTGGAAATCAACCAGTAAAAGAAGCAATAACTAACTCCACTTACCACAACCAACTCGAAAATATAACTAACTCTTACCCCTACTTCAATAACATTTCTGGATGAGTCCACGCCTCAATCCTCAACCTGTTCTTCCCATTCTCATCAATCTCATTTATCAGTTGCAACACACAATGCAATGGAATACATTTATGCTTTCATACTCAAGTGCACAAAACATACAAAAGCAGAATCTGATATCCATGCAACACAATCAACTCATTAAACATGATTCATCATTTGTCAATGCAATACAAATGCAAATACGCCAAACAAATGAAGAATCTCATATTCTTACATTACAATCAACTCATTAAATATGATTCATCATTTGTCAATGCAATGCAATGCTTACATGTTCATATGCTCATCTCATTTCGCCATTCTCATGCATATTTCACCATTCTCATGCATATGATGCACTCTTATGCATATGATGCATCATGCATGACTCATCTCCTCTTTCTTAGCAAATACCGGTATTACCGAGCAACACCCGTCGATGCGTGCCCTCAAACCCAACCATCCCGTGGAAGGGGCCTGCCAAAACAGGACTTGCCCGTTACCCAAGAGTGGGTCCCACGCTTATCACCGCTCCCATCCACGCCAAGGATGGGACTACGGTAGGAACTCCGAGCACACCGGATTAGTCATACAATTCAGATGACTTTCTCACCGCCTGCTCAATGCACTTTTCATGAATGCACATGTGCAAATGCTATTCTCAACATCATATCCAAATTCTCAACTTCCGTATTCACCTTCTCAACACTCATAATCATATTCTCAACGCTCATAATCACATCCTCAACATTCACATTCATACTCACATCACCAATACTCGAGTAATTACTAATTCCATCTATCTTGATCATAAATCAAACTATTTTCGCAATCAAATTCCATACTCCGTCCTCACATTTATTTATCATCAATACTTCATACAAAAACCATAATCCTTTGTCATGAATACGAATTGAACCATTATTCTTGACTCAAAACTCATGTCTTTGATATCAAATATACCCTAATCCTACTAGTGAGCTCCAACATGGAACATAAGTTAGCACAACAAGTCACATAATTCTGCAATGTAGCACACATAGCAAACCACCAAGGATGCACATGCAAGTTTCATCCTTTAATGTCATTCATGGGTACTCATATAGCCTACCAATACTAGTGTTGTCAACATAACCATAACAAGCATTAGCGGTTCACAAATCAAATCAATCAAGACATTCAACCTATAATTCACAAAGTTCAATAAATTGATGCACTTGCCTTTACCGACGTGCGAGGCAACTCAGGGCTGAGGTCACCCCCGTCGACACTCTCCCTGAAAAACAACATTGCGCACAAGAAACAATCAAAAACCGACTGAGAATAACATTGCTTAACCCACTCCCAAAACCCGAAAAACAGAAATATGTCCAACCGGGACAGCAACGATCCAACGAGCAAAACTTTCGATTCGCTTAACCAAATGGAGTGAACTCAGCTCCTAATCAACCATAAGAGGATGACCTACCGCTATCACAAAGCCAATCATGTGGGATATAGCTCGAGGACCTCCAAAACGAACACTAAACCTCAACCGAAAGGTGGAGCACGCTGCAGATTTCCAAATTCAGCACCGAGACTTCTAAATAGCGTAACTTTTGATTGGCTCAACGGATTATCGCGTTCTTATACTCGGAACGACCGCAAGGGAATAAACTACAAGAATAACATAGCCATTTCCTTGGCCAATGCATCAGCTGTTCCCAGATCGATGACGAACAGAGGGTACCGACCACTCGGCTCATCCTGGACAGCCCTGAGCAAAACAGTTATAACTTTTAGACGGATGAACGAAACTTAGCGATTTCGGACTTCATTGAAAGGTAATTCGATTATCTACAACTTTTTCTATAGCCAATCTATCGGAAAAAGTACCGATTAATCTCAGTTTTGCGACGAACAGCAGACAAACGCAAGAATTACTCGATCTGGACAGCATACACCAAAATGAGCATAACTCGAGTTCTACAACTCCAAATCACATAAACGAATACATTTTCTCAATCTACTCGAAAAATCCTAACTTTTTATAGGCAATGAAAAAGTCTAATTCGGCCTCTACGATGCTCTAATCTGTGGAAGAACACAGACTGAACCAATCGCGACAAGAATTGGACAGCACTCGGTAATATAGCCATAAATTTTAAATGGCTGAATGAAACTTGATGATTTTGGTCTCTATTAAAAGGTAATTCAATTATCTACAACTTTCGTTATTGCCAAACCCCCAGGAAACGCTTGTAGAATTTTCAAACAGCAGCTCTAACAAGGGCCAAAAAGCTGCTCGAAACAGAAATTTCAAATCACTCTAGTCTCTCCATTCCTCAACCCCCAACATCTCAAAATTAGGAATCCTAGCTAAGCAATAGCACAAACACCTTGCATGCAAGAACTTAACTCCCCAAATTCCTAGGGTTTTTACCTCAAATCCTTACACATGGAGGAAAAGGAGGTGGGGGAGAGGTTGCCTTGATCCGGGAGGAGGAGCTCGCGGAGTCCTGCCGAGCTGGGCGGCGGCCGGAGAGGTGGCCGAGCAGTATGCATGGAGGGCCTACGGCCAGGAGAGGAAGCACCGGCTGCTTGCTGCTGCCGACGGCTGCTCCTTGCTGCTTCGCCGCTGCTTCTTCGGCTTGGAAAGGTGGCGAGAGGGAGGAAGCCAAGGAATGGCTCGGCAGAGGAAGGCCAAGAAAGCATGGCGCCAGAAGACCAACGCCAGGAAAAGATGGCTCGGCCAGAAATGAAGAAATGGGGAGAGCAATGTGGGCCTCAAATCCATCTTAGCCACACAAATAAGGAAGAGAGAGATTAGGTGAGGAGGTGAAATCCCCAAAACCCTCCTACAAACAAAAATCCAACTTTTAATTATTAGCGAACCAAACTATTAAATTCTTGGCGAAACGGCGATTGTCGATAGACAACTTATGCAAAACTAAGTGACACGGAGAAAACACCCATCCCGACAAGCATTTCACGGAAAACTCAAAACCTTTAATAAATGCTGAGGCGAACAAAACTTTTCTCCAGAATAAATCCTCGAATCAAGAAAATGAAGATAATTCCGGCCAAAAGCTCAGGAAGACGATTTTTGGGGTATTACACTCTTCCCCCCTTTAACAGAATTCGACCTCGAATTCTGAACACCACAAGAACTCCAGCAAGAACAACAGGAACCGATTGACAAAGCGAAAACATCCAAAAAGAACAAAGTTGTGAACTTCCCATGCACGAGACTCCAAAACTCGAGTCACCTCCTTCCCACTTGAGAATTCACATCTCCCACACGCAGACACTATTAGACCCGAGCAGACAGCCGAAATTCCCAAATCATACCACCAACCAACGACTCATGACAATACAATTAACACAAGCCACAACACTCTATTAAACACATCGCTGAATTCTATTCGATTGAACAGTTGGGGTTTTAAACCCAACTCCCCTAAGAACAAAGGAAACCCTGATTCACATTTCTCCTCAATAGTTAACCTTTATAGCTACATAACCATTAACAACTTCTCACCGAATCCGAAAATACCACTATTTCTAACCAATTAACGCCGCGATCTTCTAGGAACCAAAACACGACTTTTATCTTTTCAAGAGGATTAAAAATCATCCTTTACTATTGAATTGATTAGCCCCACAGGGTAACAATCAAATTCCCTCGTAACACAAAATCGAACTTGACATTCTTTCAAACTTGTCTCATACAACAGTACAACCACTCAAAGGAAAGGTTCACAACTGAACCATCCATTTCCGACTGACCCACATTGAGTCTAACCCATAAAATCGAGGGTTCCGACAACTTACGGAAATAAAGCATTTAGCGACTGATTCCACCCAGCCCACCCACAACAAAGTCCCGCACAACCCAGGGACAACACGATCAAAATGCTCGACTCACAAAGGTCGAAACCAAGACAAGGAACACTTTACATTAACTTGCTATCACCTTCTGTACAAACAACAATTCCCCCGAAAGTATTTGAATCGACAACACAAGGCTCCATCGTAATCCACCTTTAAACTACTTGAGATCAACGCCTAGCTCATGCTAGGACGGCAAATCAATATCGAACTACACTTGGTTCTTTTCTTAGGAGGGTCTCGCCCTCACATAATCAAATCCAAGAGTATAAATCCTTACTATACTCAACATGGTACCACGAATAGTCATAATCTTTAACTCCAGCTAGAATGCAAAAGAGATACAATTCTCTTTAAACCAATAAACCACATACATCACCTTGGAAAAAATTCAACAAAAACCCATGATCACTCTATTTCCTTTCCTAAGCCACATCGCAAAGGCAAATTCAAATCTCGAACATCTCAAGAACCAAAACAACATAACTTGCTGTCATCAAAGCAAAACTGCTTATAACCTCAAAATCAACACTTGGGAAGAGAAAATCGATTCTCAAACCCGACATCCGAACCCACAATCAACACACAATCTCTTAAAGAAAAGAGGGAAACTCATTCCCAACAGAGACCACTTCACTAGCCGACATCACTTAATTAACAAGTTTCTCAACCAAACTTGTTATTACTTCTTTGGCACAATCATTTATAACCTTACGCAAACACCATTTCCAGATCTCCACTTATATCCATGGATCACCGTGACCCACAACCTACTTCTTGCCATCTATCCAATTAAGGTCGACAACCTTAACCCAACAACACAAACATCTACTAATCCTCTACGGAAGATCTTCAATCACCCACAACTTACTCTAATCGCCGATTTTTTTCATTTTAAAAAGCCAACTAAAAACTTCCAAAGAAGCTCGACTCTCAAAGATTTAGAAAATGGCAGGGCTCAAGCCATGCCATTCAATCAAACTACAAACCAGTTAGCAAACTCCAAAATTCCACGAAGGAAAGGAGTTACACACATCAATTCACGGAAAAGAAAAGCGAATCGATCGAATAACACTTTTCCTTTAAAGCCCAAAATCCAAAATTTCAACTCAGAGAATGACAACACGAAGAAATCCATAGCTTTCTCGGCACAGCAACCGAAAAAGGTGCAAAACGACACTCTTCTCTTGGTCTTAAATCCGAGAAGTCCAAAGAAGATAAAACCCAAAACAAGTTCCATCAACTCTCTAAATTTACGACAAAAGGAACAATGGCTCTCCTCACCCGGTTATGAACCCTCCTGTCTTTGGCTCTTAATCGCCACACCGACCAACACGACTACACGACAAGGCCAACATACCTTCGCACAAAGAGTCCCACCGACCCCACAAAACAAAACACCACTTCAAAATCATAGCCATCAATAATACCATAGTCTCATCAAGACTAACATAAAACATAGCATCAATAAAATTTAAGCATTGCAGAGACAACGCAATGATAACCCATCCCTTTCCTATTGTGCATCGAGTGTGTCAAGTTTTAAATTAATTAACCATTCCACCACGAATTTTAAGGTTGTTGCCCTAGGGCCACATTTTAAAGGTTTAATCTAAACCATGTTTCTACTTTCATACAACAAAATTTTAATTCATTTTAGAATTACTCACTACATTCAAGCACCACGAACCTGAAGCCCGCTCGATACTAATCAGAACACCTCGGCGCTAAACGCCGCTAATGCCACCCAGATCTCAATAACAAACGACACCCCTATTTAAAAGACTTAAACTGAAGTTAATCTCTAAACTCCTAAACCGGTTTAAAACTAAGTCACCGAAATTTACAAAATTTCGCAAGACCTCTCTAGAACAGAGGACATCCACTCACAGACATAAAAGAACAATCGCAGCTTATATGATATCATTCTAACAGTCCTTAGATAATCAATCACATTTTCAATCGCCATCAACCATCTACGCAAACCGATCAATGTAATACACTCGCATTTATTACAACCATCTTTAACAAGTCAATTAACGGGTTGTTGGTGATCAAGTCGTGCTCGTGCTACTACTCCCAAAGCGATTTAATCATCTTCAAGGTACCTAAAACAGAAGTAAACAAGCGTGAGTCCAAGACTCAAAGAAAGTGCAACAATAATAAAAGTAATGAATTCAACTGAATTACTTTTACTCTAGAATTTAATATAGCCATTACTAACTCGGAAATCAACCAAGAAAAGAAGCAATAACTAACTCCACTTACCACAACCAACTCGAAAACATAACTAACTCTTACCCCGCTTCAATAACATTTCGGATGAGTCCACGCCCAATCCTCAACCTCGTTCTTCCCATTCTCATCAATCTCATTTATCAGTTGCAACACACAATGCAATGGAATACATTTATGCTTTCATACTCAAGTGCACAAAACATACAAAAGCAGAATCTCATATCCATGCAACACAATCAACTCATTAAACATGATTCATCATTTGTCAATGCAATGCAAATGCAAATACGCCAAACAAATGAAGAATCTCGTATTCATACATTACAATCAACTCATTAAATATGATTCATCATTTGTCAATGCAATGCAATGCTTACATGTTCATATGCTCATCTCATTTCGCCATTCTCATGCATATGATGCACTCTTATGCATATGATGCATCATGCATGACTCATCTCCTCTTTCTTAGCAAATAACGGTATTGCCGAGCACCACCCGTCGATGCGTGCCCTCAAACCCAACCATCCCGTGGAAGGGCCCGCTAAAACAGGACTTGCCCGCTACCCAAGAGCGGGTCCCACGCTATCACGCCCCATCCACGCCAAGGATGGGACTACGGTAGGAACTCCGAGCACACCGGATTAGTCATACAAATCAGTATGACTTTCTCCGCCTCGCTCAATGCACTTTTCATGAATGCACATGTGCAAATGCCATTCTCAACATCATATCCAAATTCTCAACTTCCGTATTCACCTTCTCAACACTCATAATCATATTCTCAACGCCATAATCATATTCTCAACACTCATAATCACATCCTCAACATTCACATTCATACTCACATCACCAATACTCGAGTAATTACTAATTCTATCTATCTTGATCATAAATCAAACCATTTTCGCAATCAAATTCCATACTCCGTCCTCACATTTATTTATCATCAATACTTCATACAAAAACCATAATCCTTTGTCATGAATACGAATTAAACCATTATTCTTGACTCAAAACTCATGTCTTTGATATCAAATATACCCTAATCCTACTAGTGAGCTCCAACATGGAACATAAGTTAGCACAACAAGTCACATAATTCTGCAATGTAGCACACATAGCAAACCACCAAGGATGCACATGCAAGTTTCATCCTTTAATGTCATTCATGGGTACTCATATAGCCTACCCATACTAGTGTTGTCAACATAACCATAACAAGCAATAGCGGTTCACAAATCAAATGAATCAAGACATTCAACCTATAATTCACAAAGTTCAATAAATTGATGCACTTGCCTTTACCGACGCTACGAGGCAACTCAAGGCCGAGGTCACCCCGTCGACACTCTCCCGAAAAACAACATTGCGCACAAGAAACAATCAAAACCGACTCGTAACAACATTGCTTAACCCACTCCCAAAACCCGAAAAATGTAAATATGTCCAACCGACAAGAACGATCCAACGAGCAAAACTTTCGATTCGCTTAGCCAAATGGAGTGAACTCAACTCCTAATCAACCATAAGAGGATGACCTACCGCTATCACAAAGCCAATCATGTGGGAGATAGCTCGAGGACCTCCAAAACGAACACTAAACCTCAACGACGATTGTCAGGATAGACAACTTGCCGCAAAACTAAGTGACACGGAGAAAACACCCATCCCGACAAGCATTTCACGGAAAACTCAAAACCTTTAATAAACTGCGAGGCGAACAAAACTTTTCTCCAGAATAAATCCTCGAATCAAGAAAATGAAGATAATTCCGACCAAAAGCCCAGGAAGACGATTTTTGGGGTATTACAGCCGCGTCACCTTGCTCACCTCCGATCATCGCCTCGGCTCCCCACCACCACTCGGTCCTCCCCGCTGCCTCGGTCCTCCCCATCCCCTTTGCCCTCCCCGCCGCCTCGGCTCCCCACCACCACCTCTGACCACCACTACTGCAGCAAGGTTGAACTGATGTGGATGTAGTCTTGCTTGGTGTGTGATGCTTGTGGGATGTAATCCAAGTGATCTTTGTGCTTTGTATTCTTGCGTGTATGTATAGTCTATAATGGTTTTGCACAAATAGTTCATGTTCTGTTTTGCGTCTTAATTCTTGTTTCTGGTATTTTAGATTTTTAGTGTTTAGTCATTTGATTGATTGCACCGGTATACATCTTTTATGCAGCGTCAATTTTTGTTCTTGAAAACCTGACATGTTTATGTGATGGATTGCTAGAAGTGGATTGTTGATGTGGTTTGGTACATATGCACTTTACTGATTGTATAATGTTCTTGTTGTATCGACGACTTGGCATGTGTTAATTGCACTGTGACCTATAGACTATGTTTGAGTATTGGTTATCTATTTGCCGATTTGCTTTATGGTCAGTCAAACATGGTAATTGTACAAAAGTAAGATACATGGACGAACATGTTTCTCAAAAAAAAAAGAGCAGATGCCTGTGCAATTCTCTCTTTGCCCAATATGTGTTAAATAATCAATTTCTTACATGCTAATATTCTAGTGTAGTAAAACACAACAGACCACTGTCATGCCCTTAGCAAGGAAAAACTGTTTTTTCTTGCCATATATACCGCCTGATAGTTGTCGTTTTAGATATTGATATTGTTTTAAAATACAGTTTTGACTTATAATTTCTATTATAATATATTTATAATATTATGAATGTACTTTTTGAGAAAAATCTACAATATGATTTTCATGTATCTAATTTAAATATATTATAATAGAAATATGGCTAAAAGGAGCAAGGGTGAAGTCTCTTTACTGGATTTTTGGGGATTTGTTTCAATATTTCGAGGTTCATTTTGAGTCCTTGTTGCATCTTGTGTGAAATTCCTATGTCTGTTTTCAGCCTTCTAAATGGCCTTGTATATGAAAAACAAAAAATGAAAAAGAAATCTTTTAAAAAATGTGTGAAAAATGCGAACAAACACGAGGAGGAGAGCAACTCCAGGATGTGCTTTACTAGTGTCTCTACAAAATCTGAAGTTTGCTATAAAGAACAATTTGACTCTTGTTTGAATTTGGGAGGAGTTATGCATTACAAAGGTCTCTGTGGAGTAGCATTCCTTGAGTGAGAGTTGCTACTTGGTAGGTGGGAGGAGATGGGGTATTTATGGCTCCCAAAAACTAGCCGTTTTGGCTCGGATCTGAGTAAGTTCGGATAGTCTGAACAAATATTCGGACACTCCGAGTACCAAATCTGCTGGGTTATACAAAGGGGTTCTACTCGGACATTCCGAGTTGAAACTCAGATACTCCAAATACAATTAGGCAAAATGCTTCTAAGACTTGAAATTTTGACACTTTTTCCGACTAAGATCCATTAGTGAGCACATAGAATCATACCACAGCTATTTCTCGTCAAATCCCTCTTTATAGTATGGCTGTCCTTAGACTCAATAGAAAAATAAAATAGACATATGGTATCAAGTCTAAATACCGTTTTTTTCTCCTTTGTTTCGAGGGTGCTCCTTTGCTCTTATTCTTTTAAGTCTTCAGTGTGGAGCTAGGACTTCATTTTGTAGGAATAATCTTTGAACCCTATAGGACTTGGGCT
This sequence comes from Guadua angustifolia, assembly GCA_036346375.1. Taxonomy (NCBI): domain Eukaryota; kingdom Viridiplantae; phylum Streptophyta; class Magnoliopsida; order Poales; family Poaceae; genus Guadua; species Guadua angustifolia. Next base: position 58,304,027 of record CM070502.1, on the reverse strand, counting down.
CATGTGCTTTTACGTCTATGTTCACTCGTTACATCCATCTTCATTTCCTCGTTACATCTTTCTTCGATACCATTGTATCTGCATGTGTGTTAATCTGAAATTTCTGATAAACTTGCTAGGAATGGCATCTAATCAGGGACAAGTGCCAGAGGGAGTTGGGCCTTCGAATATAGACGAAGTAGGAACGGGTAGCCCAACGTACTACCTGAACCTACAGGATATTGATATGGAGCAACCTGGCGCCACTGCCATGGACCAAGCTAACGCCATTGCCATGGACCAAGCTGACACCACTAACAAGGGTGAGGTAAAGTATTAGTATGTTGTGATTCCCAAAATATTGTAGGGTCAGGCGACTAATAAGAAGATCCAATTGTAGGCTTAGACGTCTGATGAACAAAGGCGGCGCGTAGGCCGTGGTCCGAGCAAGATGCCTAAGGGTGTTTACAATATAGTAGAGCTCTCGGCAGTCGGGGAACCTGCTATACTTGCGTCGGGTTGAAATGGGGTCAGACAGATAGCTCATGAGTACTTGCTAGGGATAATGTGCCCATCAGCTATAGATCATGGACCAGCCGCCGAGGTGATCAGTGGGTGGTTCCCGATGAACTGAAGGACTTGCTGTGGGACAAGCTAAAAGAAGTATTCCAGTTCCCCCAAGGGTCCAAGTTGGTTGCAAAGAAACGTGCATTGAGTATCATGTGCACATCGTGGAAGAATTGGAAGACGATGTTGAATAAGAACTATGTGAAGAAGAATGAAATGCCAAATTTTAACATGTATCCAAAGATAAAGGAATTTTGGGAGGACTTTGTATGCATAAGAATTTCAAGAAGCCCAGATAGTGAGTCAAGAACAAGGCTAACGTGGATAAGAATATGTACCTCACACACTAGGCACTTGTGGCTACATGAAGAAAATACCAGATAGGATAGGTGTCAGAACACCCCGAAGCCAAACGCTCCGTGAATGCTACCCAAAAACCCTGAATAACAAACGACACCTCTACGAAAAGACTGAAATTGAAGTTAATCTCTAAACTCTTAAACCAGGTTAAACTAAGTCACCAAAATTTACAAAATTTCGGCATGACCTTTCTAGAACAGAGGACATCCACTCAGCAGACAAAAGAACAATAGCAGCTATATGATATCATTCTAACAGGTCCTTAGATAATCAATCGCATTTTCAATCGGCAATTAACCAACTACGCAACGCTAACAACACAATACAATTGCATTTATTACAACCATTATTAATGAAACAATTAATTGGGTTGTGGTGACCAAATCGCACGTGTTTCTACTCCCATCCCATGAAGTCACTTCAAGGTACCTAAAACAGAAGTAAACAAGCGTGAGTCCAAGACTCAAAGAAAGTGCAACATTAATAAAAAGTAATGAATTCAATTGAATTACTTTTACTCTAGAATTTGATATAGCCATTATTAAATGGAAATTCAACTAATAAAAGAAGCGATAACTAACTCCACTTACCACAACCAACTCGAAAACATAACTAAATCTTACCTCGCCTCAATAAACATTCCTGGATGAGTCCACGCCAATCCTCAACTCGTTTTTCCCATTCTCATCAATCCCAATTATCAGTTGCAACACACAATGCAATGGAATTCATTTATGCTTTCATACTCAAGTACACAAAACATACAAAAGGAGAATCTCATATCTATACATCACAATCAACTCATTAAACATGATTCATCATCGTAAATGCAATACAGATGCAAATATGCCATACAAAAGCAGAATATCATATCCATACATCACAATCAACTCATTAAACATGATTCATTATCGTAGATGCAATACGGATGCAAATATGTCATACAAAAGTAGAATCTCATATCCATACATCATAATCAATGCATAAAACATGATCCATCATTGTCAATGCAATGCAGATGCAGATTTCACAATTTCCGTGCATATGATGCATCATGCATGCTCATCTCCTCTTTTAACACATACCGGTATGGCCGAGTGCACACCCGTCGGTGTGCACCCTCTCATTCCCTTCCACCCCGTGGTGGAGGGTGCCTACTTCATCGACTCGCTCCCATACAACCACGATATGGGACTACGACATAGGACTTTCAGACTCACTACATGTGAGCACAGAGAGCCCGCAGATCGAATGGGTCGCTTCTTCCATCATGAATGCACAAATGCAAATGATATAAACAAATTTATTTAATTACATTCCTTTTCACATTTGCAAAGTCATAGCCAAATACATAAACATCACCCACTTCTCACATCCGAAATTTCCATTTCACATTCTCAACACTCATAATCACATTCTCAACACTCAAAATCACAATCTCAACGCCATAGTCATACTCACATCACCAATTCTCGAGTAATTGCTAATTCCATCAATCTTGACCATAAATCAAATCATTTTCGAATCCAATCCCATACTTTCAGTATTCTCACTAGCCTACCAAACTAGTGAACCGAATATGAAAGTAAAATTTAGCAAGATGTCTTCACAAGCAACTAGACAAAATTCATTAAACATCGCACATAACAATCAATCTAGGATGCAAGATAATTTCATGATGGCAAGGCATATAAAGTTCATCAAACAAATCATAACGCTGCTCAAACAACGATGCACTTGTATCAAAGTTACTTACCCTTTTCGTCAAAAGACAATTACCTTACTAGACGTGCTTATAAACACGAATGAAATCCATAGCGTAAGCATATACATAACGCAAACAATCAACTAGATACCGATAAGTTTATATACGGGTTACACTTGCATATGAACTCGCTTTTAAATAAAAGCATAACCAATTAACCATTCTCATTCATCATATCGCATGCGTAATCAAACATGACAATATTAAAGCAATACATGGATAACCATATTATTGTAAAACCTAGTGGCTACCTAAGCCACAATCGCTATAATGCACTTGCCTTTACCGACGCTTGAGGCAACGCGGGTCGTGACCACCTCAAGGCACTCTCCTCAAAACAACGTTACGCACAAGAATGGATCAAGGTCCGACTCAATACCTCAATGCACGCATTTAAATCTAACTTTTGCCAAAAAACAAATTCCCAATTCACACTAATGGAAACTCCGCAACCCACTAGACAAAGAAACATTAAACCTTAATAATAGGAGAACACATTGACAGCTCTCTCAATTTGGGATCTTATTCAAAACCATTAACAAATTAAGCTAACATTCAAAGATCCAACTCTTCTCAATACTTCATAGATCAAACGTCACAAATGCTCATGCTAATTGTTCAAATTTAAGAAACATATCCACATTGCATTATGAGTAAATAGGGAATGTATCAAACGTGAACTAACCTTTAAATAGAGGAACAAGAACTAACAATTGTGACCATTGGATGAGATATATGCTGCTTAGGTATACATTAAAGGCCAACGACATTGTTTTAAATAAAACACCCAAATGATTCCACTTTACACTCTAGCCTTCTCACCTTAATGAGATGTCTACCATTTTGATCTACTAGATCCAACATTTCATATTTGAGTTCTCATTATCCTGGTTTAAGGGTGTTTTTTCAATGATATAATAATCCAATGGCAGCTACAAAAATAAAAATCCAAAATTTCCAACCAAACAACATTATTAACTAGAACGTTGTCACTTTCTCTAGTCGCTTAAGTTTCTTGAGAATCTTTAATGCACCATTCAATGACATGGGCCAAATTCGTACATGAGAAGCAAAGCAAGAATCAGAGATGTGCTACATTGACCTAATCTCAACATACTTATACTCTTACATACCATGCTATCAAAATTAACTTTCTAGCAATCAAATATATTTACTATTGCTTCCATGTTCAAAGTTATTCAGATGGAATTAAGCATAACACCTAGAGATATAACGGCCAAGTTGAAAGTATACAAAGCAATATGAACTACACATGCATATACCTCACAGCCATTTCAAGATCACAAACCAGATTCTGTATCTCAACAAAATGAAACATGCGGCCTTATGATCATATTGTGTTAGGAATAGGTATAATAAAGTATCAACATCATCATGACCACCCAAGAGTAGGGAAAGTCTGAATTGAGAACACATACAAGTACTACAACTTAAAACAACAAACCACATAAATTGGTTAATTCAATAACACATGGCCTACCCGCAATAGCTCAAATGAAATTCAGAAAATAGGTTAATACTCTCTTTTGCGATCGGATTCATACATATAAATTTAGAAATGCATCGATTCTAACATTTCAAAGCCCATTTCTAAACCTTGCACACTTAACTCATTACGATACCATAACCTAAACCTTCTAGGCATTTCATCGAACACCTAGCATGCATGTAATTTAAACCCCAAATTCCTAGGGTTTTACCTCAAATTTTTCTCATGGAGGAAAGGGAAGTGGAGGAGCCGAGGCAACGCTGTCTTGAGGACTCGCCGCCGTCGGGGGGGCTCACCGCCTGGCCAGGGCGCTGAGCAGCCAAGGACCCGGCGGTCAGCCGCTTTGCCGCTGACTTGTTCGGCCGGGCTGCCAGCACCTGGGGAGAAGAGAGGGCGCCACAGAGCAACTAGGGAAGAGCAAGGCCAGGAGAGCGACGCTGTGGTCGGGCGACGCCAGGAGGAGAAAGAGTGCGTGGTTGGGCGACGCCAGGGGAGAGAGCGACGCCAAGGGAGGAGATCAGCTGGGAGGCGCATGGCCTGGGGCAGACGCCATAGAAAGGTCGGGTGTCGGCCAGGGACTTCACTGGGAGAAAAATCTTGGCCATGAGAAAGAATAACATCCACAAGAAGCAAAGAGGAAGAGAAGAAATCCCAAAAATACCCCTCCCCAAACTTAAATCTTTAACCCTAACCTTTACTAAACTTTTTAATCTGCGAGGCGACAAAACTTTTCTTTAGAATAAACCTCGAATCAAGAAAATGAGAACATCATCGCCAAAAATTGCAAAAGCTGTTTTGCAAGATACAAAAAGAAAAGAGCTAACGCAAGGGCGCCATTCTCATGACTACGAGTTGAGTGAACGATCGAAGCATTGGTTGCTTGGGAGGGGGGCTTCTGTCTCGGAAGATGGTAGCTTAAGCTTCAGGAGCGATAGAGCCCAGGAAGTGTCACGGAAAATAGCAGATGCCCACGTGCAGTCTTCCCAAGGCTTTTTCAGGTCACGAAGGGAGAATGACGAGCTAACCATTGCCCTGGGTAACAAGGAGCACCCTGGTCGCACCCGAGGAGTTGGTTTGGTCGTGGAAAGAAGGCTTCCCAGCTGATGCATCATTGTACAAGCGGCCGACGAGAATAAGACTAGATCAATTGGACCGTCAAATACAAAATGTTGTGGTGCGAAAGTTAGAATGAATCGAGAGCGGAGTCGATAAGGTTGTGGAGCAAGCAAGATGTAAAGCTCTCACCACGACCGCCACCGATGATAGCCCTCGAACTTCAACCACGGTGTTCGAAGAGTAGTCACAGGCCCACAGGATCCTCGAAGAGCATGGACTCCATTTTCCAGTGGATGACATCACAAAACCGACACCGTGCAAGATGCATTTGTCCGCACATGGCATTACCATCATGGTGGCTAATGGCAGGGCTTGGCCATGCGGCTCCTCGCAGGTTCTGCACTGCCGTCTGATACCGTCGGGATTCGCTAGGGTCGAAGTGGATAGTGTAGTCCGACAATACCGCAAAATGGAGGTAGAGATCCCTGGCGAGGATGGAAAAAACAAACTTAGAGAAAACGTTCATGGCTTCCTCGCGTGGTGCAAGAGCTTGATTAAGTTTGGCTTGGACGATGAGGACGACAAAGACGATGATGATGATGATCAGCCATACTCTCCACACAAAGACGACAATGATGATAATCCGCCTGCACCAGCCAGGAAAAGTCCAACTCCTCCACCGGCACCGCCCAAGAAAAGTCCAACTCCTCCGCCGACATATAAGAAGAATCAAACATCAGCACCATCTCGGAAGTCCGCACCGTCTTATAGCAAATCTCGGTCATATGTGAAGTCAAGACACCGAAGAAATTACTACCGAGATGATCAAGAAGAACGGAAAAGGAAATAAGCGCATGCGTAATATCTCACTTCAAAAAGGTGCCATCACCGAGAAGACTAAAGTTGATACTAATGCGCAGGTTTTTCTTGAGTATGGCAAAAGTCAAAAGACAGGCGTGCTTTCAACCTTCAAAATGTCGACTACGAAAGTGCATCTCCGTAGCAATACTTGAAGGCGGCTAGTGCCGACGCGCTGATATCGCAAGTCGAAAGAGGTGTCATGAACAACTTCGTGCTCACGAGCAAGATCTAAGGTGGAAGTTCTTTCGGGCAACCGCGGTTGAACCAAATTAATTTAGACCACTAACAACACAATTGCGACGCCGTCCATCAAGGGTACATGCAAAGAAGGTAAAAATGGTATGGAGGCGCTCCCAGTGATACAAAGAATCAGATTTTCATAATGGAGATAACATCTTTTGGGTGTTATTCACCGAATTGTATATGTTGTACCAGCAAGATGCCCTGGACGCGAATGTACTCAGACTGTGGACTTTGGAAGTCTCTATGTATATTATTGTATATTCTCGTACCATTTAACTGCATGTCTAACTTCTTTTTTATATATGTAGAATGGATACAGACATGTAGAAGAAATGGTAATGACAAGTTATAATTTCTCAATCTGGGGCTTGTCAACGAGAAAATTATCCTACAGGATCTACAATTTGTTGAAAACTATTTATTTAATACTTTCTTGAAGCTGCAATACAAAATCTCCATACTTTTATCCTATAACTTTAAGTACATATTACCCTACTTCTAATATTGTTTTACTATTTTTGCGTGACACGATGTGGGACTAATAGGCTATGTTAACATATATGTCCAGGTTTCACTGGGTCCTCCTTGTCATCGAGTTAGATGCTAGTAGGATTTTCGTCTTGAACTCGATGAGAAAACCACTTAACCTGTATCAAAATTTTGGGGACATGATGAATAGGTAAACTCGATCATTGTGTTATTACTCTAGTAATATTTTATTCTGTTGCATTTAAGCTTAATTACTATTTAAAATCATTCACAAGGCATTCGCACGATATTGCAAGAAAAGTCATCGGTATCGTCCCTACAAGAAAGATTTCCAAATAATAACCGACTTTCTATGCATGAGACAGACTGTGGAAATAATTTATGTGTATACTACGATGTACAAATATACATTCAATTGTCACAGAGAGTGTCGGCTATAACGGCCATGGTATATAATTACACATTGATGCCTACTTTTCTTTCATTTAACTTATATCATCATAAATTAAATTTCTCTTTTCTTTAATAACACTCTCCGTGATGAGAACTAACACTACTACGTAATCCACACATCACTATCATCAGATTCGTGTTTGCTCTAAGTTTTTCAAAAAACGATTGTGATAAGTAACTTCGAGGGTGTTAGTAGTAATCACTATCTGCTATGAGATTATAAGTGATTGTGATGTAGCATCGACACATCGAATCGGTTTCTATAAAAGTGATAGTGATGTGCACGTCATCGCTATCATTTTTTTCATAGAAGTGATAGTGATGTGCACGTGATCATCACTATCACTTATGAAAGAACCGATAGTGATGACCTACACATCACTATCACTTTTTAGTAGAGAACCGATTCGATGTGCACATGGTTATCACTATCGGTTCTTTTTATAGAAGCGATAGTGATGACCGTGCACATCACTATGCTACCGAAATTTTCTCTGGAGTTGTACAATGGCTTAGGAACTTGCCCGAACCATATATCCTCGAATGGGATTAGGACCTAACCTATTTAGAGATTAGGAGTCATCGTTGGTACCTTTGATTTGTTTCTGTAGTAGAAAGATTTGCAAGCCATCGCACTAGCTTGCAATTAGATTATTTGATATCATTGTTGATGTTAAAAATTTATGTCCCTTATGTAGGAATTGGAAGCTTTAAACCAGTGGAAGAAGCTAGGTATCGATCGGGAGTACATTTATATATCTTGGAACCCGCCCACTATTTTGCAAAGGTAATATTAATTGAAATGATGTCTCAATATTTAAAATAGCTATAGCTAGTTGTCGCCCAGCTTTTTCCTTAATTTATTGTGCAAAATTTAATTGCAGATGGACCGTGAGGAATGGATGTATCGTAAAAGCCGTGTGAGTGCTGAATTTTAGAGGGTGTTAAGGAGTTCAAAAAATTGCGAAGATCTACATGGTGAGGAGGTGTAAACTTCATATATTGTCCTTGCATTGATTGCACTTAATCGAGGAGATTTAACAACTCATCTCAAATTGAGGACCACCGATTCGACGTGGCTTCGTGAGGAATTACACATGTTGATCCATCACGGGAGGCGGGTAGTACCTTCCGATATGCAACGAAGATACGGTGGAACCGATGACGAAGTTGTACCGATATGTTTGAGGAGGATAATTTGGAGCAAATGTTGCGGGATGTGGAGGGTAATTACACGGAAAGAGAGTTTGAAAAGTTTAAAAGCTTGATAGAAGATTTATGCCAAACCGCTGCTCACAAAGTTGCAAAGCGGAATACACCAAGTTGGGTTCGGTCCTTGCATTGTTCGAATCAAGGCAAAATACCGTTGGATGATACAAGTTTCAATGCATTACTAGTTCTTCTATCTGATCCGCTCCTGAGGGAAACGAGTTGCCAACAAGCATTTATGAAGCGAAGAAGCTACTATGTCCCATGGGAATGGAAATAGAAAGGATACATGCATGTCCTAATGATTGCATCTTGTACCGTAACGCACATCGAGCTGCACGCTTGTCCAGCTTATGTGTGCCCCAGACAAACAAAAGGAGAAGCGAACGACAAGAAGTGTAAGAGCCGGGCAACGACGGTGAAGAGGTCACTAAAGGTGCATCGCCAAGGTATTGTGGTACTTGCCCATCATTCCCGTCTCGAGCGGTTGTTTGCAACCGAGAGAGGCAAAATTTTTATGCTGGCATTACGAGTCTCGAAGGAAGATGGCAAGTCGAGACACCCCGCCGATTTGGCTCAATGGAGAAACATCGATTGGAAACATGAGGAGTTTGGTGCCAAATAAGGAACATAAGATTTGGGTTGAGTACCGACGGAATGAATCCGCTTGGTAACATGAGCATCGTCACAAAGACACAGCTAGTTCTCATAGGTATCTACAACCTCCTCCTTGGTCAGGCATGAAGCGGAAGTATATCATGATGTCATTACTAATCTCGGGACCCAAACAACCGAAATGATATTGATGTGTACCTTGCACCATTGATCGAGGATTTGGTAAAATTGTGGAATGAGGGGGTCGCTGTGGGATGCGATAAAGAGAGCATTTCACCCTACGGCTATGGTATTTTGCACCATAAATGATTTCCGGCCCTTGGTAATTTGGTGTTACAAAGATTTGAAAGGAGCCAAAGCGTGTCCTATTTGTGAAGAGGAGACCGAGAGTCTATGGTCAGCCGAATTCCAAGAAAATCGTATATGGGTCACCGAGGTTTCTACCTCAAGTCATCGATACCGTGAAGATGGATGACAAATTTGATGGGAAGAGGGAAGTCCGCTCGCACCATGACCTATGAGTGGAAGCCAAGTATATTCACGTAGAGGATATCGATGTTCAAGACGGAAAGAGCCAGAATCTGCTCGCCCTAGGACCATTTGGAAGAAGAGGTCAATATTCGGGACTTACCTTCGAAGGAGTTAGATGTCCGCATTGTATTGATGTCATGCATGTTGAGAAGAATGTCTGCGATAACTTGGTTGGCATCTGCTGAACATACCAGGAAGACCAATGATGGTGTCAATGCTCGTCGCGACATGGCCTACATGGGAATCAGCCTAGACTTGCAAAGGATAGAGGAGGATGGAAAAGGTCCGTACATCCTGCTGCATGCTACACCCCGCCCAAGAAGGAGAAAGAAGATCTCGCAAATGTCTCCAAAGTATTAAAGTTCCATCTGGTTACTCCGCCAACATTAAGAAGCTTGTGTCTGTGGATGATTTGAAGTTGTTGGGCATGAAGTCCCATGATCGCCATGTCTTGATGACCCAAATGCTCCTGGGCCAGTAATCCAAATATTCTCCCAGAGGATGTCAGTTGGCAATCACAAAGTTGTGTTATTTCTTCAATGCGATCTCCTCGCAGTTATTGACCCGATGTACTAGACAACTTACAGAGTGAGGTGGTGCGACTCGTGTCACCTTGAGATGCATTTCCCATCGCCGTTCTTTGACGAATGGTCCACCTTGTTGTTCACCTTGTCGAGAGATTAAGATATGTGGACCCGCTTTCCTACGCTACATGTATCCGCTCGAGAGGTACATGGGTATATTAAAGTCGTAAGTGAGGAATCGATTGAAGCTCGAGGGTAGTATTGTTGAAGGTTATGGGACCAAGAGGTTATTGAGTTTTGTGGACTACCGGTAAAAGACAAGCAATCGGTGTTCTCAGATCTCGTCATGAGCGCAGATTTTCGGTAAAGGAACCGTTAGGTCCAAACTAATGAGTCGAGGTTTGATATGTATTGCAAGGCGATTTCACGATTTGCGTAATAGCGCCAAGTTCGCCCATACATCGAGCATCATAAGTTGATATTACGGAAGAGAATCCACAAATGGATGAGCTTTCCATCGACAAGAACACAATGATCGATTCTCACATGGTTCAAAGAAAAGCGGAGGTCTCCTTTAGTGAGAATGTAAAATGGTTGGGTCGACGGACCAAGATTTAATGTACGTACATGGCAGGGTACAATATTAATGGTTACACCTTTTACATCGAGAGTCAAGATGCCAATAGTATTGCCCAAAACAAAGGTGTGAGTATAAATGCTTTCTCCGATGATCTTCACTCAGCAATCTCCCCAACCACAATGAACTCCTACTATGGGATGATCAAGAAATTTGGGAGCTCGACACGGAATATACCAAGTTCCATTGTTCGATGTAAGTGGGTACGACTTCCACATGGAGTGAAGGTCGACAAGAGAGGCTTTACTATTGTGGATCTCAAGAGACTCGCCTACAAAGATGATCCGCTTGTCCTTGGGCAAGCAACTCAAGTCTTTACGTAGGCGATCCGGCCAATCCGAGGTTGCATGTCGTTCTTCATGGCAAGAGACGGATCGTAGGAGTTGAAGATGTTGTAGATGAAGAAGAGTATAACCAATTCGATGAGATACCTTCATTTGCGAGATGGGGCTTGTCATAGCGGGGATGACGACACACTTGGAGCCAATTACATGCGAGTAGATCATCATGAAGGGCAGTATTGTAAATAAATGGACTATTATAATGTATGTAAAATAGTTTGCAATGCTTGCAAAGTAAAAAATCCAAGGTGATGAATTGTCGTTTGGAGGCTTCGATTGAAATGCATGCAATTTCTCTTATGCTGCACTTTGTGCCATATGTTGTGAAAGAAAATTCCATTTGACAAAATTATTTTTGGGAAAGCTTGTAAATAGTCGAAAGCTCATTTATGGAAATTTTCAGACAATTCCAGATTAATTTGAAAAGTTTTGACTTTTCTACGCTTTTACGACAAATCATGTCGGGACCCGAATTTGCAAATCCGGACCCTCGTGTATTCAAGACTAGTCCAGATCACGCTTAGTGCACACAGCCTCAACATTGGTACATATCACGGTCATAACCAACTAAATAATAAGTACTTTGATTAAATACTCAAACTAGTTGATCGACCTTATGGTCACGTTATAAAGATACGCCTGCAGGCTTAAGACTTATTAAAATGTTCAAGTGCAATGAAATAAAATAAACTCGTGGCGCCAACCAATTTGCCACAGTAACCGATCGGGCTCGCTCCCTAGTTTGTTTCGGCCTCTCCGATACTCCTCCTCCCGAAAGGTGGTTTGCTTCTTCTTCAACTGAAGTTGTGTTGTTGTGGGGTGAGTACTTTGAGCACTCAAACAAGTCATGCATGTAATGCAATTCTAATATTCTACATGCATGGCTTAGTACGAAGGATAGGCTATGGTTCATGAGCAAGACAAAGATTTCAAATAAACAAGAATAGATTGCAAAACAAAAAACAAGAGTAGGAATAGTAGCTTTCACAAACATTTTAATCACAATCATATTTCCATCCTAAGTCAAATTCATCATCACCAACCCAAGCATTTTCCATCAACAATTCATTTTCATGAAAATCTAACCCTTGATCAGTAATCACGAGCGATGCTCATTACCGTGAGCACGGCTATTCAATAGGTTGTACACTCTGCAGAGGTTATACACTTTACCCACAAGATACAATCAAATACCACCAAGGCAAATAACCGTGAACGAAGCCTTTCCAAAGTTCCATCTAAACTCAAGATCGCTCGCTAAGGTTTCAACACCGAGGGACTGGTTACCACACCCAGGCCCCCTCTTGCGCCATGTGAGTTCTCATTCCGCTTCTCCGCCTCACACCCCCACGACAAGCATTCAAAGAATAGATTTCCCGGTTTACTCACCTAAGCCCGCCCCATTACTTGAGCTTGTGGTTGTATGAAAGACTCAGTTCAAATGCTTGCAAGGTTAAGTCCTTAATTGACCGAGGCAAGACTAACCAGAGTGTAACACAAATATCCATGACCAATAAAAGCAACACGATCGCCTGTTGCCACTCTTGGCCCACCGAAACAACCTTGCCATTCGCCCAGCCTAAATCATTTTCCCACCCGGTTCTTTACCATTGCACCACGTGCCATCATCAACTCAATAACACATGTCTCATTCACAAATCATGTTCCATATCTCATTAAGTCAATATTTACTTTGGTATTCCAAAATCATGATATGTCCACGTGGCAGGGCTAAGCATACTACTTGGTCTACTCAACCCATGTTGGCAAATTATTAATGTCCAACTATTAATCCATAACCTAGGGTGACAAAGGATTCATGGCCTACAATTATATACGACAAGGTGGCATACAGCAACTAGGCATTTAACTAATCCCAAAATTTATTCAGAGTCATTTCTATCAAATTAGCATGCAATAGTTTAAATCAAAGTAATTTTTCTAATAGGTTCAACATGATCAAACACAACTTGCCTTCAAAAGTGATGGTTCGGTTCCGAGCTTGCTCCTCGGTCGAACTTCTCCTCGAAACCGCTCGGGGACTTCAACGTCTCACGCCAGTAACGTATGCACAAAACAATAAAATAAATAAACAGTAGACAAACAGTACTCAAAAATTCAAATAAAATTCATAAACAGAAAGATCACAATTTTACAAATTTATAGAAATTGGAATCACTCAAATCGGAGTTAAAACGCAAAAATTATAAGCATTTGAAGTTTCAAAATACATTTTAAATCAATAAACCGAATTAATTAAATATTTTTCTTTTCGGGAAATTAATTATTGCGTCATCCGAGACACGATGTCGACACCAGAGAGTGACGTGGCCTTGCCGACGCGTCGATACTGGCAAGCTCCGTGATGACGCCAAGATGACGCCATCGTGACGCCAAGACGACTTCGGCTATCTCAGCGATGTGGGACCCATCGTGACGCCAAGATGGCGATGGTGACGCCACGCAGCGCAAAGGCGCGGCGGTCGACGAGTGGGCCCGCGGTTGTCGGCCGACGCTGGTGAACCGCGGCACGCAGGCGGCCGGCAGTGGGTCCGCCTTGTCGCCGACTCATGCGCGACAAATGAACGTGCGCGGTGAGACCGACATGTGGGTCCATTTGGTCGGCGCCTCATGCCGGTGAGGGGCGACGTGGCACGACGGTGGCCCTCGGATATGCATCTAACGGTGAAGGTTAGAAGATGGGGTTCATCGTTTTACGGCGACGTGGACTCACCCGGCGTTGGATCCGGATCGTGCTACCGGTGAAGGTCGGCCTCGGTGGAGCGGCGGCGGCTGGCGCCGCTTCACCGAGCCGGGAAGACGACGATGCGCGACGCCCGACGTTTCTTGCGTGAAGAAGTAGTGCTCGACGCCGCGTGACGAGGTGAGTTCGAGGGTGGCACGGCGACGCGGAGAATCACCGTGGCGCATTTAAACGGCGCAAAGAAGTGCGGCGGAGGGCTTTGACTTGGCGAGCTCGTGCGGCGAGGCGGCGGCTCGGGTGGCGTGATGAGTACGGACGTGTCGCGGCGTGAGGTGAGATCCAAGACGGTGGCGGCGCAATAAATAGTGCCCTCGGCGTCCGTGAAAATCGCGGAAACCGAGGCCCACACGGCGGCGGCGGCGGAATCCGGCGGCGACTCGGTTTGGGTGACGTGGCAACGCGTGAGCCGTCGGATCCGAATCGAACGGCGGCGGAGTTAGGGTTTTTCCGGAACGGGCCGCACAGTGTTTGGCCCAACACTGTTCATCCTATTTTTAATTCTTTTCCGAATAAAATTTATTCCCGAAAATAAAATAATTTGTTTGAGGCATTAAAAATATCAGAAAAATTCTGGAAAAATTCTCAAAAATACTTTAGGACATTTGTGACTCAAATAAAATATTTTCAGCAAAACTTTATTTTAACTTTTCCATTATTTAATTAATTTGATAAATGGCTTAATTCAAAATAAATCCAAATAAATTCAAATAAATTCTTGAAATTCCCAAAAATTGAAAATACCATTTAAATGCAAGAAAAGCAAAAATTGGGGTGTTACAAACCTCCCCCTTAACGGAATCTCGACCCCGAGAGATTGTAGTCGACTAGGAATAGGTTGGGGAATTTCGCTTCGTGTCTTTTTCACGCCCCAAAGTTGCTTCGCCTCTAATGGTTACTCCAATCGAACTCGCGAAGTTGGTCGATTTATTTCGCTTCTCGATCCATTGTGTCCAAGATTTTCACGGTACTCTTTATAGGTCAAACCTCCCGCTGTTTCTGACCGACTCTAACAAGATCCGCTTCTTCTCGACACTCGGAGACATTTCTTTAATTGTGACACATGGAACACATCATGCACACTGCTAGAGATCATAGTAGCTCCAACCGATATGCTACCTCACATCTACGACTTAGAATCTTGAATGGGCCAACATATCCTCGGTGCTAACTTCCTTTAGTGTGAAACCTCTTAATTCCTTTGAGTGGGGTAACTCGAGATACACAAAATCTTCAGCTCAAAGCTCAAATCCTCGTGGGCGATTATCGGCATAACTCTTCCGTCTTGATTGCGCAATTTTCAATCGTTCCTCGATCATGGCTACGCTCTTCACTTCTCAAGAATGTCCGCCCAACATATGACGCCTCCGGCCTCATTCCAATTCAACGGCGCTCGATGGTCTTCCATATAGTGCTTCAAATGGCGACATCTCGCAAACTTGCTCGGTAGTCGTTGTTATAGCTAAACTCGGCATATGGCAAACACTTATCCCACGGTTGTATAAGCCAATGCACATGCCCTCAACATGTCCTCCAAGATTCGATTAACTCTTTCCGCTTGCCCATCTGTCTGCGGGTGATATGCGATAATCAAGTTCAGACGGGTCCCTAGGGCCTCATGCAACTTATCCCAAAATCTTGAGGTAAACCGGGTACCTCGTCCGACAATTTTCTTTTGAACTCCATGCAGACACACAATTCTTGACATATACAAATCTGCTAAGCGGTCCCCCGAGTAGGTAGTTTTCACCGGTATGAAGTGGCCAAGGGCGACCTTGGTCAACCGTCCACTATAACCCATATGGAGTCATACCCGTCGGGTCCTCAGAGACCAAGAATAAAGTCCATTTCGATTTCTCCCATTTCCACTCGTGTATCTTCGGTCAGAGTAACCCCGCCGCCTTTGATGCATTGCTTTGACTCTTTGGCATATGTCGCACAACGCAACATGCTCGCAACTTCACGCTTCATGCTTGGCCACCAAAATCTTTCCTTCGTGTCTTGGTACATCTTAGCGCTTCCTGATGAATCGAGTACTTGAGTCATGAGCTTCCTCCGTAATCACCTGTTTGGCCTTCTTGTAAGCAGACATAAATGCGCTTCTTGATCCATAATGTACCTTGCTCATCCAAATTTTGAAATCCTTTGCCTTGCCTTCCTCCATTTTCAACTTAATCCTCTCAATCTTGACATCATCCTTCCGTCTCTTCCCGGATCTGATCTTCCAGTAGGCTTCACTTCTAAAGCGGCTATAAATCCTTTAGGCACAACTTCCAACTTGACTTCAAATTCCTTGCATAACTCAACCGACTTGCTTCCACCAACATGTTCACCGAATGGCTTTTTCGCTTAAAGCATCGGCCACCACGCTGGCTTTCCCTGTGGTGATAATGAATCCCCGTGTTGTAATCCTTAATTAGTTCCAACCATCTTCTCTCGCCTCATGTTCAGTCCGATTGTGTAAATATATATTTAAGACTCTTATGGTCGGGTGTACACCTCACATCCTGCTCCCAATCGATAGTGCCTCCATAACTTCAAAGCATGCACTACTACCGCTAACTCCAAGTCATGTGTGGGTAGTTCTCCTCATGCGGCCTCAATCGCCTTTGACGATACGCAATCGACCTTTTCGCTCGCATTAACACGCATCCTAGTCCTGGCGCGATGCATCACAAGATATATCAAAACTCGCTTAAATCCAGTAGTACTAACATCGCGCCGTTGTCAAACGCTTCTTCAACTCGAAACTCCGCCACATTCCGCCCATGCGAACTTTTTTCCTTTTTCAACAATTGCGTAAGATGTCTCGCAATCGCTGAAAATCCTTCAATAAATCGGCGGTAATAACCGCCATTCCAAGGAAACTACTTAATTTGAGTCACCGCTTTGGGTGGCTCCTAATGCAACACTGCTTCCACCTTACTTGGGTCAATGCGACTCCTTGGCGGTCACCACATGTCCAAGAAATTCCACCTTGTTCTTCCGAAGTCACACTTGCTAAACCTAGCTAAAAGTTGTCGCTTTCTTAACCTCTCCGTAACTAGCTTCGATGCTCGCATGCTCTTCCCCGGTCTTGGAGTAAACTAGAATGTCATCTATGAACACAACAACGAACTTATCCAGTATTCCATGAAAACCTTGTTCATCATGTTCATGAAATATGCAGTGCATTTGTCAAACCGAAAGACATAATCGTGAACTCGTAATGTCCATATCTTGACGAAAATGTCGTTTTCTAAGACATCCTCCGATCGAATCTTCACCGATGATAACCTCGATCGAGGTCAATCTTGGAGAAAACTCCGCCTCTCAATGGTCAAACAGATCATTGATCCCGGTAGTGGATACTTATTCTTTATAGTGACTTCATTCAAGGTTTCGGTAATCCACACACATCCCAGAATCCCGCCCTTCTTCTTGACAAATAGAACAGAGGTGCTCCCCATGGCGCATTTAACTTGGTCTAATAAATCCCTTATCCATTAACTCCTCTATCTCGCTTCTTCATTTCCACTAGCTCATCGGCTGACATCCGATAAGGTCTCTTAGCTATCGGGCCGTTCTTGCATTAACTCAATTACAAACTCTATGTCCTCGTCTGGTGGCATCCTGTAAATCCTCCGAAATACATCCGTATTCTCGACAACCGGTACATCTTCTATGCTAACGGCCTTCACACTATTGACCATCAACTGCCCATCCCGAACGGCAAAGGGCTTGAAACTCTACTTTTCTCCCACAAGGACTCTCGATCGATATGACTCTTCGTCCACGCCTAACACAACCTTGTGCTTAGACAACCAATCCATTCCCAAAATAACATCTAAGGTCCGGGTATCTAACACTACTAAGTTTGCTAGAACTCCATTCCATCTATAAGCAACTTTACCCCCGAACATCCTACATCGATCGGAGTTCGATCCCGGATTGTACTAGCAATACATGCCTAAGGTTCACCATTTTCAACCCATTGTTCACAAGCAAAATTCCAAGATATAAACGAATGCTAAGCTCGTAATCAAATAAAAGCTATTGCAGGTGTACCGAGTTGACAAGTAACTTACCCAAAGACGACGTCCGATGTATTCTCGCCGTGATCCGCGGTGACATGGTTGACTCTGCCTCTTACTACGGTCCGAACGGCAGCTCCAGATTGCGCAACTCCACGGCTTGCTCCTGGCGCGGGTGTCTTTGCTGGGGTAGTCCCAAGGTTGAAGCGAACTCGTGTCACTCCTCCTCCCTTCTTAGGACAATAATTGGCAAAATGCCCTGCTCGCTGTGCATAAAACAACGCCTAACTGCTGATCGGCTCCTCGCATCTGCGTCCTAATCGGTGTTGGTGTCTGGAAATTTTGTCCGGCAGGTCTTGGTACTGGTGGCGGCGTTGTCATCACATTCCTTGGCTGAAATCAAGAACTGGTTTGGTGTAACCTCAAACGCCGCGCTCCTGGCGTGCTCCTGTAGCATGCCTCAAGGCTCGGTTGTCCTCCAGCCTCCTTGCGCTTGTCCTCCAATATCGCGCTTTGTTCACTAGCTCTGAAAGTCGAAAAGTGTGGGTTATGAGTCCCACCGCAGCCCTCAATTCAGTCCTTTCATGAATCGAGACTGCCTGGCCTTATCCGTTGCTACATCCTCAGGTGCGTAGCGTGCCAGCTGCGTGAACTTATTCAGATACTCGGACACTGGTTGATTGCCCTGCTTCAGTGCCCTAAACTCCTCCTTCTTCAGCTCCATGATGCCTTCGGGCACATGATATTGCCGAAAAGCGATCATGAACTCCTCCCAACCGATGTCTCAGAGGTGCTCATGAGCAAAGACAGGTTCTCCCACCATTCTACCAGCAGCCTTCAAGCCGATGAGAAGCATAGAGTACCTCTCATTTCCTTCACTTTGGGTAATGTGCAACTTTTCTCTATCGTCCTTAGCCAATCATCCGCCTCCAATGGATTGGCATTCCTGAAAATGTGGCGGTCGTGTCCTCATGAATTTCGATACCTCGAGTGTGGTCTTTGCACCGGGTTGACTCGTTAGCGTATGCGGCGGCAGGCAAGTTGATTCTGTCAGATCGCCGTGCATCATGGTATGCATCAATCGAGTCTGCGGCAAGAATGAAGGCTCCAAGGTTCGCGATGTCAACCGGTGGTGCTGGTTGGGGTCCTTGCGTCATCATTGATGTTTCCAGCTGAGCGAGAACCGCTCCCATTTCCTCCTTGGTTTCCTCGAGTGTTCACCATCTGCCGATTGCTCCATGGTTTAGAGACGAGAGGGAAATAAGAATAGACAAGCAATAGAGTACTTATGCGGGGACGAAGGTTTAACACAAAATCCAACTTTATTACTTTATTAATATTTGGGTATGGTTGCTCACAATGCCTAAGGGCCTTGCAACACATACCAATCACTCACAAGCATGAAAGAAGCAAATCGAACTAACATTCCGGAGTCAAACGCCTCTAAGGGTGACTCTTATTCCAGGACGCGACTCAACGCAGGAGTCTCAACTGCTAATCCTAACGCCACTCGAGCCATCCCCACCGTAACTTAGGGTGGATACACCGTGGGTGTCTTTGGTGTGGTACAAACCTATCCCAACGATCCTCCGCTGGATGCGCCTCTGACTGAGCTCAACCTCCATCTGGCTCCGCTTCACTTCCATCGCTCGCTTCACTTCCTTGGTTCCAACTTCACTTCCACTGCTCTCGCTCGCTCGCTCGCCGCAGCTCTGCTGTGGCTCCTCCGGACTGGTCGTAGCTCCAAAGACTAGCTCCGCTCGTCCGTCATGACATGTCTCCAGTTCCCCAATCCTCCGATAGAGGGCCAAGTACTCACAAGTCTGCAACAGATGAGCCCTAAGCTATGTGAACTCGCCACGAGACCTCTGCAGCTCCGAACCGCCTCGTCGATAGCATCCTCTTGAGCGATAACATATCCGCCGTGGGTGATCGTGGCATCCTCCTCCTCGATGGGCTCTTGCCAGCGAGTGTCTCTCACGTGGGTGGTGACGTAAACACTGTGCCATCCAACTCTCGGGTAGGTACGAGCACCGCTTCATCGCCGACGCGATGTCTCCTCGAATCCAGCCACAAATGACAACCTCCTGGCTGTGATACGGATACGACGGCTCGCCCTTGCCCTATCCCGAGCGTAAACCGTGATAGTGACATCCCAGGCAATATCCAGTCCTGCCCGATCCACAGTAGTCCCTCGGTAGATCGGCCTGTCATATCCTCCAAGCAGCTGCATCATACGCCAAAGCTCCGCGGCGTACCCTCCAGTGCGCTCACCAAAAGAGTGGATCATCCTCATCTGCCAAAGGACACTCACGTGAAACTCAGATATTTTAATCAAAGCTTAATATGTGTTGAATTCAAAGCAAGGGGTATGAAAGAAGAGAAGGGGTAAGTCGAGATTGCATTATCATCTTGGCACATTTTAGCTTTTAGAAAATAGTTTTATCCTCACTACGACCATTCTAACTAAGGGCGATCCCTATACCAAGATGGCTCGATACCACCTCTGTCGGGACCCGAATTTGCAAATCCGGACCCTCTGTGTATTCAGCACTAGTCCAGATCACGCTTAGTGCACACAGCCTCAACATTGGTACATATCACACCATAACCAACTAAATAATAAGTACTTTGATTAAATACTCAAACTAGTTGATCGACCTTATGGTCACGTTATTAAAGATACGCCTCAGGCTAAGACTTATTAAAATGTTCAAGTGCAATGAAATAAAATAAACTCGTGGCGCCAACCAATTTGCCACAGTAACCGACTCGCTCGCTCCCTAGTTTGTCGGCTCCTCCTCGATACTCCTCCCGAAAGGTGGTTTGCTTCTTCTTCAACTGAAGTTGTGTTGTTGTGGGGTGAGTACTTTGAGCACTCAAAGAAGTCATGCATGTAATGCAATTCTAATATTCTACATGCATGGCTTAGTACGAAGGATAGGCTATGGTTCATGAGCAAGACAAAGATTTCAAATAAACAAGAATAGATTGCAAAACAAAGAAAAAAGAGTAGGAATAGTAGCTTTCACAAACATTTTAATCACAATCATATTTCCATCCTAAGTCAAATTCATCATCACCAACCCAAGCATTTTCCATCAACAATTCATTTTCATGAAAATCTAACCCTTGACCGTAATCACCGAGCGATGCTCATTACCGTGAGCACGGCTATTCAATAGGTTGTACACTCGCAGAGGTTATACACTTTACCCACAAGATACAACAAATACCACCAAGGCAAATAACCGTAACGAAGCCTTTCCAAAGTTCCATCTAAACTCAAGACGCCCGCTAAGGTTTCAACACCGGAGGGACTGGTTACCACACCTGTGGCCCCCTCTTGCGCCATGTGAGTTCTCATTCCGCTTCTCCGGCCTCACACCCCCATGACAAGCACCAAAGAATAGATTTCCCAGTTTACTCAGCCTAAGCCCGCCCCATTACTTGAGCTTGTGGTTGTATGAAAGACTCAGCTCAAATGCTTGCAAGGTTAAGTCCTTAATTGACCGAGGCAAGACTAACTGTGTAACACAAATATCCATGGCCGCCTTGGCCCACCGAAACAACCTTGCCATTCGCCTCAGCCTAAATCATTTTCCCATTTTGGTTCTTTACCATTGCACCACGTGCCATCATCAACTCAATAACACATGTCTCATTCACAAATCATGTTCCATATCTCATTAAGTCAATATTTACTTTGGTATTCCAAAATCATGATATGTCCACGCAAGGTGGCTAAGCATACTACTTTGGTCTACTCAACCCATGTTGG
Source organism: Guadua angustifolia (assembly GCA_036346375.1). Lineage (NCBI taxonomy): Eukaryota > Viridiplantae > Streptophyta > Magnoliopsida > Poales > Poaceae > Guadua > Guadua angustifolia. The sequence goes on along the minus strand of CM070502.1, from coordinate 58,282,332 downwards.
CAAATTATTAATGTCCAACTATTAATCCATAACCTAGGGTGACAAAGGATTCATGGCCTACAATTATATACGACAAGGTGGCATACAAAGAACTAGGCATTTAACTAATCCCAAAATTTATTCAGAGTCATTTCTATCAAATTAGCATGCAATAGTTTAAATCAAAGTAATTTTTTCTAATAGGTTCAACATGATCAAACACAACTTGCCTTCAAAAAGTGCTGGTTCTCGGTTCCCGAGCTTGCTCTGGTCGTAACTTCTCCTCGAAACCGCTTCGGGGACTTCAATGTCTACGCCAGAACGTATGCACAAAACAATAAAATAAATAAACAGTAGACAAACAGTGCTCAAAAATTCAAATAAAATTCATAAACAGAAAGATCACAATTTTACAAATATATAGAAATTGGAATCACTCAAATCGGAGTTAAAACGCAAAAGTTATAAGCATTTGAAGTTTCAAAATACATTTTAAATCAATAAACCGAATTAATTAAATATTTTTCTTTTCGGAAATTAATTATTGCGTCATCCGAGACACGGTCGACACCCGAGAGTGACACGTGGTTTTGCCGACGCCACCTCACCGGCTCCGTGATGACGCCAAGATGACGCCATCGTGGACGCCGACGACTTCACTATCTCACCGGCGTGGGACCCATCGTGACGCCGCATGGCGTCGATGGTGACGCCACGCGCAAAGGCGCGCGCGGTCGAAAGTGGGCCCGTCTGTCACGACGCGGTGAACTGCGGCACGTGCGGCCGACAGTGGGTCCGCTTTGTCACGACTCAGCGCGACAAGTGAACGCGGCGGTGAGATCGACATGTGGGTCCATTCGTCGGCGTCTCATGCACAAGTGAGGGCGACGTGGCACGACGGTGGCCCTCGGATATGCATCTAACGGTGAAGGTTAGAAGATGGGGTTCACGTTTTACGGCGACGTGGACTCACCCGGCGTTGATCCGGATCGTGCGGCCGGTGAAGGTCTGCCTCGGTGGAGAGCGGCGGCGGCGGCCGCTTCACCGAGCCGGGAAGACGACGATGCTCGCGGCGCCGGACGCCTTCGACGTGAAGAAGTAGTGCTCGACGCGGCGTGACGAGGTGAGTTCGAGGTGGCACGGCGACGGCGAGAATCACCATGGCGATTTAAACGGCGCAAAGAAGTGCGGCGGAGGGCGGGATTTCATGAAGCCAGGCGGCGAGGCGGCGGCGTTCTCGGCGGCGTGATGAGTACGGACGTGCGGCGTGAGGTGAGGATCCCAGACGGTGGCGGCGCAATAAATAGTGCCTCGGCGTCTGTGAAAATCATGAAACCGAGGCCCACACTTGCCAGCGGCGGCATGAATCCGGCATGACTTCGGCTTGGGGTGACGTAACGCGTGAGCCGTCGGATCCGGATCGAACGGGCGGCGGAGTTAGGGTTTTTCCGAACGGGCCGCATGATGTTTGGCCCAACATCTGTTTCATCCTATTTTAATTCTTTTTCCGAATAAAATTTATTCTCTAAAATAAAATAATTTGTTTGAGGCACTAAAATATCGAAAAATTTGGAAAAATTCTCAAAAATACTTTAGGACATTTGTGACTCAAATAAAATATTTTCAGCAAAACTTTATTTTAACTTTTCCATTATTTAATTAATTTGATAAATGGCTTAATTCAAAATAAATCCAAATAAATTCAAATAAATTCCAGAAATTCCTAAAAATTCAAAATACCATTTAAATGCAAGAAAAGCAAAAATTGGGGTGTTACAAATCAAGTCTACGAAATGAATTTTAGCATATTTCTTGAATGAAGTCGCTTTTTCCAAAAATTCTTTTATGGAAAGTTTTGCAGTATCCTGAAGTATGTTTTTGCATAATTTCAAATAATTCCAATGATATTTGCAAAAGTTTTACACTCTTTGATCTAATTCTGAAAATGTACTGCATGCATGGTTTGTCTGGAAAGGCAATAGTGCAATGAACTACATCAGTGTCGGTTTTCATTATAAAAGCGATACTAATAATAAAGCATCAGTATCGGTTTTCTTTAAAAAGTGATACTAATGATAAAGCATCAGTATCGCTTTTCTCTAAAAAAAGTGATACCGATGACTAACATCAGTGTCGGTTTTTATTATAAAAGCGATACTAATGATAAAGCATCAAGAACGGTTTTCTTAAAAGAGTGATACTAATGATAAAGCATCAAGACGCTTATCTTTGAAAAAGTGATACTAAAGATTGATATCGTCGCGCGTTTGTAACAAAAGTGATAATTGATGCGACATCGTTGATAAAAACCGGCCCGCCCATTAGCCTCGCACCATAATATTCTGCACGCTTAACACTCGCTAGCCTTGCCTCCTCGCCTAGCCCCTTAGCCCCGCCCCGCCTCGACGCCCGCCCCCGGCCTCGCCGCCCTGTCATGGGTGCCTCGCCTCGCCCGCGCCTCGCCCGCCTCCCCTCGCCTGTGCCCCCTCTCGCCTCCCGCCTCCTGGTGCCTCGGCCTCGCCTCGACGCCCGCCCGCCGGTGCCTGCCTCACCTCCCGCCCACCTCCCTGCCTCGCCTCGCCCTCGGCCGACCCTACCTCCGTCTTCCTCACTCTACGGTAAAGCCTCCTTCAATCATGGGCTTGGGAGGTCTTGTGCAAAGATCTTTCCGTGATTATACTCACGAGGCTTGCAAAGGGCCACGATCTGTGGCTTGGGACCTTGCATGTGGGGTTGATTGTTCTGTGAGGATTTGGGTTAAGGTTGTTTGTGACAACAAAATTATCTTTCACCGCTGCAATGCTTGGTTAGATCATTTTGTTGTTGGCTATAACATGTGAATTTGTATTGTATATGATAGATAGCTTCTGTCATTAGGTTTTGATGGTCCGATAGCCTCTCGTCAATATTCAAGATCAATTTGTGCTATTGTTTGCCCATACCTTAGTCTGCTTCATTGTCCAAGAAGCTATTTTCCATTGGAATCGATTCTCTTATTAAGTCGGTAGTCTAACCGCAAATGATTCTTTTATTAAGTCATTGAATCAATGTCCATATATATATCTAGTTCATTGTTATAGAATGACAAATTGATTAAGTTCTAAAGCGCCAAGTATTGAATTTATCAATTTGTGGTAAGGTTGTCACAAACTTGTCAATATCTTGCCCTAGTGGCGAGGACGGCCTTTTAAGGCAACCCGACATCCGAGAACAACATAAATGATTAATTTGATTTATGCTAGATGTACCGATACTTTGATTTTCATGATCAGATATACATGTTCCTACCACTGTTTTTGGTATCCTGGTGTAGGACCTTATATTTTGTCATGCTTCAAAGTTTAAGAATGTGTTTTACTAGCTATTACATTCCATGGTTAAAGCAAGTGTACTTGAAGAAAATTAAAACCAAAAAATTAACAGTGTATCATGTGAATTATTCTAATTTCGTGAATTTTGAAATTTCAATTTTATTGATCAGTTTATGTATATGTGACATTTCTATGTATGTGTGAGATTTCTATGTATATGTGAGATTTCTATCACGTTAGAGTTCAAAATGCGTAATATACGCCTCCTGCTCGAGAGTACTTATTTATGAATATGCCATTTCAGCATATTCATAAGCAAGATCTCAAATTGTCCACGTTTTTGAGTTCGAGATATGTGGTTGGGCAAGTTCTGGGCTATGTTGTACAACTTCAGAGTTGATTTCGGTAGCGTTTCCCTGGTGTTCTCCGGATACACACCCCTCTTGACCTGTTGTCGAGACGTGTATCTGGAGAACAGCGGGGAGATGTTGCCGAAATTTTCTCTGAAGTTGTACAACGGCTTAGGAACTTGCTCGAACCACATATCCTCGAATGGGATTAGGACCAAACCTATTTAGAGATTAGGGGTTATCGTTGGTACGTATTTAGTTGGTCAACAGATATTGCATGTTATGTCGCTTACTAACTTGACCTTCTATACCAAATCTGATAGTAAGTTATCTCTAATTTTTTTCCTTCTTGTGTTGCTATTCTTGCAAGTATCGAAAACCAGCCTATTGTTCCCATTGTCTTGCAAGTATTATTGCCATTGCATTAGTACATTAATGCTCAAATTCTCTGTTGATGTTGTGAAATCTGAAACTTGTTGGTATAAGTAAACATCTGCTAGTGCTAAATTCACTTGTCATATGGAATGGGCTTTTGTTTTTTTATCTGAGCATAGCTTTTGTTCGGAACAATTGCATACTATGAATTATCTGTTGATCCTTTACAAGATTTATTGTCAAGTGCATATAGTAGCTTCAAATTGCTTTCTCTCATGTCACACATATGACCTTATCAGATAAGAAAACTCAAAATGTCGCAACTAGAGAGCAACGGCTCGTCGCCAGATAGAGTAGAAGGTGCTGCTGAGGGGCCGAGCATGGTTCCAATTACTAAAGGGCCGAGTAAGGTGAGGAAGACCCGAGGACCAAACAAAGGGAGAACGCCGCAGGTTCTCTACTTCAATGCCACGGGGGTCTGCACGGGCCCTCCGAAGTACATGGGGCGATACCGGTCATTCCTTGGCCAACTGGTGAGGGAGAGAGTGCCCATAACGATTAAAGATTGGAGAAAACAAGTCACGAAAGCAGAAGAATCGGCTGTGGGACGAGGTTAAGGGTAAATGGATTATATAGGAGGAAGATGAACCCAACGCGAGACGGTACGCCTTGAAGAGGATGGGTGTGGCCTTGAGGCACTTCAAGGCCCTTATGCACAGCGAGTACGTGCTGAAAGGCCGTACACCATTCGAGAGGTATCCATTTGTGACCCTTGATGTTTGGGCGGAGTTCACGAGGATGAAGGGTACGCCCGAGACAGAGTAGCTGAGAGAGAGGAACACCGCTGTCCAGAGGCATAACACGCACCCGCACCACCCTGGTGACAAAGGCTATGAGGGGAAGAAGGCGAGTGGGCGCGATTAGCCGAGGAGTGCGCTCACTCCGGGACGGTGATGCCTTACTCCCACATATCTCGAGGAGCGGCACGAATCGGGTATTAGCGAGACAAAGAAAACTCGACGGGCAGCTTGTAGTTGCAAACCTCGCTATCGCTCAAGTCGTCTCTACCATCGTGAAGACATCTAACTTAGTACAATACAATTGACCCAACTTGTTGTATTTCAAATCTAATTCAGACTCGCTTATTACAGAAGAGGTAAGCCAATAAAAGAACAGGGACCTTCTGAGCCAAGGGTCGAAGGACATCTGTCTGCTTATGATCGGAAGTCCGACCATAAGGGCGGGTGCTTGCCGAGGGGCGGGACACACGAAGAAGTCCTACTTTCAAGATGACGCCATGAAAGTGCCGTATCAAGGTCATGGGAGGCACGTCGGAGCGCCTCAAGGACACACTAAGGGAGCGGTGAGGGAGGAGATTAAGGAGGAGATGAGGGGAGATGATGGCACGTGAGGAGGAGATAAGAGGAGATGATGGCACGTGAGGATCGCTCGAGGGCCGAGATGATGGCGATGATTTCCCCAGTCGAGCGATGCCTCGACTCTCATAGAGAAGCTCGTACCCGACCTAGCACCGCGGTTCCAAAATGATAAGACCATTCCTCCAATTTGAAGGTTATAATTAATTTTTCTGAGTTAAAGCTACGAGTGTAACTCCCGCAATGTTTTTCCTCGTTGTACACTTCTTGCAGTGCTGCGCTGGTGCCACCACCATCCTGACGGAGGATGGATTTCCATCGAGGTCGCAGACGCGGGTTGCATTTCCATGCAACGAGACCGACACCGCATGGTCACTGTGGGGAAGGGCTACATGAGGGTGCGGTGGACTACATCCACGAAGACTTCTTATCACGTGTGCTCGATTCCCCCACGAAGATATCACCACTCTCGGGCAAGCACGCATGTCGTTCATCAAGTGGCCCACGACGGTGTCGATTGGTCAAGGAAAAAAGTCCCTCCACGTCTTCTCTACCATTCCAAAGATTGCGCAGAAGTTAAATATATGCGTGCTTCATAGGTTCCTCCCGCCTCCCGCTTTCCTCGCCTCCCGCTCCTGCGCCGCTCCTGCCTCTCCGCCTCCTCTAGACTGCCTTTGTTCCTGCTGCCTCAAAGCCCTCGCCTCCTGCCTCCCTGCCTGCTCCTGCCTCGCTCCTGCCTCTCCGCTCCTCGCTCTTGCTCTCTGCGCCGCTCCTGCTCCCACTTCTGCTCCAACCGCAGTGATGACACAGAGCGCAGACCTGACATGTAAAAGGACAAACACGACACCCGTAGAACCACAGGAGGCCTCCGAGACTCCTTCCGCCAAGAGGGCAAAGCTGACAGAGGCCACAACGCCCCTTAAGGTACCTGAAAAGCCCACTGCCCCGATCTCGGAGACTCCTTCGGCCCAGAAAGAAAAGTCAGCACAGGCCACAGGCACCCTGTATGATTATAAGGCCTACGAGCATGGAAAGCCCCTGATTGCATCGCACGAACTGAATGATCTAGGCAGGTGGACTCGCATCCTCCATGGATGGTACCTTGATAAGGTGAAGGGGGAAGAGCATCGAGTCGACTTCAACGTGAAGTATAAAATGGTACATTTTCACCGTGACGAGAATGGAACATTCCCGTCAGTTTTGAGGATCTATTCCGTGTGTACCAAATGAAAGCCGTCGATATTTCTACTTTACGATCATGGACGCTGTGAGTATCACACCATATAGCTTGCGCTCATGACTTTTATAGGATTTTGCATTATGTTTTCACATTCAACACGAGTTGCGGGATAATGAGACAACGAGCCGTGACGCATCTACACGAAGTTGGGTTTGTCGACTTCGAGCTTGTGTTCATGCGACCATGGCTAGGCTTCAACCGTGTTCGTTGCTAGCTACATCAAGGGGTATTGCATCTTTGAGTCGAATAAGGACTTCATTGTATTGCCGCATCACGAGGAGTAAGTAGTACTTTTCGATTCAATTACTTGTACGCACTTAAAACCGTATGTGAACTTACTTCCTTGCACTACATTTTATTTAATAAGCAACCATTGGGTTCTACTCGTCCTCGTTCGAGTGAAAACACAGTCTACACATTTAACTCGACGAGAAGAGACCGATGGCATACGCGATCAAGCCTCCTTTGCGTATAAGCACATTATTGTAACCTAACACATCCGAGGAATTTAACTACGTTTATTTTTTTGACTCAATGGTGCTCTCCAATGTATGTAGGAGTTTCTCGGACTATGTTGATGAAGGAGGGCCACGACGACGAAAAAAGGGCAAGACACTGCAAAGATAAGCGATTTAAGGTACAAGTGCCTAGCATATATATGATTAATTTTTTGACATCTAATCTTCGTGGGCTGAATTTCTTTTCTCTCTTCACGATTGCCATCAACAGTAAGGCCGGTGACCATTGCGGCTTCTATGTCATGCAAGACATGCTCATCGTGGTCGACAACTCACAACTTTTCCCTAAGGTATATGTACGTGCATAATAATATACTTAGCCTTTTACATAGAAATTTTGAAACTGAAATTAATACGGTCATTTACATTTTGCGAAGATCAATATCCCCGAGAAGAGTTTAGACAAAGAAAGCACTCAACAATTTACGAGACCACTTATGCGATTGGTCTTGGTTAGAAGTTATATCGAGAGGATGGCAGGTTTAGAGATCCTGAAACATCCTACTAGTCCATATGTAAACAATATTAATAATATATGTCAATGTGATATGTATCGAGAAAGTCCATGTCTTGATTGTCAAGCATGTTTGTGTTGTATCTTGTGAACGACTATGATATATATGTGTTGTAATTAAAGCGTTTCATTTCGTGAATGTGATATATGCATCCGTGTTCAGATTGCGAATGTGATGATATATATTGTGCATATTGTTTTAATCAGTGCTTTTTTGGAGAATTTGCAAAATGGCACACGATATCGGTCATCGAATCGATTTTTAAGGAAGTGATTCGATGACCCCTCATCGAATCGGTTCTTTGTGGAACCGCTTCGATGAGGGTGTCATCGTAATCACTTCCTTAAAGAACCGATTCGATGGGTCATCGTAATCACTTCCTTAAAGAACCGATTCGATCACGTTTTATCACGATCGGGTCAAAACCGATTCGATAGCTCCACCTCATCACTATCTAACTAAAAGAATCGATTACGATGTGCCGCTCAGTAGTTACTAGTTTAATGAAATTTTAGCAATTCAAGAGCAGATCGCTGGATTCATTCACGATGAGATCATCAATCCAAACGGCGAGTTCCATGAGCAAGTTTAATTCTACTAGAGTCATTGAAAAACCAAAGTGAACGAGATGTACTCACACTACATTTGTAAACAGACTATTGTAAAAACTAAATATTGTGATGCTTTAATATATTTGAATTATGATTTCACGACGTTTTATATACTATATATTTGAAGGCAACATATCCTGTGCACATAGATAGGGCTTCCATTGTACATAGTTAGTGCAGATTTACCAACTAACGAAATTCATGAAAAAAATGAAATTTGAATTTGTAGATGTACTTTATAGAGGTAGAGTAATCTATGAAGTACATCTACAAATTTTTTTGAATTTTTCATGACTTTCGTTAGTTGGTGTGCACTGTGTACACGGGAAGCCCTGTGTGCACTAGATATATTGCCATATTTGAATTATGATTTAACGATGCTTTACATTAACACATTGTACAAAAAATTTGTATCAAAATATATAATGGAAAGAAAATATGCAATAAAAATATTTGGTGCATGGCTTGTCACTGCCAGTTCGTCCAGGAACCGACAGTGATATATGTATATCACTGCCGGTTCCTATTTAGAAACAACAGTGATATATATATATATATGTCACTACCGGATTTTGGTGTGACCCGACTGAGATAATCCAATATCACTGCCGGTTGTACAGTGAACTGGAAGTGATAGCTATTATCACTGCTGGTTCCTGAGCCGGTAGTGATAATCCCGATATCACTGCCGACTCCCATAACCGGCAGTGATTGCGTTTTAGAGCCGGCAGTGATGTACTATTCTGTAGTAGTGCACACAAGTCAAATCGTGATGTAAAATTTCTATAGAAGGATAAATATTACCCCCAAATCGTGAATAAAAAGTTTCAAAAACTTTTGACAAGAGTTGACATCTCAATTAAATGCAAAAACTATATCTGTTCCGTGTGGAGGATGCCAGGGTCATCACTTGGTTACACTGCCATGTGAGCCCCATTTCTCCTTGGCTTTACTTGATAGTGCCTCAACCCTCACTACCCTGTCCTCTCTTCAGCCACCATTGCCACACCTCTACCCAATTCATACCACAACAACCAAAATAGAGCAAATTCACTGCCACGGAAGAACGTTGCCGAGTCTTCTCCTCACACGAAGTTGCAGCATCAAGCTCAACCAATCCCGACCACACTTGGCAATGCCTCATTGTTTCTAACCGAGCTACCTAGTATTTTCCTCCTCCTATAGCCATCACAACCATTTTCCCTCTGTTCCACCACCTTCCTATGCTAGGTCAAAACGATCATTCCTAGTGTGCGCATTTCAAAATCGATCACCGCATAGGACAGATGAAGCCCATGCCCTGCTATGGACATCCCTTCCATGCCTTGTGCCCTCCTAACCCCGAGAATCCCGCATCACCGTGAGTGACCACCATTCACACTTCTGTTCATAACTGAGCTCAAACGCCTTCCCTTGCTTCTTTAAGCCATCGGGCTCCAAACTGACTTCCCACATCTCCCTTGAGTACCATCCATCTCGAGCCAAGCTTGCTACATCACCATCTTCCCCATTGCTGGTGAACTTCAGATTTGGGACGAAACCCAATCGGAGCAATCCAATGAGCCATTTTCCAATTACTTTGGCATGAAGCATCACTGAGGTCACCTGATCCTCTCCCTTTGCTTGATTCCAGTATTCACCCTCTGTAGTACTGCCACGCCAAACTCCTTCGCAAACTCTGGTGACACGGTGGTAGACCCCTTTGCCAATCCTCCGTTGAAGGCAAACGGTAAAATGGATCCCTCTTGTCACCCTGATGCTCACATACTCCTTATTGCCATCTCAATTGCCTTCTTCATCACCTCCGGGTAACCACTATCGTACCCACCGCTTAGCTCTATTGCTGCTCGCTGTGGGGCCGCTCCACCATTGCTAACCATCAATCCAAGATCACCACCTCCACCTAGAGCTCACCGAACCAACAGCCGGTTAGCGCTGACCTCGCCTTGCCAATGGTAGCCGCCCCTAGATTAGCTCTGCTTGGAGCCACTAACACGCAAGCTTGAGTCGTCAACCACACCTAAGTCACGCGCAAGCACTCATTAGCCACTAGGCCTAGCCTGTCAGTGCCTCACATCCATTCAAAATTCAAAGAAATGCCAAAAGGCATTTTCCAAGTTAAGAAGCATAATTTTCTATTTTAGGATATTTTAAAAAACTAATTTTATTCATCTGGTCATAACTTTCACATCTTAAGTGAAATTTGAGCCAAATAAATTTATAAATTCATCTCAAAACATAATCTTAAATTAAATATAAAAATATTTAATTTAAGATTCCTACGCAAAATTTTTGAATTTAAAATTCAAATAAACCTAATAAGGTTACTTTAAAAACTTTGTGCATCCTAACTCCTAAATTTATTAAATAAATTTCTACATGATCCAAAAACACTAAACACCCCATTTCTACAATGAAATTTGAGGTTAAACTCAATTTGAATCAAAACTCTAAATTGAGTTAGTGTCCATTATATGCATTATGTAAATAGTTGCAACTAGTACAAATAAATTCAAGATTTGATGAAAATAATTTCTAAACCTTGTAAAGACCATAGTCCCTTTGTTTATGCAAAACTATTCAATATTTGACTTAGTTTGAATTAATTTCATTAACAACTTTTTCTTTTATGCACATGAAAACTGAAACATTAATAACTTTCACAAATAAAAGTGAAAATATGCCAAACTAGTTTCAAGACACTTCTAAGTTCAAGACTTGCTAATGATACAAAAATAATTGTGTGTGTGTGTGTGTGTGTGTATATATATACCTAAAAGGAAAACAAACCTTTTATAACATAAACATTACAAATACAAAGTATAAGAAACAAATTCAAATAATAAGAAACCAGCCCCAGAAACCTTTTTATCACCAAAATCTTCTATTTCAATTCATTTTTGAAATTTGGCATCATTTAACGACTTTTTGCCTCTTATTATTGCCACATTATGTTAATGACATGTAGACACCAACGTATCCAAATCTTCTATTGTTGACTTTGGCCCCAAGTTGATTCCTGAATCAAAAGAGTAAGGCAAGAACCCTTTGATCTTGTTGATCCTATTATTTCAATTAGTTTGTATTGTTTTTGTCGAAACTATTATGCATGCGTGTATTTTCAGTAAATTTGCAATATTGTGGTACTAGTAGATATACCCGTTATTTCATAGAACTTCCTTAATAAATATTGACATGTGAACTTTGATAACCCTGAGTTGATGTTAGGCAATACATAATATCAACTGGGGTATATGCGATTACTTAATCATCTTACTTAGCCATGCTTAGTGATGGAATAATAGATAAAGAAACATGTTATTCTTTATGAATTAAAGATGTTGGATATAATTAAAGGTTACTGATATTTTTGTTAAAAATAAAAATAAAACTATGATTTTTATGTGGGCGATTAATGGTAATAACCAGATGTGCATAGGACTTACACGTAGTGCCTAGGTTAGATTAAAAACCGAACGTAGTATTGCATGATCCAAAAATATCCTTAAAACCACAAGTACTGGTGTGGGATGGCTTTAACCTATTAAGTTACTTACATTTATTTTTGCATATTGGAAAGCTAGAGTATTATGGGTTTTTTTAGATGAAGTGCTCGTAGGGGGTGTCCACATAGAGGTGTGGGTCAAACACATACCAATACAACGGTGTACGCCATACTATGGGGATAAGTAGGACAATGGGCTATTTAACCATTCGTCTTATGGTGATTGTATAAATATCTTCTACCGCTATAGTATGGGTTTGTCGTCATTGGGTTGGTGCAAAGTTAGCTCTAAGTAATGTAACAGTTAGCCACTCCTAGCAGGTCCTCCCCTTGAACATTAGTATGATGATCCAACACTATGATGCTAGAAATATGTTGCACATGCATTTGGATGCATAAGGTTAAGTTAAGGTGGAGCAGGGATATCATCTCTCGGCGGCTAAGGGTCAGAACTATCACCACTCCCTACCAACTCACTCATTGACCTAGTTATAGGCATCCTGCAACATACCACCATATATAGGAATGAAGAATATTGAGAGATGCTTGATATGTTTCAGAAGGGGTTACAAGGCAATGTTCCATTCATTAAAGTCTTCAATTAAGAAATTTCATAGATTAAAGGTCAACTCATCATGATAGTCTTAACCTAAGTGTTAATCATTCACGAGGGTCGTCCGAACAACAGTACAAGGAAAATTACAATAAGAAGATTCAACAAGTACATAACATATCAAATACTAGTACATCGGGGGCCTAAGGTCCTTCATTTTCTTAGATTAGCCTAGTGCACTATTACTTGGCCTAGCGATACTAGTCCTTCATGGAGCATCCTTGGAGATGTCAGGATCACACCTTCCTCAAGGTTGGAGCTACTCAGGGTTTGCAAAGTGATGCCTTTCAAGGTAAGCCACCCGAAGACGAGTTTCCTCCAACTCTTGTGCCACTTCCCGATAGTGCCTATCCATGGCAACCACGAAGTCAGAGAGATAGCAAAGTGTCATATCTATCTCCGTGAGGTCGTTGGCATAGAGGTTGTAGTCCCCGTTGGCTGGGAGTGATGGGTGGTAGCAGTACATTGTGGACAACTCCGGGAGCATATGTCGAAGTAGAACTAAGTCCGCATATGCCACAGCATTCATGGGCATACCAATGGAGGCTCCACACCTAACAAAGCGTAGGGGAGGTCCTTTGGTGTGAGCTAGGGGTGGAATGAGCACCACTGCATGAAACTCATCCGTCACAGGGCTAGTCATGATTTGATATACTGAGTATTTCAATCCTTCGGCAAATCAGGCATGTTGGAGCATAGCAGTCATGGTACCAGGTAATCCACATGTTTTCCTTATGACTGAATGATGGCATAACTCCCACTAAGGCATCTACAATCATTTGAAAGGAAAGGTTAGAGATCAAATAAGAATGTGGGTAAGAAAAAGAATCTTTAAGAGGAGTAAAGCATAGTAATGACTATATTTTGCAATTACAGTAACTATTGAAAATTTAAGTTTAAATTTGCCCATACTAATACTAACAACCATTCTAACTAGAGTTTATCCTACAGTCAGTATGGTTCTGATACCAATGCTATCGAGACCCTCCTTTTTGGCATGGAATACTAAAAGGGTTTCATTTGAATAATGTACTAGTCCCATGATCAATAGTTAGTATGCACATTCACAACATTATTATCACATCCATACACAAGTCCATAATAAATTGATAAAACATAGTTTTTACAACATGGCCTAAAGGCCAAATTAAAATGCAACGGAAGATACAAAGTCCAACAATATGTTTTTGCCCAAAATAGCATAAACAACTGACAAGGAGTAGACCCTAGAAAAGCTCATCCATATAATCCCTGTAACCTACGATGAAGTATATATATCTTCAAGAACCTCGCTTTCTTCGCCCACTAAAGCAACAAATAAGCAAGGGTTCTACGGTTCAAGAACCTCGCTTTCTTCGCCCACTCAGCAAAACTTAAAGATATCACAAAAGTATAGTAAATGCTGTCCATGTCAAAGGAGGCTTCTACGGTTATTTTGTATAAAGCGAATTTGAATATGTATATCAAGTAATAATTTGCAATCCAAAATTTGTAAAAGAAAGTTTGACTGATATGAGATTAACAAGTATGTAAGCATAAAGTAAACTCATAGTCATCTATGAATGTGAGTATCGCATCATCTCAATGCCAATTCCTGGCATAAAATATCAACTTCCATTTGCTAATCCCTAGCATAACATCTGAAATAAAAGCTTTCCAACACATATTTTCAAACTAACTATTTTTGAAAATACCAAAACTTCTAACTAGTGTCAGTTCACCAAATCTCCCGTAATCGCAGATATAGCTTTTCGAGAAGATTTACACTCTGTAGAGGTGTATAGATTTACCCATAAGATATGACCGACTCTTTTTGCAAACCATTAGCACACTTCCTTTGGTGTACCATAGAGAGTCATGATATAACCGTTACATTACTTAAACCTAACTTTGCATCAGCCCGATGACGACAAACCAATACTATGGTAGCATAATAATTTGTACAATCACTATACGATAAATGGTTATATACCCTATTATCCCACTTATCCCTATAGTACAACGTACACTGTTGTATTGGTATGCATTTCACCCACACCACTGTGTGGATGCCCCTACGAGCAATCAGTCTCAAAACGCCCGTACTACTCTAGCCTTTCAATATGCAAAGTTAAATCTAAGTAACTTAATAGGTTAAGACCGTCTCATACCAACAATTGAGGTTGTACGAATATTCTTGGATCATATAACTGAAAGACTATGTGGAGGTCTATCCTTGTGTGTGATGAGTAATTGACAAGATTTGAGATTTGTTTGATTTGAAATTGAGTTTGGTTTGAATTGGATTTTTGATTGAAGCAATTTGAGTGTTGGTTGCTTTTCCCAGTGCTACCGGCCTGAGGGCGATAGCATCAGGACTTTGAGAGAAATTATGATTGATTAATGATTTTGGGATAATCATTGAATATATGTGTGGGCATTGCTATGTGAAGGTTTCTCCTTGTCTTTGATGGTTGCAGGGCGACGGTGCTAGGTCATGGTGAGGCGGAGGATGACCGGGACTAGGCGAGGAGTGTTGGAGGTCCAGACAGTAGGGAGATCTCCGGAAGATGATCGGAGATGGAGTCCGGGCAAGCCAAGAAGACAAGGAAAGGAGGAGATGCTAGCTAGATGCCGCGTGGATCAAGGAAGGCCGTCGAATTGCGGTCTAGTTGATAGGTTAGCGGGTCTAGGTAGTATGCTTTGAAAACCGTGCAAGAAAACTCGGTATGTGTGTGGGTTTTGGGTTAGCCCTTGCATGGCTGTGTGAGTGGGCAAATCCTAGCCCTTAGAATCTTAGATGAGTTCTCTAGGGTTCAGAGCTGCATCCAAGGGTGGTAGGTGGCCCAAGAGTAGTACAAATAAGGGTGGAGGGGTAGCCTCCTCCCCTTGAAGGTTGTAGAGGTTTCTATGCTCCTTTGAGCTTTGCCCACCTTGTTGTGTGGCTTTGCAAACCTTCTCCTTAAAAAATGCAAATCTTTTTCATTCATACTTGAATTTAAATTACGTAATTACTTTATGTCTTAAATTCAGCATTTAAATTTCTGCAATTTACTTTCACGCAATTTACTTTCTTGCAATTTGGATTTGCCTCCCCTCCTTCTAAATGCTGATCTTAGATGTCTTGAGTGTGTTCATATGGTTTTACATCTCTTTTGCACTCTTGGATTGAGTAGAGATCATCTTCGCACAGTAGTTAGTATTTAATTTTTATAAAATCTAAAAAAATAAAATTTGAGTGATTATTATTGGAAAAGGTGCGGGACTCACATATCCATCTGTAGAAAATTTTTGGAGTCCATTTTGTTGCACTGTTTGGTCACCATGAGGTAAAAACCGAGCCCTAAACTTTCTACTCGAAGTTCCTAATTATCTGTGTTCTTTGATTTTTGTTGATTTTTTTGTAAGGATTTTTGAGGATAAATTTTTAGGGTTCTTCATGACTCATCTTCTCATAGGGAGAAAAATTCTCAAAATTTCTTGAGCTACAGAATCCCACCAACCACCTGTTTTAATTGAGGACAGCTTCTGGAATTTCTGCTTTTGCTTTTCTGAAAGTGTCTTTTGTGATTTGAATTGATCTCTTTTCTAAAAGCAAGAGTTGAATTGATTCCTTCTTATTTTGGACACTAGAAAACCAGAATTGTGACTTAAAAATCCCCACATATTCTATGGTACTCGTCCATGCAAGCTAGGGGTACACATAGTTGTCTAGTTGTTCGGGGTTTTCACGATTTCCTTTGCGCGATCCTTTCGAGGTTTTAGTTGGAGTATTTTGGGGAAAAATTTGTTTGTGACCATTAACCCCCCTCCGTTCGCCAACTCAATCCTTCAACAACACTACATTCGGTCCTTAATCTGACCTCTCCCACACTACATTCAAGTCCCATACACTTCCGGCTATTGCCAATAATCGCTCGCGTCAAATCATAGTTTTATTTTAATTTTTACCAAAATATCAGCAATCTTTAATATCATATATCCAATCTCTTTAAATTATAAGAATCAACATGACTCATCATTTAACATCCCAATACTCAACATGACTAAGCATGGTTATTAAGTAATCGTGTATACCTATATTGACATTATGTATTGTCTAACCTTATTGTAGGGTTATCGATGTTCACATATCAATATTTATCAAGAAAGTTCCATCAATGAGGGTTATATATACCATCACCACAATATAGCCAATTTATTGAAAATACACGTATGCGTAAATAGATTTGATAAAACAAAATTGAAACACTAGGATCAATATAATTAAAGGAGGTGCTTGCTTTCTGATTGAATTCAATGGTGAAGTCGGAGTCGACGGTAGTAGTGTTAGGAACGTTGGTGTCTATATGCAATTCGATGCAGACAACAATAAGAGGCAAAAGAAGTCAAATAACATCAACTCGAAATAAAATTTTAGCAACAGAGAACTCTAGTTTTATACTAGTTTTTATATTATGAGTTCATATTTTTAAAAGTTTATTTAAATAATTTACGTTATATTTAAATTTTAAAATGGATCAAAAGTCTTGCTTAATAAGCAATAGGTGCAAAATGCTTTTTTTAGTTATTTTTATAGAGACATGGCTCATGATTTTTGGAAGTTTTGGGCACTGGTTTTACAAATTTTTGAGTTTGTTCGCAAAAGTTATTCAAATTTGAACAATGCAAACATTGAATTCTAACCCTATTTGGAGTTCAATTCAAACTAAATCTGAATTCAAATTTATTTGTAGAAATGAATTTCTTAAGGTATTTGGAATATTTGGAAATTTGTTTCATTAAATTTGAAGTTACTTTGCAAAAAATTCTTAATAGAACATATTCTAGGTTTCAATCAAATTTTAAATCCAAATATTGAAACAGAGGTCAAAATTTAAATATTTTTTCATATCCAAAAAAATCATAATTTTATATGAATTTAAAAATTTATTTGACTTGAATTGGACTTATGATGCAAAAGTTATAAGGGTTTAAATAGTGGCTAGTTTTGGAAATTCACTGAAAATGAGACATGGGAAAAAGAATAACAAGATTCGATTTTCTACAGCTAAGGATTTATGAATTGTTTGAGCTCCCAAATCAAGCTTTTCCAAAAATGTTTTTGGAAAATTCTGGTGAGATTGTAGTACTACCATAAAAATTTGAGATGATGATAAAACTTAAGCTATTTTATAAAATTATGACAAAGCTGCAGGTTCATAAAAGTCTTCTATATTTTTGGTTTTATAATGGCATAAAATGAGGTTTGAATCTTCTAAAAAATTTCTACATAATTCTAAGGTGCTTTGGATGATACTGTAAAATTTTTAGACCATGGTCATGCTAAATTATTTTTACAAAAATTTGACATTATCTCTGTTCTCTATTTTAGTTTGCTCTTTTTATTTTTATTAATTAACAATTGGATTCAAGTGTAACACCCCGGCGCCAAACGCGCCACGGATGCTACCAAGACTCTAAATAACTAATGACACCTCTATGAAAGGACAGGAATCAACCTCTGACTCTTAAAACCGGCTTAAAACTAAGCCACTGAAATTTACAAAATTTCGGCATGACCTCTCTAGAAAATAGGACATCTACTCAGCAGACAAAACAAAAGAACATTTATAGTTATGATAAATTCACCCATACCAGGATGAATCATTCTAGCAGATCCTTAGTTAAACAATCACACATCCAACAACAACTAGTAAACTACGCAACAACGAACAACATAAAACCACCGCATTAGTTACAACCAGACTTAACGAAGTAGTTAAATGGATTGATGGTGACCGAAGTCGTGCATGTGCTTCTACTCCCATCCCGGCGAGTCAGCTTCAAGGTACCTAAAACCATAAATAAGCAAGCGTGAGTCCAAGACTCAGCAAAGTGCAACAATAACGAAATGTAATAAAATCAAGCATCATCTAATTACTATGAATCATAGCGTACTTATATTCTAAACTGGACATAATAAGAAAAAGGAAACGCGATGAACTCCAAGTACCTCAACTAATTCAAATACATGCTGAAAACTTTCTCATACCTCGACGTGCATCTTTGGATGAGTCCACGACTCACTCCTCAACCTGTACTTGACATCATTTCATGAACAACAATTATCATTCACTATGCAATGCAATGCATCCATACTTTCATGCTCAAATGCATCATTTTAGCCTATACCAGTATAGCTGAGTGCACACCCGTCGGTGTAGACCCTCTCATTCCCAACCATCCTATGGCGAGGCCTACTCTTACTGACTCGCTCCCATCTGTGGATGGGACTACGAGGTAGGACTTTTTGTGCCCACTACGTGTGAGCACAGAGGCCCACATCAACATGGGTCGCCTCTTCCATCATGAATGCACATATGCAAACGATGCTTATAAACAATTCATACATGGCATCATAATTATTTGCTCTTAACCATGACCAAAAACATAAACATAAGCATCACATAGAAATCATCATCTGCATGTCATAGCAATTGTTATTTTCATTGTCACAATATGCATTTCATACTCTGATGCAAGTAAGTAATTGAAATAATCCCCTAACCCAGACCTAGGAGATGCACTTGCATCAAATTACTTAACATTTTCATAACAAGGCAATCAAATCACTTAACATTCTCATAACAAGGCAATCATCCTACGAGACGTGCTTATAAACACAACTTTAACCATAGCGTAAGTATAAGCATAACACAAACAATCAACTTAATACCCTATTAAGGAGATAAGGGTTACACTTGCCTTTACCCACTCGGGACCGAGTGGCGAGAAGCTTCGGCCACTCCCGAGATCAAAACTCCTGCAATAAACACTGCGAATTCGATTTCATACAAGCTATAGACAACAACCACAACAACCAACTCCTTTCACTCCCTACAACAACTTTGCCCCAAAACAGTCCACAATCTGAAATTCAGAGAAAACTGCTTGGGTAGCCTACTTAGCCAAAGCATAACTATTGTTATACCACTTTAAATAGAGCAAACAAAGACATTTTAAGCATCTACACAGAATTTACTAATTATCTCTAAGTAATTTTAAATTCCAATTCGGCCCCCAATTTGTTCTAAAGTGTAGAACAAGATTGAATCTTTTACTAGTTACAATTTGGACAGCAAATGGTAATTCTTTCATAACTTTTTAATAGTTGAACCAAAATTCAAGTTATTAGACTTTAAATGAGCACAAGAGGATGGGCTAAAATTACCCCATAGACAATTGCTCAAAATCTGAATTTAAAGTCCTCAAATTGAACTCTGAACTTCAGAGTAAACTCTGAACATTCAGCAAAATCAGCAATCTAGACAGCGACTTCCATTTGACATAACTTGTGTTCTACTACTCCAAATCATGCAAAAGAATACATTTTCTCAATCTACTCAAAAAAGTCTAACTTTTTCTAGGAAATTAAAAAGTCTAATTTGGCCTCTAAGATGCTCTAATCTGCAGATGAACACAGACTGAACCAATCGCGATAAGAAATGGACAGCACACGGTAAAAAGGGCATAACTTTCAAACGAATGAACAAAATTTAGTGATTTCAGTCTCTATTGAAAGGTAATTCGATTATCTACAACTTTTGCAACAGTCGGACCCCCAGGAAATGCTTGCAGAATTTTCAAATTCGTGTTATAATAGAGCACACGAATCTGCTCGAAAAACAGAACTGCACAACTTCTAGGGTTCCACCTCTAATCCATTCCATACACAACCAAACAACCAATAAAACTCCATGGCAAGAACCCTAACCCAGCCACCCAACCACACCCAACCCTAGATTTTTTTCCTCACCTTGACTCAAGGGAGAAACCACAAGGGGGAGGGAGGAAGGGAGCCGGCCGGGGGAGGAGGAGCAGCTGCTGGAGGGGAGGTCGCCGGCTGGAGGGGTGCAAGGCCAGGGGAGGGGGCGCCATGGCTGGGAAGGAGCTCCTCTCCTAGCTCGGTTTGGGGGGGGGGCAAGAAGCAAGGAGGAGAAGGGCGCACGCACAGGAAGATGAAGGCCAGGAAAAGAAAAGGGAGAGAAAAGATAAGGTTAGGTGGAAAAATTAGGTGGAGAGGGAGAAATTTCAGAAAACCCCTCCCACACAATCTAATTTTAACCCTAACCCTCACAGATAGGTCCACAAACCCCCGAAATTGCCTGCAAGAGGGACCTACGCTCACCCGATTGAAATTCCAAGACTTGGAATAAGGATTCGCAGTATTACAAATAATCTAAAACTTTTAGGAGGTAATATTAGGAGTTTTTAGGATGTAAATAAATTATTTCTAGAGTTTTTTTGTTATTGAAAATTTTGAGTTTGAAATTTTACACCCTTATTTGGGTTATTTTAAATGCCTTTTTGATAATTTCAAAAAATCTAAAAATTACAAAAAATATACAAACTCAAATGCAAACCAAAATATATACGTATGTCATTTGTATATCACTAGCATTGAGTTTTGGGATGTTACAAGAACTAAATTGAGAATATTATTGATGAGCTTTTATTTTAGATTTGATGCTAGAACTAACAAGGAAATGGTTGATCCTCGCAATCATGAAGGACTGTGAGTTGTTACATATTATACCATTTTAATTTATTCACATATCAGTCATACTTGTTTTTACAAATTCCATTTACAATCTATTACTTGATATTTATGGCTTAAATTAGCTTTATGCAAAATAACCATAGAAGCATCATTTGACATAGCCTGCATTCTATTATATCTTTGTGATACACTACGAGTTTTTCTGAGTACACAAGTACTCAAACTTGCTTAATTTGTTGGTTTAGGAAGTGAAGAAAACAAAATCCTAGAAGACACGTATTATGATGCAGGTTACGAGGAATACAACTATGAGTTTTTCTTGGGTTTATATCTTGTTAGTTGCTTGAGGGTTAGTGGACATACCACAAGACTTTTGGATTTCCACTGTTGTTTACTCTGGTTTGTAAAGTTTTATTGTATAAATAGTTTCTACTATTATAATATAACATTCAGTATGGATGTCCTATCAATGTTTTGAATGTGCGTACTAGATACTAATCATGGGACTAGTATTGGATGCACATAGATCCTATCCTTTTGCCATATTTTGTGCCAAAAAGGAGGATCATCACATCTGCTAAGGATCATCTTAAAATATGAACCTTTGTAGAACATTTATCTCTTTTTTTATTCTAATATTGATGGATTCCAAGGTAAAATCCAATTCATCCAATGCTCATCCTAAAGTTGTCATGCTGATTTATCTTTCACTTCATCCTTATGCCCAAATGAGAATATTCTAAGCAGCCTATTATCACTCTAGTCTTGTACACGAATAGGATCATCAAATATGGAGTTTATCAAAAAGAGAACCATCAAAATAATTATGTTCCTACATAAGACCAGAGTGAAAAAAGGTTGCCTATAATTTTCTCATTTGGAGATAAGGATGAAGTGCAAAATAAATCGAGTATGATAACTTTCATGATGAACTGTGGAAAGAAATAGATTTTTCCTTGGAATCCATCAACATTAGAATAAGGAGTCGAAAGTTCTTCAAATGTTCATATTTTAAAACCATCCTCATCAGACAAACTTTTGCCTCGATGCATCTAGGATGTTTAGATATTCAATTACAAAATCTATAACTAGTTGTGCCTTATAAATTTCATTGCAAAAATATCTAAAGAGAATAAAATTTTCAACAACAAATACTAATCATGGAAGTTCCTCCAAGAGAAGAAGAAAAATATTCCTATAACAACATTTTGGTTATAACAAGCAAGACACTTGTAACACCCCGGAGCCCATACGCGCCACGGATGCTACCAACCCTCTAAACTACTAAGACTGGCTTAGAAACTAAGCTAGCAAATTTTACAAAATTTTGGCATGACCTCTCTAGAACAGAGGACATCCACTCAGCAGACAAAAGAATTATAGCAGTTTAATATCATTTTAGCAGGTCCTTAGTTGTTTAATCACACACCCAACAGCATTTAACAAATTTCAACACGAAGAATAATACATTACAATAACATTAATTACATCCAGATTTGATAAATTGGTTAAGTAAAATGTTGGAGACTGCAGCCGTGCACGTGTTACTACTCCCAACCCGACAAAGCAGCTTCAAGGTACCTAAAACAGGAAGCAAACAAGCGTGAGTCCAAGACTCAGCAAAGTGCAACTATAAAGAATCGAAATACATTCAACTGGATTACCTTTACTCTAAAATTTACCATAACCAATACTTAAATGAAATTAATCAAGTATAAGAAGCAGTACCTACCTCCACTTACCACTAGGGATGAAAACAGATATCCGAATTTCTGAACAAATTCGACATTTTTAAATAGATATATAACGATTTTGGTTTTCATTTTTTAACACTTTAGCAAGCTCATTATAAAAAATAAGATTATAAAATTAGATAAAAAAATTACGCATTATTTGCTTCCCATAAATAAAAAGGTGAAAAATATCCTAATCCGTATCCCATTGATATCCTAATTTTGTTTCTATCATTTAAATAAATATATAATGAATTTGAGGTTCATTTTTATGAATTTGAATAAGCTCAACACCACAAACAAGAATATGAATTCGGATAGAAAATTCTATATCCTATTTGTTTCCCATTGAAGAACAAAGACAAAATAATTGATATCCGAATTACTATCCGTTTTCATCCCTACTTACCACAACCAGCTCAACTCACAAGAAAACGCAAGGAGACATTACCCATGCCTCGTTAATTCAGTCTGGATGAGTCCATGACTCAATCCCCCATTTGACGCTTCCATTTCCAAAAAAATCATTAATTCACAATTTCAATGCAGTGCCAGGAAATGATAAATAATGCAACGCAGTCATGCTTTCAGTCACGTAAAACAACAATTAACAAATCCAATGCAGTGCAATGAAATGCTAAATGATGCGACGCAACCATGCCTTCATTCACATCAATCAACAATTAACAATTCCAATGCATAAAACATGATCCGCCATTGTCAATACAATGCAGATGCAAATATACCATACAAAAGAAGAATCTCACATCCATACATCATAATCAACTCATAAGACATGATCCATCATTAACAATGCAATGCAGATTGCACAATTTCCATGCATATGATGCATCATGCATGCTCATCTCCTCTTTTAGCACATACTGGGTATGGCCGAGTGCACACCGTCGGTGTGCACCTCTCATTCCCCTTCCACCCCTGTGGTGGAGGGTGCCTACTTTCTCGACTCGCTCCCATACAACCATGTATATGGGACTACGAGGTAGGACTTTTGTGCTCACTACATGTGGGCACAGAGGCCCGCATCAGAATGGGTCGCCTCTTCCATCATGAATGCACAAATGCAATTGACGCAAACAAATTTGCATACTACATCCATTTTTCACATCCATAAATTTCCATTCTCAACATCATATCCAAATTATCAACTTCCATAGTCATATTCTCAACACTCATAATCACCTCCTCAACATCCATATTCATACTCACATCACCATTTCTTGAGTAATTATTAATTCCATCTATCTTGATCATACATCAATCCATTTTCGAAATCCAATTCCATACTTTCAGTATTCCCACTAGCCTATCAAACTAGCGAACGTAAATATGAAGGTAAGCTTTAGCAAGACGTCAACACGGTATCTAGACGGAATTCATTATCCATCGCACATAACATTCAAGCCAGGAATGCAGCATAATTTAATGATAGCAAAGCATATAAAGTTCATCAAACAACAATGCATTTGTATCAGATTTCTTACCCTTTTCATCAAAAGACCATTACCTTCCTAGACGTACTTATACACACAAATGCAACCACAGGTAAGCATATACTTAACACAAGCAACGAACTAAATACCCTATAAGAGATATAAGGGTTGCACTTGCCTTTAACGTCGCGAACTAGAGTGGCGAGAGGTTGATGCCACACCTGGGGTCACACCACCTGCAAATAAATACATTCTACTCAAACATACCAACAAAACAAACACAAGGCTTATAACGACTTCGATCCTACGATCCATTCCAAACCCGAAAAAAAAACTTAAATTTGCTTAACCGGGACAGCAGCGCTCTAAAGACCCTAACTCCAAATTGGTTTAGCCGACAAATGGGATCTTTACCCCTATTTAACCATAAGAGGCTAATATACAGCTACGCCACGGCCACTCATGCGAGAGATGCCACGAAGGCCACCAAATCACACACTAAATTTCAGCCGAGAAACTGAGCTCGCTGAAATTCCCAGCTTCGGGACGACAACTTCCAGATAGCGTAACTTTTGATTGGCTTATCGGATTTTCGCGTTCCTGCACTTGAAACGACCGTGAGGAGATAAACTACGCATATATCACAGCCGCTCACTCAGCCAACGCACCCTCTGCTCCCAGATCGAAGACAAACAGAGGATACAGATTACCCGACTTACCCTGGACAGACCTCACGAAAAATGTCATAACTTTCAAACGGCTGAACGAAAAATAGCGATTTCGGTCTCTATTGAAAGGTAATTCGATTATCTACAACTTTCGTTATAGCCAAACCCCCAGGAAACGCTTGCAAAATTCTCAAATTGCAGTTCCAACCAAGGATAGAAATCTGCCCGAACCGAAAACTCCCAAATCTCTCTAGTCTCTCCATTTCCCAACCTCCAACATCTCAAAATCAGGAATACTAGCTAAGCAATAACACAAACACCTTGTATGCAAGCCAAATGGATCTCCACCTCCTAGGGTTTTACCTCAAGTCTTTCTCATGGAGGGAGGAGGAAGGTGGGGGAGAGCTGCCACAAGAGGGGAATGGAGGAGCTCGCCGGCCTGGGGAAGAGGTCGCCGGAGCCGGACCGGAGCAGGGCCGGAGCAAGGCCGGCAGGGAGGGCGCAGGGAGGAGCAACCCAAGGAAGCCAGCTGCGCCAGGGGCTGCTGGAAGCACTGGCCTGGGAGCTCACGGCCAGGGAGCAAGCGCCGGGATGGGCCTCGGCCAGGAGGGAGGAGACGCCGAGCAGCACTAGGGGCGGGTGGGGAGTCGGCTGGAGGAGGAGAAGAAGTGGGAGGCGGCCGGGAAAATTGGGGAAAACCAGGAACCTTTGAGTCTAGGGTTCAATTACTCCCTCACTTCCTTTTATACCCCTTCACTTGAGTGCTACTAAACAAAGGCTAGGGGGAAACATATAGACTACACAAATTCTAGAGACCACAAATCAACCATCCCCCAGAGACTGACACTTCAAACTCACTGCGAAAAGAAAAACCCAAACAAAACGAGTGGCGGTATTACAACACTATTCAGTAAATGGATTAATTCAAGATGAGCAAATATTAAGAATAATTTCAGGTGACATACATTGAGAAGATATGATATTACAAATATGAATAAGCATACATTCAGAAACAACATTATTTGTTAGATCAAAACAATGAGACATTAGGACATTTCTATATCTGCCATCGTATGTGCTATAGCTTCTGTAACAAAGGCTTTTTGGTTCTCCCTGAAGTTCTATAGCTCTGGTATAGTGCCTATTTGTTTGACACCAATAACTAATTGACTTTCAGTTATATCTCTTAATCCCTACAAAAGCAATCATTTTGTTGTGAAAATAGACTATCCTGTTATATTATTAGTAACACATCGAATTAAATACTAGAAAACTTTATATTACTTTTATAAGCTTAGCTTTGACTTCTTCTAGCTCTGCATTCATCCTGCACACCTTAATGATGAGAACCTCGTCAAGATATTCAATATCATACAATTTGTCATCTATATCTTTCAGTTTTTGTTTCATCTCATAAATCTTTTTTGTTAACTTAGGCTTTCTCTTCAATTATTCTATCTCCACCTCAAGTTTTTGTTTAGCATCTAACAGTTTTTCCATGTGATCTATCTTGTTTATAGGCTCTATTTTATATATGTGTACAATTTACAATCACTGGAACATAAATAAATATATGATGAATCATGACATAAATTAAACATTTAGGTGTTTTTGGAATATAATGTGCCCAATTCAAAGCTTGCAAAAAATAACATAATCAAAAGGAAAAAGCAATTCATAATTATTATGTCAACTTGAGATTGAATCATGTCCACGTAACAGATTAATGAGTAATTGTATGATAGAGTGCTCTCAGGTGTTAGGCTAATGAAAGTTAGACCTTCAACCTCCTCGATGCAAGGTGTAGAGCTACTAGAGACTAATCTCTTACCTCCACTACACAGGGTCATATAATCAAAATTGAACTAGACAATTAACTAAGCAAATAAGACCTTAAACTCTTATCTTCCTAAATTATGCACCATAAAGTATTTAAAGAAAATTTCACTATTCAAATAATCAAAATTAGATTCTAAATAGTTCATCCAAGTAGGTATATCAAAGGCTATGAACAATACAAGCTAAGCAATCATAATTAGTATATTCAGCAATAATCAAATGATGATCAAGCTCAAATACAGTAAAATAAAAGTAATACTTTTGAGCATTAACAAGAAGTAACTCTATAGTTCAAGGCCATATTTGCTACTTTAAATATTTTAGTTCATCAATAGACCCATAGCATCATTGAGCATACAACCGGTAGCAATACGTAGATCTAGGGGAAAACATCCAAGTTCTAAATTGGTTCTTCCATGAATGATTTGAAATGTAGATCTAGCGGAAGAAAAGTGATTCTTGCCGGGAAATATAAGGACGACAGCGCACAAACTCGAGGGGGGAGCGCAAGGTCAAGGGAAGGTGACAAACTAGCGATGTGACTAATAGAGACACGGGCACATGGCCATATTTTCTTTCAATTCCATCTCTTGTTTACCATCTTTTCTTGGTAAACTCATTTATAGTTCAGTTCTTGTGCTTTTTATCAAGTTGAGGTCAATGTCATATGATGCAACTAAATAAGTAAGAAATAAGTGCATTTTACACCCTTCAATTTTTTAAAAAATCATTTTTCCCAACAGTACATAGTCCCCAACAGCAACAATTGACATCACCATAATCTATATCGCCTTCATTTCTTTTTTTGAAGGTTATTCATCTAGATTTATATTAAGAGCAATAACTAACAATTGTATGTTGTTCACATCAATATATGATAACTATGCAATTCATTATATGACATTTTAGACGAGGAGAGTGCACTACTACAGATTCTACCATCACAGATGGTTTGGAACCATCATCACAGATGGTTTTTTGAACCGTCTGTGACCATGTGTAAGTGATATAACAACATATCACAGACGGTTTCTAAACCGTCTATGATATCAATATCACAGACTGTTCTAATTAGAAATTGTCTGTGATACTATAATATCATAAACGGTTTTAAGACATCCATGCCTCCACTATGATGAGAAAAATTTAATTTCTATTGCTCTCAGATTTGGGTTTAATTGAAGATTCTAGATCTTCAATTTCAATCACAAATGAGCCAAACAATCAATTAAGTGAATAAGGCCTCTAATACTTACCACCTTAACATGCGCAACAAAGAATTGATTATAAGGTTCACTGACATATAACAGATTATAACCTGGTCAATCACAAGATTATTTTGTTAACTAAACTATAAAATTAAGTTCTAATCAACAACTTCTAGATTAGAAGCTACTAGATTTCCAATCGAAACAGGTAACAAAGTATTCAGATCAGAAGCTAGCAGTTTTACTTAATCAGATCAACAATCAACGACCAGATTATGATACCAGGTAAAGATCAGTTTATACGCCAATCTAACTCAGCATGAACATGAAGCAATACTGACTGAGAAACAACAACAAATAAGAATTAACTACAGATCAAGACAGTGAAGTAATCAAGACTTTTTAGCATGCAAGTCTACTGATTAAAGGCCTTACTCACAAAGTTGACAGTCAATGTCATTAGTCTACCTAATCTCATCACAGAGCAATCCCATAGGCAACAATAGACAGGAGGAGCAATTTGGAGTTAGCCATGAAGGAATAGCGTTCTCAGAGTTGCACTCAGATTAAGTCATTCCAAACCCAAGAGCCTTAGCACGTCAAGGAGGAGGACGGGGAGGAGGCCGCCGAGTGGAATGATGTCGGGGAGGAGGCCGCCGAGTGGAATGACATCGGGGAGGAGGCCGCCGAGTGGGGACGTTAGGGAGGAGGTCGCCAGGGAGGAGGCCGCCGAGTGGGAGGTCATCGAGGAGGAGGCTGCCGAGTGGGAGGACATCGGGGAGGAGGTCGCCAAGGAGGAGGTCACCGAGGGGGAGGCGAAAGACATGAAGTGGTAAGGTCTGCGTGAGGAACGTCGGTATTTTTATATAGGTCTCATTCATATCACAGATAGTGTAACACCTCGGCACCCGTGCCCCGAATGTTACACTCTCTAGCACCAACAATTACAAAACACTAGGAATAAATCTTAGCAAAGCAAGCGAACAACTAGGAGGTTGCCGAACTTATTAAAAATTTCAGCAGCACATCCCATAAAACTAGGACATCCATTCAGCAGACAAAAGAGAATAATCAATCTAATAACAATAACAACAAGTCATGATATCCGATTACCATCATAATCAACTATGCAAGTATCAAAAGGACAAATATGATGCACCCTAAGAGGAATTACCAACAGAAACACATACATCTAAGCATAAGATCAACAATCATCAATTAAACTTAACTACAACATGATTACACTATGAATTCAACTAGTTATCAGGTGTAACATTCCTCCAATCTACTATTTGAACATGACTTGAAAGTGAGTGACGTGACACTATTTCCCGACCCGACGAGCTGTCCTTAGAGTACCTAAAAACATTAAACAAACAAGCGTGAGTCCAAGACTCAGCAAAGTGCATCACAGACCAATTAACACAAATAATTTAATAGTAAGGGCATATTTGATATCCGAATGCACAAATTCATACCACTAATATCAACCACATTTACCACTCTTCACATCATTCCTAATTTTTACCCATACCTCTTTAAATCTTTTTGGACAAGTCCACGCTCGATCCCAACCCTACACATTTCCATTCAACTCCATCTCATTGTTAGGATGCAATGCGACATGAATGCTCTTTTCGATGCATGTACCGGTACCGCCAAGTGCACACCCGTCGGTGTGCACCCTCACGTCCCTTCCATCCCGTCGAAGGTGCCTACTCTTTCTGTCTCGCTCCCATTCACCTCAATGAATGGGACTACGAGGTAGGACTTTCGTGTTCACTACGTGTGAACACAGAGGCCCGCATCAGAATGGGTCGCCTCTTCCATTATGAATGCACAAATGCAATTACACAATTAAATTGCAACTACATTCATTTCTAACATTTCACATAGCCAAATTTAAATACATGATCATCAACAATATTCACATCCAATACTTAACATTCATATTCTTCTAACCGATTCACACACATATGACATACTCATATATCTATGAACTAAGCATTTGCATCATCATAATTATCAACATATTCAAAATCACAAAGCAAAGCATTCCACATTCCTTTTAGCATTTAATCGACATGATACACTTGCCTTCTACCGAGAGGAGTGGAGTGGCGAGAAGAAGAAGCCACTCCCGAAGCTGCTCCACCTAAAAACGCTGCGCAATGGGTAAAAGAATTGCCTTCAGTTCTCTGTGGGCTAAGGACTACCCCTAGTAGGGCAACAGGGCAGTAACCTTTTTTCCTGATATATGGCTCAGAAGCAATCCTGCCGACCGAGTTGGCATTCGGATCCCCACGGGTTCGGAGCTACAAGGAAGCCGAGTCAGAGGAAAACCGGACAGAAGATCTCGACCGACTGGAGGACGCCAGGGACATCGCTACAATCCAGTCGGCTAGGTAACTCCAAGGCCTGCGTCGTTATCACGATCGGAACGTTTGAAGCCGCGCTTTCTACAAAGGAGATCTGGTCTTGAGAAGGAATCAAAAGAGCGAGCATAAGCTTTCCCCATCTGGGAAGGTCCATATATGATCGATGAAGTAACGCGCTCGGGGGCGTACAGACTCAAGCACGAGGATGGCACGATTATTAGCAATATATGGAACATAGAGCAGCTACGTCGCTTCAACTCCTGAATCTTGTACATTGATTGTTATGAACAAAGTTTTTGCTTGACTTGCTACACAATTGTTGCTCAATTAAGCAGTAAGTCGGGGGCTACACCTAATAGTGTTGCGCATGCGCAACTCTTCTCACGAGTCCTTTTTACCTCTCTTCTCTAACGATTGCGACTAAGCCCGAGTGCACTAACTCTAAGTAGTGAAACTTTGACCCCACGAATGGCGAACTCTAGTCACTCAAAAACACGTGCTTGGGAGAAAAAGGGCCATGAGCCGACTCCCGACGCTTGGGGGCTAGACTAGTCGGGTAGAGTACTTAAACGAAAAAGGATAAAACCACTCGGGCAGACTCAAAGATCAGTAGAGAAGAAAGTAGAAACGACATTAAAATTTGATAAAACCAAAATAGTTCCGAGCATATAATTACATTGTATAAACATTACAGGTAAATAAACCTAAGAGTGGCGCGTGTGGCCTACTGCTTCGACAAGGGCGTCCCTCACATCGGCGGCATCGCAGGCAGCGGCTTCTTCTTCTGCAAGCTCAGCCAACGCAAAATCATAGTCGGCCTAGAGCTCGGCGAGAAAGGCCTCCTCGTCGTTAGGCACCGACGACCCCTCGTCATCAAAATAAAAAAACTAACTCCTCCGACGACGGAGGAGACGGCGGGACCTCATCAGCCAGCGAAGAGGAGCGAGATGAGGAGGCCATTGAGGGGTTGTGGAAGTGGTCGAAGGCTGCTCCGAGCAGATGGAGATTGGGAAGAGGATGATCTCTCTCAGCGGTGACATCCTTATATACCCGAAATACAGAAGGCGAATAGCTTCGAATGAATGCTAGCACGGGAAGCCGAGGCGTTTCCATGTTTGCATGAGAAGCTGAACCGATCATCAATGGACACGCAAGCATTAACTGGAAGATCTCTTGGGAAACAACAAAGCCGCCACAGTTAGGAGTTAATCCCTAGAAGACAAAAGTTAATAAAATGGAGCAATTACAATCGAATTTCACGCGCGCGTCACGCAAGACTCAACTCCAAATTCTCTACCAAAGAAGCAGAAGTGTCCCCGACCTCCTCGAAAAGGGCAGCAACCTGATCATCATCGACGGTGCCAGCAAATCCTCCTTAACAGCCTCGCGATCTACCCGAGGATACAAGGACTTCACAATGGCCAGGGCCTGGCTTGCACTCGCGGTCGCCGTCTCCTGAAGATAGGTCTGGAGCTTGTTGGGTCCCTCTGCCAGCAGGAGGATGGTGTCATCTGCACTACATGGACCGGCCTCTTCTGGGTTCAGAAACCTTACCATTGCCTTGGAAGCTTCTTGGTATCTGGCACATAATGCCTTTGCCGTCTCGACCCTCTCATCAAGGGTACAGAATCGGGCATGCGCCTCTTTCTGATATTCTGCGGGCAGACAGGATTATCACCAAAGATACTACAAACGAGAAGAAAGATGAACATGAGTCGGGGGCATACCTTCCAGCTCCCTTGCCAGCTTCTCCGAGTTGGTCCGAGCCTGGAGCTCAGACTCCTCCAAAGCCTTGAGCTGCCCCTGAGACGCCTTAAGCTCTTCCTGGAGACCCGTGAGGGCTAGGTCCCGGGCTGGGGCAAGGTAGAAAGGGTCAAGAAACAAGCGGTTGAACATGATAGTAAGACAACCGAAGGGATACTCACCTTGAAGGCAGCTCTCCAGGCTCGACCTCTCCTCTTCCAAAACCTAAACGCGGGCCAAGAGCTCTCGCCGTTCGGATGCACCCTCACTCCTGATTCGCTCGAGATCAACACTTGTAGGATCAAAATATGCTAACATAGCAATCAAAGGGGGGTGAATGATTGCGTGGAAGCTAATATCAAATTTTTGATGATTTTTTCTAACACAGCCGGAAGACTAGTTTACAGTCGGCGAACAGTCGGAAGACTAGTTCACACAGTCGACGAACAGTCGAGAGATCAGTTCACGCAGTCGGCAAACAGTTGGGAGACTAGTTCACACAATCGGAGAGCAGTTGGGTGACCACTTTCGCAATTAGAGAGCAGTCGGGCGACCAGTTTCCGTAATCGGCGAGCAATCTGGTGACTAGTTTACAAAAATAGTAATTTCCAAAGATCCAACCGTTGGATTGATGTGAAATTTTAATTGTAGAAACTAGGTTCAATTCTAAAGCTAACCCAAAAAGAATCAACTCCATCGGACTTATGGATCTCAAGATATTACCTTCACAAGATGACTCAATCAAATAATCACGGAAATTGATCTTCAACGCCGGACCGAAAGAAGCACGTTGACGCCGTACCAAATTCACCAAGAGCAAGCCAACGCCAGGTAAACCATCCAAGCCAAGGAACCTTCAGGAGTGCAAGGGAAAAACAACCTAACCACCAAAATTATCTAGTCGCTAGATGCACAGCCGCTGAAGCAAAAAGCAAATCGTCGTTCCTCCTGCTTGCATGCAACGATCAGGTCTTCAACTTCCTAGCTGCAAGACACATAGCTACTCGCCCTTAATTTTTCCTTCACGCCGCCGGACCGAGCAATAGCCACTGGATGTTCTTGCCGCAAGAAAATAAAAGTCTGACCGCAAAAGGATTTCTTTATTTTTTGATCTGGTTATAATACTCCAAAACAAAAGAGTACAAACCTTAAAAACCTGGCTCGAAATAAATAGGAGACACCTCCCCCTATTTATATTGAGCAAACATAAAGAGATTGAATACAACTCCACTTCCAACAGGGAAAGAGTTCGTATACATCTCAACTTGGCCCAACATGGACAAAAACAACTCCTGCACGCGTGTGCAGCCCACATGCCATACTCACGTGACTAACCAGCCTCCATGTGCATTGTTCTCTAGTCCAAACGTCCCGCATGACATCCTTGACCACCAAGATTTTGATTCCTCCCTGAATCTTGTCTCGAATCTTAGTTCCTCTATGAACCTAGTTCCGGTCCCGTCATCGACCACGTTCGCCCTCGAGCAACACCTGCACATGAATAAACAAGAAAAAATCGAGCACAAGTCAACGACTTAACTCAAAGTCAATCCATGTAACCACTCACACGAGTGTATTGCATCAAGCAAAATCATTATCAAAGTCAATCCATACAACCACTCACACGAGCACGTCGCATCAAGCAAAACCATTATTATGCTATCACAAGCATATCAAATAATCATCTCAAACAACACATGCACAACACATGCCATGATCGCAACCAGTTTGCAATGCCAATTTCATTACTAAGCCAATTTTTCAGCACATGATTTCACAATCTTCCCCTTGATGAAAACATTGGCAACACCATTTAGAACTGAACATTGGCATTCACCTCACAAGAAAAGTTTTAAGAAATTTTATTTTAAAAACAAAAAGCAAAAAGTAAAGTGAAAAATCTTCCCTTAAAAAGAAGAAATAATCTCCCCCTAAAAGTAAGAACAATGTGTGTGAATGTGCAATATGTGTCCAAAATTCTCCCCCTTTGACAATGGATTCATCAAGAATACAAAAGAGAGAACAAAATCTTTTTGTTTATTTTTAGTTTGTCTTTTTATGTACTGAGCATTATAGGTCATCCACAAATGTAGCAATTTTATCACCAAGTCATGCTATCAAAACTACTTGCACCTTCAAATCTACACATAAACAATGTAGAGTAAGCATAACTAGAAATCAAGTACTATTAATGATTTTTTTGCATGGCATAATCTCCCTATCTCAACAATCTTAAAACCTAAAAACATTAATTTTTTGTGCACTTTATTTGTGCTTGAAAAACTAATTCATTTATTGATTGCAACAATAAAATTGCAAGTAATTACATGCACCATTAGCCTAACTTTTCAACCATGCCAAGCAATCACAAGCTTAAGGTTTCATGGTTTCGGTCATACACAACCTCTTCCAAGTTCATATCAAAGTGTAACGATAAGCAGTCTCGTAAAGAAGAAGTGCGATAGTATATAACCTTGTTCTTGCATTTATCAACAATCACTCTTTTAGCTTTAGCACTTAACTTTCATATTTAGCACTTTTTAAGCAGGATCAAGATAGCCAAGAAAGTTCAGCCATGGCAAGATTTAATTCAAGTTGTCATTCCATTTAAATGGTCATGTCATAAACTACACCATATATGTATCAACATGAAGTTGCAAAGATCTTGAAACATAAACATGGCTTCAAACGACATATGTGTATGAAATACAATGCTTAGTACTTTTTCATTGTTTTTCATTTAAGAAACACACAAAATAAAAAGTATGTTACAAAATATTACAAAAACTTCAAAACTCCCCTCAAAAATAACCCATCGGATGAACCAACCCAAGTTCTCCCCGAATAAAAGCAAAACGAGAAGAAGACAAGAGTTTTGTGAAAATATCTGCCAATTGATGTTCAGTATCCACATGATGAAGCACAATATTTCCCTTTTCTACATGATCTCTAAGAAAGTGAAATCTAGTCTCAATGTGTTTTGTTCTAGAAATGCATATTGCACTAGTATTATCACACAAAAGAGGAACACTATCCAAATTAACCCTATAATCTTTAAGTGTAGTTACTATCCAAAGAATTTAAGAATAATAACTAGCAGCAACCACATATTCAGATTCAGCAGTTGATTGTGCAATAGAAGATTGTTTTCTAGATGACCATGCAATAAGAGAAATACCCAAGAAATGACATGAGCCAGATGTACTTTTTCTATCAATTCTACAACCTCCAAAATCAGCATCAGAGAATGCCCTTAAAGTAATGCATGAGGAAGCAGAAAGCCATATGCCAAAATCTTGAGTACCGTGGAGATACCTGAAAATCCGCTTGACAGCTTGTCGATGTGAAACACGTGGCGAAGCTTGAAAGCGAGCACACAAGCACACAGCAAATTGAATATCTGGCCTTGATGCAGTGAGATACAAGAGTGAACCAATCATGCTTCTATATTCTTTTTGATCAACCATCTCACCATCTTCATCCGGATCAAGTGCGCAAGTGCCTCCCATGGGTGTCATGATCGGCTTGCAGTTTCCCATCCCAAAGAGGCGAAACAAATCTTTTGTGTACTTACTTTGATGAACAAAAATACCTTCCTTCGTTTGTTTGATTTGCAATCCCAAAAATAAGTTAACTCACCCATCATACTCATCTCAAATTCCTTCCTCATGGTTTCTGAAAATTTAGACACTAAAACATAAGAGGAACCACCAAAGATAATATCATCAACATAAATCTGAACGA
Source organism: Guadua angustifolia (assembly GCA_036346375.1). Lineage (NCBI taxonomy): Eukaryota > Viridiplantae > Streptophyta > Magnoliopsida > Poales > Poaceae > Guadua > Guadua angustifolia. Next base: position 58,246,651 of record CM070502.1, on the reverse strand, counting down.
ATAGTTGATCATTGACTTGTTTGAGTAAAAAGAGAGTTTTGTCAACTTTTCCCATCGAAAACCCCTTTTCAAGTAAAAAGGTTTTAGCCTATCATACTATGCTCTAGGGGCTTGTTTTAAACCATACAATGCTTTTGACAATTTGTACACATGATCTAGAAATTGAGAATTTTCAAAACCAGGTGGTTGCTTAACATATATGATACAATCTAAAACCTTTAGATGCAGCAAATGCTAAAAGAATTTTAATGGCTTCAATTCTAGCAATAGGAGCAAAGGTTTCATCAAAATTTAAACCTTCAACTTGAGTAAAATCTTGAGCAACCAATCTAGCCTTATTTCTAACAACAACACCATCCTCACTTTGTTTATTTTTGAAAACTCATCTAGTTCCAATTATGTTAAAATTAGGAGGTGGTGAAACAAGTTTCCAGACATTATTACTGTAACATCCCAAAATTTGGCTTAATTTTAATTTTTCAAGTTATTTGAATTTTTGTGAATTATTTAAAATTTTTGGGAATTTATTGAATTTAATTTAAATTTATCCTTCTCTTGAATAATTAAATAACATAAAATTAATTATCAAAAATAAATAAAAATATTTTATTTAAGTTCTAAATGCCCTAAAATATTTTCTGGAATTTTTCTACAATTTTTTGGGTTTTTTTACTACCCTAAATAATTACTTTGATTTTTGGAATTAATTTAAATGTTAAAAGTCGGAAAATGCCTTTGCTACAGTATTGGGCCGAGCCCAACACTGTGCTCGCGCCGGCCAAACCCTAGCGCCAAGCGCTCCGGGCTGTGCGATTCCGATATAACGGCCATGGTTGGGCCGCGTCGCTTAATCGCGACGACCATTGGATCTCAGTACCTGAGCCGCTAGGATGTCGCCACGTGGCGTGGGTGGCCGAACCGTTATTCGTTCGGAGCCGTTGGATTGCGATCGGACGGTGCGGGTTGATCGCACCGCATCGGAGGGGCGAACTGCCGCACCGCCGTGGCCCGTTGGCCGCCGAGATTTGTCAGAGATTTGCGCGCTTCCCAAGGCCTGTCCGAGCGGGAGATATAGCCCTCTACACGTAGCACATCGTTCCGCTCATTTTGCATCCTCTCCCGCACGCTGTCGCACACCATAGCTTTCGCTCGAGCTCGTTGGAGTAGAACCTTTCCTCTCCTCGGTTTTCCTCGATTCCCAACGTCGTCCGCCGCTCTCCACCGCACCCAAGACCCGTGCCGAGTTCGCCGTGTTGAGTTGCACCGCCCAGGCCACTTCTTTCCACCGAAGAAGCTCGAAAACGCCAGCGCCTACTTCTTCTTCTCCAAGTTCGGCGATCAGACGCAGCCGTGCCTTCGTCAACACCCCCGAGCTCCAGCGACCGTCGGATCTTCATCCAACGCCCGAGGTAAAGCCACGCGTTCTCCTTTTTGAATCAGGCTGAAACAGTATTGGTAGATCTTGGTCATTAGATCTTAATCGTGCGGCTCTAGTGAGGCCACATAATCATATAGGTTACGGTTAAAAATGGCCGTTAGATCTTGTCTCAACGGTGCAAATTTCATCGCATAGATCAGTAGTGGTAGATTGTGACTGTTAGATCTTGGATGTTCGGCTTAGGTTAAGCCACGTAGGCTTGTGAACAGGGTATCACTCGGGTAACCGCCGCCGTTGGATCTTCCTCCAACCGCGGTTTGTGTGTCCACGAGGCTAGGCAACGGCTTCGCCGTAACAAAGAACTTTAGGATCTTCATCCAGCAAATACGGCAAGGCCCACGTAGCCAACGCCGACATCGCTTTTGATAATGCCCGCCGGATCACGATCGGTGTCGAGATCTTGCCACGAGCCACCGAGATCTCGAAGGTTGCGCTGACCGACCGCTGGATTTGAATCCAACGGTAGGGAAAATATGTGTCGGTGTGGACCGGTCAGAATCGTGCAAGTGTCGCCACCGAGCGTGCAGTAATCGTTCCGCCGCCCACTTGTCGAGGGATGACCGCCGTGTGTGCCGACGCCAAGATGACGTCACCAAGGGGACCTGTGTCGCTGACCGAAGCGATGTGGCTGGCTCCTATGCTGACACGTGTCAAGCCGAGGGATTTAATCGGATTTTCAGTAGAAAATTAAATGGATTAATTCGGTTTTACTTTTATTAGATTTTCCAAAAATTGTAATCGCTATAACTTTTGCGTCTTAGCTCCGATTTGAGCGATTCCAGTTCCTAAAAATTTGTAAAAATGTGAACTATTTATTGATGAATTTTATTTTATTTTTAGTGTTGATCTTGCTGTCTATTTAAGTATATTTATTGTATGCACGTTTATTCCGAGTAGACTCCAAGTTGACGGGGACTGTCGGGGAGGAATTCGAAGACCCATCGTAAGTTTCAGATCAGGATCAACTACTTTTTGAAGGCAAGTCATGCTTTGACCATATTGCCCCTAGATTTTCAAATGTATTTCAATTCAAATTATGCATGCTATGTTAACTAAAAATAACATTGAATAATTTGGGTAAAATAGATAATACACCTACCATATTTATGCCACCTTGTTAATATTATTTGTATGCCCTGAAATCCTTGTCACCCTAAGATATTAAATTGAGTTGGTTGCTACTATAATGCCAACACGGGAGGCTAGACCGTGATTAGCTACTTAATATGCTTGTGTGCGCTGAATGACTTTCAAATTGCCAAAGAATATTGACTAAACAATTATGGAATGCATTTTGGAATAATGCGATGATGTCATGAGATGGAATTGGGGGTAGCGACCTGTGTGGTTCTACCCATGCAATGAAGTGGGCATTGGCATGTGTTGCATAAATGCAAACCGGGGTGGGAAATGATTTGGACTGGGGCAAGTGGCGAGAAGGCTCCGTGCCGGGTGGGCCTGTGTGGCAACGGGATGTACTAAAGATTGTAAAGGCTGTGTGCCGAGAAATATAAAATGGATGTCTTGCCCGGGACAGTTAAGGACTTCACCTTGCGAGCCTTTGAACTGAGTTTCTCGTACAACCACTTGTCTGGAATGGGACAGACCTAGTTTAGTAGGGTTCTAATATCTTTCCTTTGACACCTCGGGGCGACAGTTGCATACAAATGTAGCTGAGATGGGGAGCATACCTGTGCTACGGCTTGGTACTCATCCAACTGTATTAGCCTGTTCTAAACTCTGACTCTGAGTGAGGGGAGTATTAGAAAGACAATACTGGAGAGGTTCACAGGTTAAGTGTTAGTCTCCGAAAGACTTTGTTGCAATCAATCACCTGTGTAGTGAGCGACTGTATCCTGTGGGTAAAGTGTACAGCCTCTGCAGAGTGTGTGTTAAATCTATTCGAATAGCCGCGTCCACGGTATTGGACAATGCTCGGGGATTACAGTCAAGGGTTAGATTTTTAAAATAAAATGTGGAATGGTTGGCTGTGTGCCAAAGACAGGTGAACTGAACTTAGGGCTGTGTGCCAAACTCCTGGGAAAAGAATTGAGGAATAAATTATTATAGTAGTGGTTTTACGCTTTTAATCTAATTAAGATTATCTATTAAAAGAAATGCTGCTTTATGCAAAATAACCATTTAAGCCTTTCCCTTGGAATAAGCCATGCATGTAGTAATAGAACTGCATTGTGCATGACTTGTTGAGTATGTTGTATACTCACCCTTGCTTCGACAAAAACCTCAGAAGAAGAAGCAACACCAGCGTGGGAGGAGGAGTTTAACGAAGGTCTGGAGGATTAGGGTTACGCCTCGTCAGTTGCCTGTGGCAGAACGAGGGGTCACTGTCGTACTTTTGCTTCCGCTATTGAACTTGTGCTACTGTTGTTATCTATCGTCCTGCGTGACGAATTATTGTAAGGTGACCATAAGGTCGTGTAACTCGTTATAATTATGTTTAAGGTACATATTTATTATTTTCGCTGTGTATGATTGTGGTATCTCAACCTGTTTATCTTGTGTGTACTAGCGTGATCCTAGACTAGTACAGAATACACAGAGGGTCCGAATTTGCAGATTCGGGTCCCAACAATTACGCTCAAAATTCTCTAATTCCTCATGCATGTCATTGATCCAAGATTCATCAGTTAATGCATGAGATATATCTTTGGGTTCAAAAGAAGCAACAAAAGAAGAGTGAGCATGAGAATCAGAAGCAATAAACCTGGATTGGGTGACTCTCTCATTCAAATCTCCAATCATCTGTTCAGGTGGATGTCTCTTTTCAATGCGCATAGGAGCTATAACTTTAGAAACTTCTCCATCTCCTTCTTCATTTTCAGCATGTACAGAAGATGTTGTGGCTTGAGGATGCTCAGCTATAGGTGATATAGTGGTAGGTGATAAAGGTGCTATAGCTGGTTGTGCAATAGGAATCAACACTTCGTCCTCCACATCATCATTATCATCATCATCAACAAAGATACTCTCCCCTTGAACATATGCATCTGTACCTACATCAATTGGACTAGTGCCTGGACTAGCCTCATCAAAAGTAACTTCACAGGTTTCTACAATTTTGTTAGTCCCCAAAACAAGTGCACAATAGCCACGTGTATGAGCAGGATATCTAAGAAAAATACCATCAGTTGATCTAGCTTCAAATTTGTCAAGATCTCCAGATTTCAAGACAAAGCATTTGCATCCAAAAACTTTGAAATGGGATACACTAGGCCTATGACCAAAACAAAGCTTATAAGAAGTATTTCCTAGCTTCTATCTCAAAAACACTCTATTTGAAACATAGCATGCAGTTGAGATTGCTTCAGCCCAAAACTTCCTAGGAGTGTCATGTTCATCTAGCATAGTCCTAGCCATCTCAACCAAAGTTCTGTTTTTCCTTTCAACTACACCATTTTGTTGAGGCACTCTCGGTAAAGAAAATTGATAATCAATTCCTTTCTCAACACAAAAGTGATCAAAAGAAGAATTTTTAAACTCAGTTCCATTATCACTTTTGATAGCTCTAAGTGCTCCTAGGTGATCAACAGATAATCTAAAAATAAGACTTCTAAAATGACTAAAAGCCTCATCTTTAGATACCATAAAATAAACCCAAGAGTATCTAAAATAATCATCAACAATAACCAATACATACCATTTGCTTCCAAAAGATTGAACACAAGAAGGTCCAACCGTGTCAAGATGTAGTAGCTGTCCTGGAGCGTTTGTCATCACCACATTAAGAGGTGGATGTGAACCTGCAGTCATCTTTTCATGTCTACAAGAAGAGCATACTAAATCGCCACCACCCTTAAGCTTAGACAAGCTACGTATGAGATCTAAACCACTTACTCGAGTAGGATGATCAAAACAAACGTGGCCAAGTCTACGGTGCCAAAAGAATAAATCTTTAGAAATTTTGGCAACTAGACACCTATACTTAGAAAAAGGTGATACATCAAAATCAGCTTTAAATAATCTTCCAATGCAAGAAATCCTGAACACAAGATCACCTGAAGCATCTAAAACTTTACATTCATTTTTCTTGAAACATACTTTGAGATCTTCATCAATCATTTGTGAGAAAGAAAGCAAGTTGTATTTCAAGTTTTCAACCAGAGCTACATCCTTGAACATAAACTTGTCACTTACCTTCACTGTACCTTTTGCCCCCAACAGAAGTGGAGGTCGCATCTCCAAAAGTAACACTTTCATCACGAGATGCCCGAGTGAGCGAGGAGAACCAATTCCTATCACCGGACATGTGGCGTGAGCATCCAGAATCCACTAGCCAAATGTTCTCCTTCCTCGCGCGAGAAGCCTACATAAAAACAGAGAATGTCGAGGCCTTAGTACTGGGGTTAGAAATAAGATGTTTAGGAATCCAGTACTGAGACACACGATGAGTAGGCACAACACGAGTATGCTTGTTCACAAAATCAGATTTGCCCTTTCCCATGTTTCTTGCAACAAAAGGTGTTTGCATCACCCTAGGCACAAAATGAGGAGTAAAATGTGCCTTCCTGAAATTAGACCTAGCCTTAGCCTTTTCTTTCTTTTGCTATTTGGCTAGCCTAAAGCAAAAATCAACTAAATGTCCATCTCGACCACAATGAGTGCAATTGTACTTAACATGACGTTTAGCTTTAATAGTAGAAGCAACATTTGCATTTACCACAGAAGAAGATAAAATACCAATAGACTTAAAAACAGTTTTCTTAAACTCATTGACAATTTCAAATTTTTCACTTTCAAATGCCTTCACAACAGTGGGAGCATGTGATTTGTGATGAGAGAAGAATCAAAACCTAAACCTTTGTTATGAGTGTTGACTCTTGATTGATCCAAAATAATGTTTAGGTTTTTCTTTCTTATAGTGAAATGTTCTAAAGATTTTCCAAATAATCAACTTTTTGAGAAAGAGTTAAACAGTTATTACAGAGAACGTCCACTTTTTCTTTTTGCTTGCGACAGGTTGAGCATGAAAGAACCTCATGAGTGAGCAGAACATCTGTCATATGAGAAACCCTAGCATTTGCATCATGCAACTTCAATTCTAATGTGGAGCATTTAGAACAGTGAGTAGTATCATGTAAATCAATAGTTGAATAGCTAGCATTTTTTACATGTTTCTCATTTTCCTTCTTTTCAACATTGACTTACTCTAACAAGGTAACATGTTCTTTCCTAAGCAAAGTAAGCTCATTGTAAATCAAGTCACATGATTTGCAAGCATCATCATCAGGAATTTTAGCATTCAAAGATTCCACAACAACATCATGTTTCTTAATTTTCTTGTCGCGTTTATCAAGCAATTTTCCAAAATGAGCAACAGTAATAGCTAATTCATCGTAAGAAGGTTCTATCTCGTTGAAGTCACTATCGTGATCGTCCTCGGTGAAGCTTTCATCACTTCTGGCCATGAGACACAACCCTGTCAATTCAAGCTTGCTTGGAGCTGTCGTGTCGTCTTCACTGCTCTCCGAATCCACATCGCTCAAATTGACTTGTTCAAGAGCGGAAAGGACTCGATGGACAACTTTGCGGTTGATGAAGCTCTTCTTCTTTTTGTCACTTGGAGAGAACTTCTTCTTCTCTTTTCTTTTGTCCTTGTCTTTCTCCTCCCTTGATGCTCTACTAGCAAGTTTAGGACAATTTGAACGAATGTGGTTGAGATCACCACACTCATAGCATCTTGGAGGGCCACCACCAACTCTCTTCCTCATTCTCACATTCTGCAAAGCTTTATTAAAACGAGAAGAGAGTAGTGCCAAGTCTTCTTCAGAAAATTCTTCAATGTGTTCATCGGTTAGTGAAGACAAGGAGGACAAAGCAAAACTTAAAGAAGCATTAATCTGACACATGCTAGAGTGGAAGATCAATGCAATTCATGTATTATCATTCTTCCTAGCAAGAACATCCAATTCATGAGTTTTTAATTTAGAGAAAAGAACATCTACAGTAAGTTCACTCATGTCAGTTGATTCTCTAATGGATGTAACTTTCAACTCCCAAATAGACATGTCTAATGCACCAAGCAATTGTTTAGCATTTGTAGCTTCATCAAAGAAAACCCCAACAGCACGTAAATTGCTAAGAATCTTATTGAAACATGCAATGAAATCATCTAGTGACTCACCAGGCTTCATCTCAAATTGCATGTATTCTTTCTTATATATATCTTGACGAACCTCTTTGATAGTGTTAGAACCCTCATGATAATCACAAAGAGATTTCCATACCTCATATGCAGACTTGAGATGGATCACGCGGTCGAAGTCACTTCTTCCCAATCCTTGGATGATCAAATTTCGTGCTTTGCTATTTGCTTTAACATGTGCTTGATTGGTTTTATTGACTTGATCATTCTCAAGAACTTGATATGGCTTGTACACCTTCTCTCATATTGCAAAGCCCTGAGCTTGAATGTATGCCTCCATCTTTGCTTTCCAAAACTGAAAATCAACACCATCGAAAACACAAGGTTTTGTCGAATACCTATCCATCGTTGCAATTTCTAATCACCAGTTAAGATTAATTAGAAAAATTAAGCTCTGATACCACTTGTATGATCGAAATAAGCTAACGTGGTAATCAGAGGGGGGGTGAATGATTGCGCGGAAGCTAATATCAAATTTTTGATGATATTTTCTAACACACTACAATTTAAACTCAAATTGATTGGAGACCGCTTACAATGAACAATCGAAAGACCGTTTCTGATCGGAAGACCAGTTCATGCATCGTGTAACGATCAGAGATCAGTTCACGCAGTTGGCAAATAGTTGGGAGACCAGTTCATGCAATCGGAGAGCAGTCGAGCGACCACTTTCACAGTTGGAGAGCAGTCGGGTGACTAGTTTCCGCAATCGGCGACCAGTCTGCCGACTAGTTTACAAAAATAGAAATTTCTAAAGATCCAACTGTTTGATTGATGTGAAATTTTAACTGTAGAAATTAGATTCAATTCCGAAGCTAACTCAAAAAGAATCAACTCTATCGGACCTATGGAACTCGAGATATTACCATCGCAAGATGACTCAATCAAATAATCACGAAATTGATCTTCAACGCCAGATCGAAAGAAGCACGTTGACACCAGAACAATATCACTAGGATCAAGCCGACGCCAGGTAAACCATCCAAGCCAAGGAACCGTTAGGAGTGCAAGGGAAAAACAACCTGACCACCAAAATTATCTAGTCGCTGGATGCACAGCCGCCGGAAGCAAAAAGCAAATCACCGTTCCTCCTGCATGCATGCAACGATCAGGTCTTCAACTTCCTGGCTGCAAGACACAAAGCTGCTCACCCTTAATTTTTCCTTCATGCCGCCGGACCGAGTAATAGCCACCGGATGTTCTTGCTGCAAGAAAACAAAATTCTGACCGCAAAAGGATTTCTTTATTTTTTGATCTGGTTACAATACTCCAAAACAAAAGAGTAGAAACCCTAAAAACCAGGCTCGAAATAAACAGGATACACCTCCCCCTATTTATACTGAGCAAACATAAAGAGATTGAATACAACTCCACTTCCAACATGGAAAGAGTTCGTATACATCTCAACCTGGCCCAACATGGCCAAAAACAACTCCTGCATGCGTATACAACCCACATGCTATACTCACGTGACTAACCAGCCTCCATATGCACTGTTCTCTAGTCTGAACGTCCCGCATGACATTCTTGACCACCAAGACCTCGATTCCTCCCTGAATCTAGTCTTGAACATCAGTTCCTCCATGAACCTAGTTCCGGTCCCGTCATCGACCACGTTCGCCCTCAAGCAACACATACACATGAATAAACAAGAAATAAATCCGAGCACAAGTCAACGACTTGACTCAAAGTCAATCCATGCAACCACTCACACGAGCGCATTGCATCAAGCAAAATCATTATCAAAGTCAATCATTGCAACCACTTACACGAGCGCGTTGCATCAAGCAAAACCATTATTATGCTATCACAAGTATATCAAATAATCATCTCAAACAACACATGCACATGCACAACACATGCCATGATCACAACCACTTTGCAATGCCAATTTCATTACTAAGCCAATTTTTTAGCACATGATTTCATAGCCTGCCTTCGGCGCGGACCCGCTCGAGCTCGGCTTCATAATCCTTCCGAAGCTTGATCCTCGGGAGCACCTCCCGAAGAAGGGTGTCCCGTTTTTCAAAGCAATCTCCCAAGACCTGCAGATTACAAGAAGAAGATCAACGGGGACGTGCAGCTTGCCGGGAACAAAAAAGGAGGGACCCACGACTCACCTGGACTAGTCGAGCGCATGTGATGGCGTGCTCATAAAGCTCCTTCCGTGTTTGCTTCTCGTCTTCGTCGCCAAAAGCCTTCCATTCGCCATCGTCATTGTGAAAAACAAAGCATAGCGGGATTTGAGGGCAAGAAGAAGCAGGATGTGGCTCTCGAGCAATTTCTTCCACCAGAAGGGAATCATCAACAACAAGCTCGGGCCGTCGGCCCTGAAGTCGTTTCAGGTAGAACACTAGGCAGGGACAAGTGGGGCTCGGACCCTAGAGTCTTTGCGGCGACACCGGGGTCAGTAGCAGTTGGCGAGGATGCCTCGGCTAGATCTGCCATTGTCTCGACATCCCCTGGCGTGGCGAAAACCTGCGGGGCCACCTCTTCTAGGTCCATGGCGCCAATGGCATCATCCCCCAGAACCATCCCGGACGGAGCATCCACAGAAACATCGACTGATGGCACCCTATGGAAACAAGATGTTAGAACATGATTCAGCAGAACAAGATAAAAGAACTAGCAGGGAGGCAAACCTGTCGGACTTCCTTATTTTGACTTTGGATACTCCCTAAGCGGCAGGACCACTCGGGGGAGCATCTGGATTCGCGCTAGGCCTAGGACAGGGAGGAGCCGATCACGTCAAAGGCTGGGCTGCGGGATGTTTAACCACAGAGCCCTCGGGCGCATGGGGCGTTCTGAACTCCCCATTGCCATTGTTTTCCTCTCCCGAGATCCGACTCTACTGGCCTTGAGGCGTTGCATGGGATGCTGGGTTCTCAGATATGAGCCGGGGCTCCCTAATGGTAATCCCCCCGATCGAGCACGGAAGCATTGGGGCCGCCTCGACCTTGGCCTTTTTCCCCTCTCGGCGCCCAGCCCTCCAGTTGAAGGACCAGCAAGTTGCTTGCACTTAGCACCTTTGTGCCGGGAGCGAGAGGAATCGGAGAATCAAAAAAGAAGGCAATTTGATCCTAAAGAAGGAAGCGAAGCATAGAACTAGTCAGCATTCCGTCTAAGATCAGCAGCCAAGAACTAGTAAAAGAAAAAATGCTCACCGTGGGAGGGGACGCTTTACAAAGAAAGGCAGCGGGCGACGTTGTAGGGGGACAGCGGTGCCTTGGGCGAAGAAGTCATTCATCCAATCCGCTAGCACCTCTCGAGAACGGTTTTAGGTGCCTCGCGGGTGGGATCATCCAATCTGGAGTATTCAAACCCCAGATGGACCCTCTCCTTGAGAGGCTGTACATGGTGCCGAGTGAAGTTAACAGCAATGTTAACCCTGGTCAAACTTGTCTGTTTCAGGCCATGGATCAGCTTCAGAAGGTCCTCCACCTGGTCCATGTCGCAGCTTGGAGGAGTCATGACCTAGGAAGCCGAGAATGTGGGCATGAGCCCAGTGCAAGGAGGAAGGAAGGGACCGGGATTGGAACAGTAAAACCACTCCCGATGCCAACCCTTGTTGGAGATCTTGAAGGGAATGGAGAAGTAAGCCTCTTTCATCCCATCACGCAGCTGGAAGCCGGCGCCCCCAACCATCTTAGGAGCATTCTTGCTAGGAAAAGGCTTAAGAAGAAATAGGTGGTGAAAAAGGCTAAAATGCAGGCGAATTCTAAGAAACGCCTCGCACAAATGCACAAAGATGGAAATTTGCAGGATGGAATTGGGATTCAGGTTGATCAGTTCAATCTTGTAGAAATGAAGAAGGCCACGGAAGAAAGCGCTGCTAGGGAGGCCAAACCCGCGCTGGAAGAAAGGTTCAAAAACAACGATCTCGTCAGATTGAGGAGTAGGGATGGATTCACCTGCGGCTGGCCGTGCGCAGATCAACACCAAGGAGGAAGGAAGAACTCCGGAAGTGACCAACTCTTCCAAGCGCTCCTCCGTCGTAATCAAAACAGCCCAATCTTCAGGTAAGGGCTTCACGGGAGCACTCTGGGAGGAGGAAGAAGAAGACATCTCGAAAAGGTTTAGCAACGGCGCGGAATCGGGAAATGCGGCGGCGGCTAACCCTAGTGGAGGAAATTGATGAAGAAATATCTAAACTCAAGAGATGAAGGGGCAGGTGAGAGCAGTGCGTGAAAGCCTCTTTGTTAGCACCAAGTCTCTTATTTATAGGAAGCGATGCTGAATTCTGTCCAGAGCGGGAAAAAGTCATTTCACCTTCTATACTTTGTTTGGACTTGACCTAGTGCATGCCCATAATGGGCCGCCAGTTGTGCGTCACAATCGTCACGTACAAAATGCTCTCGGGCCAGATTTAGTTTGGGATGTGGTGCGCCCCATGATGGGCCAATTGCCAATAACCATGCTAAATGGAATCTAGGCACCTTCCAACTTGACTCATAATATCTTCTTGTGATATGTCTCATGCTAGGTCGGTTGCTGGTTACCATATAAAACGAAATCAGATATCACAAGTTGATTCAAAATCAAGATTTCAAGGGTATGCCACATGATGGGCCGCTAGTTGCGCGCCGTGAAATTCGGGTGCAGGTACCACTTGGATAACCTATGGTGTGCCTCATGAAAGGCCAAAAGTTGTGTGCCATGACAATGGAGCACAGGCACCACTCGGCTAAAAGCCAACCCATGAAGGGTGTGCCCCAAGCTGGGCCGACTGCTAATGTTCCCAATAAAATTGGGTTAGGGTGCTCCTTTGAAAAAGGTGAACCCAGAATGCTAATTGAGTCCTCTGCAATCTCTTTGCCTGCAGCATGGCACTCAACGCAGAGAAGAAACCAGTTGGGGGACCAAGGCGAGAACCAAAAGCACTCAGCACAAATCATGGCCTGGCCGAGGAACAACTAGGTGGGTGACAAATTGATCGCAGAGCACTCGGGGGCTACTATGGAGTACATGAACCCTTGGTATCTACAAAGCAGGCTGGACGAGTCATCCATGAGAGGATGGGCCGGGCTGATAGCATAAAGAAGGCTACCGCTTGGGTTACTTCCAACGTGCATGACACTAGGGCTCTAAAGATAGCAACCAACCTTGTTTCGATTGGATACGATTATAATCCTGACCGTAATCATGTTGTGCGGATAAGGAAAGAGATACAATCTCCATCTTGTAACCGATTAGGACTCTCCTTTGTAACCACACCCCTCTGCTATATAACGGGGTGTAAGGTAGCGTCATGAACATCAGATCACATCAGATCATCTGCAATTGGCTAGATACACATAATCCCATAGCACAGGACTAGGGTATTATCTCCTCTACGAGAGCCCGAACCTGTATAATTCTTACGACTTGTGCTACCATCGAGTTTAGATCCAGTTCCTAACCCCATTTTCATTATTGCCGACAACAAACGTCGACAGCGAGGACAAAGAAAACCACCGACGGGCAACTTGTAGTTGCAAACCCCGCTACCGCGCACGTCGTTTCCATCATCGTAAGACATCTAACTTAGTGCATTGCAGTAGACCCAACTTGTATTTCAGATCTAATTCTTACTCGCTTATTGCAGGAGGAGGTAAGCTAGCGGAAAGAGTAGGGGATATTTCAGAGCCAAGGGTCGAATGACATCCTATCGTCTACGATCGAGAAGCCCGACCAAAAGGGCCGGGTGCTTGCCACAAGGGCAGGGCATACGAAGAAGTCCTATTTCCAAGATGGCGCTGCGAGTGCCAGATCAAGATCATGAGAGGCACGTGCGGAGTGCCTCAAGGACACGCTCAGGGAGCAGCTGAGGGAGCAGATCAAGGAGGAGATGAGGGGGGAGATGATGGCATGTGAGGATGAGATAAGGCGGGAGATGAGGGGGGAGATGATGGCACGTGAGGAGCGTATGAGGGCCGAGATGATGATAATGATCTCCTAGAGTCAGAGCCAGATGCCCTCACCTCCGGTAGAGAATCCTGAGTCCCGACCCAGCAGCGGTGGTTCTAAAAATGTTAACACTAGTCCCCAACTATAGGTAATAATTAAATTTTCCTAACTTAAAGCTACGAGTGTAACTTTCACAATGTTTTTCCTCAGGTTCCGCACTTCTTATAGGCACCTGTCAAGTGCCAGTCACCCTAATGGAGGACAGATTTCCTGTGGAGGCTGCACACGGGGTTGCATTTCCATGCAAGGAGACCCATACTGTGCATGGTTAGCCCTTGGGGAAGGACTACATGAGGGTTCAGGTGGACTACATCCACAAAGACTTCGTATCACATGTGCTGCAGTTCCCCCCAATGAAGATATCACCACTCTCGGGCAAGCACACATGTCGTTTATCAAGTGGCCCACGATAGGTGTCGTATTAGTCAAGGTAAAAATCCACCCCATCTCCTCTACTATTCTTGTAGTACTTCAACAAGTTACATATGTGTGTGCTTCATAGATTCCTACCGTACTTGCGCCCGCTCTGCTCTTGCTCCTACGCAGAGTGCAAAGCTCACACATAAAAGGGCTAGCATGACAACCACTGAATCGCAGGAGGCCTCATCGACTCCTTTGAAGAAGGCAAAGCTAATAGAGGACACAGCGCCCCCTACAACACATGCAAATCCCCTTGCCCCGACCTCGCATACTTTTTCTACGAAGAATGGAAAGTTGGCAGGCAATGTGAAGACCTTTTATGATTTCAAGGGCTACATACATGGAAAACCCTTGATTGCATCCAAGGAATTGAATGCTCTAGGTAAATTTAGTTGCTTACTCCATGGATGGTACATTGATAAGGTCAAAGAGGACGAGAGTCGACTCGACTTCACTGTGAGGTATAGAAAGGGACATTTCCACCGCGACGATGATGGGAAATTCCCAGTCAGTTTTGACGATCTATTCCGTATCTACCAACTGAAGGCTGCTCGATATTTGTACTTTACGATCTTGGACGCTGTGAGTAACGCACCATACACCTGATGACTTTCATAAGACTTCGCATTACACTTTCTAATGTTGAACACAAGTTACAGGGCAATGAGGCAGCGAGCCATGATGCATCAACAACTAGTTGGGTTTGTCGACCCCGAGCTGGTGTCTATGACTGTGGCACGAGTTCACCCGAACTTCCTTGCCGGCTACATCAAGTGGGCTTTGAATGCTAAGTTCAAGAAGAAATTCATACTATTCCCGTACCACGAGGAGTAAGTAGTACTTTACCCTTCAATTATTTGTACGCACTTACACCATATGCGAACTTATTTTCTTACAATGCATGCCATTTAATAAGCAATCATTGGGTTCTACTCGTCCTCTTCTGAGTGAAAACATGGTCTACATTTTAAACTCAGTCGAGAACAAACCGATGGCCTTCGCGATCAAGCCTCCTTTGGAGTAGTAAGTACATCATTGTAACCTAACACGTTCTGAATTTAACTACATTCATTTTTTTGACTCAATGGCATCTCTCCAATGTATGTAGGGGTTTCTCGGCCTACATTGATGGAGGAGGGAAACACGATGCTAAAAAGGGCAAGACGCTGGATTATAAGCCCTTCAGAGTACAAGTGCCTACCATATATATGATTAATTTTTTCTAACATGTAATCTTCGTGTGTTAAATTCTTTCTCTCTTCACAGTGTCATCAATAGGACAGCGGTGACCTGTGCGGTTTCTACGTCATGCACCACATGGTGTTCCTGATCGACAACTCACATCTTTTTCCTTAGGTATATGTACATGCATAATAATACACTTAACCTTTTACATATAAATTTTAAAACTTAAATTACTGCACTACATTCTGTTTTGCAGGAGCTCACTATCACCCATAAAAGCTTAGACAACAAAGCACTAAACGCCATACAAGATCACTTATGCTAGTGGTACTGGTTAGAAGTTATATCGGAGGACGGCAGGTTTAGAGATCCTGAATCATCATACTAGTCCATATGTAAACAATATTAATTAGTACTGATTGTTAAGCATGCTTATGTTGTATGTTGTTATTGATTGTTAAGCATACTTATTTTGTATATTGTTACTACTAA
The DNA here is from genome assembly GCA_036346375.1 of Guadua angustifolia. Taxonomy (NCBI): domain Eukaryota; kingdom Viridiplantae; phylum Streptophyta; class Magnoliopsida; order Poales; family Poaceae; genus Guadua; species Guadua angustifolia. The sequence goes on along the minus strand of CM070502.1, from coordinate 58,231,007 downwards.
TTTTTAAGCATGCTTATGTTGTATTGATTGTTAAGCATGCTTATGTTTGTATATTGTCATCGAATGTGATATGTGTTGTAATTAAAGTGTTTGTGTTCTGTGAATGTGATATATGCATTTTGTGTTCTGTACTATGAATGTGATACATATATATGTGCATACTATCAATATGTGTTGTTTTGGATAATATATATGAAATTAAGCACACCCCTATGAGGGTCATCACAATCAGTTCTTATGTGCAACCGATCATGATGATATGACCATCAGAATCAGTTCTTTTATGAACCCGATTCTAATGATCCATCATCAGAATCGGTTCTTACAATGAACCGATTCTGATGACCACATTATCGGCCTAGGGGTGACGTGAGTGAGGGGAAGCCGAGCTATGGGCAACAGAGGGAAGGTGGAGAGGTGACACAGAAACTGGGAAGGCAGAGGGGCAATGCGGGCGTCAAACAAGTAGATGGGCGACACGAGCGTCTAACAAGCAAATGGGCAATTCGGGCGAGGGGAGGTGGAGGGGTGGCTAGGCCACAAGGGTGAGAGAAGGTGCTAGGCTTGGAAGAAGGTGCATCGAACAGGCGGAGGGCTAGGCAGATCGTGATGGTGTTGAGGAGTAAACTCCTTTTTTAGTTAAGAGTTTTATACCATAGATGGTTCGTACCACAAACCGTATTTGATATCATCTTATAACAGACGGTTCTTACCATATCATGTAACTCTGATGGTCGTACTAGCAAAACTATTTATGATTAGTTTTAACACAGATGGTTTTTAAAAACCGTCTATGATGAGACGTCTAATATAAACCTTTTTGTAGCAGTGTTACGAGAAAAATATATTTGTCTTACAACTTTAATGCCACGATTTAGGATAAAAATGTCGTATTTGTTATTTGAATTACCATGTATATACAATTAATCCATATCATTATAATTTGGCCCACCAAAACATCCAATGAAGCTCCGTCTCTTTTTCTCTCTATTATTGAAAGATTTCTAGAGTTTTATTCCTTTTTGAGGATCATTGTGGATTTTCTACCCTCAAAACAAATGAGGTACATATATATTAGAGTATGAATTGCTCAAGTATGCCAAAATATGTTCACATCCATATATAGGAGTTCATAAGCTTGTTAATTTATGCATTATATATTCATGGTAAATGGAGTAGTATCACATGTACGAGATGATACCAAGCCAAGCAATGTCTGCCCACTCACCCTGTTGAAAATTCTCTGTGAATAACCACCACCAAATTAAATTATGCTCCCTCTAGTTCATAAAAACTTGTCGATTTAGGACACGTGGCCAAACTTTTGATACTTTAGCTATCGATATCTTTTTAAATATTTAGATTGGATGCATGAAAATCATAAGTGTAGAATCATCTCGAAATGTACTTTTATAATATTATAATTTTATTAGATTTTTTAAATATATTACAATAGAAATTAGTGGTCAAAGTTGAGTTTAGGAGATAATGTTGATGTGTTAAACGACAATTATTTGTGACCAGAGGGACTATCATTTTGAAATTGAATTTTCTCACGTGCTGCTACCAATTAAATGCAACTAGCTATATACCCGTGCGTTGCAACGGAAACTCAATTTGCAATAAAAAGTTTTTTTGCAAAGAGTACTAACAGTGGCAAAGGTGGGTAATTAAAGAGCGGTGGCAAAGGTGGGTAATTTTGATGAAATGGCGGGCAAAGGTGGGTAAGTAAAGAGCAGTGGCAAAGATGGGTAATTAAAAAGTAGTAGTAAAGGTGGGTAATTTTGATGAAATGGCACGAACAAAGATGGGTAAGTAAAGAGCAGTGGCAAAGGTGGGTAACTAAAGAGCAGTGGCAAAGGTGGGTAATTTTGATGAAGTGACATGGGAAGAAACTCTCACTTTATATAGTAGAGATTATGAGGCATACATCAATGCTAATTGTTATCTTTTTTTGCTACTGTTTGCATTAAATAGGGGCCAAGGGCAAATTGGTCTTTTGACCATCCATTAGCTGAAATTAGCAGGAGTATAATTTTTACCTCACTCACATACTTTGGAAGATGAAGAAATTCTCTTTAATTTACTTATGGGCTGGCTCTACATGTGGTCAGATGGGTTCCCCTCTTCAGTCATTTGGTACCTCTCCAACGCTTCCTCCTATTCCTATTGATCAGATCAAAGCCAAACCTATCTATTCTTGCACGTTGTCTTGCATGTTGTCACCCACCGCTCTTGCCAAAAACAAAGAAATTCTATCTTGGGAACTAAAAAAGAATCGGATTGGGAAGTATTTATTTCTTGATTCCCCGGCTAGCATCCTTACTTCCTTCTTCAATGGAAATTATATGTTTTGGCTCACAAAAAAATTCGAAATTCTCTTATTTGTAGACTCGTCTTCTTTTGGTTAAATCTGGAGAACCCAGTCGAAACTCTGATTCATGTTTGTGGATTTTAATAGGAGAAACCAGCTAATGAGATAACTATTAGCGGGGTTGTTGGCTAACTCTTAGCTGGACTGTTTGGATCCATTTCAGCTAATTTAGCAGCTAACTATTAGTGCTAACAGATCCAAATATGACCTTAGATTGTAATGCGAGCTGGATGGATGGATACCATAGAGTAATTAAATGTCCTTGTAAAACATTCCCCTCTTTACTCCACCATCTGCCATCCATCCATCCAATTCTATGTGAATGTGAAAATGTGTAGTCACAATGGTTGATCCAGGTCTAAGGTGGGCTCTAGCCCCATAATGTTGGCCACTAGAATTCACACAGTATCATTGCTTCCTCACTATGTTATAAATCATTGCAATTTTTGTCTCCTGTTTGATGTTATTTTGTTGTAATTTAACATTAAAATATGCTATAGCTTGCTTTCTTTTTAGCTACCCTCAAATTATTAAGTAGCATGTCCTTAAGTTGATTGATAAAATGCCTATGGACATAATCAATATCTATAGCACATTTATAAGACTAGCTACTTGAATATGGAAAAAATCATGGCGCTGGCTCAAGAGAGTGTGCGTATATGCGGATCTAAAGATGCGCAAGATTGCAAAGTACTATTAGAAATTGGCCCATGGGAGGCCTATTGCCTATAATTCTAGAACATGCATAGTTTAGTATCATATTTCCTAGCTAAGTGGAGGGAAGGCAATTTATAAAGTGAAGTCCTTGCTAGTTCTTGAATAATGTGACACATGGTATGAGGATGGCATAGGGTGGACACTAGCTAAACACATGCGCGTGCATGCATTCACTTATTTTTGAGTGAAAATTCCTATGACTTGTGACTTGCGACAGCACCGTGTTGTAAAGTGTCTCTTAGCGCATTGAATCAACCTTTCTATGTTGAATCATGCTATTATCTCTCAGTTCATTTTGCTTAAATATGATTTAAACATATGTTTCAATTTGGTTTAATTATCATAATGCCATTATGTAACATCCTAAAAATTTGGAACAGTAAAGTGTAAGTTTTAATTTTGAATATAAATATTTTCTGAGTTTTCTTGATGTTATATGTTTTACTAGGAAGATAAGCGCGGCGCACGCCGCGCGCGTGAACGGAAAACTAATTTCCTTTTTTTTGGAGAAAAAATAGACCGAGATATATTTTCTAGTTTTTTGCAGGGCCTTTCGGTTTTTTTTGGGAAAATGGAACAAGGTGTTTTTTTAAAATCTTCGTAGGATCTTTTCACCTTTTTCCTAGGAAAATAGACCGGAACGGAAAAATAGACAAAGGCGTAGTTTCTAAATATTTGGAGGATCTTTTTTGTGGTGGCACTCAAACACTCTCTAAGGTCCTGCAACCTCTCAACTTTAATACATAGTATATATTTTCTCGGGGAAAACGGAGAAAGGATCTTCTTTTGCCTAATCTAACACTTTATACATTCACCCATCAATAATATATGCTTCAAAAAATACTATAGATCGAATTGGAAAAAAAAGTATAAAGATACAAATGTGCACATATTTCTCACTCGGAAAAATATCAGAAACCGAGTTATGGGGAAAAAAATAGAGAGATAGAGTTGTAGAAATATCTTTTTCGATGAATTATTTGGAAAATATTGGAAACCGAGTTGGAAAACCGAGGTGGGAAAAAAATCTAGAGGAAAAAGGGTGAAAAAATATTAGATATGATAACTTTCTTTTTGTTGAGTCTAACACTCTACGCGCTCACCAAGTAATAATACGTGTTCTAAAAAATATTAGAGATCGAGTTGGGAAATCGAGCTGGGAAAAAAGTCTAGCACATATTTCTCACTCCAAAAAATATCAGAAACCGAGTTACGGGGGAAAAATAGAGAGATAGAGTTGTAGAAATATCTTTTTCGATGAATTATTTGGAAAATATTGAAAACCGAGGAGGAAAAAAAGTCTAGAGGAAAAAGGGTGAAAAAATATTAGAGATGACAACTTTCTTTTGTCGAGTCTAACACTCTACGCGCTCACCGAGTAATAATACGTGTTCTAAAAAATATTAAAGATCGAGTTGGAAAATCGAGTTGGGAAAAAAGTCTAGAGATACATGCTTCGAAAAATCCTATGGATCGAATTGGGAAAAAAACTATAAAGATACAACCATGCACATATTTCTCACTCCAGAAAATATCAGAAACCAAGTTACGGGGAAAAAATAGAGGCATAGAGTTGTAGAAATATTTCTTTCGACGAATTATCGGAAAAATATTGGAGATCGAGCTGGAAAACCGAGGTGGGAAAAAAGTCTAGAGGAAAAAGGGCAAAAAATTATTAGAGATGACAACCTTCTTTTGTCGAGTCTAACACTCTACACGCTCACCGAGCAAAAATATCGAAAACATTTTTCCTGGGAAAAACGGAGAAAGGACCTAAACGTAAGGAGCAAGGACCTGTTTGTTATGTTTTTGGACCCGCCGCTATCCTAAAAAATAAGAAATGGGCTTGCTCGCGATTTGAATTTAACGTGAGTTTTTTTCTATAAAATAGCACGCGAGGGACCCAAACGCGAATCGGGAAAAAATATCTTCCCCTCACAAAAAATCGCGGAGGACCTATTTGTAATCTACATGGACCTATCCGTAATTTGAAGAAACACAGGGGGTTTTTCGCGAAAATGGCTAGGGTGACACGTGGCTAGGCTCCTCATCCAGCAATTCTATGGAGTATAATATAGGTAGGATTTGGATTTTCCTTGGATTTTTGCATTGTGAGAATAATCAAATAAATGAGGAATGGAGAGTAAGAAATGGAAAAAGGTAAAATGGTAAAAGTAAAAATTTGGAAAAATTACCATAGAAACCCTAAGCCAACAGGAAAATCATTTCAGCCAATAAATAAAATTTTTATGAATAGGAATGAGACTTAATAATTGAAAAGACAACTACTTTGAATAAAAACAGTATAAGGTCAGATTTAATGTAAAATTTGCAAATCTCATCTCGGTCTAATAAAAATCTGTAAAATAGAGTGTCAGAATTTTTATAAAATAATTAAGCAAGATATTAACTTGAAATTTAGATGAGAATATTCTTAGATTATGTAAAACTCTTACAAAAAGTTTAAAAAATAAATTGTGTCATTTGGACACATAAATAAATCAAAAACCGAATTGAGAATTCTAGACAATGCATAGTGTTAGAATTTTCATTATTTATCCATAAGGTATTTTGGTCCCAAATTTCTACTGAAGATCAATTGCTACTAGAAGACTCCAGTCAAAAATTTTCACAAAAAGGTTGGCAGTGAATGATAGCTAAATTAATGCAAAAATAGACAAACATTGCTCAGCCAAAATACCTAATCCATTATCCTTTCGCCGACAAGTCGGCTCGAGTCTTGTTCCGGCCCATTTGCTGGCAAGTAAGGGGAGGAGCCCTACGTCACTGATCAGTGGTCCTAGCCCCACACGTCAATCGCAGCCCCACTCTCTTCTTCTCTCTCGAGCCGAATTCATCCCCACCGTTCCTCTCTGCTCTCTCTCTCTCTCGCGCGCCTTACTCACCCATTACACGTACCAGCAGCACCACCCGCTCAATCGATCTCTGCCATGGCTAACTTTGCTCTCCCGCACTGTACCCGTGCCATACCATCGCAATTAAGCACCACGCCACCTCGCCACTTGCACGAAACCAAGCCACACGAGTGTTCAAACCCTGTGAAGCAATCCCATGCATCCTATAAATGCTAGTCCTGTGATGCAATGGAGCCCTCCTTCCTCCTTTAGTCATTCACTGAGCCAATTCGTAGTTCACCTATCCATTCTTCACCCTCCTTAACAGAATGTCAAAAGAGGGGAAATCGGCCTGGAACTCGAAGCGGGTAGCAATCTTTGGAGATTTTCATTCCTAAAGCTTCGCAATGCCTCATAAAGTACTGATTAGTCTTTGCTTTCACCTATTTTTAGTTGCACCACATCTCCACCACCACCTTCTTCCTCCACTCTGGTGCTCCATGGGAAACCATCTCCGAACCTTCTCCGATCCTATTCACAGGTGAAATGAGATCCCTTGAGCCTGCTAATGCTCACCTTATGCGTGCCTAAGGAAAAGATGGCCGGCGGTGAGCTATTACTTGTTCGGCCTTGGCGCCATCGCACCTCCACAGTGGTGACCTCATTCCTAGCCGTCTCCAGTTGAATGGGTACCTCCCATAGGTGCGCCTTGATGTGCTAGTGCCAATTTTGCTACCCATTCCGTCGTGGCAGAGTTAGTTCGTCTTTACCGGTCCCACCCATTTATACTATTACCACGGATTGATTTCTTTTTATTTATTTAGGACTTTCTTTTTCTCGGTCGAAACAAAATTCTATCGTGATTGTGTCGATTCCTTGACGATCTTTTAGTCACATGCATACTGTTATACATTTACTCCTTGATTTGCTTTCATCCACACGTCGAGTGCGTGCCTCTTGTGCCTAGCCAAGTCCAGACGGCCGACCAACACCGTGTCTCACGGTCGATGTTAGCTTGCCCAAAAAGCGCCCAAGCCAAGTCAGACTAACACATTCCGTCGTGGGAGTTCGCCGGCGGCGAGCTGTTTTAGTCAGTCTTTGTGATGTGCTGATGATCTCAACACTTGTGCCTAGCCAAGTCGCTGACCAACAGGTCTCGCATGTTAGCCAAGCCGTCAGGACTAACACACGGGACCGCTTGGTCAGTGCCTCAACACTCCCTCACACGCGCGTTGGCGAGCGGGCCCGGTTTGTGCTGTCGAGTGCGTGTCGCTGACCCGTGGGGACCCAACGTTAATCAGCCTGGCTAGATTCAAATCGCCACATGCCAAAATTCCAAAGGCGCTTTCCAAAATGGAAAGCGTATTTTGCCATTTTTATTTATTTTCAGAAAATTGAATTAATGCAAATAGCAATAACTTTTTATATATAACTCCAAATCAAATGAAATAAATTTATAAAATCATCTAAAATCTAATTGTTTCAGAATATGCAAAAAAATGTTTTAAAAATATTCTTTTTGTGATTTTTAATATTAGAAATAATTGTATAGGGTTTAATTGTACTAAATAAATGATTGTTTCAACTTTAGTCAAAATAAAGAAAATTAAACTCTATTAGAGTCCTTATATTGAGAGGAGTTCAAATATGTGAAAATATTTGTGTTTCAAGTTAATTTACTTCATTTGCTAAATAGATGTTTATTCAATGTAAAATGAATATGGCTTTAATTAAATACTTTAAGAAATGAATGTATTTCATATTCATGAACAGTATAAACATATTGGGTTGTGCATATTCAGAAAAGAATATCTGAGATATATTTTAGGATTAACTAGCAAATAAGTGTTAAAAATGAATAGAGGCAGTATATATATATATGTAATCACATTCATGTCTTCACACATGAATAGAGGAGCTGAGGAAGGCCGCTGTGGACCAAGCAGCCGCCACGGCGAGGGCCTCCCCCGAACTCGAAGCCAAGGTTCAAGAGCTCGAGGAGAAGCTGGATCGGGCGAGCAAGACGGCAAAGAGCACCTTGTCCCAATTGCAAGAAGAACGACGCCGCACCGCCGAAGCCCTCCGACACCAAGGCGAGCTTTCGACCTTGAGGGCCAAGGTCGCCGAGCTCGAGCAAGAGAAGCTCACACGTGAGATGGCTGACTTGTAAATAGGTTTAGATTTCCTGTAAACAAGACCTTTTGTAAGACAAGAAAGGTTTAATGGAATGACATCGTTTTGGCAAGAATAGTTAATGTCTTGGCCTACTTAGCATTTCTCGATCAAGAGATTTATTTCCTAATCGTGCACTTAGCCTTTTCGTCAGAGTATATCCCGCCCAAATTGCTGGGCTCAAGGTCGAGCAGCGCCGGCCTTGAGCGCAAGTTAGAAACCTGTAGAGACCAAGACCTGCAAGATCTGCAAAATCCCACAGGGAGCATAACACAGGCGTACGAGAAAAGACTTAGGCTTTAGAGTGTTATGATCATTTCTAGGCCAAGCCTCTCGAGTCCTGCCAATGATTCGCGCCTTGCTCGTTGGACCCAGGCACAGGCTTAATTCGAACCCTGGCACAAGGGGAGCGTTGATGCGAAGAGATTTGGCTTACCAGCAGCTCGACCACTGGGGGTGAATGTTTAAGCTCTCGGCACCTGGGCCAAGAGCAAGCGTGCTCGCTCGCAGGCCGGACTCAAAGAAGCCCCGAATTCGAGCCAATACAAAATATAGAGAGAAGAAAAAAGGCGTGAAGACCAAACATGACAATCGAACAACAGCTTTATTGAAATTTGAGATAAAAAGGGTTACACATAGAATTTTCAAAGCTGGTCAATGTTCCACGAGCTAGAGAGCTCTCTGCCATCGGGCAGCGCTAGCCGGTAAGCCCCCGTGCGATCTATTGAAACAACTCTATTGGGGCCCTCCCACCGCGGGGATAACTTGTTGGTGTTGGACGGAGTCTGAATCCGTTTCAGGGCTAAGTCCCCAACAAGGAGCTCCCTAGGTCGTACCGACCGAGACGTATGTCTGTGAAAAGCTTGCAGGTAGTGCACCGATCGTAGCAAAGGCACAGATCTTACTTCTTCTCGCCAGGTAAGGTCAAGGGACCGTTTGCTCGAAGTCGATCCGTCGACTGTCGACCCTAGCGGAGCCCGGCAGGACCTCGGAGGCGATTCGGCAGATCAACACGAGCCGGAAGGGTGTGGACCCCGTTGCTCGGCTGACTGTGGTATGACTAGACCATAAGACGGTGGGAAGTTCATCCACCTAGGTCTGGCCGTATCGTTCGAGCTCATCTGATACTCACTTTTTGACGCCTTGAACGATTTGTTCGTTGGCGCGTTCCACTGCTCCATTGCTCTGCGGATGGGCCACCGAAGCATAGCGCACTTTGGTGCCGGCGTTCGCAGACTCTCGAACAACCATCGGTAAATTGTGTTCCATTGTCGCGATAATTTCGCATGGAACCCCATACCGGTGACCACGAACGAGCGGAAGAACTTGACCGCCAAGGTACCGTGATGGTTGAGACAGTTCGGCCGATCCATTTGGAGAACGACGATGGCGATTTAACAAAACTTCTTCCCCGCGCGCGGAAGTGACCGAGGATGTCTAGCCCCCAGGCCGAGAAAGGCCAGGCTAATGGAATGGTCTGGAGTGCGTAGGCAGCAAGCTGATGCGACTTTCGAGCATGGAACTGGCAGGCTCGACAGGTGCGGACGATGTCGTGAGCGTCCTGGAGTGTTGTTGGCCAGTAGAACCCTATGCAGAAAGCTTTCCCGACCATGGTCCTGAAAGAAGAATGTGCCCCACAGAGACCTGAATGGATGTTGTTTAACAGGTACTTACCCTCCTTCGTGGCAACACACTTCGTCAGGATGCCAGAAGCATTCCGACCATAAAGCTTGCCGTCCACGAGTTTGTACGAGCTCGCCCGGCGCTTGACCCTGCTCCTCTCCGCTGGATCGGTCGGGAGCTCTTCTGTCGCTAAGAAATTGTGGATTGGCTCGGCCCATGAGGGAATACCTTCGATGAAGGTGACTGAGGCCCCTTGGTCGGAGATTGAGGGCGACGCTAGGGTCTCCAGAATCACATCTGGATCGACTTCGTCGTCAGACGACCCGAGCTTGGAGAGGAAATCTGCGTCAGAGTTGTCCTTCCGTGCCACATGCGTGATCTCTAGGTTCTGCAACCACTTCTCCATCTTGCGCGCCTCGGCGAGGTATTTTCCATGGAATCCTCCGAGCACTGATAGCCCTTATTGAACTGGTTGATAACGAGCTGTGAATCGCCCTTGACGACCAACCGGTGGACACCCAGCGCCTTGCAAGCTCGGAGTCCCGCCAAAAGAGATTCGTACTCTGCTACATTATTTGTCGCTAGGAATCCAAAACGAACCACATACCTCAGCCTGTCGCCCCGCGGGGTGAGAATGAGGATCCCAGCCCCCGAGCATTTGAAGGATCTGGAACCGTCGAAGTACATGACCCAGGGCTTCTCCTCCTCGACCTCGAGTTCGGGAGCCGGCTGCGAGGTCTGCTCGACCACGAAGTCGGCCAGCACTTGCGACTTGATGGCCATGCGCACCACAAACTGGAGGTTGAAGACGGCTAGCTCCATGGCCCACTTGGTGATGCGACCTCCAGCCTCTGGATTCCTCTAGATCTCCCCGAGTGAGAAGTTGCTCGGGACGACCACGGAGTGAGCCTAGAAATAATGCTGGAGCTTGCGCGAAGCCATGAGGAGGGCATATAGTAGCTTCTGGACCTGAGGGTAGCACTCTTTTGGCCCATGGAGAACCTCGCTGACGTAGTAGATCGGGTGCTGCTGCGTGTCCCGCTCGGCCACCAGGATAGCGCTGACAGCCTGGACGATGGCCGCGAGGTAGAGCAACAGTGTCTCACCTGGTTGTGGGGTCGTAAGTAAGGGTGGGGTTGACAGGTATACCTTTAACTCGTCGAAGGACCGCTGAGCCTCGGGCGTCCACTCGAAACTCTCTTGCTTGTGCAAGGCCTTGAAGAAGGGCAATCCGCACTCACTGAGCCTCGAGATGAACCGGCTGAGAGCAGCCACGCGGTCGGTGAGGCATTGCACCTGCCTTACCGAACTCGGGGGGGCATCTTTTCTATCGCCTCGATCTTCTCCGGGTTCGGGCCGACCCCCGAGCCCCCGATCATGTAGCCGAACACCTTCCCAGAAGTAGTGCCAAACACGCATTTCTCCAGATTGAGCTTGATCTTGTGCTTGTTCAGGTTGGCGAAGGTCTCCCCAAGGTCTTGAACGTGGTCGGCTTCGGCAGAGCTCTTGACGATGATGTCGTCCACGTAGACCTCAAGGTTGCGACCGATCTGAGGCTCAAATGTCTTGGTCATCAGGCGCTGGAAGGTCTCGCTGGCGTTGCGGAGATCAAACGACATGATCGTGTAGCAGTAGGTCCCGAACGGTGTGATGAACGACGTCTTGCTTTCGTCGTCAACCGCCAACTTGATCTAGTGGTACCCAGAGTAGGCGTCCAGGAAGCTTAACATCCTGGCGTTCGTGGTGGAGTCGATAATCTGGTCGATGCGCGGGAGAGGGAAGTTGTCCTTCGGGCATGCCGAGTTCAAACCCGTGTGATCCACGCACATCCTCCACTTGCCGCCTTTCTTCGGCACGATGACGGGATTGGCTAGCCACTCGGAGTAATCTATCTCACGAATGAAGCTGGCCTTCAGCAGCTTATCGAGATTCTCCTTGATTATGGCGACCTTCTCGGGAGAGAAGCGTCGTAATTTCTGGTGCACGGGCTGGCAGCTGGGCTGCACTTGTAGTTTGTGCTCGACCACCTCCCTCGGGACACCTGGCATGTCCGCAGGCTCCCAAACGAATATGTCTTTGTTGGCGCGGAGGAAGGTGACGAGCTCGAGTTCCTATTTGGAACCCAGCTCGGCCGAGACGTGGACACACTTGGACGAGTCCCCCTCCACGAGCAGCATAGCCTTCGTTGCCCCGCTGGACTGGATGACGGTCTTCTGGCGGGCGATCTTCGCGGTCGCTTCAAGGCCCTGCTGAGGCAGCATGCCGGCGAGGGCCAAGGCCTGGGTCTCGCAACCATGTGCCGCCTTGAGGTCGCCCCGCACGGTGATGATGCCGCTAGGCCCTGGGAGCTTCATGCAGCGGTGGCCGTAGTGGTTGGCCGCCATGAACTTGACCAAAGCTGGACGCCCGAGGATGGTGTTGTAGGGGAGATCACCCTCAACCACATCGAAGGTGATCAGCTCGGTGCGAAAGTTGTCCGAGGCGCCGAAGGTAACGGGCAAAACCACCTGCCCCAGAGGTGTGGTCGAGCTCCCAGGGACGATCCCGAAGAACAGAATCGCGATGTTCTTGACCTTCGACCGGGGAATTTGCATCCATCCAAGGCTTAGCGAGCAAAGAAGTTGAGGAATCGCCCCATTGACCATGACCCGCCCGACCATGGTGTTACTAATGGTCGGGGTCACAACTAGGGCGGTCTTGAGATCTTTGGACATACCTTGGGGGGTATCCTCCTGCGTGAAGGTTATTGTAGCCCCGGCCCACTTGCAGGGCTGGTCCACGAGCTTCCCGACGGTGGCCTGGTAGACCACGTGCGCGGCATCCTTGATCTCTCGTCGGGACTGATACGCCGACGAGCCGCCGAAGATGACATCGATCCGGCGGTCGCCCTGCTGGAAATCCAGCTCGAGGTCGGCCTGGTTCTCGCCGGCATTTACCCTGTCGGGCTGATCTCCCTCCTTCGGGAGCGTGGGCATCTCTCTGCGCCCATCGTAGAAGGCCTCGAGCTTGTTCTGCCAGGCCCTGCAACTTCGCAGGTCGTGGCCCGAAGTCCTGTGGAACAGGCAAAACTTGTCTTCGTCGAACCAAGGTCGCCTCGACCTTGTGAGCGTCGGCCGCCGCCGCCCGCATCGCTGATCCTCCTACGAGGCTCGGCTGGCGCCATCGAGCTCGTGGTCGATTTCGTTGGGGACGGGGCCCCTCCTGGGCCGAATCACGCACCTCCATGACCTCGCGGTAACCGTCCGCCGAAGCGGTCACCCGAGGTTGGCCATCACCGCGCTTGTGGTCCCTCTTCCGCTTCTTGGCGGTCGAGCCTTGGTCGGCACTCTTGGCGTTGGAGGGGCCGGCTTCGCCGAGTTGACGCCAAGCTTACCTTGGTCGTAGTTGCGCTTCCAGCGGACCGCGTCGTCCGCGTCTGCGTAGCGCTCCGCCATGCGAAATAGCTTGCCGACGGTGAGCCTTGTCGTAATTTCCAGATCTTCGGTGAAGCGCCGATCGCGGACGCCAAACTTGAAGGCCTTGATCACAGACTCGTCGGATACACTTGGGATCAAGTTCCTGGTGCGAATGAACCGTCGCACGAAGTCGCGGAGAGGTTCATTCTTCCCCTAGATAACCCGGTCCGAGTCTTTCTCCCTTCCGGGCCGCTCGTAGTAGCTCTGTAAGTTGGAACGGAGGGCGCTCTGAATTTGGTGCCACGAGCGGAAGGTGCCGGGCTTCTGGTTGAAGAGCTAGGTGCGGGCGGCACCATCCAGCACGGTAGGGAGGTAGTTGGCCATCACGTACTCGTCTCCCCCCGCGGCCAAGATAGCGGTGGTGTAGATCGACAAGAACTCGTCGGGTTCTTTATTCCGTCGAACCGCTCGATTAAGGCGGGCTTGAAACGAGCTAGCCAGCGCACCCGCCGAAGGTCGTCGGAGTACGTCGCACATCCATAAGCCGGAACAGGGGCGCGCTTGGGAAGGTGTTCACCGCTGCTGGAGTCGGACCCGTAGTCAGCATGAGAGGGAGGCGGTGGAGGTGGCAGGAACATTGGCGACGGCGAGCAGAGAGAGTCGGCAGCGCACGTGGGAAGAGACGAGGGAGGGATAAAGGCGGGGTTGGGTGGGAGAGGGAGCGGTTTTCCGGTGAATCGTGTTGGGTGGCCCGTGGGGGCGCAAGCGGTTGGAAGAAGAAACGCACGCGTGGGGTTGGGCCGATGAGTTGGGTCGAACAGCGCTGCGCAGATGTTGGGTTTATTGGGTTAAACGATCCATAGTAAACTCTTTTCATTAGTTTAGAAATGTTGTGAGATAAGGAAACCTAAACCAAATATGGTTAAGACTCTATCTCTTTATAGTGTGGTCGAATCCGAACTCTCTTCTCTTGCTATTATATATATCGGGTGCCCCCCTCTTTGGAAACGATTGAAGCAATAAAGCGAGAGAGAATTCCACCCATACATTGTGTCTATTGTTCTTACTCTCGTGTTTGCATCTACATCCGTTGATTGATCGTTGGTGCTCGACGACGTTTTACAACACGTTATCAGCACAAGTCTCTACCACAAGAAGAAGGATCGTCGACGACAACGAACAACTACTACCGACGATTGATCGCCCAATCCGATCTGCAATCAACTCGCTATCACGCCGGCACCCACTCGGATTGCCGAAAAGTCCTACGCGACTCTATCCTACGCGATAGTCTATAGAATTTCCCTTGCAAGTCAAATCAAGGTAACAAATTGGCATGAACTGTTGAATCGCAGTTGAATTAAGTAGATCGGATCAATACCCCTTGCGGTTATTGTTCATCCACCATAAAAATAATAATAAAACAAAAGGGTGGAGGCCAGTGCATCATCGGATGCACCGCCGGAGGAGACGGCTCGCCGCATCTCATCGGCCCGAAGCCGCGTTGCCACCGGCCGATCGGCGCCCGCCGGCTTCACTCCGCGGCCTGAAGCTGCGTCTCCACCGGCCCCTCTGCCGCCTCCGGCTGCCCCGGCCCAAATGCGACGCCCGCCACCGCGTCGTCTTGGTCCGCAAGATCCGCGCCCGGTGCGTTAAGCCCAAGATTTGCTCGCCCGCTGCCGTCGGCCTTGCTGTACCGCCCGTGGCCACCTCGGTCGAGCCACCGCGGATCCCGGCCTCGTTTTCCTCGCCAGCAGCGACGGTTGATTCTTCGGCTTCCACGCCTGTGCACGAAGAATCGCGTGGCGGCGGCGATGCTGTGTCTCGGCTTCCTCGCCCAGATGGCGATGCCTTGCTTGACACCGCCCGCGCTTGCTCCTCGGCTGTGCCTGCGCTAAAACCCGGTGGCCATTCGTCTCCCTGTGATTGCTTGGATTCGCAAGAGAAGCAGCAGAAATTCGTAATGGCGGCGGCGACTTCTCTAGCGTATCTTTTTGCGTGGAGACAAGCGTGCAGCGGCTAGAAAATAAACCTAGCGGCCCAAAGTGTCACTCGGTTTCTTTTTCCTGGTCGGTAAATTGAGCAAACAGGATTAATGGGCCTAGTAGCCGTGGTGAGCCAGTAGTCCATCCAAGAAAAAAAAAGAGAAAAGACTGAAAATCTTAAAATCTTGAAATCTGACTATTAATATCAAATCCAGTTTTTTTTAGGTTTATGGTTTCTGTAAACTTTTGATAAAATGAGATTCAGTATCCGATAGTAGTTCTATGCACTGGATTTATTTTCTAGCTTTATGCCATGTTTAATGTGCGCAGAATATTTATCTTCTGTTATTTAAGTAATTCTGAAAATTACTTAGTAATTAATAGAAATGCTAAAAATTATGGAAATAATCGAGCTATCAAATTGATTTTGGGTTTGAGGGCATAAGTGGTTGGGTCTTTGTTTTCCGTTTTGAAGGAACGGATACATGACAATTGGTGTCTAAGGAAAACATACATGAGGCTAGGTTTCTTAATTGGCACCCGGAATCGGGAAGTGCTCCCTCCCTCATGTGAACCCTCGGGGCGGGTTGACCTGGCCAAGAGTTATGTTGACGGAGGCATTCATTACATGATTCATACCCAATCAGCAAAAGCCTTATAAGATTCTATTTCCATCATGCAAGAATTATTTCACGTTGAAATTTATTCACCTGTTAATTGGTAATTCTGGAAATTGCTTAATAATTAGCAGGAAATTATGAAAAATGCTAGGAAAGTCCCAGGAGGACGACATAAATGATTTATATAGAGACATGGAGTAGTCTCCTAATTTTTCCTTTAAGTGTTGATGTCGCATTATCTTTTAGAGTCTCCTTAAGAGCTTCATTTATCATATTAGTCTTTGTGTTTCTGAATGAACAATGGTCTACGCTCCTGTTGAACGATTATCAGTCAAATTTAATAAAGTGTGATTTTCTCAGGAAGTTTTTTTAATCATGCTATGCTATTTAAGTTGCAATGAAAACCAAAAGTTTATGTTGCGATGGAAATCATAGATAAAACCCTAGAAATATTTAAGATCTGGCATGATCGTTTGGGTTATTCTGGGTTGAATATGATGAGAAGAATAATAAATAATTCTGCTGGCCACAATATAAAAAATTACAGCTTTTCCTAAACCTGAAGATTTTATGTGCCCTGCTTGTGCTAAAGGAAAGCTGATAGTGCGTCCCTCTCACCTTAAAATTAGGGAAGAATCACTGAATTTCCTGTAGAGAATTCGAGGTGATATCTGTGGATCAATTCAGCCCCTGTCGGGCCCCTTCAGATATTTTATGGTGCTAATAGGTGCTTCTACTAGATGGTCCCATGTATGTCTCTTATCTACTAGGAACCATGCCTTTGCTAAATTAATCGCCCAAATCATTAAATTAAGAGCCTCCTTTCCGAAGAAAGGATTAAGTCCATTCAATGGACAATGTCATGAAGTTTACCTCAAAAGCATTCAATGATTATTGTATGGCTCTAGGCATTAATGTAGAGCATTCTGTACCTCATGTCCACACCTAAAATGGCCTTGCAGAGTTATTAATTAAGAGAATAGAAAACTTATTGCTTGGCCGCTCTTGCAGAATAATTGGTTTCTCACCAGTTGTTGGGGCCACGCAGTGCTGCATACTGCGGTAATAATTCAACTCAGTCCAACTGCAAATCCTGAAATTTTCCCATTGCAGATAGAGCGTGGAAAAGAATTAAGCATTTGCCATCTGCAAAAACCTGGCTGTGTTGTATACATACCAATCTCTCCACCACAGCGTACAACCATAGGACCTCACTAGTAGTTGAGGATCCATGTAGGTTATGAATCTCCGTCATGTATTAAAATACCTAGAGCCTATGACAGGATCTCAGACACGGCTCTAAGACGCTGATTATACTAAGGATATTTTTCGGCATTAGGGGAGATAAGTACCACATTACGTAATGCCTAGTCCTTAGACCCACGCACTAGAAAGACCGAACTTGAAGTTCAAGGATAATAAATCTACAATAAATAAGCTAATAATCTGCCAAATACCTTCACTGGTCATAAGGGAGTGAAAGATCTAATATACCTAAAGTATATTCACCTGAAAGAGTGGAGATACCCTAGAAGGATATTGAACCTACTCTTGACCCTCATGATAAGAAGAGGGGAGGCCTCCAAGTGTACGGGACTCAATTTCGCGGAGACGGCCGCAGAAGTAGAGAACCGAACAAATGAGAACACTACCCATAACAGTAGAAGACGCTCAACCTGATGTTGAGAAAATCCCTGAAGTGAACCATCCCAGAGATGGTAACATCCCTGAAGTGATCCATCCAGAAGATGATAACCCAGCGTATATTTGCACGCACAATTCCACGCTGGGAAGTCGAAACACCCAGACTCCGTCATTGTGGGAAATCACGAGGAGCTGGAAGAAATTTATATAGATATATCCCCGAAGTGATGCAGGAAAAATGAATAAAAGAAAGACTACAATTGTCGACATATATTTGCCTCTAAAATTGCTAAAAACTGGATCCAGATCCAAGTCCATGACAGAGTGCCAGAAGCTCTCAGATAGGGTCAAAAGAAGCAATTGAGGCAGCGCTCGCTTAAGAATAGGAAAGTTTCTAGTCCTATTGACTGAATATTTCCTAAAGTAATTCCCTGCAGGATCAAATGGGATTCTCATCCAGAAGAAAAATGAAAATACCCAGGTGGCGAGATATAAAAAAGCGAGGCTTGTAGCACAAGGGTTCACGCAAAAGACCCGGCATCGATTACGATGAAACGTATTCTCGTGTAATGAGTGGAATAACGTTCTGATATTTAATATCAATGGTAGCTGGCTTAAATTTAAAAATACAGTTGATGGATGTGGTGACCGCATATTTATATAGGTCACTAGATTCGGACAATTATATGAAAGTCCCTGAAGGAATAAAAGTCCCAGATCCTAATAATCGCAGCATGTATAGCGTCAAACTAAAGAGATTGCTATACGGGTTAAAACAGTCGGAAAAAATGTGGTATAACCGGCTTAATGAGTTCCTCCTGAAGAAGGGATACTCTAATTATGATGATTGTCCCTGTGTGTTCATAAAGAAATCCCAGAATGGATTCTGTATCATCTCAGTGTATGTCGATGATCTGAATATCATCGGAACCACAGAGGAGATAAAGGAAGCAAGTGTTTACCTCACGACGGAGTTTGAGATGAAAGATTTGGGTAAAACCAAAGTTTGCTTAGGCCTGCAGCTAGAGCATCTCCTAGAAGGAATTCTTATTCACCAGTCTTCCTATACCCGGAAGGTATTGGAGAGGTTTAATATGGATAAATCACATCCCTTGAAAACCCCCATGGTTGTCAGATCCCTCGAAGTGGATAAAGACCCATTTAGACCGAGGATGGAAAATAAGGAAGTCTTAGGACCTGAAGTCCCATATTTAAGTGCTATCGGAGCACTCATGTACTTTGCGAACTGTACAAGGCCTGATATTGCATTCGCAGTGAATTTGCTAGCAAGATATTGTTCAGCTCCAACCAGAAGGCATTGGGCTGGTGTAAAGACTTTACTCAGATACCTCCAAGGTACTCAAGATCTTGGGTTGTTTTTCCAGAAGAACCAAGACTTGATTATGGTGGGATATACGGATGCTGGCTATCTGTCTAATCCCCACAGTGCCAAATCTAAGATTGGTTTTGTGTTTCTCTGCGGTGGTACAGCTAAGTTTCGGGCGGTCTTGTAAATGCACCTTGGTAGCAACTTCTACCAACCACTTAGAGATTATAGCCCGTATGAAGCCTCACGTGAATGTGTTTGGTCATGACGTGTGATTGGCTATATCCGAAGTCATGTGGCCTTAACGCTATCGATACCCCACAATTATCTATGAAGATAATTTCGCTTGTGTTGCATGTGATGCAATTGGTTATGTAAAGAGCAACATCACGAAACATATTGCTCCTAAGTTATTCTATCCTCACGAACTCCAGAAGACCGGTGAGATAAAAATCTTACAAACTAAGTCATGTGAAAATCTTGCAGATTTATTCACTAAGTCCTTGCCTAAATCCACATTTCAAAGATATGTTAAAGGCATTGGAATGAGAAGACTTAGAGAGATGCAGAGTTCAGGGGGAGAAAACCCTTGAACCATAACCCTTATTGCGATCCTGAAGATCCTAATAAAATCCTGAAGGTTATAAGTTGTACTCTTTTCCCTCTGTGAGTTTTCGTGAAGTTTTCTCACATGAAGGTTTTTAATGAGGCAACTAGTACAACATAAAGTGCGAGTGTGATGTACTCTTTTCTCCATCTCCTTTTTCCCATTGGGTTTTTGAGTGGAGTTTTTGATGAGACATATGCATTACGCGGTATTCGACCAAGGGGGAGTGTTGTGAGATAAGGAAACCTAAACCAAATATGGTTAGGACTCTATCTCTTTATGGTGTGGTCGAATCCGAACTCTCTCCTCTTGCTACTATATATATCGGGTGCCCCCTCTTTGTAAACGATTGAATCAATAAAGCGAGAGAGAATTCCACCCATACATTGTGTCTATTGTTCTTGCTCTCGTGTTTGCATCTACATCCGTTGATTGATCGTTGGCGCTTGACGACATTTTACAACAAGAAATATGCATTTTGACATGATGGACTCTATTTTACCTCTATTATTTTGTCAACCTATACTAGTAACATCGAGAACAATAAAAGACTAGAAATATATCCTTAACCCTAACTAGTTATACGTTTACCTCTCGCAACCACTTGAAGCTTACATGATGACCGATCATCTACTCTCCGAGTCAGAATCTTCATCTTATTTATCAACACATGATGAACTTCCCTTATCTTAGCTTCGGAAAACTCTCTTGACGCTCTTCAACACATGATGACGTTATTATCCCGTTTATCTATCTCAACCTTGGACTTAATGTATTTCAAATTTGTTAAAAGTGTTAGACCAAAACACATAGTTATTTAAATCATCAATGCACTCCATTAACACATGATGAATGCCCACAAGATCCTTTGAGCTTTTTATTTGATGATTGACCATAACTCAAAGACAATTAATTGAAAGATTAATTGTGTCTTGAGTATATTACTGTAACTAATACTTCATATACTCAAGACTTTCAATTGTCTTAGAATCAACAAAGTGAACCATCAACACATGATTAGTTCTTTGTTGATTGAATGGCAACCAAATAAAATTTGAAGTGAATTTAAATTGTCATAAATATATATTAACTACACAAGTTTCATATACTCATTTTGATTATTTCTAAGTAATTATCCAAATTATATAGAGTGATAGAAAGGGGTCAATACTCTCAAGATTATTAATTATAGAATAAACTCCATTAAATATGTGCATACAAATAATTAAACTTGAATCAAAATGCACATTCAATGTTTGATTGCTTTGGAGTTTATCTTATATTAATATTACCACGAGTATACTACAACTATACAAATTAAATATACTCAAGGAATTGTTTCCAAATAATGATCCTTGATATAGAAAGATGAATTAGATTAATACTATTGAAATATTAAGGTAAAGTATGAACTCCTCTTAAATGTGTGCATTCATGTATATATGAAATTGAAAATGTTATGTATATTTTAAGATTGAGACTACAATGAAGTTCAACCTTTATCTTAAATACAAGGAATGCATCTATAAATAATAGAGTTGTAATGGATACATACCTTTGGGATTTTCATTTTTCAATGAGTTGAGACTAATTAAAAATATACAGAATAAAAGAATTGGTCTTATATACAATATGATCATGAATATTGTATCCAAGGAATGCATGCAATAATATATGATAATATGAACTCGAATGCATACCTTTGATATTTCCATCTTTTTCAACCAAAAGAGACAAATAAGAGTTAAATTCAACAAGAGAGTTAGTCTTATAAAACGATTTATCATTAATTAAGGATTGAGGCTAATCAATATTATGATTATCAAAAGGGTTAGTCTCCATATTAGATTTTTCATTAACACTAAAATCAAATTAATAGAGATTGAACTTTCAGGAGTACCTCACAACAGGGCATAAAGTTTTTAACGAGGCAATAATTCTATACATGTTCAAGATTTAATAAAATTTACTTCATTTACCCTAATATTTATCCACACAGGATGCTTCTTTCACATGCTTTCTTTTGGTCCTTGCGTTGTGTGGACGTGTAAGCAAAAATTTGGCGCCACACACTGCATGCATGCATGCACTGCGCTCTCTCTCTCCCGTTCCTAGATGGCTTTGTGCCTTTGCATGTCTTTGCATCACTGCATGCATGTCTCTCTATCCCCGCGTGTTCCTTGATGGCTTTGCATACCTCTGCATCAATGCATGCATGTCAGCTCAAGAAAGAATCAAAGAAAGCAAGAGACAAGCAGAATTCTTGGCGTGGCAGCCAGAAATTTGGCCTTAATTACGCAAGCTTAATCACTCATTCCAAATCAAGCTATGGCTACAATCAATTCCATGCGCCTCCGATACTTTTTCTCTCGGCGCAATAGTGTAAATAGATCAGACCTAGACTGACACGGTACAAATCGCAAATGGACCGTACTTGGACTCACTGAAGACGAGCAGGCCAACACGGCACGATAGGCCGTGACGGCCTGACACGATTCAGACGCGAAACACGATAGATCCGTGCTAGACCGGCCTGACCCGGCACGACGCCCACCTCTTAAGGGCATTCCCAACCCTCCACCTCAGCTGGTATCTATAGAATTAATTACGCTGCCAACTAAACAAAAATCTGATGTGGCATAGGAGTTAAGGAAGGGAGAGAAGGAAAAACGAAGAAACCGTGTCTCATGCAAGAAACTGGGTCGACGCGGGTACCAAGACTTAAGAAACTAGAAAAATCGGGGTTGGACATTTCTGCGCGCTTACCAAGCTATATTTGTGGTGCATGCATTGGTTTATTGCTCTCATGCATTGCTTTATTGCTCTCTCCCTCCTCTAGACACTACTCATGGAAACTATGGGTTGGGAAACTATGCATTAGTTTATTGCTCTCTCTCCCCTCTAGACGCTACTCATGGACACCATGGGTTGGGACTGCCCTAATGCATGGAGGAATCGATCGAGCGAGTGGACAATAATGCTGTAGCTTGATTGGTCAAACCAACCCTCGATCTCCAATAGCCTTCACGGCCGGTCTCCGAAACCCTAGCTAGGTCCTTCGCCATGCGAGTAAGCTAACCACCGTCATTAATGCCTCCACGGCCTCTCCTCTACCTTTTTGTCTTCCGTTGATAACCGCCAGTCCACAGGCCGTGACATGACGCTGCCTGCACGCTTCGACCGCCCTCACAGGTTGCAAACCCTCGCGTTTCACTCACCTCCATCCACCTGTAAAGCTTCATGCATGCATTCGATCTGGATCTGGCCTTCTCCCTTATCCTAATCCCCTCTCTACTTAATCTTGTAGCTAACCACAAAGCTAAAGTTCACAAGCCTACGCTCTACGCAACGCCGGCCGCTAACTCTACACCTTGAAAACACCAGCTCAATTCGTACGTACAATCTAGCAAAGTCCATGGCGCAGTCTCCGGCCGTGCCGCCACCGCTGGCTGTCCTCGACGAGGGCCGGAAGAAGCGGGTGGGTCTCCCGAAGCTGCTGCACAAGTTCTTCTTCAAGGTTCTCCGGCTGAGGCCGGCGGCATCGGGGCGGAGGGAGCGCCGCCGCGTTCGAGGGCTACTACGGCTACCGGATGGTGGACGAGTACTACTACTACAGCTACGGCGGCGCGGGGTCGTCGTGGGCCGGGGTGCTCTCCTCCATCCCGGAGGAGGAGATCTCCGAGGAGGGCACGCCGGATGCCGTCATCGGCCCTGCCGCGCTCCGTAAGGCCCACTCGGAGCGGTTCGTCGCCGCCGAGGCCGCTGCCGTCGTGCACCTGGAGCTGGAGGTCGTCTTGTGAAGGCGGCAAAGCTGAGCTAGCTAGTCAGCAAGTTTTATCTAATGATGAGCGCCCATAGGAAGGCACCTTCACCGTTCGATCAGAAATCAACGCTAAAGATGAGCGCATGCGGGTTTTTCAGGGCGGCTTGGGTTCCTCGCATGGCGCTCATAGCTCCCCCCACGCGTCAATCTCAGCCGTTGCAGGGTCCATCGATCGGACGGCTCCGAAGGTGCCGAATAGCGCCGCCGCCGGTGCCTGATTTTAAGTTCGCATGTCGCAAAATCGAAATTCAGTCTTGTTTGTTTGTAACTGAAGAGATTTGTGTGCGTGGATGATACAAGACGTGATCTAGCCATCAAAAACCTGTCATGTGTGGCAGAAAATATGCGGAAAAGGGCAACGCATCATGCATGCATGGGTGTCATATTTGGGCGGCAGTAGAAGTTGCTGTCTTGTTGGCATCACTAGCGACATTAGTGGCTATTGTACATACGAAATGACTTCAGTCTGGATGTCCGAAATTTTTGAACATATTACAATATTTTTTTCTAACTCATGCAACATTTCTTTACACCATGTGAAACATTTTTCTTCGACAAACAGTGAAATGCGCTACAGTATACGGATGTTCCAAACGTTCAAAAAAATGTTACAAGCGTCGGCAAAAAATATTACAAGCGTAGAATAAAAATATTGCAAGAGACGTCTGATAAAATGAACAGTAATCAAACGTCGGAGCGCTAGTTTCTCCCTATTACATTAAGCCTCTCTTGCTCACATATTGTTGTAACTTTTTTTTCTCGAGTGAGTAGGGTTGTAGAGGAGAGTCGTACGTACGTGCTTGATTCCTACTGGTGCTCCAGCTTTGCATGCTTTTAGTGGCAAAGCGAGCCTTCATGTTCACAAGCAAGGCGAGGAAACTTTTTAGTTTCGCCCTTCCTTTTCGAATAATCAATGGTTAAAGTTCAACGTTTTGGCGGTGATCTTGCTCAGCTAGTTCCCGTGAAGTGGTAGTTAGCGCTTACTTTTTCGCAATAATTTTAGTTGCACGTGATGTGTAATATTTAATAATCAGAGTTCATGCTATTATTATAAGCAGATACAGATCCACTTGTCACAGGACAAGTGGACTTAGGAGGCGGCGCAACAAAAGCACAGTACCATATAACACGAATGTTTCCCAATGTATCGAAAAGAAAATCAAAGGTGTCTTTGAACAGTTACGAAGCATTTGTTGAAATTTTAGTGCGTTCGTTGTTGAATCACTAGTAACAGCGCATCTCAGCATTAAAATTTACTCGACAGGTTGTTAGTTAATTCAGTGTTTCCACGGCGATCTCGCTTGGTTAGTTCCTACGAATCAGTTTACTTTTCACAGCAGTCGTTGGATCACTAGTAACAATTAGATATTTTTTTGATCTTTGGGAACAAAAGTTGCTCAAGCTGCCTAGAGGGACCTTGATGCAAACCTTTATAGATCACAACCAGATTCGTCGAACTCTAATTGGTTTAAAGTAAATATGGCAAACCGCGAACCAGAATATCAATCTGCATCCCATATTTGCCTCAAAAATAGAGAGGGTGATCAGTGTTCCTTACATTTATGGTGGATAGCCGGTGTGGTACCTTGAAAACTACTTGGAAACACTACTACAGAACTGGCATTCGATACCGTTAAAACGGCCTTTAGTACCGGTTTTTGAACCGGTACAAACCATCCGGGATTGATGCTCAAGAACATCAGTCCTGGTTCTCCCACCCGGTACTGATAGAGTATCAGTACCGGTTAGAGATCACATGTGGCAGCACATCGTGAGCCCCTAAGGCCTTTATCAATACCGGTTAGTGTCTCCAACCGGTACTGATGAGGCCCTCATCAATATCGGTTGGTTTCTACAAGGTACTGATGTGCTGTATATAATATATATATATGTGTGTGTCCACTAGCTATTATATATATGTGTGTGTTAAATCACAACTAATTAAAGCACATATAATCAATGATGCACATCTGACTGATAATTAAATCACTGAACATTCATTAACAAATTTAATTACAACTAATGTATTCCAATATGACACATATTAGTTCTTCTGTTCATCGATCAGAATCACAAAATATTCATTAACAACTTTAATTACAACTTTAGTCTTTCTTTTCCTTCTGTTCATCGGGTTCTTTTACGTGTATCGCTATTGCTAGCCGTCGACCCCGACAGTTCACCAATCCATATCAAAGAGCCCAACCTATTTACATTTGGTTCGTGAAACTTGCCATTTGGATTTATGACCTCATCGTAAATGAAGTCGACGAGTTGTTCTTGGATTGCTCTCACTCGCGCCGACGAGAGTTCCGATCCTTGTTTCGCCAAATATTGAGGCACCTATCATTAAGTCATTAACTAATCAATCCTTGAATTTGTACAAGATATAAGGAGTACCTAGACATCATTAAAGCTAGTAATTATATTTACTCACCCCCTTGTCGCCTTTTAGCATGCGGTCAGCGGCTCCGGTTTGGGTGTGCATAAACTCACATACATAGTAGCCACATAAATTGTTGCCCGGTGGCTGACTCAAGATCTGCGGTAAAAAAAGTTGAAAGCGTGAAATGAATACAAGGAAATTAAGTTAACTAACTAAAAAGCTAGCATTATGATATACGTACTTGAGAGGCAATTGTAATATCAAATTTCTCCTTGAATACGCCTTTATTTTTAGCATGGAACCGTGCGAATGCACTACACATGTGTTTACGAATTGTACATGATTAGAATTTGTTTCAAATAGAAGGAAATAGAATTAGTACAATAATGAAAGGAACAAGATTAATACCGGTTGAGCATATCGATCAAGTTTTGAAACTTTTTAACTGGTTTCCATTTTGAGTCCATAACTGTGATCAGGCTACGATCTAGCTCGATCATAAGAAGAATCCAGTGAAAACTGTACATATATATGTCAACGTAGATAACTAATTAGTTCTAACATCGTGTTATGAAAAAGGAGTAGAACGAGGCGGTACAAAAACACGTACTCAAATACGTAGGGTAGATATATCTTTGACTTATATTTTTGTCCCATTAGCGCATTGTATATGTTAGTCTCTGTTTCGCTTGGGTAGTCTCTGTAATAGCTTGTCTTGTTGATAACTCATCGGGTCCATGAAGCCTATGTCAAAAATACGATCCCTTCGGCATCTTTGTATCTCCATTCTACATAAGAAGAAATTAGTTAGGCTTGCAAGTTAGTATAGTACAAGGGCGCGCATGATAGTTTTTTTATAAATAAGATACTTATAGAGTCCAGCAACCCAGCATGGCCGCGGCGAGGGCGTCTATCTGGTATAGATCATACATGACATTCCATTCGACAAAAAATTCACCGTCCCCGTGGAAAAAATTTTGTTCCTTGTACTTGACAACGAACAAATCTAGACCATGATTGGCCGCGTCCAAGTACCATTCATGGAATTGCCGCATCTTTGTTGTTAGCTAGAGCAACTCCTCACGCCTGACCAATGATGCGCCCGGTGTAAATGGCTATCTTACTTGGGCATTCTCAATTTTCGTCGTGCCTAATACTTGATCTGCGTCAAGTTCAGTTTCATTGAAGAATTTTAGCTTCTCCTTGGCCTTCTCCTCAGCTGACATCCTCTCCTCTGACGTCTTCTTCTTGTGGCATTCCTTAGTCAATGTGCGCTCGTAGTTTGATAGGCGAGGCATCTTTTTTATCCTTCAAATTTTAAATAGTCCTCAAGCCTTTGTGAAATTCTTCTGTACCAGGTTGAACCTTCTTCTCTGGTGACTTAGGTTTAACAAATTTAGTTACCTCGCCTTGTACTATCTTCTTGGTCTCCTGGTCGGTCATATCGTACGCCCGCTTTGGAAGTGGAGCCAGCTTCTTGGATTGGGTGGAGGACCCTATCTTCTTGGGAGCTGCTGGCCGAGCTGGCTTGTTTGTATTGGTCGGCGCCTTCTTGGGAGGAGACGGGCTTCTTCTAGGGCTTATCTGTGAGGGAGGTGGTGTAGGAGTCAGTGCCTTCTTGGGAGGAGATGGGCTTCTTCTGGGGCTTATGTGTGTGGGAGGTGGTGTAGCAGGAGTCGGGCTTCGTGGAGAGGACACGTCCATGTTATCTCGAAAAATTATGTATCGTTTGCACCACAAGATGAAATTGTATATCGCCTCTCCTAGCTTCGTAGTCCTGTCACCTCCGGGAATTTCGAGGTCAAGGTCCTCGTACCCTGGGCAAACATCCTCCACCGAGACCTTGGAGTAGCCTGACGGTATCTGTTGGCCATGGATGAGCTGCTCTGGCTCCACTGGGCGAGCCATGCCATGGGCCGCCTTGAAGGAGAGGTTCCACACTTGGACGTGCAGCTCACAAGGTGTCCGCTGCCTGATGTCGTCTACCCACCAGAAGCCCACCAGAAGCGCAGCCCACCGTGAAGCCCACGAAGTGGTCCAAGTCCGCCGAGCAGCAGCCCACTGTGGCGCACTGCTCTGCTGCACGGAGGGGCCGATGATGTTAGGATTACTTGGAGGTTCTGGCCCGCCTCATGTCTCCGCTATTGGTTCAAGGCTAACTACACCTCTCTTCGGATCTCTTCTTGCATTCTCTCGCGCGTGGTTTGATTCAGCGTTCTTCAAGTGCAGGGAGGAATCGAGGTCCGAGTTGTTGTGTTTGTTGAGCTTTGCTTTCACCCGACTCCTATAGGTCTCGGCGTCCGAGAGAAACCAACCTTCCACGGAATGACGCCAACGCCTCATGTACGTCCGGTGGTGCTCGGGTTTTGTAGGGCCCTTGTTAGCTCGTCGTTCTGTTTCTCCGCATTTGGCACGAAGGTGCCTCTTTTGGTAGACGACTCGATCGACTATACAAGCCTTCTAGCCACATCTCGCAAGATTCTTTTGTGTTACCTTCCCAAACACCGCATTGCCTTCATCGTCAAGGGCGCGCCGTGAGTATAGAACCAATGCCTTGCTCTAGTCGGGCCATTCCATTGTTATACAAGGTGCGATACCCTTCACTAGCGTGTCCTGCTTCCTCTTCTCCCATTTGGGTATTGTTGACGGTAACCACCAAGGCCGAGTCGGTGGTGGTAATTCTTCTTCTGTGCATTCAGCTTGTTCTTCTCACTCAAACTTCGACCTTCGTCCGAAGTCTTGTAGTTCACAAACGCATCCCAATGATCCTGTAACTTTGGGTACTTGTTGAAGTTGGGCGTTCAATTCTTCTTGATATACTCTGTGTTCAACTTCTTTTTATAAGTCTGGAATGCGATGGCCATCTTCTTCAGAGTGTAACTCTTCACCTTCTCTTTGGTCCCTTGGGGGAAGGTGAATGTCTCCTTCATATCGTTCCAAAGCATGTTCTTCGTATCTTCAGGGACATGATCCCATTTTGCTATACTATAGGCACGTGGTCCCTAACGTGGATGCCGCATACCGAATTGAACGGCCCAAGCGCCCCCAAGGGTGCAAGAGGTTGGCCATTCTCGCCGACTTCGGTGATAACGTGTCTTGCCTTCTACTTCTTGCTTGGACCTTGCTGACGTGATTGCCTGCTTGGTTAACCGATCTGAAAGCATGGTACAATCATAAACGGGTCAGAATGTTGGCTTAGCATGATAGTGAAACTGACAATCATGAACGGGACTGATTGTTACCTCGTCGGCCTCATCGTGCTCTGCGGCCTCGTTGGCCTCGGTGGCCTCAGTGGCCACGGGTTGATCCACGAGGGCGAGTTCAGGCTCCCCCGCCTCATGACTATCATCTCCCGCAATCAAATTTCTCATAAATTCTTTTTGATCAAATCCTTCGTCTGCCATCATTGTTTCTTAGGCTAGAAGAAAGTATTGAAAATTAACAAAAATAAATCAACAAAAGGTCAAATACTATCGACAAGTAAAGATCACGTTTCATGTAAAGCTGATGGTGGGTAAGAGGAGGTAGAGAGGACGGGGTTCCTAATTCAAGGGAAAATCATCAATTGTTGGGTCAAGTCAAT
This sequence comes from Guadua angustifolia, assembly GCA_036346375.1. NCBI lineage: Eukaryota > Viridiplantae > Streptophyta > Magnoliopsida > Poales > Poaceae > Guadua > Guadua angustifolia. The sequence continues at coordinate 58,201,896 of CM070502.1, read as the reverse complement.
AGGATTAGGGTTCTATTCTAGTAGATGTATGGACCACACAAACCTCTCTTTCTAGCCGTAATTGATAAGAAGGAAATATCAAGTGGCCCAAAAATGGTAAGGTTTTCTTTTCGAAGAAAAAGGAATGGGATGGGGTATGAATCCTTAACTACAAAAGTAAGCACCTCTCCTAACTAATTAGTTAGTATCGCTACTTTTCTTCAAATGGTTTTATGCTGCGGTATGGCGCCTGTCTGTTAAGATCCATCAGAGGGATGCACATATAGCTATGTTATTAGTAAATAAATTCTCTGAAAAAACACCTAATATTCCACAAAAGGCGATGCCGAAGATGTTCTTAAGTTAAGTCGGCCAAATACTATCGACAAGTATACATTTGACATTTCACATATACTTATACATTTCACATGATACATATACATTTGACATTTCACATATACTTACACATTTCACATGATACATATACATTTGACATTTCATATATACTTATATATTTTATATATACTTACACATTTCACATGATACATCCATATTAACAAAAAGACTAACTTACTTTTTTATTCACAAATACATCCATATTAACAAACTCATATTAACAATCTCACTCATTTAATCACAAAAAATACATCCATATTCGCAAAAATACATCCATATTAACAAAAAAAATACATCTATATTCTCAAATACATCCATATTTACTCACAAAAAATACATCCATATTCGCAAAAAATACATCCATATTCGCAAATACATCCATATTAACAAAAAAGACTAACTTACTTTTTTATTCATAAATACATCCATATTAACAAACTCACTCATTTAATCACAAAAAATACATCCATATTCGCAAATACATCCATATTAACAAAAAATACATCCATATTCACTAAGGGAAGCCTTATTCCACATTAAATCAAGATAATCCAAAAATCTAAACATATTGTCATTTATACATTGAAATATATCTCCAACTACATATTGATGAGTATATGTTTATATATATTGCTCTCAGACTTAGGTTTTAAGTGAAGATTTAGATCTTCAACTTCTATCACGAATGGGCTAAACAATTAAATCAGAAATAAGGCCTTACCACCTTAACATGCACAAGAGAGGAAATATAGATATATATGATTTGCTCTCAGATTTAGAGTTTGGATGAAGATAAGGATCTTCACCACAATCACAAATGGGCTAACAAATTATTTAGTGACTAGGGCCTTGAACCCTTACCACCTTAGCATTCACACTAAAGAATTGTTTAACAAATTTACTATTGAAAGAATAGATTGATGCCAGTTTTATGAAAGACAAATTCATCAACCGAACAGGATAAGTAATATTTAGGCTAGCGACTAAGCATATCATAGAATAATTGTTGTGATCATATTTAACCCTAATATCATCACAGAGCAACAGGGGCAACCGAATAGCAAATCAGAAATTAGGGTGAATGCCTTATTCACATCATTAACTGTTATATTCATTAAATAACCTAATATCATCACCGAGCAATCTCACAGGTAGCCAAAACAGAATGAGCAATCCCTCAAGTGATGTTGCGCAAGACAATCATCCACACATGTGTTCGGTACTAGGAACCGAATCCACGGCTCCACTGCTAGAAAATACAACAAATCGGCGCACGTATTGGCCATAATCACCGGAGTCCTTACTTACTAGCAAATGCTGCCGCACAAGAATAGAAGCTTATAATGTACTTAGGGTAGGGCGGGAACGACGGTGGCACACGTGGGGTCGTCGGAGGCGAGGAGGACGACGGTGCACGTGGGGTCGTCGAAGGCGAGGAGGACGGGCGCACGTGGGGTCGTCGAAGGCGAGGACGGCAGCGTGCGCAGGGTCGACAGGAAATCAACGGCGGCGGCGAGAGAGAGAGGCTGGGAACGAGCGGGAGAAGCAAAAATTGGGGAATTGGGGAAGAGATAACGGCGGGAGAGATTTATAAGGGGCACCATCAGTCACGGTTGGTGTCTACAACCAAGATCGATGTCTCACATCAAGATCGTTGGTGACTCGGTGGGATCGATGGAGAGATCACCCTGTTGGAGGCACCAACGATCGATGTCTCACCTTAATGAAGCCTAGGCACTATCAAGATGGGTTAAGTAATAAGAATGATACCTATTTTTTATCGATATTTCTTTTTTTTACTAGTCATTTATAAATTCCTTTTATAGTTTCTACAATTCATCAATAATATGAAAAATTCATATATCCTTTAGAATATTATTTTCCAACCATCTAATATAAATTAAAATTATAAAACATATAAGAAATAAAGTAATTTTTGCACTTTTATAATTCCATTGCAAAGTTTCACCTTGTCATATAAATTCAATTATTGCTTAATAAAAAATAATAAATCATACCTATTCCACACTAAAATGATTTTCAAAAATAAAATCAAAGTTACTAGTCATTTATAAATTCCTTTTATAGTTTCTACAATTCAGCAATAATATGAAAAATTCATATATTCTTTAGAATATTATTCCTTATTTGCTTAATAAAAATAATGAATCATTCTTATTCCACACTAAAATGATTTTCAAAAAAATAAAATAAGGTTATAAATCCACAACTAGTATGTTAGTAGTCTATTACACCAAAAGAATGCAAAGCGATCTATCCACAGACACAGGGCATCAATTTAGATCTTCCATGTCAACCAGACACCAACTCGCTTGGTGATACCTTATATAAATACAAAGAATTGATTGTTGATCATGAGCTAGCTACCCATAAATTGGCATTCACATATATATATATGATGCAAGCAAATTGTACAGGTAATACTCAACAATGAATTGTTGTTGTCGCTATAGAATTTGAATAGAAAATATGGAGCAACAGGAGAACCACTAGAGGGATGAGAAACTAGTATGTTAGTAGTCTATTACACCAAAAGAAAGCAAAGCAATCCATCCACAGACACAAAGCATCAATTTAGACCTTCCATTGCAACCAAGCACGTCGCCTCGTGGCTCCGCCTCTCAGTGTATCGAACGCTCACCTGGCAGTCATAATTCTTGAACTTACAGGGGTTGGTCAAGCTAGCCAGGACCTTCTCCAACGGCCGGCACCTAATGTCACCGATGGGCTCGCTACAGCTGAAGCATGTTTGGTTCCTACACTATCATTAAGACAAGAGATAATACTAATCAGTAGAGTGATTAATTGTGCTGGTGTATGAACAAAGTGAAAGTATCCCATGCTTGTATGTTGCAGCAATCAAGACACTACAGTGTATGATGAAGAAATCTCGAGCTAGATACTTGCCATGAACACTTGAGTTTCGTATGGCATGAAGCAAATCACACACTCCACTGTCTCCTCTTCGTCATGCCGTGTGGTTGGCTTGGTTGCTCTACGTGAGACGAATGAAGGGAAAAAGAAAACCTACATGTTTGGATCCTTATTTGCTTAATATACCTTGTTTTTACAAGTGATCCTTCATTATGATCGCGGCGTACGTAGGGAGATTCCTCTGTATCATTCAGACACTAATGTCTACGTCCACCGTGAAAAGAGGCAGCTCGTCGAACTGATTATACTCTTCTTCGTCCATGGCGCCCTCAACTCCGACAATCCTTCTTTTACCTGGAAGAACCACGTGGCACCTTGGTTGATCGCTACTGCTAGTCTTCTCCTTTTGCTTTTTGTCCCTCTGCTTTTTCAGTTTGCTATCCATGTCCATCACATAGAATACCTTTGTCACGTCATTAGCGAGCACGAACGGTTCGTCCCTATAGGCCACTTGCTTGAGGTCCACGGTTGTCATACCGTACTCGTCGATCTCCACGGCTATCAGTTTAACCCATTGGCACCAAGACAAAGGGACTTTTAAAGGTCCACACTCAAGCTCCTAGATCTCCTCTATGAAACCATAGTAGGTGTTCATCTTTCCATTTTTGTCCAAGGCATCTATATGGATGTCGTTGTTTTGGTTGGTGCTCTTGCTATCCTGGGCTGTTGTGTAAAATGTGTACCCATTTATCTCATACCCTTGGAATGATACAATTGTCGTGAACGGTCCCCGAACCAAGAGTTTCAACTGATCATCGTCCGTCTGGTTGTCCAATAGTTGATTTTGTAACCAACCACCAAAATAATCCATTTGCTCGACTGCGATCCACTTATCTGACTTCTGTGGGTATTGGTCGCATAGATTCATCTCGTGATCATAGATATATGGAGCCACTACAATTGCTTGTTTCAATACCGTGAAATGTGCTTGTTTAAATGAAAGTAGATCATTGCTATAGGATTCTTTTCTCCCTAGAGTCCCTATTCCCCGTAGCCTCCCCTCATGGCGTGATACAGGGACGCCAATCGGATTCAGATCATCAATGTAATTAACACAAAACTCAATCACCTCCTCTGTGCCAACACCATGCGCAATGCAACCTTCTAGGCGAGACCGGTTACGAATATATTTTTTTAGGACACCCATGTACCTCTCGAAAGGGAACATATTGTGGAGGAACACGGGTCCAAGAATTTCTATCTCTTTAACAATGTGGATCATGAGATGGACCATAATATCAAAGAAGGACGGAGGGAAGATCATCTCAATGCTAACCAGACTATCGACCATGTCATTCTACAGATTAGATACCTCATTCGGCTCGATAACCTTCTGCAACACTGCATTGAAGAACGAACACAACTTTATGATTGTCCCTCGTACCCAGTTTGACAGAATACCTCGCACCGCCACTAGGAGCAACTATGCCATCAACACGTGATAATCATGGGATTTTAGGTGTACAATTTTATTCTTTTTCGTGTTTATGAGTCTCATTATGTTCGAGGAGTATCCAGAAGGGACCTTCACACTGTTCAAGAACTTAATCATATTTTTTCTCTTCCTTGCTTAGAGTGTAGCTCACGGGGTGGAGGTAATGCTGTCCTTTCTCTCTCTTTTCCGGATGTAGGTTGTTCTTGAGTCCCAATAGTTGTAGGTCCTTTCGTGCTTGAAGTGTATCTTTTGATTTGCCGTACATATCTAGGAAGCCTAGCAGGTTCACGCAGACATTCTTCATGATATGCATGAAGTCCAGTGAGTGGCGGACCTCTAAGTCTTTCCAGAAAGGTAAGTCCCAAAATATTGACTTCTTCCAAATGGGCTTCGTGTGACCTTGTTCAGTCAGGACAGGTTTGCTACCAGGACCTTTTTCAAATAATACTTTCAGATCCTTTACCAAAGAAAATACAAGCGTCCCACTGTGATGCAGGGGCTTCTTACATTTCTCTTTTGTCCCATCAAAATTCTCACCCTTCCTCCGTAACGGGTCCTTCATATGGAAGAACCTACGATGGCCCATGTACACAACCTTTCGAGCGTTTTTTAGGTACTTGCTATCCGTATCCTCTAAGCAGTGGATGCAGGCTTTATATCCTTTGATAGATAGGCCCAACAAGTTACTAAGTGCAGGCCAGTCGTTGATGGTTACGAATAGCAATGCACGAGAGTGAAGTGCTCTCTTTTGTACTCATCCCATACACGTACACCATCGTTCCACGGTGTAGCAGATCTTCAACCAACGGTTTGAGGTACACATCAATGTCGTTTCCAGGTTGCTTCGGGCCTTGGATAAGCAATGGCATCATAATATACTTCCGCTTCATGCACAGCCAAGGAGGAAGGTTGTAGATACATAGAGTCACGGGTCAAGTGTTGTGACTCTGCTCATCTCGTCGAACCGGTTCATCCCATCCATACTCAACCCAAACCTTATGTTCCTTGCATCCTTAGCAAAGTCCGGGTATGTTCTATCGACTTTCCTCCACTAGGAACCATCAGCAGGGTGCCTCAGCCTTCGTCGTCCTTACGGTCTTCTTTGTGCCAGCGCATCATCTGGGCATGCGCTTTGTTCGTAAATAAACGCTTCAACCTGGAGATTACAGGGAAATACCACACCACCATAGCAGGGGTCTCTTCTTCTTACGCTGCCCCTCTACCTCACTTGGGTCATCACGCTTGGTCTTATATCGCGACGTTTTGCACACCGGACAAGCTTCTAAATCCTCGTACTCATTGAGATAAAGGATACAATCGTTACGACATGCATATCTTCTGTACCTCCAACCCCAAAGGGCAGACAACTTGTTTGGCATCGTGCGTAGTTTCGGGCAACGTCTTCCCCTCTGGAAGTAACTTCTTTATGAGGCATAACAACTTGTCGAATCCCTTATCAGACAATTCATTGGTCACCTTCCATTGTATCAGTTCTAGTGTGGTACGCAACTTTTTATGGCCCTGTCGGCACTTTGGGTACAACAGTGTTCCGTGGTCCTCCCATAGGCTCTGGAACTTTTTGTAATGCCTTTCATCGATGTATTCTCCCTCTCCATTAAGCAACATCTGGTCTAGGTTATCATCACCAAACTCCCCCAATGTATCTTCGAAAGAACCGTATTGGCTAGCATCCAGGATATTGTTGTCTGCCTCTTTTTCTTCACCATCTTCCTGTATAATCTCTTCTTTACCATGCTTGGCCCAACAGGTATAGTTTGACATGAAACCTCTTGTGAGCAAATGGAAGTGAAGGTGGCTGGATTTTGGCCACTCCTTCTCATTCTTACAGTCTATGCATGGACAGCATATGTAGCCTGACGTCGTGTATGTATCGACCGCACGAAGAAAATCTTGCAAACCCTGCAAGAACTCCGGGGAGCGTCGGTCCATGTACATCTATCGCCGGTCCATCTACATTATGTTACATCAAGGTAACTGTTAGCTCATTTTCCGATAATGAATTGTTGGACATTTCCCAAAATCCAAATTAAACTAATATTTTCTTTATTTAAAAATTGTTTAAAATTTTAGGTTGATAAATTTAATTTTAGGTGAAATTTCTTTAAAAAAGGTAATATTTTTAAAATGACAATATTTCATCACATATTTTTTCTATAGAAATTGTTATTTTTAAGACGACTATATTTTTAAAATAACTTTATTTCATTACATGTTTTTAAAAGAACTATATTTTATTACATATTTTTCTATAAAATGATTATTTGCTCCAGTATTCATACTCGATAAGTTTTTGCAACCTACTAAAAGAATTGATCAATCAAAATCTAGATTCAAAATTCTTCATCGATCGATGGAACCAAAACCTAAATATTAGCTAGATCCACACCTTCAATTCAAGCTACATCATAATCCAAGCAAAATCTAAACTTACACAACAAGTTTTTCCAACCTACAAAAAGAATTGGTCCATTAGAGTCTAGATTCAAAATTCTTCATCGATCGATGGAACCAAAACATAAATTTGAGCTAGATCCACACCTTCAATGCGAGCTGCATTATAATCCAAGCAAATTCCAAGATTACACAACAAGTTTTTGCAACCTACTTGAAAAGATCGAGCTAAATCCTACATTTGTAATCTTTCATCTATCATGCGAAAAGATCAAATTTTCTTCATATTTCAAGCAAAGAAGAGGCTCCATTTAACACCAAATGTAATGAGGAATGATGTTACTAACCTTAGTTACCTTGGTTTCGAGTAAAATAACCAAAATTTGGAAATTTGAGCAGCACCTCCCCTCCCTTGAAGCTCTTGGCCAAAGCTTCATTGTTCTTGTCGCCCCGCTAAATAGTACCGGTTCGTGACACGAACCGGTACTGACGTTAGATCATCAATACCGATCGGTGCCTTGAACCCAGATCGAGCCTCCCAAAGAAACCACGTTGTCGAGCGGTCCTTTGCAACCCTCCTTGCATACGACACTGATGGTGAGGATGCAAAAAAAAGAACGGTGGTATGATCTGCTCTTGGTAATAACAGGAAGAATTAATGACACTAAGGGAACCAAATTTCGCATCATACAGCAACTAAAGAATAAGCAAAATTAGCAAAATTTCAGGATTAGGGGATTTTGTAGCATGTTTGCAAAATTCTGTTTGTGAAATTGTGAGGCAGTTAATGTTGGATGTGATATTTGATTGAAACTAACAGATACCGAAAACTTAGGGCTAGGCCCACCCTAATGCATTTACGCGCTTTGGTCGGAAGCGTTCCAAAAAAATCCTTGGTTCAGTCCCGTTAATCAACACTATATTATTAAAAGGGAGAAGTCGGCACTCGTAAAACATAGAAGGAAAATCATGAGCTTTCTTACTCCCAAAAACACCCATCTGATCTGGGCTTCTCAAGCGCGAGATTAACGAAGAACTAAACCACCACCGAGAAGGTCGACAATTGTTAAAATACTTAGAGCTAGAAGATTGAATTGCTCTGCCTCAACTCAAATCAGAGTGGGCTGCTATGTTTTTATAGGTCTTGGCAACAACCGTGTCGGATATGCTACAGAGATACGGAGGATTACAACAAACTACAACTGACTCAATACTCTATCTCAACAACTTAACTAACTAGAATTTATCTTAACACTTCACACCCTCCATCAATCTCAACTTTGGGGAATTTGAGATTGCTACAAGATTGAAATCCCTATGCAAATGCGCTAAATCAGATGCTACGATCGCCTTGGTTAAACCATCAGCAACCTGATCCTTGGAGGGTCTAAATCTAATATCCAGTGCCTTGTTTGACACCCTTTCTCGCACGAAATGGAAATCAACTTCCGCATGTTTTGTTCGGGCAAGAAATACTGGATTGGCAGATAGGTATTTTTCCCCAAGATTGTCACACCATAGCACGGGAGCTTGCTTCTGATATATTCCGAGTTCATTTAACAATGATTGAACCCAGAGTATTTCTGCAGTTGCATTTGCCAAAGATTTGTATTCAGCCTCGGTACTCGACCTCGACACTGTAGATTGCTTGCGTGAGCTCCAGGAGATCAAATTTCTTCCATAATATACAGCAAAGCCTCCCGTAGACCGACGATCATTGGGGCACCCTGCCCAATCTGCATCCGAAAAGGCACTCACTAGGTCTGAGCTAGATTTGTTGATCTTCAGTCCCAACTGCATTGTGTATTTGAGATACCTAAGTATCCTTTTTGTTGTTGACCAGTGTAGATCAGTAGGCGCATGTAAAAACTGGCATACCTTGTTTACAGCAAAGGCAATATCAGTTCTAGTGAGAACAATATATTGCAGTGCCCCAACTGTGCTTCTATACTTAGTTGCTTCTTAGCTGTCAGTGATTTACCTTCTTCCCTGGATAGCTTCTCTGAAATAAAAAGCGGTGTTGTAGCTAGTTTACACTCCTGCATCCCAGTGCGCTCAAGTATGTTTGTGATGTACCTAGTTTGCGACAGCAACAAACCATCATCTTCCTTTTGAACCTGAATTCCAAGGAAGTAGTGAAGCTCCCCTAAATCCTTCACAACAAACTCTTCCTTTAACTGTTGAACCAGCTTTTCCACGACAACACCAGAAGAACCAGTTACACAAGAACATAGATGATCAATCCATCCGAGTTGTATATGAACAGGGAAGTATTTGCACGAGAAACACAAAACCAAGTTGCTGAAGTTTCATACTCAGCCTTGAGTACCATGCCCATGGAGACTGTTTAAGTCCATATATAGACTTGTCCAGCTTACAGATGGCATTGGGATTCTTCCTGTCCTCATACCCAAACGGTTGCCTCATATAAACATCTTCTTCCAATACTCCATGCAAGAATGCATCTCCAACCTTTGAAACTGCCAGTGCCAGTATTAGTCGTATCGTCACTGGCTTGACTACAGGACTGAAAGTTTCCTCATAATCAACTCCATACCTTTGTTTATATCCTTTTGCCACCAACCAAGCTTTGCATTGATCCACTGAGCCATCGGCCTTTTTTTTAGCTTGAACACCCATTTGGAGTCAATGAGATTGATACCCAGTCTGTAGGGTACTAGATGCCAAGTTCGGTTCTTGATTAGCGCGCAAAACTCCTGATCCATGGCCTCCTTCCAATGCTTATCTCGGGCAGCCTCAGCATATGTAGTAGGTTCCCGAGTCAAGAGATTTGCCCGACGTACAAATGGTATTGTTCCATCTGTATGAACCTTTGGTTTATGGGTGTTATCTTGAGTTCGTGTTCTCATGTGATGTACTCGGTCTGTAGTGCGATCTCTTCCCACAGCATGCGATGATGAGGTAATATCTCTGGCCAAGCTACTCACGGTGCCTAGAGAGGAAGTACTTGGAGAACTACCATTGTTGTCGGCAACGCCTGGATCTGCTACAGTGACTGGCGGAGCAGAGACACTGCTGCTTCTACTACTGCTATCAATTCCCCCCTGAGGCCATCACATCATCAGTAATATCCTAAAAAGAGACATCAAGAATAGGAGCAATTGAAGCAGATCAGACTGCCCATTATGTGCGTTGTTATTCTCAGAATCTGGACCCGAAAAAGAATGATGTGGTGGAAGAAGTATGGCTGTTTCAGTAGGAGGAACTCGTGAAGATGCCGAAGCAGTAGTGATGTAGGGAAACTGATGCTCATCGAACACTACATCTCAAGAGATATATATCCGATCAGACTGACGATGGAAGCACTTATATAGCCTTTATGCATAGCATTATACCCAAGAAATTGTGTGGAACAGAATTGGAGCTTCCTAGAGTTATATGGTCGAAGATTCGACCAGCAAGCACATCCGAAGACTTTGAGAAAGGTGTAATCAGGAGTTTGTCTCAGCAATTTTTAAAGAGGAGTGATAGATCCAATGACAGGTGAGGGGACCCGATTTATCAAATAACACACAGTGGTGAAGGCTTCATCCCAAAATGTTAGCGGCAATCCTGACTGAGCCAATAGAGTTAAAACCACATCAACAATATGCCGATGTTTTATTCGGCCATGCCATTTTGCTGATGGGTATGGGGACATGATACCCTGTGCATGCGGCCGAAAGTTTGAAGAAAGATGTGTAGCTTTTGGTACTCTCCTCCCCAATCAGATTAGAGACAAATGAGCTTGTTATTCAGTAAGCGTTCAACATGATTCTTGAACTGGAGAAAGATTTTGTAGGCTTTTGATTTAATGGGATAGATCCAAGTGAATCTGCTGTAATGATCGATAAAACTAACATAATATTTGTAGCCACGAAATGAAGTGACTGCAGGTCCCCAAACATCTGAGAGAACAAGTTCTAAAGGATGGGAAGAAACATTCTTAAAGCGAGGAAATAGCAATTGGTGGCTCTTTGCACATTAACAAGAGTCACATACACTAGTAGTGGTTTTATTGCTATGACAGGGGAGCTTATTCCTAGAGATAACTTGTGTTGGGGATTGAGATTCGCGCGGGCGACCATCGTAGCTCGGTGGTCTCGGGCATGCCCTTGCTCGGGACGCGTCCCCGGGCAGTCCGACCTCGGACCACTCCGACCTTCGTCGAATGCCCCCACCCCCGAGCAATCCTGCTCGTGGTTCGCGTCCGGACGATGTGGCCCGCTGAAGATACCTCGAAGTTCGCCCAAAAGCCGGGCATGGTATGCGAAGAAGACGTGGCATTAACTATGCAGCCGCCCGTGGTCTGCGCACCCGCAATCTGCGCCCACTGTACCCACGTCGCGTGGTGCCTGGCGGGTGGTGCGGCAATAGCTCTACACACGTCTAGCTTAGTAGCGCGCCCCCTGTAATAACTACTTTGTTGCATGTAACCCCCTATAAATACCTCCTCCCACGAAGGGTTGGGGGTTCGACTCCATCTACTTTTCACACATGTACTCAGAGCACAACGCATTGTAAACGACCTTCACACATCAGTTCAATCATCGGATCGAGGGTCGTTATCTCCTCACGAGAGGTCTTAACCAGCTAAAAACGATCTCCGCGCTATGATCGCTTTGTCAGCTTTGTGTTTCAGAGTTCTCGGTAGGACCCTGGGAAGGTATACCCCTCATGAAAGGGGCCTTAGGTTGATCCTCATTCAACAAGTAAGCTCAAGAGGGACCGGTTCCCGAATCGTCGACAGCTGGCGCCGTCCATGGGGATCGACTAAGTCCTTTCACGAGGAATCCCTGAGGATGCCGAACCCACAAGACAATCAAGACCTCTGCGTCTTCGACGACGTGGAGGACAGCGACGAATACTACGCCAGCGATGGCGTGGGTGGTGTGGCCGATCCAGGAAGGCCACACCGAGGGCGTGAGTCTTTCCCGATGGCGCGGGCGCGAGAGCTGCTTTCTCCGCCAGGGCGGATACCTCGTTCGCGAGGAAGAATCTGGCGACTCGCGTGACGACCGACGCCCCGACCGCCTCGAAGTTCAGTTAAGGGATCGCGCGCACGACACCACTTTGCCGCCCACGCAGATCTGGTGCTCCTGGCAACACAACATGGCAGAAGGAGGGCTATCAAGAGGAGCGGCAATCTCCGGCGGTCTCTCCCCGTCACCAGCACAATGCTGGCGAGGATCACCCGGAGTTGTTCCCGGGCGGGAACCTGGCGATCGTCCATCGCCAACCTAGCGGGGGGGCAGGCGCCGGGGCTAGAGGCCGGGCCCGCGAAGATCCCAGTGAATACCACTCCCCGGAGCACGTGCGTGACCGCCTTCCAAGGTCACCCCCCGTTGCTCCCCAGAGCGCCGAGCGCCTTTGCGCCATGGCGACGGCCAGGCGCGGCTTCCGCACTTCTCCAACTAAGCGGACCGGGCGGCCATGGGGCGCCAGAGTCAAAACATGGAAAAGCTTGCCGCCGATATAGGGCTCCCAAGACCGCCTGGTGTTCAAAGGCCCCGGAGCGTTTCCCGGGACCATAAGCACCACTCCCCGGCTAGCGCCTCCCGAAACCTTGCTCGGGAGGGCCGCGGGAAGCAACACCGGCCCCGTGAGGACGTCTGGAGCGGTTCCCGGATGGCCTCGCAGGCTCGCGGGCATGCTTCATCCGCCCACGAGCAGTCCGAGTGTTCCACTTCGAATCTGCCGTTGTCGCGCCAGCAGGGGGCATATTCTCTTGCCTCACCCCATGCGTAAAGGACCGTCTGGGCCCTAGGCATAGCGATCACCATGCCCAGAGGGGTCGCCACGATGGCCCGACATTCGAATGCCGAGCCTTTTCGGCGTCCCTCCGTGACGTCTCGTGGCCGAGCAAGTTCAAGCCCGGCCACATCGAACGGTTCAATGGGACCCGTAACTCGACGAAGTTCTCTCGACTACTCCATCGCCGCCCCTGGCGGCCGGAGGGGACGAGGGGTTATGGCAATTACCTCCCCACTGTCCTCGATGGCTCGCCCGACATGGCTCTTCAATCGAAGGAGGGTCGATCCGCCAGGAGGCAGCTCTCCAAGCCCTCCGAGCAAATTTCCAAAGCTGTTATACTAGACCGAGCAACGAGCGACTGGAGAGGCCGATCCAGCATGCATAAAGAAACTTTGCGGGCATTCGTCCAAAGATTCATCAAGGTGAGGAACTCCATCCCAAGCATTTCCGATGAGACGGTCGTCCGGGCCTTCAAGTTCGGGGTCCGTGATGTCTGCCTCACTCAAGACCTGGAGATCCACCTCGATTGCTGGCCAACGTATGTCCAGATGGCCGATCACACGCAAATGCCGCCGGCCGCAATGGAAGAAGATGATCGACGAGGGCAGCCGCCTCACCAAGCTTGAAGGCCCTCGAGCAAAAAGCACTCAGCTCCATCGAGAAGATCAAAGAAGAAGAGGTCGCGACATCGCCGGGCGTGGTGGTCGCTTATTGCTCGCCGCCCACCGCGTGCTCGGCCGCCCGGCAAAGACGAGGGCGGGCGGGTCGCCACGGCGGAGGCGCGACGACCAAGGGCGCGGTGACTAAGATCGCGATGACCAAGGTCGCGCGGCCAGAGCACGGAACGGGTACCGCCGCGCCCGCCGCCAGCATTATCGAGCGATCGGCCACGACCTTCCAGAATCGCCGGACTTGGGCGATCGCTCTGGAGAAGTTCTACAACGACGAGGGCCCCTTGCCCACGTTGCTGTAAAGGGAGACGGCGGCAAGGGCAAGGGCCCCGCCCACGATTTTCACGACATGAGTTATCAGAGCCCCGCAACCACATAGCGGCCATATTCGGGGCTCCTCGGCCTATAAGTCCCACAGGGATCTGAAGGAGGCAAGACGGAGGTCACCATATTGCCAGGGGCAAGCCGCCTGCAGCTCAAGTGGTCCGAGTCGCCTCACTTTCTCCAAGGACGATTGTCCCTTGGAATGACCAAACCTCAAAGGCTCCGCTGGTCGTGAGCCCAACCATCAACAATGCCAAGGTCGGCGGGTTCTCGCCAACTACGGAGCACTTTTGATCTCATATCCGCCACGGTCCTGGACGAGATGCAAGTCCCTCGCTCTAAGATCAAGAGCATAGCCGTCCCGTTCTTCGGGATTGTTCCTGGCACCTCGGTCAAGCCTCTCGGCCAAATCATTCTGCCCGTGACGTTCGACGGCCTCGCGAACTTCCAAACCGAGCTGATCAACTTCGAGGTCGTTGACTTCAAGTCAGCCTACAACGCCATCCTGGGCAGGTCGTCCCTCTCCAAGTTCATGGCTGCCACGCATCACGCCTATCAGTACCTGAAGGTCCCCGGACCAAAGGGCGCTATCATTGTCAAAGGCGACCATAGGGTGGCCTTGAACTGCGACGAGAAGTCGCTCGATATGGTCGAGCAGCCGCCTCAACGCGGCCCCGACCAAGCGCCGATGCACTCCCGGCCTAAAGTTACCCTCCAGCCCGGAGGAGAAACCAAGGCGGTCCCTCTGAGCGAGGTCGACCCGTCCAAGGTCTTCCATCTGGGATCTTCCCTAGATCCCAAATAGGAACTCGAGCTCGTCACTTTCCTCCGGAGGAGCGCAGACGTGTTTGCCTGGGAACAGTCTGACATGCCCGGAGTCCCAAGGGAAGTGATTGAGCACAGGCTAGCTGTTCGGCCTGATAAAAGACCTGTGCATCAGAAGCTCAGGCGATTTTCCCCGAAGAAACAGGCAATCATCCGGGAGGAACTTGACAAACTCCTCAAATGCGGCTTCGTCAGGGAAGTCGAGCATTCGGAGTGGCTGGCAAACCCGGTCATTGTCAAGAAGAAGGGCAAGTGGGCGATGTGTGTCACCACACCGCCAAAATGCCGCCGCCTAAAGGACAACTTTCACGCCACGCATTGACCAACTGGTCGACGCAACGGCGGAGTCTCAGGTGATGAGCTTCCTGGACGCCTTCTTAGGCTATCACCAGATTAACTTGTTCCCCAGAGACGAAGAGAAGACTTCCTTCATTACCCCATTCGGCACGTTCTGCTACACGACCATGTCTTTCGGTCTGCGGAATGCCGGGGCGACCTTCTAACGCTTGATGTAGAAAACTTTCCAAGACCAAATAGGTCGAAACCTAGAGGTATATATAGATGATATCGTAGTTAAAAGTAAGCTCGTCTCAGGTCATATATCCGACCTCGAGGAGACCTTTTGTAATCTCAATAGACATCGAATAAAGCTTAATCCCGAGAAATGCGTCTTTGGGGTGAAAGCGGGCAAAGTGCTCGGGTACCTTATCGAGCCGCAGGGCATCGGTGCAAATCCGGAGAAAATCGAAGCCATCGAAAGGATGTGCCCTCTGAGCTCTGTTAAGGAAATCCAAACCTTGACCGGGCGCATGGCGGCCCTCAGTCGCTTCATTTCCTGGTCAGGTGAGCGTGGTCTGCCCTTCTTTAAGGCCCTCCGCAGGCACGAGGGCTTCGTCTGGACAAAGGAGGCCGACCGCCTTCGAGGAGCTAAAGCAAGAGTATCAGCCTTCGATCTTGGCCACGCCAAGGTCGGGGAGCCGCTTCCTACTTTACCTCGCAGCGACACCCCATGCCGAAGCGGTCTTGTCAAGCAGAGCGAGAAGGACGCAGATCCGATATACTACGTCGGCGAGGTCTTGCACGGACCAAAGGAGCGCACTCGAGGTCCGAAGCTCTCAGATTCACCGCTCGTGGCTTCTAGGAAGTTACGCCACTACTTTCAAGCCCACAAGGTCGCTATCCCGACCACCTTCCCACTTAGGAGATCCTAAGAAATCCAGACGCCACGGCCGGACAAATGTAAGTAGGCCATAGAACTCGCGGAGTTCAACATCCACTTCTCGCCGCACGGCAATTAAGTCCCGTGATCTTGGCAGACTTCAGAGCGAATGGACGAACCCGCCAACCCGCTTGAGTCTCAGAATCTCGGGACGGCCATCGACCATGTATTTCGATGGGTCCCGAGCTTTAACGCCGGGTCAAGTAGTCGGTGTTCCTCGGGGATCGCTCCAATACGTTATCCAATACACTTCGCCGCAACCAACAACGCGGCGGAGTATGAACCTCTTGGCCACTCTGAGCATGCAAGGCGCCGAGTCCAATGCTAACTGTGAAGGGCGATTCACGGTGGTCGTCAACCAAGTCAACAAGGAGTATCGGTGTTCCGATCACTCAATGGCGCTTTACTTGGTTGAGGTGAGGAAGATGGAGCGGATTTTTAGAAATTTCAAGTACTCTACATCCCTGTGAAGGACAATTCCATGGCCGACTACCTTCCAAGGTCGGTTCTCGCAGATGTCTGCCCGGGCGCCACGAGCATCTGTGACAAGCCCTCCATTCCTCTCAGAGAGGCAAGATGAGGCCAAGCAGAGCAAGAGACAAGCCTCCATTCCTCTCAGAGAGGAGGCACAAGAGATGCGCGCAGAACGTCTCCTTCTCGAGCATGGTGCAAACCGGATGACGCCATTCGCCCAAAGATCTTTCCCACGGACATCGCCCGAGGAGGAAGCCGAGCGTTTCCCGCTTAAAAGGCGGTCCTCCGCCATAAGCTAGTAGAGGGCGCTTTATATCAAGAAAGGACACTTGGAGTCCTCTCCAAGTGCATATATCTCGAGAAGAGGGCCAATTCCTTCTCAGAGATATCCATGATGGAATGTGTGGCGCTCACTCATCCTTGTGAACACTCGTAAGCAAAGCATTCCGCTTGGGATATTATTGGTCAATGACTTTAGACGACGCCGAGCACTCGTGGCGACTGCCTAAAAGGTTCCACGCCCAGAAGGCCCACTCACCAACAGACACTGCAGAGACCATCCCACTCTCATGGCCATTCTCGACTGGGGTCGACATCCTGCCTTTCCCGTGGTCGAAAGGGTTGCAAATACTTGCTCGTGGCCATCGACACTTTCTCTAATGGATCGAGGCCGAGCTCAGATCAACCATTTCGCTCAAGCAACCAAGAGATTTTTCCGCAAAGAACGTGGTGACGATTTCGATCCCCAATCGCCTCATCACGGACAATGGCACCAGCCACCAAATAATCGCTCCAAGCCTACTGCGAAGATATCGGAACAAAGGTCTGCTTCACCTCTGTAGCTCATCCACAGAGTAACGGAGCAGACGAGCGAGCAAATGGCCAAATCCTTCAAGGGATCAAAAAAAGGGTCTTCAAAGACCTCACCCGGCATGGCGAATCATTGGTGGACGAACTTCCTTCCGTCCTCTGGTCTGTGTTCACCACTACGAGCCGAGCTACGGGCGAAACGCCCTTCCAACTCGTCTATGGTGTCGAGGCTATCCTGTCCGCCGAAATAGTGCTCGGATCCCCGAGAATTCACCTGGCCGAAAATATTCACCAAGGTCACGAGCGTCGCCTCGACCTCGACCTCGCCGAAGAGGCACGCTTTAGGGCGTTGCTCCGATCCGCCGTCTAGCAACAAGCTCTTCGCAGGCACGCGGCCAAGTCAATTCGACCCGAGCCCCGCAGTTGGGGACCTCGCCTCACGGCGATTCAGATACGTCGAAGGCCAACAAACTCTCCCCCAGGTGGGAAGGTCCTTTCACGGTCGTCTCGATAGCACGCCCAGGGGCTGCCCGTCTAGCAAGGGAGGATGGCCGCGTGCTCGCAAGCTCATGGAATATCGACCAACTGTGCAAGTTCTATGTCTAAAACTTATGCTCTACTTTGCACCTTATATACATTTGCATTTTTCCTTTTCTGTTTAAGAAAGTAGCACTTTTGTCGCAATCATGCTCGCAATGTCTGTTTCCCCGAAGATGCTGTGAAAATATACATAGGGTCACCGCCATCGGTAAGGCCGGCCCAGTCTCGCGCAAGGGCACACTCTTCTCCTTGTTTCACGATCTTTGTGACGAGACAAGTGCGTCGGGCGCAATTAGTCGCTGCGAATTCTTCCTACTCTAAGTTCAGGCAGGCGCACGCGCGATTGCACAAGGTGCCACGACCAACACCCCGACACTAAAATCTAGCCACCTGGGGCTCCGATCTCAATAAGCCGACCTTGGTCCGCAGTAGCTCTTCGTTGCGCGACACAAATCGCATACAGACAACCCTTGGGATGGTCCGGAGATTTACTTAGCGCGCGTCTGTTGGGTCGCCACGCACCCTGCCGGGCAACCGTGCATCTTTCCTCGCCTACGACCATACTCGCAACTCAGGGGGATGCGTCCTAAGCGCTAAGGAAGTCTAGGCCTTGCTCGTTCTCCCCCCCCCCCCTCCCCGACCAAAACCACATTCGCTGCTCAGATAAACTGGTGCCTTGGTCGGTGGGGGGGTACGTTCCTCCTCAACTCTCCTGCGAACGAGCCCGTGCTCGCAACATAGGTGCATGACCTTCGATCGCAGCGGGGGCTTGGGGGAAGCAATGCCACGCTAGCATCATTTCAAAGGCCGAGTGCCTCGTTCTATCTTGCCAGTGTAACATTGCTTCTTTCTTAGGGACGGGTTACCTTTGAAAGGTCATCCTTCGCGCATTTCGGGCTTGTGTCGCCCACGTTTCGTTCAAATCCGCGATCGACCTACTTTTCGCCGTTTGCCTCGTGGTCATTATTTACAGGAAAAAGCCAAACAAGAGCAAAAGAAGCATTGCACCAGACGCAACCCTTAAACAAAAGAAAGTTACATGCTCCGACAGCATAGTCAAAGTCAACCAGAAACATCGAAAGAAGGAAAACAGAACGCCCTACGTGACGCGGCGAAGCTTCTGCAGCAGATCGTCAATCTTGGCCTTGAGGTCGAGCACCCTCCGCCGAGCTTCGCGACCCTCGCGGGCCTCCCCGCGAAGTTGCTCTAGCTCTTCGTTGACTTGGGCGGCAAGGTCGGCGGCCACTCGCGCTGCCCGCTCTAGGTCTGCCACCTTCGATTCAAGCTCAAGAACTTTCGTCTGGCCCACAGCAAGATCCTTCTCCGCTTGACAGGAGTTCAACCTCTGCTTCTCGAGCTTCTCCTCGAGCGCAAGGACCTTGTCCTTGGCCCCGGTGGCATCGTCCTTGGCCTGGCTAGAGCGCAGCTTTTTCTGCTCAAGCTCTTGCTCGAGGCCAAGACTTTTCTCCTTATATGCTCAAGGCGTCGCCTCACTTTGGCGACACCTATGCACGAAAGCGAGGTGTCGGGCTTTGAGGTCGCCATACGCCGAGCTTGGCTATCCGTGCCTCATGTTCCTCGAGCAGCCCGACTACGTCCTCGGAGACGATCATCGCCACGTCAAACTCCTCCAGGGTCTTCTAAAGAAGCTGCTGGCGGGAGAAACTCAGGCGCCGCCCTTAAAACTCGAGAAGATAAAACTACTACAGCGATAAAAAGAAGCACTCCCACCAAACCGAAGCCCGTGCTGACAACTTCCCGGAAGCGCTTGGCGACCTCACGCCCCCGAAGATCTTCGATCTTCCGCAGGGGCTGGGGGCTTCCCTCGAGTCCTTCCAGGAAGGCGGGTTGATGGAAGACGTTGAATCATCCCCCTGGGCATGAAGTTCGCCTGGGCACCACGCCCTCCCGAGCAACCGCTTGCTCAGGTCTTCGCCGCCACCGGGCATATTGTTCGCTCGGTGGCAGCGGTGGATCACCCGAGCGTGTGATCCGCTCTGGGCAGGCGCCGTCTCATCCCGAGCATGTTGTTCGCTCGGGGGCCTCGCGCCTTCATCCCGGGCAGGTGGTGCGCCCGGGGATTTCGAGCCTTCCTAAATAGTCTTTCCGCCCAAGGCTTCGGGATCAACCCCCTCCTTTCCTCATGCACCCTCCGTGCTAGGGAGAGCGAGAAGCTAGTCCCGAGGGCGCATTTCCTCCAGGGCAACGGGATCTACCCCGCCTTGGTCGTCGGCGATGAGGGCGTCTACCGCCACCACGCCTTCTGCCATTACAATGTCGGCGGCGTGGGCGATCACCCTCTCTACGACACGATCGAGGAGCTCGTCAAACATTTTACGAAAGTTCAGAGAAGACCTACGAGATGTGTCGCCCACGTCAGATGAGTGGGGCTAGCTCGGGTAAAGAACGCATGAAACTGAGGCACACGAGGCTCGAGACTCACCTGGGGTCAGGCCTTCGTCGCCGCCTTCGGATGGGTTCGCCGCCGCCGCGACCACCATCTCGGCTTTCTTCTCTGCGGCATGGGTGATCCTCGCCAGACGAGGGTCGACCTCCTCCATGTCGACTTCCACCAAAGCCCTCTCCGAACCTCCACGCTCCGTCGCGAGGGGCGGCGCGTCCTGGTCAGCGATTGAGAGGGCCCGGGCTTTCTTAGCTTGCTCGACCTCGGCCCTTAAATCGGCGAGCTCTCACTTCAGTGCCTCCCGCTCGGCCTGCACCATCCCTTAGATCAGTCTTCCCTCCGCCTCGATCTGTTCCACTTGAACCCTCAGACTATAGTTCTTCAGCCAGAGCCTCAGGCGGCTTACCACCTCCTTCCGATCGGCGTAGTCCTTATGGGGCGCCGGCGGATCCTTGGACGCAGCCACCTGCCTCTTCGACGACCGGGTGGTCGCCGGTGTGGGGCGCTCCTCTTACCCCTCGTGCCCTTGGTCCGGGGGGCTGGGATAAGCACTCCCTTGCCACCCGCCAGGGGCGGAAGCTCGGCCACCGCCATGTCTAGGGCGATCTTCTCCTGCAGCAATGCATTGAGGAAGAAGAGAAGGGCTCGGGATGCTTTCCCCCGAGCATAAACTATGAAGCAACTTACCACATCGCCCCGCTCGAGCACGTTTTTCGGGACTTGCCGATTGCGCTTGAGCTCTTTGCCCTTGGGGGTGCCGAACATCTCTCCAACCCTCTTTTCCAGCCAGTCAAAGCCCGACGCCATCAGTCAACAAGCACAATCAGCACGGACCCAGGCAGCGGAAGCAGAGCAAAGGGTCTTCAAGGTTGTGAGGCTTACTAGAGGTGCCCTCGCGGGTGATGTCGTCCCACCCGGTGATCTCGTAGAAGGGGTGCTCCCTCTTCCTTAGGGGGGACACCTTGTTCTTGAGGAGGTCGCGGACGATGTCTCGACCAGTCAACCCCATGTTCGTGAGCTCACTGATCAGCATCAGGGCCCGCTCCTCCTCGCGCACGATGGACGGGCACGGCGTCTCGGCTGGGTGCCGCCGCCTTAGTATAGCGTAGGCGGCTCCCTTCCGCCTTCCGCAGGTAGAACCAGAAATCAGCCCAGCCCGCGACCGAGTCCTTGAGGGTGAAGAAGGGGTACTCGTACGGGCGCTGGGCCTCAAAGTGAAAGTCTGAGCACCGGTGCGAGCATTGCCGCCGGCAAGGAACAAAGAGTAGAAATGGAAGAAAAGGCTGGCCGTGGGAACGACGCCCACGAAGGCCTCGCAAAGATGGGCAAAAATGGTCAGAATCAAGATGGAGTTGGGGTTCAGATGCATGATCTCGCACTCGCAATACACGAGTACGGATTCCACGATCCCACTCTCGGGCATTCAAAGCCCATTGACGGTGTATAGCTCGCACGAGACTATCTCATCGTCGTGCGGCACCGACGCCAATTCGCCTTCAGGGACCCGCCAGGAGTACGGATCGAGGTAGCCAAAATCCTAGAGCACCCGAAGCCTCTCTGCGGTGGTCTTGCTCTGCCGAACTTCGCCATGAGGAGAATTGTAGTAGGAGGGGGCGCTGGTGCAAGAAGAAGTACGGGAGCGGGGTCCCCTTCTGGGTTCAAAGGGCGAGCTACGGGGGAAGAAAAGTCTGCAAAAATTGTTCCCGCCTGGCATTTATGGGCGGTTCGGTTTTCAAAACTATCCCATAGTGGCGCGGTTTTCAAAAACTGTCAGAATCGTACCCGCAAAGCTTCGCTAAGAAGGAACCGTTGTGGCTTCCCGCCTTAGCTTTCGAGGCGCTGCCCGGGTTGATCCTTGGGCGAATACGCCCGCCCCCGAGCAAAAGTTGCTCGAATGCTGCGGCAGTTTTTTCGCCGCAAGACCATCGTTCCCGAGCAAGGTTGCTCGGATGCTGCGGTAGATTTTTTTTCGCCGCAAGTTTTCCGTCCCCGAGCAACGTTGCTCGAATATTATGGTGGTCTTTCGCCGCGGGATTCCCGTCTTCAAGCGGGGATCCTCGGGAGTCTCGGTAGATCTTCACCGCAAGGCTCCAATCCTTTGATGGGCATATGGAGGCTTAAGGCGGAGTCCTCGACGAGGCACCTTGCCTTTAGCCTTGGGGGCTAGCTATCGGGGATTGGGGATTCGCCGCAGCAACCATCATAGCTCGGTGGTCTCCGGGCATGCCCTTGCTCGGGACGCGTCCCTGGGCAATCCGACCTCCGGACCACTCCGACCTTCGTCGAAGGCCCCCCGAGCAATCCTGCTCATGGTCGGCGTCCGAACGACGTGGCCCGCTGAAGATACCTCAAAGTTCGCCCAAAAGCCGGGCACGGTCTGCGAAGAAGACGTGGCATTAACTGCGCAGCCACCCGTGGTCTACGCACCCGCAATCTGCGCCACTCGTATCCACGCGCGTGATACCCTACGGTGGTGTGGCAATGACTCTACACACGCCTAGCGAAGAGCGCCCCTGTAATAACTACTTTGTCACCTGTAAGCCCCTATAAATACATCCTCCCACGAAGGGCTAGGGGTTCGACTCCATCTACTTTTCACACATGTACTCAGAGCACAACGCATTGTAAACGACCTTCACACATCAGTTCAATCATTGGACGTAGGGCTGTTATCTCCTCAATGAGAGGCCGAACCAAAGCTAAAAACGATCTCCTGCTCGTTCATTGCTTTGTTGCTTTGTGTTTCAGAGGCTCAGTAGGACCTCGGAAGCTATACCCCTCGCGGGAAAGGGGCCTTAGGTTGATCCCTCATTCAACAAGTAAGCTCGGCGGGGGACCGGTTCCCGAATCATCGACAACTTGCTACACTACGGTTTGCGCCAGATGCCCCAGTCGATTGTGCCAAAGCGTTTCATCTGGCAAGACATTGATGAAGTTGGCCTCTCTGCGCTGGATGGAATCAATGAAGCCCAGAGGATAAAGTCCACCCTTACTGGTACCTCAGAGTAGAACTTTCTTCGTGGTGCAATCCTTAATCAAGAAATAATTAGGATGAAACTCAAAGAAAATATTGTTGTCAGTGGTTTATGGATGAAAAGCAAATTGCGATGAGCATGAGGAACATGCAGCACATTGTTTAGTAGGAGAGGCTTGTCATAACTGAGCCACTTGCAGTGTGGACTTGCTCTTTTCCAGTGTATTTCTCCTTCATGGTCAATCTGTCCATGTCGCTTGTAATGTGATCTGTAGCGCCTGAATCCGTGTACCATGTGGGATCAGTGGAGTAGCTTGAACTTGCTAGAGCAGCCAACCGTGGATCTTCCTCCTGATATGCGTGGTTGAATGTGTTATAGCATCGAAGTGTTGTATGCCCAACTTTTCCACACACCTGGCATGTCGGGCGATTTCTATCACCACCGTTGTTGCCTCGGCAGCCTTGTCCACCACCACGACGATGGACGGTGTTGGCTAAAGCACTAGAGCCATCGATGGAGCCACCATGATGGACGGTGTTGGCGAACTTTATAGGTCAACATATGAGCATACAGATCACTTAGATCAATTCGATCTGAATGAGTTGTAACAGAAGTCACAAGAGCATCATACTCGGAGTCTAGACCGGCCAGCATATAGATGTTGATCTCCTCATCTTCAAGGGGATGACCAGCCGTTGCAAGAGCATTAGCGTACCCTTCATCTTGGTGAAGTAATCCGCCATGGATGAAGATCCTTTTCGAAAGGCTTGAGAGTCGCCACGGAGTTAGATCGACGCGGCGCGAGATCGCGATGAATACATGCGCCCAAATACGATCCATACGCCAGCTGCTATGGTGCCTAGAACCATCTGATCTTGTTGAAGCCATTGGGTGTATTCCGGATTTGGAACCACCACTGCTTCACCCTTTGGATTCGTCTGTTGTATCACCTTCATTGGTGAAGTACCCCTTCATCTTCGTGAAGTAATCCGCCATGGATGAAGATCCTTTTCGGGCAATTGAGAGCTGCCTACGAGTTGGATCAGACGTGTGCGAGATTGCGATGAATACATATGCTCCAGCACAGTCCATACGCCAGCCGCCATGGTCTGTGACACCACCCGAGAGAGAACACTGGCATCCAACATTGACAAGAAGGTGCCTAGAACCATATGATCTTGTCGAAGCCATTGGGTGTATTCCGAATTTGGAACCATCTGATCTTGTTGAAGCCATTGTGTGTATTCCGGATTTGGAACCCTTTGGATTCGTCTGTTGTATGACCTTCGTTGGTGCCTTCACCGTGCCGTCGACGTACCCCAGCAATTGCTGCCCTCAGAGATAGGGCATCAGCTGGGCTTTCCATAGGAGAAAAATTCACCTGAGTCAGCTTGATCGTCACCAGGTGATTGAACCTAGGACCTGCTACACTGCCGGCGGATGGATTCGCCATAGTGCTAGTAAGATGGAAGCAAATTTGGTGGTCTGATACCATGTTAAAATACTTAGAGCTAGAAGATTGAATTGCTCTGCCTCAACTCAAATCAGAGTGGCCTGCTATGTTTTTAAAGGTCTCAGCAACAACCGTGCCGGATATACTACAAAGATACAGAGGATTACAACAACGGAAATGCTGTGTGAGCCGAGCATCCGACCGCGTCGAACGACCCAACCCATGAGCAATTGGGAGCGCGGCCCAAGCCTAGGAGCATCTCATTGTAGCATAGTGGCTTTAATTTTTTTGTGGTTTCATCATTGTCTTTTTGTGATTAGTTTGTGATTAGTTCTTTTGACATTTTGTGATTAGTTTTTTTGTACTTTTGTGATTAGTGCTTTAACCTGATTACTAGTAATTTGGTGCAACCAAAATTTTGGTGCAATATTTTTCTACAATATATGAAACAATATTTTTGTTTAAGATGTTTATGGAAAATGTTTGAGTAGCACATTTTTTGTTTAAAATACCGCGACATCTATTGCAACATTTAATTTAAATTTGGTTTGACACAACGCAACATGTGTTTAGCATATTGCAACATTTATTTTCTGCAACCTTTTGGATTAGGTGTAGTGCAACATTTGTTTTTTGTCATACTACAGTATCGTCCAATCTATGTTTCAGTTAGTCAAAATAAAATATATGTTTCAGCACTTCAATGTTTTAGATTAAATTTTATGTTTCACTTAGTCAAATTTTATGTTCAGTAGGTTAAAAATCCATGTTTCAGTACTCTCAGCACCTGAAAATCCGACATTATTTCAATAGGTCAAATTTTATATTTCAGTTAGTTTAAAATCTATTTCAATAGATCAAACATAAAATAATCTAAATTTATATAGCAATAATGGTCTTGTTTTCTTCATAAAAATATTATAAATGCGATAGTGTAAACCGTTTGTGTATTAGAACAATATAATTAGTCAAAAGTTATGCCCATCAAAAGAAAAAACAGATTGAATCTTCCGCTTATTAACTACACGCCGGTTGTTTGGGTTAGGATGCGTCCGATCGCACCTCATTGCGTCGGACGTCCGACGCCTAGTCCTGCCCGACCCTAATGGCCTCATCTTCTTCACCGGGTCAGTGCTTCATCTAATATTTTATTTTCACATTATCATGTTTCATATAATCACAAGTTGGACGAACCAACTCCGATTGAATTTTCTGAAATATCTGAAGCTTGTTGAATTTGCTGTGACAACCATCAAATGACACAAAATCCAGCCAAACCAGATGTGATTTCAAAGTAGAGACAAGAATTAGGACTACTCCCGTCAGGATTCAGAGAAGAGAATCCTTGAGTTCAACTCAAGCCAAATAGTTGAACCGCACCACGCACGCTGCAGCCTAATCAAGCAGAGGAGCTGTGAGCCCTGTTGTACTCCTCCAAATCCTTCTTGTACACCGCCATGCCCTCCGCGGCCTTCTCGTTCCACGCCTGCCGCTCCGCGTCGCTCAGCTCCTTCCACTTCACCGAGATGAGCGCGTTCAACGTCGAGTTGTTGATGCCAGGGCGCTCCTCCTGCAGCTGCTTCCTCGCCTCCTTGCTGAAGAAAATGGGGAATCGTATGCATTTTTAGCGCCATGCCACCACAATGCTGAATTTCTAAGGATCGTACAACGGTGGCAAGAAGGATGTTCCAACCTGAAAAGAAGGAAGGAGGAGGCAGGCTTCTTGGGCCTGTTCGGGTCGGCGTTCTCCTGCCTCTTCTTCTGGCGTTTTTCCTTGGTTTTCTGCTCCAAAGCCAACGACAATTAATTGGGCAATCGACACACATCAAGGATCCATTACATACATGTAGACAGATCTAATCTGAAGCTTTCGGATACCTTGATGATGTTGTCTGCCTTCTCCTTCTTCTTGAGCAGCTGCAGAGCCTCCTGCTTCAGGATTTTCTTCTGCTCCTCTTCTTCCTTCTCCAAGCTCGCAGCTTCCTGATACAAGCCACAAGCTTCAGATTAGATCTCTTTCTCTTAGCACAAGAAAATAGAAATCATACGCTGTGTACAATTGTCACACCTCGATCTTCTTCTGATTGTACACCTCCATCTGCTTGTGGTACTCTTCCTTCTGCTTCCTCGCAACCTCCTCGTAGGGAGCCTTCTGAGCCTCTGTCATGCTCTTCCACTCTTCCCCAGTGATCTTACCGATCTTGCAACAACACAATAATTTAAGCATCAGATCAATGAGCACATATACACACCAACTGAAATCGGAGACAACTGAACAATTCTATATATTTACCTCAGGCACGTTCTTCTTCTCGGCAACCAGCGCAGCACGCCTCTCCTGGGAGTAGACGAAGTAGGCGGACATGGGCTGCTTCGGCTTGGAGGGGTCCTTGTCCTTCTTGCTCTTCTTCTTCTTGCCCTTCTTGTCGCCGTCCTCGGCCTCCTGCCTGAACTTGAGGTACTGCTCGAGCAGCTCCTTGGCAGTCCTCTGCATCTGCTCCCCCTCGAGCAGCTTCATCGCCTCGGCCTCGCGCTTCTCCTGCCCGACCACCTGCAGGTAGGCCTCCTTCTCCTGCCGGTACCTTTCCTCGTACGGCTGCTTCTCCTCGGCGCCTAGGGTCTTCCACTTGGTGCCGAGCGCGTTCGCCACCTCCTTGAAGTCGGCTTCCGGGTTCTCCTTCTTGATCTGAAAACGCCATGGACAATTCGTCAAACACCTGACGGGCGAGCAAACCAAAGGAAGAGCTGTGTTAGTTTGGGTCGGTTTCGTGGCTCGTACCTCGTTCCACTGGTCTTTGCACCACAGGACGTACGCCGGGCACGGCTTCTTCCTATTGTGACCGGTCTTGCCCTTGCCCTTCTTCTTCTTGGCCTTGTCGTCTCCTTCCTGGTCCTTGTCGAGCAAAGACTTGGCAAGAGGAATGCTCTGCAGAACAAATCAGATCAGACCAAGGCGAAACAAAAAAAATCACAGGGAATGGACACTAATAGATAGAAGGTATCAGATCTGACTGGAATCAAGAAACCCCAACAACAGATCGGGGCAAACGTAAGGAAGCAGACGAGGAGAGAGAGATGAGCATGCATACCATGGTGGGCTTGAACTCCTTGACGCGCTGCATCTTCTTGAGCTCGGCCTGGAGGCGCTCCTGCTCCTTCTCCTTCTTCAGTATCACCTCGTCCCGCTCCCGTACCATCTCCTCCGCTTTCTCCTTCTCCAGTCGCAGCCGCTCCAGCATCCCCTGCAGCTCCGCCAGCTCGTCGCCCACGGACAGCGCCTCAGCAGCCGCCGCCTTGCCCTTGCTTGTCTTGGACGACGCCCTCTTCGCCTTCTGCGGCGGCGAGAGGAGCGCCGCGGCAGCGTCGGCCTTACCGGCGGAGATGTTGGCGTCGTTGTCGAGCACAGCCGTGAGAGCCTTGCGGCCCCGGCCGCTCTTCTTGCTCCCCCCCGCCGCCACCGCAGTCGACATGGAATGGACTCGAGCGGAGAGAGAGAGAAAGAGATGCGGGTACTGTCGATACGAGGATACATCGGTTGGTGATCTGATGTGAGGTTTTATGGGGAAGGGCGCAACGGTCGGAATTTTCAAATTTCGAATGGTCGTTAACGAGGAGGGTAACATCCACGCGTTGGCGTCCGTGTAACGGCTAGTCGGGGGAGTGGCTGGCGGGTGGGACGGGGGAAGCTGCTGGGAAGTTACGCTTGCCTCGTTGGTGCGGTTCGAAATATTCCGAACGTTACGAGCTGGGGTCGGGCCGAGATCCCGCGGACTGGAATTTTTTAATAATATATTTTTAATTAAATTGTAAAAATATATCTCAAATATAAAAACTATAAAAATACATCTCTATCGGCTGTTCAAAAGGCGAGAGAAATGTCGCCGAACCAGAAAGTGACAGGAAGCCACGCGCCAAATCAACAGGCGACAAGATGCCACGTCAGCTCGAAACCGCCTCAGCTCCTCTATCGCCAAATTAGTGGGTGACATTTAATAAATCGACCGTTGGTTTCGTGCGTCCTCTATCGCCAAATCAACTGGCGACAGAGGAAAGGTATTTAATCGCGCGCACACGTACTGTAGCTAAGACCAAGCTCATTTCAGCCCAGCCAAGAGGAAAGAAAAGAGAGGAGTGGGAGGGAAAGAAGAGAAAAAGGGAGGGAGAGGAGAGAAAAAGGAAGAGGAGGAAAAATTTGCAGCCATACGATATTTTGAATCCAATATTTTTGGAGGTAATTTTTTCTATTTATTTTGTTTAGCAATAAATCATGGTAGGATAGAAAATTTTAGATCTAGTTAAATTTAGAGGTTATGGATAGATTTTGTATATTCTTAGTATTTTAGTTGGTTGTAGATATTTTTTCAAATAATTTGAAATAGGGAGATGTATATTTTTAGGAATGTAGATAGATCTAGATAGATATAAATTTTTAGGAATATAGTTATTTTTTAGAAAAAGATCTAAATTTTTTTGAGCATATAGATATAGTTATGTTAGGTGTCACAGTATTTTTTATGAAACATAATTAATTTGTGGGTGAATGAATGGATTCGCAGATATGTCAAAGCGAGTTCTATTTAGAATCTATTATGAAGAAGGGGTTGTCATGTATAGTTTAGAGGATGCGGATCTAAATAACATTCAATATGTAGATGAAGTTTGAATAGGGTTGAAGAGTGTACATTTTCTTCTATGTTAAACTGATTGTTTTATACTTTCCGGATGAAACATGATCGGACTGGGGGCCCCACGAACTTCAACTCCGCGACCTCGCCCGTCGGCGATCGGCGACAAGCGATCACCGCCCCTGACACACGGCCATCTTTGGGAGAGTGGCTCCTTCCCAAGGTGGCGAGGCCGCCAAAGTCAAGCGCCCGAATCCTTCAAGCATGCGCCATTTGTCGATAGGCGCACAAAGGCGGTCGCACCTTCCCAGGCTGAAAGGCTATCCATTGTGTCTACTAACCCAGCATGGGATAAACAGGAACCTGTCAGTCATCAAGACCGAAGACTAGGACTCCCGGGCACAACGTACCCCTACTTTTTCTAAACTCGTGTAACCTGCCCCCTCCGCCTATATAAAGGGAGGCAGGGCCCTCGGGGAAGGGCATCCTCAATAACCAATCGGCATTCGCATCCGCCATCGATTCGAAGCCGACCCACGCTTGATCCGCAGTCGAGCCCCTTCACTCGGACGAGCGCTCAGGGCCTGTCCTGAGTCCTCCCTTGTAATCCCGTGTAGACCACTGCATCCTGAGTAATACAAACCACCACCACGAACTGGACGTAGGGATATTCGGCCCGAACCAGTATACATCTTGGGCTCCCTGAGTCAACCATCAAGAGAGAACGCGTGGCCCTTGACATACAAATTTACTTGCGGTTATCTGAAACACAAGCGGTTAGCGCGCGCGGTAAGGCCTTCGCGTCATCATCCTCGTCTCCGGATTCCCAGTCACTTCCTTGATGACTTTCTTCACCCACGATGGCGCATTTGCATCTGGGAGATGGATTCGCTTCGGCTCCCTCGACTTCGTCGCCACTCCAGAGGCTCACGCTCATCCGTAGCCTCTAAGCTCCACGGCCATCATGGCCCAAGCCGGCGGCCCGGAGCCTTAGGCATTCTCTGGGAGATCCATAACACTGATTTCCTTCCGGTTCGAGCACCGTCAACATCACCAAGTACACTAGGGCGACAAACCCAAGTGTGCGGTTAGAAGACTCTGGCTCGCATCGCGGGGAGCTCTCTGATGATCTGTTCGTAAATCCAAGACCTCCCATCTACCTCGCGGACTCGGCACGACCACGGCTCGAGTACATAAACACTATCGAGGCCGGGCCGATTTGAAGAGCATCTTCGTCGGCAACTACCGAGAACGCCTAGCGCCCTAGGAACTCTGGGACTGAAGGGTCAGCAAGCGCGTCAGGAGACCCTCTAGGACTACATCGAGCCTTCTCCCAAAGCGGGTCAATGAGCTCCCGACATCTGCGGCGCAGGCGTCGTCAGGCGTTCATCTAAAGACCTGACGTCAAAGCTCTGGTCCTGGTGAGGCGCGCAAGCCCGGACCACTAAGGAGCTCCTGGACATCGCCACCAACCACACCTCCGGCGAAGAGGCTATGGGGGTCATCTTCGACAAAGGGAAGGCCAAACGGGAGTCCGCTCCCGACGCTGCTGCCCCCTCCACCGGCTCAGGCAAGCAGGCGAAAGGAGGCAAGGCCACGAGACCATGTCGGTCGCAGCTGCCAAAGCCGCCATAGCGGTAGCGGTAGGCGATCGCTGACCACTTTGAGAAGCTAATGGATAGCCCGTGTCCACATCATGGGTATCCCATCAACACAAGCTCGAGGAATCACGAAACCTCAGGCGCCTCATTTCGAGCCCCACGCGGAGACAAAGGGAAAAAGTAAAACCGGCACAGTCACGGGGCCAAGGAGGCGGACGCCGAGTTCCCCGAACCCGACGGCTACCTCATGATTTTCGGTGGACCGGCGAGCTACGCCGACAAACGGCAGCTCAAGCTTGCCTTCCGCGAGGTCCACACGACGGCTCCTGCCGTGCCCAGATTCCTCCGGTGGTCGGAATCACCGATCACCTTCGATCGGGCCGACCACCCCAACCACGTCCCGCACCCAGGGAGATATCCACTGGTCGTTGCCCCCGTTGTGGGGTCGAAGCGCCTGTCTAAGGTACTCATGGACGGCAGAGAGTATAACGTCAGTATGTTGAGACTTTTCGATGCTATGGAATTCTCGCTCGCGTCTCCGGCCGAAAGCAAGGCACCTTCCACGGCATCGCCCTGTGCCAGCGAGCCTACCGCTCGGCGGTCGATCTGCCCGTCACCTTCGAGAACCGGACAACCGCGCGGGACCCTGCGCCCGAAGTCGTGGGGTTTCTGGCTCCTACCACACCATCATGGGAGGCCATGCTCACGCCAAGTTCATGGCGGTCCCCAATTCCACCTACCTCAAGCTAAAGATCACGGGGCCACGGAGTCATCACTTGTGGCGCGTCGTTTCAGCTTACAAGCTAGCTGGCTTGCAGTTGCGAGTTAGGCGTCGGCCATCGCGTCCCGCCGAACTCGAAAACCTCCGGAGGAAACCTCAGGTCGCCCTCGACTCCAACAAGTCGGGGCGGAGTTCCTTCAAGTCCATGGGAGGACACGAAGGAGGTCGCGGTCAATCGAGGATTCAACAAGACCGTCTTGCGGGTGCCGCCGCTCCCGCCAAATAGGAAGGCGCGCTCATCGACTTCCTCCGCGCCAATCGAGATGTCTTCGCATGGAAGCCCTCAGGCATGCCGGGCATCCCAAGGGAGATCACAAGAGCACTCCTTGAACATCCGGCCTAGCTCAAGGTGGTCACCAATCGCAACTGCGCTTCAACGAGGAGAAGCGCAAGATCATAGGAGGAGATTGCCAAGCTTTTGGGTGCGGGGTTTATAAAGATGTCGCCACCGAGTGGCTCGCCAACCCCAATCCTTGTACAAAGAAGTCCGGGACAATGGAGAATGTGTGTTGATTACACAGGCCTGAACAAGGCTTGTCCCAAGGACCCCTTTCCATTGCCTCGCATCGACCAAGTTGTCGACTCCACCGCAAGGTGCGAATCCCTGTCCTTTCTGGATGCCTACTCGGGCTACCACCAGATAGCGATGAAAGAGTTCGACCAGCTCGCAACTTCTTTCATCACTCCGTTCGGCTTATTTTGTTACGTAACGATGCCGTTTGATGCGAAAAAACGGGCGCTACATACCATACGATGTATGCAAAGCGATGCTTTGACGACCAAATTGGTCAGAATTTATCGGCGTCGTCGATGACACATCGTCGTCAAAACTAAGAAGGCCGGCGACCTCGTCGCCGACTTAGAAAGACTTTACGAACCTCCGCGGTTTCACATCAAGCTCAACCACGAAAAGTGTGTTTTGGGGTTCCCAAAGGAAACTACTCGGCTTCATCATCTCGGCAGCAACGCCGAAGCGATCGGAAGAACATCTCGCGATCATGAAGATGGGCGGGTGGACAATGAAGGGAGTCAGCGTCGACAGGATGCCTTGCGACTTTGAGCCGTTTCATGTCTACGCCTCGGCAAGCGCGGAATGCCGCTCTAAAAGCTGCTCAAGAAGTCCGACCACTTCAACTGGACTAAGGAAGCGCAGGAAGCCCTCGGCCAACTCAAAGGCGTTCGACTTACCGCCCTTGGTCTTGGTCGCGCCTGTAACCGGAGAGCCGCTCCTCCTCTACATCACCGCCATGACCCAGGTCATCAGCACGGCGCTTGTTGTGGAGCGAGCCGAAGAAGGCCATGTGCTTAAGGTGCAACGGCCGGTGTACTTCATTAGTGAAGTACTCTCCGAGTCCAAGGCTCGATACCCGTAGGTACAAAAGCTGCTGGTCCACTACTTCGAAGAGGAAGTTGGTCCACTACTTCGACCGGCATTCAGTCTCCGTGGTGACCTCCTCGCCACTCGGTGAAATCGTCCGCAACCGCGACGCTTCGGGAAGAATAGCCAAGTGGGAGCTCGAGCTCAACGGTCACGACATATCGACGTCCCGGACGGCGATTAAATCGCGAGCCTTGGCCGATTTAAATCAAAGTGGACGAAACCCAGCGCGCCGCCATTTAAGACCCCAAGTCTTTGGACGATGTACTTTGTGGGTCCTACACCAAGAACGGAGCGGTATTTGGGGTCGTCCTTGTTTCCGCTTGAAACAAGCTCCGATCGCCATCCGGTTACACTTTGACGCAACCAACAACGTCCGTCACGAGGCCCTCGTCAGCGGTCTGGATCATTCTGGAGCCTCGGCCTTGGCCGATTATATCTCGTGCAGCGACTCCAAGCTTGTCGTCGACCAAGTCATGAAGGCCTCGGAGCCTCGTGGCGCGCGCATGTGATATCTTGCCGGAGGTACGCAAGCTCGAGAGAGATTCAAGGGTTTGAACTTCTCCATAGCTACCGGCGCTTCAGCGGTGAAGCCAAACTACAGCCAATCTCGTTTCAGTAGGGGACCGGTCCCGAGATCTTCTGTCTCCAAACCTCCACAAGCCTTATACCGTCCGATGAGTCACCGGTAGAAGCGGTAAGCCAAACTCCCGGGTGTGTCGGCCGACTCTTTGAACGGTCGAGCAGGGACCTTAAGGTCGAGACGCGGCGTGATGGTTGCCGACTTCGACTAGAGAAAACCCTTCATCGACCGGCTGACTGACGGATCTCTCCCAGCCGACCCAACTAAGGCCCGATGCCTCGCCCGACAGGCGAAATCCTTTGTCCTGGTTGGAGAAGACCTTTACAAGAGGAGCCCCTCTGGAGTCCTCCAGAAGTGCATTCTGGCGGACCAAGGGCAAGTACCGAGTCGACATCCATCTTGGGAATCTGCAGCCACCATCTTTGTGCGCGGTCCTCGTGGGCAAAGCCTTCCGTCAAGGTTTTTACAAGCCTACTGCCGTAGTCGACGCCGAGCAAATTGTTCGCACCTGCAAAGGGTGCCAATTTTTTGCTCGACAGACGCATCTTCCGGCACAAGCCTTGCAGACAATCCCCATCACTTGGCCATTCACCGTGCAGGGGCCTTGATCCGTCGGGCCCTTCAAAAAGCGCCGGGGGCTTGACCCACTGCTAAATCACGGTGGATAAGTTCACCAAGTGGATAGAAGCGGTAGGTCGCCACCACCACTTTGCCGGTAGAGCGCCAACTTCTTCCGCGACATCGTTTATCGCTTTGGAGTCCCGAACTCCATCATCACCGATAATGGAACGCAATTCACGGGGAAGGAATTCCTTGGGTTCTGCGACGACTTCAACATCTGCGTCGACTGGGCTGCCGTGGCCCATCCGCGGACCAACGGCCAGGTCGAGCGAGCGAATGGCATGATCCTCTAAGGGCTCAAGCCGTGAATCTTCAGCCGACTGAAGAAGTTCGCGGGGCGATGGGCGGTCGAACTGCCCTCCATTCTCTGGAGCCTGCGGACCACACCGACCCGGACGACCGGGTTTACACTATTTTTCACGGTGTTGGTCTTTGCCGAAATCCGCTAACCGACACGGAGTACGGCGCCCCGAGACTACAAGCCTTCGACGAGGCACGGGGGCTCGACGCCCAACAAAACGTCGTCGACCAGCTCGACGAGGCACGCGATGTGGCCGTTCTGTGATCCGCCAAGTACCAGCAGACGCTGCGACGCTACCACAACCGGCAGATCCGCGGAAGATCCTTCAACGTTGGCGACCGTCCCTCGCCGAGTTGATCCAACGTTCGCGATCCTAAGTTGTCCCTCGCGTGGAAGGGCCCTTCACCGTCGTGGAGATCCTCCGACCCGGCACCTTTCGACTCAAAGATGTCGACGGCAACGTTGTACCAAACGCATGGAATATTGAAAAGCTAAGGAGATTCTATCCCTAAAAATTTTCCTTTGTTCCTGCGACTCCGGCAAAACCTTCGAGTTCGAGGTGCGGCATGCCGACCACGCTCTGGTACTCGTGCCCCACTTGGAGTCTATTTGGTCGCATACTCGCCCAAGTCGGTGCCCCAACCAGCCGTCGGGTCCTCCCTAAGCGGTAACCCTTTCGACCCAAATGTTACTCGACCTCGCCCGGCCACACGGTTCTTGATAGCGCTATGGGGAAGAAGTGCCCTCGTTGGGCGATCCATGGTCGATCCAGGACGCATCTTTAGACTGCTAAGTCCCTTGCTATTTTCCCATTTCCCTCAAAGTGTTAGCGCTCCGACCTACGCCCTAACGACCCCAGTGGTTCCCTAGGGTTACGGCCATTCGGCGAACGCTCATCACAGGAAGCAAATGCAGAATAGCAAGCAAAGTCCCCAAAAATCCAAATATATTACATCACACAAAAACAAAAGTTAGGCGCGGGCGCCTGGAGGATCTCAGCCGGGCGCGCCGTCATCGCCAGCTCGTCGCTTTCGCGGCGACCACGCCTAGCCTCGCCAGTCTGCCTCCGCTTTGGGTGAGGCCGAAGGCGTACTGCGACGTAGTATCCTCCAGTGGCTGGTTCAGCCTCACCCCAGCTGCTCGGGCTCCCCGCCCATGCTCTCGAAGGTGGCGGAGCATGGACACGAGGTTCTCTGCGTGGTTCGATGCTCGCATGCGGCTGGCAGCTCTTCCCGGCATCCTCGGCTCGAGCTCCGTGCCCACCTCCTCGCTCGCGTTTTCGCGAGCTCCTCCTCGGCCACCTCGGCCCGAGCCCGTGGCGCCAAAGCCTCCTCGGCGTCTTGGTGAGCTCCTCCTCGCTGCCCGGATTGAGCCCCCGCCACAACAAGATCCGCCTCGTGGGAAGCGGCCCTTGCGGCTGGGCGTTGAAGAGGCCTTCGCCCTCGCCAGTCACGCCGCGAGATCCGTCGCCCGAAGCTCCTCGCCAGGAGATCGCTGCGTGAATCGAGGCGTCGAGGCCGCTCGGGCGGTGTCGCCTCCCCGCAGCGTGCCACCGCCAGCGCCAGGCGGCGGTTGGCGAACCCGAGCCAGAAGCGCTGATAGAGAGAAGAAGCAGCTCAACGACAGCAACACATAGTCAAAGCCATACCGAGACCAAGCAAAGGGGACTCACTCCGTAAGAGGGTTCCTAATGTGGAAGATTGACGAGGGCAGAATGATCCTGCCTCCCGTCGCGGCGGCGTAGGACCCGACGTCGGCACGGGGCCTCTTGGGGTCCGAACCCCCTATGGGTCCGCTGCCGCCTCCCGCTTGCCGGCTCTCCGGTCGTCACCGCCGCTCGCCATTTGTTGATTCAAAATGCAAGAACCGCTCCCTTTTGTGTCGAAGAAGGGCGTGGGGTGGCGAACAAGCGATGGCAACTGGCTGGGCGTGGCCGTTTTCGCGCCCCTCATGCTATATATGCAGAGGCGGGACGGAGCGGTCCAAGCGGACGTCGCCCCGGCCGAAGCGCCGCATGCGCATTAACTCCACGTCCCGCACTACGGGACGTGTCCTTTCTGCTCCTCTCACTACGCATTGAAACCCCACTTCGCATTAAAATGCGAGGACAATAAAGGCGGAAGGACTGCGCTTGAGGCGAAACGCAGTCGCGGCTCTTCGGTGCCGGCTCTGGTTGGACCGCCGTGCCGCAAGACAACGAAAAGAACTGGCGAAACGCGGTGGCCGAAATAGAAAAAGGCCCATTACCTCGCCATCGAAAGGAAAGCCGGCGATGAGCCCAATAGCCTAACGCTCTCGGCCACGAGGAGTAAAAGTTAAGGCGACTCTATCCCTAAAACTTTTTCCATCCTCGCCCTCATTTCCCACTCCTCCGAGTCAAGCGTGCTTGGCGACCCACGCCTTGGTCCCCACTGCGCGCAAGAATCTCACGGCTTCACACTTCGCTTCCCAATCATTTCGGTTGCATTTAATTCCCGCCGCGCATTAAATGCCTAGTAGAGAAGCAGTGGCACCGCCTCCCGGCGAGATGCCCGTGACCTCGATCTCCGCCGCTAGGCCGGACGACCGGGTCGAAACAAGTATGAAAAAGTCCACGAGCCACCACCGCCTCGAGGTGGCGAGAGCTCAATAGCTCAGCGCGAGACCTCGACCGTGCCATGGGTTCCAAAGCCCGATCCACCAAGTGGATTTAGGGTCGCCCACGGCACAAAACGAGGCGAGACAAAGCGAGCCCTCGGCGGGCCTCGGGCCTTGAGTTGGCGGACGACTCAATCGCCTTAACTCATGTCCGAGACCATACTTCATGCTCTCTTGGAATCCCTCGAAGGTAGCGACCAGTTGCCTCCGGGTCGTGAGCAGCTCGGTCCGTCTGGGATCGAGTAAAGAAAGGTTTTTATGGGTCGCCCCAATGAGTCAGACACCGGCGTGAGTGATCGTCGCGCTCGGAGGTCGCGTGATCTCCGAGGCCCACCGGATAACCCATTTGTAGCTCCACGAGCATGGTGTTCAAACCTACACTTGGTAAACACGCGTCTACTCACCCCCTCCAGGTCCCACACCTTGCCGGACGGGGCGTAAGCGTGGAGACGGATTAACGGCTACTCCTCCGCGCAGATAGCCGCGGCGGGCGAGACTGGGATGGGCGCCCTCGCCCTCCGGCGTTAAACCGGCCATACCAACTCGCCTAGCTCGGCGTTAAACCGCCTTACTAACTTCGCTTAGCTCGCTAAACCCGACCTTGCTAACCCATCCAGCTACGACGTAAAACGAGCATTCGGGAACCGGAACCTCACTGAGGCATTCGGACATCCCCGTCGACCATGGTCGCGTCCAGCTACGACGTAAAACGAGCATTCAGGAACTGGAACGTCGCTGAGGCATTCGGACATCCCCGCTAACCACGGCCGCGTCCAGCTACGACGTAAAATGAGCACTCAGGAACCGGAACCTCGCTGAGGCATCCGGGCATCCCCAAACCGCTGGCGCGTCCATTCTGACGTAAAACGAGCATTCGGGAACCGGAACCTCGCTGAGGCATTCGGACATCTCTGCCAATCACGGCCGCGTCCAGCTACGACGTAAAACGAGCATTCGGGAACCGGAACCTCGCTGAGGCATCCGGGCATCCCCGCCGACCACCCGGCCGCGTCCGGCTCTGACGAAAGCGAGCATTCGAGCCGAACCTCGCATTCGGGCATCCCTGCCGACCAAGGCCGCGTCCGGCTAAGACGTAAAACCAGCGTTCCGACTAAGGTAACCCCCCGACCGGCTCTCCAACCCGCTCAGGGGCTCGGGGGCTACACCCACCGGGTGCGCTCGCGCGCACCCGGTCCTAACCGGCCGACCAAATCGGTCGGGCTCCGCCACTAATGACCTTCGACCCACTCGGGGACTCAGGACCAACTGAGTCCGCTCGACTCACCCGTCGATTTCTACTGAGCCAATAACCCCGACCAGACTCTCCAGGCCGCTCGGGGGCTCAGAGCTACACACCAGCCGGTGCACTTTCGTACTTGACCCGTCGAGACCGGCCGACCAAGTCGGTCGGGCTCGGCCGACCAAGGTGGCCACCCCGAAGGGCCCGTTGCTTCGTTACGCGGCGCCATGACGACTACCAATAAATGAGGGCACAAGAAGCCGAAGCATCGCCATGCATGCGAAGAGATCGCGCCGCCGAAGATGATGGGCCCATCCGGGAACGCATGCGTTCTAGGACGGCCCCGGGGGCTACTGACGAATACTCATACCAGGGGTACCCCACAGCAAAGTATACACCTATTTCATGATTGTCTTTCTCTCAGTCATACGGACACAGCAAAAGAAGGCGGCAAATGAATCTTTGCCGGGAGGTATTACCAAAGTCTCCATCCCTCACAGATGGGATTATCACTGAATATTGGACGGAACACCAAAATGGGCCATGCTAGGCCACGTTCTGGTCAAAGGCCTCATCGGGTCATGAAGGATCCCCGGCCCCGGTCAAGCCCACCGAGGGAACTCCGACTGCCTCGGGCCTAAGTTATTTTGCCTTTGTGGTATGCGAAATGATCCTGTTTATTGGGAGTTAGTAGAGGTGAAGGGAACTGCATCTTGTACGTCATATGTGAGGGGGGCGAAGCAACGTGGACAGTATTGGGTGCTTTTAGTGCAAGCATATGATAGAGTTGTTGCCCCCCAGAAGTAGTTGAACGCCGATGAGCGTAGTGAGCCTCAAAATGAGTTTAGTTATGGTGACACCAAAATTGGGTAATCTAGCCGTGAGCAGCATGTACATGAATGCAACGAGGACATCATTTACCAGAGTGGTGAACAAGCTAAGGTTTGGGAGGATGATGGAAACATTGGACAAGAAGCACGGGAACAAGTAGACGAAGGTGGGAAAATTGATAAAATATCAGCAAGGATGGAAGAGGAAGACCGTGAATACACTAGAACAGAAGTGGAAGACGACGATGACTCGAATGAGGAAGAGAGAGGTACGGAGCCGCTTGTGCCAAAGATTGGAGCACACATCAATTTAATAAGCTGGTTGTGAATGAAAGCAATAATACACTTTGGCAGTATAGTGACAATGAGGTCAGGCCTAACAATATGTACCCGACAAAAGAGACTAGTGCAGAATGTTGTGAAAGATTAGGTATTATCAGTAAGAGAGACTTTCAAGGTTAAGAAGCCTACCTGAACCTACTACAATGTGGTGTGAGAGATCCATGGGTGCCCCTGGAGAGTGCACGCGTACAAGCCCAAATGGGGCACCCACTGGCTATGTTCGAAGGTTGAGCAGCATAGCTGTATGACTAAGAAAACCCTAATGGCTCACAGAAACCTATCATCTGGGTATGTTGTGAATATCATGTACCCAGAGATAGTGGAGAACCTTAAGTTTGAGCTCCGTGCTATTATCCGAGTAATTGAGAATAGATATCAGTATACAATTAGCTACAGGAAAGCATAGAGGGCGAAACAGAAGGTCTTAGAAATGAGGTTTGGGAAATTTGAAGACTCATACCATAATCTGTCTGCACTGCTCAGTTGTATTTAGGGAAGAAATTCTGGCACTTATTATGATTATCAAAACTGTCTGTCAGGCAAGTGGCAGACCAAGAGGCATCTGAAGAGAGTTTTCTTCACATTCAGAGTTTGCATTAAGCTGTTCTATCACTGTCATCCATTGTTGTGCATGGACAACACTTTCTTGATCGGGAAATACAAAGAGCAAATATTGACAGATGTGGGCGTTGATGGAAATAATCAGATTCTACCTGTTGCTTTTGCCTTTGTAGAAAGCGAGAACTATGAGAGTTAGCCGTGGTTCCTACTAGCGCACACGTAGGTTCGTCTAGTTCGACTTCCAGGTTGAGGGCTATGTTGCCTATCGAGTGATGAGGCAGTTTGGCCTACGATAGGAGTTCCCAGTCCAGGTCGGCCGTGTGGTCTCATACGGCGCCCACATGTAAGTTTTCTGCATCGATGTTCTACAATTATTATGATGTAATGCCATGTAATAATGCTATATTTATTTCTTATCTACAGCTAGACTATAAAGGGTGTGCATGAGGCCACCCCCTAGCACATACGTATGGCGCCATGGGTCGAGGAGTGGGGAAGAGTCCTGGATGACGTCCATGCCAAGAATGCAGCTACAACCCGTAGACGTACCGTGGCTGCCGACAATGGTACACTTCCCATACCCGTCTGCGTTTGGTACGTGTCGAACCCAATCCTCTAAACACGTTCCTAGGGTGAGAGACACATATCCCACCTATACGGACTCGGCTCTGCACAGTGCGGTACGTTGCATCTTATCTATGATCTCATGTATACTCAGTTGGTAACCGTGCTAACTAATTTGTAATTTATTTTCCAGATTGATGTGCTAGGCCAGTACTACAAGGAGTCGGGGAGCTTCCTTTCCGTCTGACCAGCGGGTTTGATGTGACCAGAGAGGAGGTTACCTTTTCTTCGCGAGGTTTCGGAGAGCTCGAGACGTGTCCTTGAGTTGGCGGGATGCCGCCAGCCTCCCGATGTGGGTCACAGCGTGCCGCTTAGAGGAGGTAGGGGTGTTGTGGGTACATCTTCTCATGCTACAACCTCCCATGCCACTT
The DNA here is from genome assembly GCA_036346375.1 of Guadua angustifolia. NCBI lineage: Eukaryota > Viridiplantae > Streptophyta > Magnoliopsida > Poales > Poaceae > Guadua > Guadua angustifolia. The sequence continues at coordinate 58,160,775 of CM070502.1, read as the reverse complement.
GTAACACCCCGGAGCCCATACGCGCCACGGATGCTACTAAAACCCTGATTCACTAGCGACACCCCTCGGACCCACACAGGTCCAAAGGTTTACCAACACACGATAATTCTCCACAAAGATCAATAGAGCTGAGGATTTACCGAAGAAGACATAAAAACCTAACACCCATACGAACTGCCTGCAAACAACCACTAAACTCTAAAACCGGCTTAAAACTAAGTCACCGAATTTTACAAAATTTCGGCATGACCTCTCTAGAAAGTAGGACATCCACTCAGCAGACAGAAACATTTTGCAGTATGATATGATCCTAGCAGGTCCTTAGTTAATCAATCACACCCAACAAAATAATAAACTTCACCACGATGAACAAGACATTACAACCACATTAATTACATCCGACTTAACGAATTGTTAATTAAATTGTTGGAGACCAAGTCGTAATGCGTGTTACTACTCCCAACCCGACGAGCCAGCTTCAAAGTACCTAAAACAAGAAAACAAACAAGCGTGAGTCCAAGACTCAGCAAAGTGCAATCAAGTATGGAAAGTAATGAATTCGACTAGAATATAAATGTTTCAAGACATAAAGTAAAAGTTTCTTTAATTGATATCCGTAATTAAGAGAAACGGTTTGAATTCATATACAACCAAACATAAGAGCACAACTACTTCATCTTTTGAAATAACCAATACTTAATTGAAATCATCCAGTTAAAGAAACAGAAACTAACCCTACTTACCACATCCAACTCAGAAACATAAATAAACCTTACTCATGTCTCAACAATCATTTCAGGATGATTCCCCGACTCAATACTCAACATGTCATTTCCATTCTCATTAATTAACATTTACCAAACGCAACACACAATGCAATGCCTTTATGTTCTCATTCCTTTTTTTCTCCTGACTCATAAAATGAATGCACCATGCATGCTCATAATGCACATTGTCATAGCGTATACCTAGATATAGTGAGTGCACACCCGCTTGTGCACCCTCAATCCCAACCATCCCGTGGCGGGGCCTACTCTTACTGACTCGCTCCCATCCGTGGATGGGACTACGAGGTAGGACTTTTGCACTCACTACGTGAGAGTACAGAGGCCCACATCAACATGGGTCGCCTCTTCAGTAATGAATGCTAAATGCAAGTGACATGTTTATAAGCACAACACAAACATGAATATAACACACACATTTTCATTTAATCACTTTATCCTTTGCATCAACATAACCATACTCATTTGTACAATTCACAAGCGCTGCAATAATAGAAATTTAATAACTTACCTTCCCATTGTTAACATTCATCCATCCTCATTACCATGCTAAGAACAACTTCTAGATATGCCATTAAACATAACCAAACCATTAGAATTCTCATACTCTTATCGCAAGCAAAACATTTAACACCCTACTAACGTTCTAGGGATGCACTTGCCTTTACCGACGCGAGAGGCAACTCGGGGTCAAGACCACTCCCGAAGACACTTTCCCTGAAAACAACGTTACGCACAAGAATGGATCAAAGTCCGACTCAATACCTCAATGCGCGACGAAAACTCAACTCTTGCCAAAAACAGTCCCAATTCACACTAATGAAACTCCGGGCAACCCACTAAACAGCAGACATGAATCCTTGATAATAGGAGAACACACTGACAACTCTCTCAAATTGGGATTTTATGCAAAACCATTAACAAATTAAGCTAACATTCAAAGATCCAACTCTTCTCGATACTTCATAGATCAAACAACATAAATGCTCTTGCTAATTGTTCAAATTTAAGAAACATATCCACATTGCAGTATGAGTAAATAGGGAATGTATCAAACGTGAATTAACCTTTAAATAGAGGAATAAGAACTGACAATTGAGATATTGAACCGCAGATTATCATACAAGTGCATGTAACATAATGACCTAGTTGCACTCTGTGTTACCAGCATGGGAACATCAGTCAGACAACCTCCTCAAAACCAGAATGCAAATCATACCAACCTTCATTTAGCACTTGCTCTCCTTTATAACTAAATTTACCAGCTAAGGTATAGTGACCATATTTCTGATTTCACATGACCATTTGGAGGAATCAAGACATGAGCATACAAAATAATAGTAACACATCATTCACTATTCTAGGATTTCAAATACTATCATTCTTTCAGCAGTAATTATCATACCCTTGGACAAAATCCCACACTATACAATCTTAACAACAAAAGAACTCAGAAACCATACATGCAATTAGAAACTTTGTGCTTCTAGCCTACTCACAGAGACAAAGATAAAACACATCGCCTAAGCTGCTACTAATGAACAACTCGCATTACAGGAGATCTACATGTTACTTGAAGCTCCCAGCAGCGAACAAATCTCAAAATTAAATAGAAAACAAGTATATGGTATCCTCATGTCCCACATAGCATCAAACATGGGCTAATATAGAGACATGCTCTTTGTGAGCAATTCATCAAACACATGGCATGCACACCATTTAAACCCCAAAATCCCTAGGGTTGTTACCTCGATTTTTACTCATGGAGGAAGGAAGTGGGAATCTTTGCCGAGGAGAGGGAAGGTCGCCGGAGAAAGGCCTAGGCGGCCGGAATCGACTGGAGGGGCACCGCCACCTGCAATCGCCATCTTCTGCTTCTGCTGCCACCTTCTTCTGCCATCTTGGCTACACTGCTACACGGCAGGGGAAAGGAGCAGAGGGGCGCCGGAGGGGAGGAGCCAATTGGGCGGCTGAAGGAGGAGAGGCGCGGCAGGGAAGGAGCCGGGCGCCAGGAGACCGACCAGAGGAGGAGGCGCCAGAGGAGAGTGCGCTGGGAGGAAGTCGCCAGGAGCAATCGCCACAGGAATCGCCAGGAGCATCGCCAGAAGAATCGCCAGGAGCGGTGAAGCCGAGAGGAGGCGCAGCTCTGGGAAAAATCGCCCACTGATTTTCTCACCACATACACAAGGAAATGAGATGAGGTGAGGAGGGAAATTCGGAAAAACCCTCCCACCCAAAACCCTTAACCCTACCCTCTCAAATGAGCCACCACCCTAAAAAAATACCAATGACAGGCCCAAGCTCACCCGATGGAAGGCCCGAAATTTGGAGTGAGGTTCCGCACTATTACACCACTGTCATGCTGCTTGCTGCTAGAGGGCGATCTACTGGATACGCTGGTCTAGCCGCTCACGCCGAAGGTAAGTACTTAATCACATTTTCTATGTTTTGCAATTATTTTTTGAATGCTCTCAACATTTCTTTATTTGTTATAAGCTCACAGACATAGTGATTCCTGGCTACAACTTCACCTACACCTGACGACTACAAGGGCGCCCGATAATCTAGCTTACACGGCCTATGACCTCGATGACGGTGGTGTGTCGAGGTACTTCATTGATGCGGATGAGCCTGGACCATCGCAGTTGCAGAGAGCACCACCACTAATGCAACCTTCTCATCCGGAGTACGCTACACCTCCAGTTAGACCACAGAGAGCCCACCACAAGCCGACGTAGTTGACGTACTCGCAGGGGCAGATTCGTAGGAGGCCTGCCCAGCCACGAGGAGTCACCCTGAAACAGGGCCGGAAGTACTGTCTTATGTTTTGGATTGTTGGTGCTATTTTGCTTATGTATTTAGTTAATCCGTTCCATATTTGTTGGACGAACTACTATATTCGATTATGGAATACTTTTATTTAAAATATCCCATACTTATACCTTGAAAATAATTAAAATATCCTATACGGTGCAGTTACAAACTTACAAAAAAATATTGGATCGCAATCGTGTAAATTGCATGGTCACTTAGTATTTTTTGACAGCCCGTAAAATAACATGTTTATACGACAAATTATGGAGGAATAGCCCAGAAACACCCTTTGATATATGTACTACCATAATCTGCAAAAATATCCTATTTAAAATTGCATTACATCTAGATCATGCCAACGCAAACACCTTAAACGATCACTACATATGCACATTCTAAAATTTTTATGCCTTTTCGGCTATTCACCAAATATCCTACCTATACACAAATTTTCGAGGATCAATATAGGAATACACTTTAGTATATGAACAACCATATTGTAGAAAAATATCTTGCTTACAACTTGCTTAGCATATAAATTATAAGGTTGCAAGAGGCACGTTGTACGAATAGTTGATTTTAAAAGCCTTTAACCCAAATACCAGCAACGCAAGAATCACCATATAACCATGTAGTTTTAGCCTATGGCGTCTTTTTTTTGAAAATAGCCTTCGTGAAGATGAAATTGCATATTTCACCCCCTCGTAGCAGCTTTTTCAGCGCGATTAGACAACTCGTGGGTATGTAACTTTGTCAGGCCGATTACATAAGTCATAGGTAGCAATTTTGTCAAGATGAGTTATCAAAGAAGAAAGCATCAATCACCTTTTGTAGTGACAAGTTGTAACACTCTACCCAATGCTTTAAACTTTTTCTAGGCAATGTGACAACACTCTACCATCACCTTTGTCAGGCCGATTTGACCAAACGTTGTCATTAATCTAATGGTAAACAACTATAAACATTATATCTACATAGCCTTTCTTAATATTCTGCTTTCTAATCGTTAATGCTGATCCTTCAAAACCACCCTTTAATATCAATGCAATGATTACTCACTTAAGATTTTTATCAGTCTGAAATGAACCCTCGCTACACACAACATAATCCTATGTGACTACTCACTGCACAATACAAAGTCCCATCGGCTTTGTCAATACACGCTAATTGCACACTGCACAATCTAAAGTGACCACTCACTGCTTACTTTTAACTCTGAATTGACCACTTATTGCACATTATATTTGTCAATACTGAGATCTTGCATGCATGAATGTCTTTTCAGCCCGACTTAACTACACACTCCAGCGTTTTGTTGTCCATCTCCATATTTGAAACTTACCTTCCAACACTTAGTCCATACACCACCCCTTTGAGACTAAAAAGGCCAAACTGTAGGCACACACACATAGCTCCCACTCACACTTCACCATGGCTGGATCCTCTAGTAGAGCATTCTCATGGATATCTGATATGAGTAGTATAGCCCTTCATTACACGTTGAAGGTTACGCGTAATGGAAAGGATGATTCGTTCAACGAGGACAACCTAAGTAAAGTGGTGTCCAAATTGCAAAAGTGGTGTCTGACATTATCAAGGCAAACCTTGACAATCTTTGGTCTGAATCTTGTGACCTCCGATGACCTCAAAGCGCACTTGCAATGGTGGCGTCAAAGGTATTTAAGGGTATACGAACTGGCCAACCACCCTTCTGCTATAGGTTTCTCCACAATATCTTACAGGGTGCTGATGCTATCCGATCAATATGCAGAGCATATTAAGGTTAGTTATTTCATATTTGTTCTCCGTAATTTTACCATCATCCATAAGTTCACTACTTTGTATGCTCGTCTTGTATGTTAGTCATTTCCGGAGGATGAAGAGTTACTGAAGAAAGATATCCCAATATTCGTAGCGATGTTTGTGCTCTTCGGCGAGGGTGTGATGCTTGGTTCGCGTAGAAGACGCAGAAAAGAATCTAACTAAAGTGGTAGAGGTCCACCCATCACTGTTCCAGCAAAAAGTTCAAGAGAACGTTCAACCATCACGGAAGTAGGGCTTGCTCCTAACTATGGCGATGACGATGATGATGACGATTTCACGTCACTTAGATCTCGATGTTCAAGCACTATCAGAATTGAACGTTCAAGCACTACAACAAGCCGTTCCAGCAACAATACAAGAGTACGTCCAACCAGCACCGAAGGAAGGGTACCTCCTAATTGTACAAATGACGATGATGTTAACGATTTCATGCCACCTAGGCCATACATCTTGCATCCTCGGAGTCCTTCGAATCCTGATGATGATATTACATTAAGCCCTATCAGATATCCAAACGTACTACCCCATCAGAAACCAATAGATAACTATTTTTATTTTTATAGCAGCAACCTATTCCGACAACCATAGCCATAGAATGTATGGTTTTCTAACTTAGTCCTTCACCAGAGGCATGTACCTCTATTGTATCCCAGTTTTATGAATTCCTTTTGTATCTTTGGTGTTGTTCACATGCCATGCCTCTATAGTTGTTGTACTTACTGCACTTTGTAATATAAATATTTTATTCAATATTTTACTATGATTTATCGTTAAATTTGCCGCACACCAAAAGAGGATGAGGAAAATGAAATTTGATTTTTTGGTCAACCAAAAGATACTGAATAATAATTTTATAAAATACTACATGAATTATCACTGATAAATATGAATTTTTCTTAATTTAATGAACTCTGGTTTGAACTCTAAAATTCTAGTAACTGTCGAAATAACAATGACTTTCAATAATTAATGCTCTCACAAGTTACACCGAATTTTTCAATGAAATCAGTAGAAAAATGTTCCTCATAAATTTCGTTTCCTCCAAACAAAATTTAATAATTTTTACAATTTAGGTTTACATAGTTATGATTCATTTACATTACCATCTAAATGATTACATAAAATAAAACGTTCATGAAAAGAAAGTTTTTACATTTTTGTTTGAGAGTTGCAAAAATTCTATAAGTTCAAAGTTGAACTGAATTGAACAAGTCAAGCAATTCTATTTGCTCACAAGAAATTTGTCCTCCATCATATTTTCTTTCCCTGAACCTCCAAAAGACAGATGCAAACAAAGAAAAGAAGAAATAGGGTCTCTGTTACCCAACCATTAGGCGACAGCTATATGTCACCAAACCATTTGACGACATATGGCTATCATCTAATGGTTGGGCGACAGAGATCGTACCGTTGACATGGCAGTCTATCGCCCATTGATTAGGCGACATGGGACTCTGTCGCCCGTTCATTTGGCGACATTTACCTATTGCCTTTTGAACAGTCGACAGAGGTATATTTTTGCAATTTTTTTCGAAGTATATTTTTACAATTTGAATAAAAAATATATTATTAAAAAAATTCCAGCGGACCACACTGGTCGAAATGGACGGCAACGATTGCGGCGGGAGGAGAGAAATTGACGGCCCAGATGTTGAACGGGTCACGAGCCGCACCTGAATGGGCTGGCCTATTGGTCCTTCGGCCCATGGGCTTTGGTTGTACGTGTCGCTCTCCAATTAGGCCATCCGTCGCAGAAGCAACTGGTCTCATTCATAGCAACAGCAAGCACACAAGGCAAAACTTCCATTGAGAAAAATCCCAGACAGCCACCAGCTCAAAGGCCATCACAAACTACATACATCAGAGCTCAGTTATAGCAATTAGCAAGCCACACAAGGCAAAACTTCCATTGAGAAAATTTCCACAGACAGCCACCAGCTCAAGGCCATCACAAACTACATACATCAGAGCTCAGTTAGAGGCAGGACAGCAAAACTCAAAAAGCAGGCAAGCATGACACACAGCCAGGAGCTAAAAAGAACCGGATCAACTTCCAAGACGATCTGGATTATCGAGGCGATGGACGGTCTCGAAGAGCCTCCCGTTACAGCGCAGTAAGGGCCAGATTTTGACCCCTCTCTCAGTGGATGATCCTTGGTACTCGCATACCGAACCCGCGCTTCATCTTCTCGACACTGTTTGTGTAAAAACAAACGGTGATTTCACTTCAAATAAATCGATTGCCCGAGGCAGATATTATAGAAACAGGCCAGGCAAACATGTAGCAGTGACCTCATATTTCGAACATGAAAATAGCATTGCACGTTAACAAGTACAAGGAAGATTTCGACGTGGCATAGAAACTTATCCGAACAACAAAAGTTACCTTCTTGTAACTTGAATAATCATATAGACTCACAACATCTACATCAATGTTCCCAAGTTAAAATCAGTAGTTGTACTAGATACATCTATGACAATGAAGCAGGAGGAAAGCATTTGAAAGACCTACAATCTATGTGCAAAGAGGCCTGATCTTGACATTTCTTACTATCCTGAGGATTGAGCATATCTATGGACTACAGCAGGATTAAATCCAAATAGGTGACAGTATCAATTATCAAAGGATCCCTATGCTTGGTCGTCTGAATCCTATATGATGTAAGACCTTTATCTAACAAGCATTCCAAATGGTAATGGCGTGTGCTACCACGACAATCACCACTTAATGTCAGAACTGTATTTACATGATACAAGATAACTGCACTTTACACAATTCATGAAGCTTCTTATTTACATATTGCTATATCATAGAACCTGATGACTAACAAAATACTACACATACTACAGCATTTCAGCCTATCCAATTAACAGAATACAGATTTTCCTGAGAACAGATCTGAGATGATTGTAACAGCAAGATTTTTGTCTCTGCGGAGTTTTGTGCTGGGTGATGGGTTTAATTTTCTTTTGGAATGTGGTGACCAAACGTGCTAGTTAGCTGGAATCCCCAGCTGGCCAGCTGTTTCTTCTTTTGTGGTCTATAAGAACCTTTGATTGCTTTCAAAAAAAGCAGGGAAAAAGAAAGCAAGTTTTAATTGTTTTATATGTACAACATAGCTACACTAGCTTACTAAATGAGCATGAGCATGCCACATAAAACTATATCAGTGCAAGAGATTCTAACATTGCCCATGCGAACTTTTGATTGTGAAGTGAATTGGAAGAATTTAAAATCATTATAAATTACTTACGTGGGTGCAAGTTTGCCAAGGCAATAAAGCTCTTCACCAGAGACTTCATCATACACTTTACCAGAAATCTCAACTCTATATGATCTACCAGGTGAATCTGGGAGTCCTCGACCCATGAGTAAATCCAAATCCTTCTGGTGAAGCTCTCTCCCATTGACAAACACACCTGTATTTCCACCAGCACAGTTCTTGGGCATAGGATAATTAAGTTCCGGAATATATGGCTGCAATATGGAGATCCAGTTAAAAGCTTTGATCAAGATATAACAGGGTAATACAACATTTGAACCACAATATAACTTCTCTTACAGGTATCATGCCAAGACAGGATTGTCCCATTACACCCCAGAACCCACCACGATAATCATACCTATACAATAGGATGTAAGAACTAAATGTCAAGTGCCAGCAATGATGAATGTTGTATTTCATAACGTAACTACAATATCAGGAAAGCGACTTTAGATGCATACAGAAGGTGGAATTTACCAGTATTCACCAGGATAGATTGGTCCGGCTATCTTCTCAGCCTTCCTGACAGCACGATCAGAAATGGGATAGCCATTAATGAATACTTTTGCTCTGCCATTGCCTATTCCGTTGTTAATTTTAAAACTCTTCTTTATGAGATTGGTGAAAAACGAATCACCCGTTTTTGTGGCCCTAGGATGATCTACATATTGTGCCACATCTCCTGGATGTTGACTGTAGGCAGGATCATTGTACTCATCATCTGACAAGTCCATCACGCTTGCTATAGGCACATCTTTTACAGTGTTCTGTTTGAAACTTTCAGTTAATACAGCCTTCTCATGTTCAGACCGGATACTTCTGCTTCCTTTTCCTGACCCATCAACCACCATCTCAGATGGCGAATATCCAAAATTTTCGTGAAGAGGTAAACTCGGAACACAGGTAACCACTTCAGCTTCAGGAGGAAGGTCCCTAGACCCAGTGGTGTGCCACTGTGAATTAGATCTTGCAGGGCTATTCTCATCCTCAGAAATACTAGATGATGACGATATACCTTGCAATTTTTCGGTTTCACTTGAATTTGAGGGTAGATCTTTTTCTTGCGAGCCATGACTCCCTGCAGAAAAACTATAAAGCGGAAGCAGTCTCTCACCGGTAGCAGCATTCACATTTCTTCCCTGGTCATCATTTGAGCTGTTTTTACTTCCAGCGGATATGTGTGAAATTGGTGAAGGTGCTGAAACATCAAGTCTGCTTCCATCAAGCTTAACCATAATTGCATGCGAGCATGACCCGCAGCGTAACTTGTACTCATCCTTCCCTGGCAAGGGAGACTTCTTGGGAAGTTGCAGCACTTCATAGCAGTTGTAGCATATGGTAAATGGGGCACCACATGCAATTGGTTCACAAGTTTGTGCGGATTTCTTACTCAGGTTGGCCCTCATGTGATTGTGCTGCATCAAAGAACTGAAACCTCTTGAATTGTAATTCTGTGCACTAAACGTCAGGGGACCATCTACAGGGTACAACCCATGATTGTTCATAACATATGGCTCCCTGCGATGGTTGAGACCCAGCGGAGCCCCCTGTACAGGTAAGAACTCACGATGGTAACAATGTAGGCAAGAACAAGCAGGCTGATGGTAGAATCCATCATGGTGGTAAGAGATGAGAGGATCAGGATCATACTGTCCAAAGAAATAATTATCAAAATTTCTCCAAGGATATGGGCCAACAGGATAGCTAGGAGGCCCCATGTGTGCGACGGGCTCCCTGTATCCATGAAGATTTTGCTGTGCAGGCACTGATGCATAAGCACGCGGAATGCCAGGAGTTTGCCCATTCAAGGATGGTGAGCACTGAGAACCATTCCGCTGCAACTGAGGTGAACCATGCCGCAGCTGACTCAACCGTTCACAAGGATTATATGAACCTGAGGCATCCACCGATCTATCTGCACAAGCACTTCCACTTGACTTGTCAGCGATCTCGCAGGATCTCTGCACCTGGTCCCTCAACTCATCAAGCATCCGTAAAAGCTCAGCACGGTCATTCTCAAGACCACTGACCCTGCTAGGACCATCCAAATTCCTCCTGTCAGCATGCACACCATTGGCATGTCTGAATCTCGTCTTCATATGGCAGTCAGATGGGCCTTCTCCAGGGCAAGCATTAGGAGAAATGCTGTCAACCACAGACCTCGGAGATCTGTCTCTTATTCTCACTGGCTGCTTTGCTTCTCCTATCTCCTCGTTGCGAAATCTCCGGTACTTGGCCTCCCGAATTTCCCTGCTTTCATCTTGAAGTGCAGCTTCAAACTTCAACGTGCTTGGCTCTCTTGGAATTTGGCTGCCATCACAGATATGTTCGGAATCGCTCTGCACAGCTTCTATCCTAGCTTTGACCCTTTCGGCATCTGCTTCTGGGATAGTCCCAAAAGTGGCTTCAGATGATGCTCCTTTCTTCTCAGGAAAACTCTCCAGCACTTCAAGGTACTTCACATGTTCACCATCAGATTTCTCTATAGAAGTCTCAGATGCCGAATGCTTCTTTGCTACCCAGAGAAGAAAAAAAAACTTTATTTCTATACTCAGATATTATAATTTTGATGTAAAGTTTAGCATAAACATGGATATAAATTGAAGCTTTCGAAATCATAAGTCTTAAGAACGAGGATTATTCAAATAATGTGAAAATAAATAGACCACTTCTTCCACGTAATCTTGTCTGGAAACACTGCCTTTTGGGCTAAATTTGTGCAAGTGTAGCAACTAACTATGAAAATATACTTGGCGCTCCCTAAACTATTAGCAAAAGATAACGCGAAATTTAAGTGGAAAATACGGAACCAACAGTAGGTGAACATGTAAAAATAATTAGGTCCGGTTCTGTATCATCGTTTTCAAAAGGCTTAAGACTGACTCAAAGTCTCAAACAAAATGAGACCTTTCTGCAGCACTGGTGTCAACTGACAACCACTTCTCCACTGTAAGAAATATGCAAAACTTAGAGGCACTAAGCTTCAGGGCCCTGAAAAATTCAATTCAACGGGTTTCAACGTTTACAATTTGGTAACCAAAAATTGAAACGATTGCCATAATGATAATAAATTTCTCACGAACCATATATGTTCAGCTGCTTCAGCCAGGAAAATAAATACTTAAAACGCCAATCTGGATATTTAAACAGAATTTTCTAATCTAACATTAACCAGTTGGAAGTTTAAAGATCACGGCACATGTCCCACACAACAACCTTTCTCATTCAGATTGAAACAAGAAAACGAGAACACATTCCCCACAAGTCCTAAACCTTCAAGTACTGGTTGCAACTTTGAAGGCAAGCCTCGGTGATAAACCTAGCGAAAAATCAAAGGTTTCGCGAATGTCCAGCAAAAATGAGGTGGAGTTCACCAAACTGGAGCTTTCCCTCGTTGAATTTCACCAAGACATGAGAGGCACGAATGGTCCCAAATCCACGCCAAGTTGAAGCCAGCGAAAAAAAAAAAGAAAAAGCTAACATTTACCAGCGAAAAAAATTAAAGAAAACTAACATTTAGCGAAATGGCAAGCAAGAAATCACCTCTTAAAAAGATGGAAATAAAATGATCAAAATTTCCCGATAATTGAAGCTAAAGAAACGAACTAAAAATAAAAAATGGAATCCTTACAAGTGGAAAGCAAACAAAACGAAGTGGAATACGCGTCCCAGGATGGGGAAAAAACTGAACCATTGACGAGATTAATCCTTAAGACTTGGAACTTTTAAAGCTGGCAGCAAATCCTTTTGTGTAAAATCGGAAGAAAAAAAAACCTTCAAAAAGGCAATAAAATTTGAGCAAATTCATCCTGATTGCAGAGGAACAATTGACAAACACAAATGCGGGAGAAAGAAATAAACAACAACCAACCGCCAAACAGAATACAGAACAGGTAGGTGCAAGATAGTAGTACAAGAGATGGAAAAAGGAGAGACCTTGGAGAGTGGCGCCGCATCCGCCGCAGACGTAGACGGAGTAGTTGGGGAGCTCCGGCAGCAACTTCTCGCACCTGGGGCACCGCACCACCCGTATCTGCTGCTGCTGCGCCGCCGCCGACGAACCCAAACCCTCCTCCCCCTCCATTCACGACGTTATTCCTCAATCCTCACCACCACCGCCGCCGCCTCCTCCTCGTCAAACAGCACGGCCAACCAAGAGCACCCGCCCGCCCGTCGCCTGCCAATGCTCGGCGCCCAACAGCTTTAGAAACGAGCGAGCAATATCCAGAAGGAAGCCAAGAACGCCAACGACAACAAGGCGCCAAAGAACGGCGGTACGGCGGACCAGGGGAGGAATCAAGAAACGGGGAAGGGTTCAAGGAGCGTTCGCGCGGCGTTACATGTGGAGGACGAGGGAGGTGGAGAGGGATGGAGAAGCCTTGGCCCGGGCTAGGGAACAAGTGGAAGAGATCGAGGTCGAGACAATCATAAGCGTCTCTTTCTCCTCGCTCTCGCGGTCGGTCGGCCTCACCAAGCTGAGCCGAGCGAAGCAGAGCCTCTCTCTTTATCTCTCTCTCCCTCCCTCCCGCCTTGCCATTTGTTCTTGCTGCCCTCTCTCTCTCTCTCTCTCTCTCTCTCTCTGCCAATGTCTTTGGGAGAAGAAATAAAGAAAAGAGGGGTACAGAATAAATTGTTAGTATATTGAAAGGATGAGCACCTCTACCACATGGTACTTGTTACTCGGAAGTCGGAACCACCTCCCCTGTTTGTCCGTTTTGCATATAGAGTACCCATTTTTACTCCGGAATCGCTAGGAGCTAGGCGCCGTCCGTCCAATTATTTCGGATACTGTAATATTTTTTTACTTATAAAATATTTTTTTACTTATAAAATATTTTCCTTTGATAACAATACAAATATCGATCCGAATCGCTGTAATATTTTTTTCTATATATAAAATATTTTTTCTAATGCGTGAAATATTTTCCTTTAATAACCGTACAAATGTGCGTGTGAAAAGAATATTACAGACATTAAAAAAATATTACAGATATTAAAAAAAAGTTACACCGAACATGCGACAAAACATACTAAAATAGGATGCCCATAATTTTTACTCCTTCCTCGCTAGCCGTAGAAAACAACATCTCGTTCTCCCCAAAGTCCAAGGGCACCAAATCTTATCTAGGTCATCTAGCTTTGTTAAAGGTACGAAGAACATACGCTTATCATGAGAATTTTTCTAGATTTCTAAGGTAATTGGATGCATGGTTCCGTATGGGATATCTACGTGTGTTCCAAACAGACCGTTACAGTGCATCGACTAATTAACCGTCAACGATTATCTTCGAATAGTATCATTTCGACTACTCCAGAAAGACGAGCAGTGCTCCTATTACGCTCATACAGCAACTAGCTAGCGCTATCCTGAAAACCCAAAGCATAATCAAATATATCGACCGTTCTCTTCTTCATGCATGCTTAGGGTATCTTCAATGGTGCCACTTCAGCTAGCTATAAAGGTGCCATCTCACCATTTTGCTTAGGTGGAAGAGAGAAAACAAGAAGAGAGATATAGACTGGCTATAACTGATTCCAAGGCACTTATTATCTATTACATGTAGGCCAATATTTAATTTTATAAACAATACTATAGCTAATTCATTGGAGATGTTGTCTATATACTATCTATAGATGACATGGATATTTCTTATACTGCGCCAGCTGAACCTCAACCCCATGGATGTGATTATGTGAATGTGATGAAGACGAAGGTTGGTGGATTGGTTGTTCGGCGAAATTAAAACCTTGCATTTAAGGAGGGGCTGTAGTACATAGAGAAATCTTGGCGTGGCAGCAGCATGATGGATGATGGATGGCAGTGGTTAGCAGTAGGGGTAAAACGGGTAGTATATTTTCCACCTGATTCGGCGTCCGATCTAGACCAGATTTAGAAACATGGTTTAGTATTTCATTCGATTTGGAATTGATTCTAGATTCAAAATCAGATTCAGACAACGTGACATCTATCAAATTTAGATCAAGACTCGAATATCAGGCCAAATTTTATCCGGATATCCATTTTGGGTTTGGTTGAGAAAGCCCATTTTAAGCTGATATCTAAAGATAGTATGGTGCATATTCACACATATATGTACGAAACTACAATTCTAGGAAGTACATAGCATATGCAACAATTTGGATTGACCGCTTACTTGTTTATAACATTATGGAAATGTTTGGAAATAATTAGGAAAATTGTTGTCATTCCTTCGCACCTTAAACTTTCTAGTTTTATATACATTATTCTTATCTTAGCCTATGAAAATTTAATTCGTATAGGATTATATCATGGGCTCACGTTGAAGTAATGATGGTATATATTTAACATATATTTTTTTCAATATATGTGCACTATCTGCATATTTTATTCGTTTCTGATCCAAATTCATCCTGTATATATCTCATATCTATGCCTCCGAATACTCCGAATCTCTACTATATAAAGTAAAATTTTCTTCCCATGTCATTTTATTAAAATTACTCACCTTTGCCACTACTCAATAATTACTCATCTTTGCCATTGTTAGTGCTCTTTGTAAATAAACTTTATATCGTAAATTGAATTTTCGTTGCAACGCATAGGCACATGTCTAGTTCGTATTGATATCCGACTCCAAATAAAAAAATTATAGGTTGTAATATAAAATAAGTAATATCTTTCCATATCCGAGATAGCATACGGTACCCATGCCACTCGTCGCTTGCAATGCCAAGTGCGGCCAAACTCCAGCTGGACTCCTGTTTTGGCGGGCAAATTTATGAGCCTCAAAACCAATCGGGGGTAATTGCATGAGACTCCTCCTGTTTTGCGCAAATTCTCAAAGTCCCTCACAGGCCTAGCATCTCAGTAGGGATTCCGTAGAACGTTTCTTTTCGTACGAAATACCTATTGAGGGCTCCTTTGGAAGGTTGGAAATTCACAAGATTTTCATACGAAACGTTTTAATTCTCTCAGAATTAAGGGGGGGAAATCCGGTATTCTAAATAGGACCTAAATTTCCTTAGGCTTTAGATGTCCAAACAAGCGCATCTTTACTCATGCATGTTTCACGCCCAATTGCCAATTCACCAGTAACTTAAATTGATAGGCGTTACATTAACAAATAATACTGTAGCTTTTCTTTTCATCAGGGTGCTTCTTGTAAAAATCGGGTAGTGTGTTCTTGTCGACTGACTGTGAATACTAAATCCAGATACTTGGGCTCAGGGGTCATATGAAATTTCGAGCATAGTAATAGGGGCTCCATGCGATTATCCCAGAGAAATTGGTTTTTGTTGCCGGGTGTCCAAGGACAAAAGAGCAAATGAGCAAGCAGTTTTTGTGCCTCAAATCCCAATTCCCAAATCAAAGCAAGAAAGCGCACATTTAAGATCCTGTTTGGTAGAGTTTTAGATTTTAATTCCATTTAAGATCTGAAACATGTAGATTAAAATAAAGTGAATTAAATTTATATTTTAGTCTAAAATATAAACAAGATGATCTATCTAAACACTTTTAATGTCCCAACAGTTTTAATTTCACGGATTTGATGGAGTTAGGAATACCCAGCTCCACCAGATCTACAGATCTAGTAAAACTAGAGCTGTATCAAATACAACCTTAGTGGCTTATTTGATTGGCCCCTGTTTATGGCGACCACTCAACTCATATGCATGACAATATTGGGGGCCATGCATGATTGTGCTGTGCCCAGCTTTGGCGCTGGACATGACGGGAACATGCACGAGAACGAATGGCCTGATTGACGTGCCTGGAGAAGGCAAGATTGACGTGGATCAGCATCTCCAGATAGATCGTCAGCCCGCAAAGTTGCGTTGCTGTCCGTTTGCTTCATCATCCATTTCTCCTCTGCTCTGCGAATTGCGAGGGGTCCTCCACACCTCACGATCATCGTATGTTTTAAATTTCGTTTTTAGAACATATTTTGAAAACGACCGAAATCCGAAAATCCCGCGAGATTTTGAACCATAGCTATGCAAGAAATTGCATGTGGCTTGATGATCTACAATAGTAGGAAAGAAAGGCAAGTTTGCGATTCTTGATTTTTTTTTAAATAATAAATTTTTATTTAAATTACAAAAATATATCTTGATCTAAAAAAATTACAAAACTATATCTCTGTCGCTATATGGTTGGGTGGCAGTAGGCGTAGAACGTAAAAAAAAACTGAGTCATCGCTGATACGATCTCTCTATCGCCCAATAAAAGAGTGACAGGTCTCTGTCGCTCAACCGTTTAGCGATGGGAATATGTCGCCTTTTCATTTGGCGACAGAGAGCTGTCGCCAAATGGTTGGGCTACAGAACACCGAAACCAAATAAATTATAAAAATCATGGAATTTTTTGGAGAAAATTAAATTTATGAGGAATATTTTTGCACTAATTTCATTCGAAAATTCACTATAACTTGTGAGAATTAATTATCACTACTACAAAAAACCTCTTTCTTATCGATCTATCACTGTCGGTTTGGCTAAAACTAGCAATGATAACACTTTCACTGCCGGTTCATAAGCTAAACTGACACAAATGCTCGACCGAAAAGAACCAACAGTGATAGTGACTTATCATTGCTGGTTCTAAAAAAACCGATATTATTACTGCCGGTTCTTCTTAAGAACCGGCAGTGATAAGTTATTATTATTGTCAGTTCTTAACAATGATAATAGTATCACTGCCGATTCCGAACCAGCAGTGATAATAGTTATCACTGCCGGTTCAAATTCCGAACCAGTAGTGATAATATTTTTGAAAAATCATAACTTTTACATATGGAGTCAGATGGAGACAAGATTTATATAAAAATTATAGCTCTCAATAAGATCTACAACTTTATAATTGACAACTTTTTTATTTAAAGTCATTTAGATGTCTAAATAATCGTTGAAATGTTCGGATACAAATGGATAAAAGGAAAATATATCTTATAGTAGTTGAGAAGTGTGTGTTAGGTTAGATGGTAAGGGGAGTTCACGCGAAGCAGCAGGTCACGGGTTCGAATCCTATCAACCACTCGTGCGCGTATTTCACACGAAAATCGCGTGACTTATTACTTGCGACGCGCGACCGTGTGTAGTAGTAAATACAGGTTGGTTTAGGTGCAAATAAATCTATTTTTTGATTTTACCGAGTGATTTTTGGATTTACACTATCACTGCTGGTTTGTATACAAACCGGCGGTGATGTGATGTTTTGTAGTAGTGTATTAAAATTCAGTGTTATTTTCACATTTGCTATAATTTTAAGTTTAAATCAGAGTTTAATAAATTCAAAAAAAATCATATTTGTGAGTGATAATTTATGTAGTATTTTATAAAATTATTTGTCAGTTACTTTTTTTGATAAAAAAAATTCAAATTTCGTTGTTCCTCATTCTCTTTCGGTGTATGACAAATTTAACGACAAATTATAGTAAAATATTGAATAAAACCTGATATTGAAATTACAAAGTGCAGTAAGTACAACAATTATAATAACATGGCATGTGAACTATACCTAAGATACATACATGCAGGTTCGCGTACAAACCGGCAGTAATACAGACTATCACTGCTGGTTCTAGAATCGGCAGTGATAGTCCAACTATCACTGCAGACCATGTACTACCAGTTCCAATATCCAGCAGTGATGCCAGTTTGGAACCGACAGTGATTTGTTGTTTTGTAGTAGTGTTATTTTCACAGTTGCTAGAATTTTAAGTTCAAACCAAAGTTTAATAAATTCAAAAAAATCATATTTGTGAGTGATAATTTTTGTAGTATTTTACAAAATTATTTGTCAGTTACTTTTTTGACAAAAAATTCAAATTTCATTGTTCCTCATTCTCTTTCGGTGTATGACAAATCATAGTAAAATATTGAATAAAACCCGATATTGAAATTACAAAGTGCAGTAAGTACAATAACTATAATAATATGGCATGTGAACTATACCTAAGATACATACATACCTTAGAGAATTCATAAAACTAGGATACAACATAGATACATGCCTCTGGTGAAAAACTAAGTCACAAAACAATATATTATATGGCCACGATTGTCGGAATAGGTCG
This sequence comes from Guadua angustifolia, assembly GCA_036346375.1. Classification (NCBI taxonomy): domain Eukaryota; kingdom Viridiplantae; phylum Streptophyta; class Magnoliopsida; order Poales; family Poaceae; genus Guadua; species Guadua angustifolia. The sequence continues at coordinate 58,142,028 of CM070502.1, read as the reverse complement.
CTACAATAAAAATGACAATAGCTATGTATTGGTTCCTGATGAGGTACTACATACAGATACCTCATAGGGTTTAATGTAAAATCATCGTCAGGATTTGAAGGATTTCGAGGATGCAAGGTTCGTAGCCTAGGTGGTATAAAATCATTATCATCGTCATTTGTATGGTTAGGAGTTAGCCCTCCTTTAGTGCTGATTGAATGACCTCTTGTATTATTGCTTGAACGGCATGTTGTAATAGTGCTTAAACGGCCTGTTGTAGTAGTGCTTGAACGTTGAGACCTAGGTGACATGAAATCATCATCATCGTTGTCATTGTCATTTGTATAGTTAGGAGCAAGCCCTCCTTCGGTGATGGTTGAACGTTTTCTTAAACTTTCTGCTGCAACAATACTGGGTAGACCTCTACTCCTCCAGTTAGATTCTCTTCTGCGTCTTCTGCGCAAACCAGGCATCATACCCCGCCGAAGAGCATATACATCGCTACGAATTCTAGGATATTTTTGTTCAGCAACTCTTTATCCTCCAGGAATGATTAACACACAAGACGAGCATACGAATTAGTGAACTTATGGATAATACTAAAAAAATTAGTAGGGTGAACAAATAGGAAATAACTAACCTTAATATGCTCTGCGTACTGATCGGACAACATCAATACCCTATAAAATCTCATAGAGAAATCTGTAGCAAAAGAGTGGTAGGCTAGTTCGCACATTCTTAATTACCTTTGATGCCATCCTTGCAAGTGCACCTTGGGTCATTAGAGGTTACAAGGTTTAGGCCAGAGGTTGTCACCTTATACCTCAGTAATGTCAGATGCCACTCTTGCAATTTGGACATCACTTTACTTAGATTCTCCTCCTTCAGCGGATCATCCTTCCCATTACACTTGTCCCTGCGCTTCTTTTCCAATGTTTTCATCATCCTCCCCAACCTCAACTTATTCATCACTCTGGTAAATGATGTCTTTGGTGCATTCCTGTACATGTTGCTCACAACTAGATTCTCCAATTTCGCTGTCACGATAACTGAACTCATTTTGAGGCTCACTACACTCACGGGCGTCCAACTGCTACTGTGGGGTAATAACCCTATCATACGCTTGCACTAAAAGCACCCGATACCATCCACGTTGTTCCGCCCCCTCACAAATGACCTCCACGATACAGTTCCTTTCACCTCAACTAACTCCCAATAAAAAGGATCATTTCACATACTACAAAGGCAAAATAACTTCAACTGGTACGGATCTGGTTCCATCCAAAAAGTATAATACAACCAATTCAACACAGAAGAAAATGTACGCTCCTCGACCCTACTCAAACTTCTTTCTACATATTGGAAGTTACTTAGATCCATACCCTCTGAATCATGCATGATAACCCTTTCTCCATAATAGATTCAAAATAGAACTCGTTCTGATATATTTCTGGACTAATTCATTAACCCATGAGTTAATTACTTTTTGTAAAAAATACTGTGGCACCTAACATAACTATATCTATATGCTCAAAAAATATATCTAGATATATTTATATCTACACTTCTAAAAATATATAACTATCTAGATCTATCTGTAGAAAAACAGCTATATTCTTAAAAATATATATCTATCTAGATCTATCTGTAAAAATGATCTACATTCCTAAAAATATATATCTATCTACTTCTATCTCCTAAAAAACACTACACCCCTAAAAATACATATCTATCTACATCTATTTGTAAAAAAAACATCTACATTCCTCTAAATTTACTAACTAAATTATTAAAAATATACTAAATCTATTCGTAAGTTCTAAATGTAACTAGATCTATTATTTTTGCTATCCTACATGGTATATTGCTAAACAACATAAATAGAAATAAAATTCACCTGTACAATGAGCTGAAACCTCAAATCTCACTTTCTCCTCTCCCCTTCCCTTCTCTCCCTTCCTCTCTTTTCTTTCTCTTCTCTCCCTCCCTTTCCTTTCTCTCCTCTCTCTCCCTCTTCTCTCTTGTCTTTCTTGCACTGCCAAATGAGTCCCCATGCCAAACAGTAACTGCTTCGGTCTTTTTATATCGCGGTCTCTGTCGCCTATTGGTTAGGTGACAAAGGCGCGTGCCCCCTCTATCGCCAAACCAACAGTTGATTTTTATACTGTCGCCGTATGGTTGGGCGACAGGAAGGCCGACTATTTTTTATCATCTACGTGGCGCCGATGTGGCTAGAGATGTCAATCGGGCGCGGCTGGCATGGGTAGTACTCGCCCATACCCATGCCCACGACCCAAAATCTCCCCCGTGGGCATACTCGCGAGAACGTCGCCCATACCCGTCGCCCGTAGGCATACTCATTTACTCACCAACAGCTCAAACAAAGGCTGAGAAGCAACCCTTTTCAAGGTAATGACAGAAGCATTCACTAGATGTTCTTGCAAAGGCATATTATGAAAAATTAATAGTAGTCTTAACAATGCACAACATATGATGAAAAATTAACAGTGGTCTTACAAATTATATACAACAATCACAAATTGCGTATTTTCTAGAAATATATTGACCTAAACTTGAATTGCACCTTTCATTATGTCAAGTATCGTGTACAAATATAATAAACAACAAATATACACATGTAAAACATTGCTTACAGGAAAAACTTCATGAAAGACATCATTGTTACTTCCAAATCTTCAAGCTCCCCAAATGAAAATTCAGGAATATCCAGATAACCCTTAACTTTCTTGTTTTCTTCCTTAATTAATCATTCACATGAAAAACACTCCCACAGGTGGCATTTCAGGAGATAACCCCAATAAAGATGTCATCAACTCTCAAATCAACAGATGTTCTACCTTCAAATTTCAATCTCAGCTCATAGGTATGATCTACTCTTTTCTTATTGCGGACAGTGACTAGAAATGCCTGCTAAAGTAATCCATGCATTTTTTTCAGCTAAAACTATTGCAACGTAGGAGTTATACAGGAAAGAAAAATGCTATCAAAACACATTATCAGATTCCATCTAGTGATACATGTCAAAGAGACGGTAGAGACAAATTGATCTTGCCTTACTACCTTACATGCAGGCTAAAAATGAACTCAAACAACAAGTGTACCAGTTCATCAAAACATTAATAAAAACAAATGCCTTTTTTCATAGCTGGATTGTAAATGAAACAGCAAGAACATAGCCCTCCATCATCTACTACATAAATCTCTAAAATAGATATATGGTAACACGATTACATATCAATAGACGTATACCTTGTTAAGGAATGTTTCCTCAAGTGTCAGGAAGATCAGTCTTCGCCTATCAATATCATAGCTACTTTTGATTTTCGATAACCTGCAAACATGAAACATGATACACTACACTTAGTTTCCTCAATACGGCGTGATAGTACAAAGAGATGGATTGATCGATTATGATAATCATGTTTAAACAGAGTAAAGCAAAATAAATAATAAGATGAATTGTGTTGAGCTGTGGGTCTTTTACCTCATCTCCAGTTCGATTTGCATTCAAGCTATCTCGTAGTCCATGCTTATATGCCTTCATGCTATCTCACAGTCCATGCCTATATGACTATATCCAGTGATATCTAGAGGAGGGATCTAACGGTGCCGGTGTGGGCAACGGCGATGCTGCAGCAGAGTGTAGATGGGACGAGATGATAGGAGGCTGAATTCCTATCGGATGGGGAATGATGGTGGAACAATGGAAGTAGGCCATGGCGAGGACTCGGGATCTAAGGATTTGGGAGATTGGGGATTTGAGAGATTGCAAATCTAAGCAATTTGGACTCACCTGTTGTGTTATTGGCAGAAGCGGCGCTCCTGGCCGACAGCGATGAAGCGGGGCACTTGGAGTACACCTCGTAGACACAATGCTTCCGGTGGCACCACCAAACTCCACCCCGCACCCCTCCACTTGGCACTGTCGCGCCTCTCCCGTGCTGCTACTTCCCCGCTTAGCCCCGCTTAGGATCGAAGGAAGCAGGAAGACCAGAGGCGACTTGGGGTAGAAGGCGATCGGAGGAAGCAGGGCGACAAAAGGTGGCTCGAGGTAGGAGGCGACCAGAGGAGGTAGCGGGCGGCTCGGGGTAGGGAGACCGGAGGAGGCAGGACGACTCGGGGTAGGAGGTGGCTCGGGGTGCAGAGTGGCCGGTGATGACGGAGGCGATATAGGGCGGTCGGCGGTAGGGTGGCTGGATCTGGTCTCTGGAGTTTAGAGTCGAGACGAGGGATGAGGCGAATGCACTGGGCTAGCGGCTAGTCGGGCTCGGGCTTTGTTTGGGGAATTGGGACTTAGGATTCCTAGGGTTTTGTTTTGATGCATGTGAGCATGCAGTCTAATTCACGGGTAAACGAGTATAATGGGTACGGGTATGGCTTATCTATACCCGTACCCATTTACCCGATAAGCAAATAATTAGTCCTATTTCTATACCCGTAGGCAAAAAAAGCCCCATACCTGCCTCTATTTGGGTATTTACTCGTGGGCACGTGGGTAAACGGGCACAATTGCCATCCCTAGACGTGGCTATTTTTCGTTAGTTCAAACGGCGACATAACTATTGGTTGCCATATTATACAATGACATTTCCCTCTCGTCGTTTCAAACGGCGATAGAGATATAGTTTTGCAATATATTTCAATCAAGTATATTTTTACAATTTAAATAAAAAATGTATTATTAAAAAAAAATCTACGATTCTTCTGAAGTTCATGTGGCCAATCCACACGTTTCAAGATTTTATTCCGATCGGACGGACACAAAAGCAAACAGTTGCTAAGGAATACATGAATGTTGTAGGAATTTCACATACGTCCAGATTTCGCTATCTAGCAGTAATTTTGGACCAAAAAGGTACACAACCAAACAGTGGTTATATAATTGCGGCTGATCCACGGCTCCACGTTCCTTTTTTACCCATAAGTAGTTTGATTTGCACAGCCCCACACGACCACACCCACACCTGTACTTTTGTGGCACATGTCTTGCCATGAGTACATGGTTATTTGACATACTTTCTTGCTATCTCGCTACTTTATTTATTTGTTTGTTTTTAACTCGGTGGAATTGATCTATGGTGATTCTAGCGTAATTAAAGCTCTATTTGTTTAGACTTTTTTACCGGTTTACAAGCTAAAAAGCTAAAACATAAACAAACAAGTAGTTTTTTATCTGGACTTTTCAAAAGCCATAAGGTTCTATACAACTAAAAGCTAAAAGCCACTAGAGAGATATTTTTTGGCTTATTGATAGTTGGTTTTATATTAATAACACTAAATTTAGATAAAATTATCCACCTCTGTCGCGTATAAAAACCATTAGCTTTTAAGCTGTTTAAACAAAAAGCTAGTTTTAAGTTATAAGACAAAAAAAAAAACATAAACCTAAACAAATAGAGTTTAAGCTACACAACTCAGATCGGGATGGGGAGGGAAACGAAACGTTCATATTCATTTGTCAAACAACTATAGATTTGTAGTAGAGCATATACCACACACTATTTATAAGAGGTAAATCAAACTTATTAATAAGAGGTAAATCAAACTCCGACTGACTTCTCAAATGTTGTTATTAATTTTCGTTTTTAAGGGACTTTCAATTATTTCAAAGGGAACTAAGTAATGTAGTCTGTCTGCATACAGCACAATGCCAAGCCATCAATTGTTTAGCTCTCTTGCGGATTTTTTTCGTAAATCTAGCCTTCTTCTAAATAAATTTACAAAAATAGTCCCTTCCCAACCGTGAAAGGCGTGATGTGTCACTCACCGCTCTGTCAAGCTGCAACACGCTTACCTACCAAGGTAACATTGCTCAGTAGGAAATGTGTCATTAACTATTTACTTAATTAATTAATGACATTGTTTAATGTTAAATTAAATCACTTAATTAATACTACAAAGTAGGGATGAAAACGGAAACAGAACTTTCGACTGTTTCGGAGAAAAACGGAAATGGAAAATATCGGTACGGAAATATAAATTTTTTTGTCAAAAATGGAAATGAGAGAGCCATTTCAACGGAAACGGAAACAGAAACGGAAATTTCGTATAAGTGAAACCGAAAATTCCATCGAAAACTTAGTCTACTTGGCACAAAAAGGAAAATGGAGAATTTACATTTATTTTCAAATTAAAATAATTTCAAAAATATAAATAGCTTTATAGAAAATATCAAATAGAATTCAAAATTTTCAAAAAAATTCTCAAAAATACTTTGAAATATTTTAAACCTAGGAAAATTATTTATAGCATAATTTTAGTTTTATTTTTACAAATAAATTAATTTTATAAATCTAAAAATAGCAAAATAACCTCTATAAACTTTAGAAAATCCAGGATAAATCTTAGAAAATCGTAAATGAACATTGAACAATAATATATAAATTTTAGGGTATTACACCTTTATAGTTGGAGAAAAAAGAGGATGTCGATGATAATGATATGGAGGAGAATATGATGGTCTGATCTAAGGGACAATTAACAAGTACAAACTTGAGAAAAAACTTTCTAATAATACCAGTGAACATAACATTGTTCTTATATCCGCTTTGAAGGTGGAATGAGTTATATTATTTTTGTGATCATGTATATTGCGATCTTGTACTATGTTTTTGTGGAATTTTTCATATTTGTTTCCGTATCCACTCCATTCCATTCAGCATTTGTTTCCGTCACTATCCGTTTCCGTGGCTTCCGATATCATTTCTGTTACATGTAAAAGATGTGGAAACGAAAACGAAACTACCATTTACTAACCGTTTTCGTTCTGTTTTTATCCCTTCTACCGAGTAGCAACGCTCGGTAGGTTGCTCGCAATGCTCGATAGGTTGCTCCTTTTGAGTTCCTATTATGCGGTATCTCTTGACGCGGTATGGCAGCACATGTATGTATTTTTCTGTCGGTGCTTCAGCAGTTTAAAAAGGGAGTTATTTTTACAATTACATTAGAAAGAACGAAGGAGGCCAAAGTAAGAAAGAAACAATGAATGAGTGCTGGAAGCACAATGCAACGCTGTAGCTGATCTACCAATGTGAGGTACTAAGTACTAACTCCCCGGCAGCTGCAATCTGCATGTTGCTGCATCCATCACGATGCAAGGTCTTTGACGTGCATTGCCGGTTTGTACGAACATGCATGCCTGCCTCCCTCTCAGATTAGATTCTCGATGTGCGCTTGCCAGGGAGGGAGACACCGATCGAGAGTGACAAAGGACATGCGTGGGAGGAAGAATTACTAGCACTGAATTAATCCAGGGCCTATTTAAGGGATAAAAAGCCATATTCTGATTTCTGTGCTGAAAAGCGTATATGGTTTTTATAAAAAAGACTGTTTGATAAATAGCTAATTTTTCTTAGCAATAAGTTGTAAAAGTAGCTCCATCAGCTTTGAATTTTTGGCCCATACATAGCTTCTAATTTATATGAAAAACCACTCAAAAGCTCAGTTGTTTGAGAGATTTGCTAATGTTTCAAAAGCTGAAGCTAGCTTTAAAAAAAACAAACAGGGCCTCGATTGTTCTCTCGCTCGCTGTTTCTGAGCATGCAGTGGCTCTACGTACTCTTGCAACTCACACACTTCCGTTTCCACAAATTGATGGTACTGCCTGTAGGAGAACATGGCGCACCCAAACTGCTGTTCTATATATCTGGTTTTCTATTCTGGCATCGGATAGACTGCCGTGGTAAGGCAACCAACGATTGTTCTTTGCGACGGGTCCATCTTAATTTCTCTCTTGAAGCCTCTCGCCACATCTTCGATCCAGACTTCCAGTCCGCTAGCTTGTCACCCACCATGGCTCCACGTACCTTGCCGCCAGCACCTCCTCCTCGCCGTTGGAAGGACCACGTACATCCTTATCGTTGCCTTCGATGGCGCATCTTCCCCACCAACGCGCGCGCGACGGTACACTACCCCTCTTATGTCCTAACTCCATCGTCCTCACATCCAACCACTGCACCAACCTCCCCTCGTCGCTGAGCTTTTAGAGATCTGGTGGCGTACGTCCAGATTTGGTCGCTATACCGTCTTCCTCAGCTCCGGTAGCCGAAGAGACGTAGCGTTGAATCCACTTGTGGGCCTCATCAGGGCAACCCCTCTAGCTTGTTCTTCACGGGTGACGACTCCAGTTCTTAATTTGTTGGCCTCGTCACGAACGACTCCTGATCTTGTCCTTGACATGGGGTTGCCCCGGCACCATGTCATCCTCGACTAGGGTTGCGATGCAAGTTCTCCATCCAAGTGTGCTTGCCTTGCCCGTGTAGAGAACTCGTGGAAGAGTCAAGAGATCGATCGGCGGAACCAAATCGACGATCGATTCGGCTCGGTTACAAGAAAGCGATTCGAATTTGCTCGGCCTGATTTTCAAACATTCGGCTCTCGGCTTCATGGCTTCAACTCCAGTTCAGTATGAGAGTTATTCTTACACACGTGGACGTGAGAAAAAAATTGTTTTTATCTCGGCGACTGTTCTAGTGTCAAAAATATGGGATCTCTTTGCAATGCAATTATTGGCGGATATTCATGCACAGTTCAGGTTTTCTATACCTATTATTTTGTGCTCATTATTGGCGGGATATCATGCATAAATTTCAGGCTTTCATACCTATTATTGGCGGTCTTCATAAGGTATTTATCATCGGTAATTTATTCGACACTTCATCGTTTACTTTGGAGACTTTGGTGAAAAAATATATATCAGTTGAGGACAACTGATTTTGTTGTTTCATCGCCGTTCATTGGAATTTGGTGTTTCATCACCATTATCTTGGTGTTTTATTCACCATTTGGAAATGTTGTCCATTATGGAGATTTTGGCAACGTTCATTTGGAATCTGATGACACCCTGATGGCTGCCTTATACTCTTCGGAGTTTTTCTAGTGAAGGTTTTGCTCAATGTCAATTTCAGATGAAGGTTTGAAGTGCAAGAAAGAGTTGTTTCTGCGTAGATACTACAACGTTCTTTTTTGTTGTCTTTGCTCGATATGAGGGGTCTACTGCAATTTATACTCTATTGACGGCACGATAGTTTTTCTTCATCTTGGCATTTTTGGAGGAGCAGTTTCAACCATATTATGGATTTTCTGTAGGGAGTTTGCCGAATTTTATGTTCCACGTAGAGCATGCCAAAAGTCCATAATATGAGTTCTTCGCTATCTACCCAGCACCTCAAGTGATGTCTTGGCTCATGCCGTTTGTTGATTGAGTGTTTGATTGAAGGTCGATTACTGAGCCCGACTCAGTTGCCTTCGCCCTTCCTCGTCAACTCCTGCAGCTACCGCAACCTAGATTTCTGGCCACCGACATGGTCGTATTGTTGTTGTGTGGATATATACAACTGCTCTTCCCATGGCCACAACCAGCTGTTTGTTTAACGCCTTCTTAATTAGGATGCGTTTGGCAGAGCTCCCAGCTTCAATTTCTCCATAGGCTATGAGAAGCTGAGGAGCTCTACCCAAACAAAAAAAAATCAACCAGTTTCACATAGAAATCCGAAAAAATGATTCAAGTTTTTTGACTTGTAGCCTGGGAGAAAAAAAACTTGCTCCCCACCTGATTTACAACCTCTCAGTTATGAACCTCCTCACCAAGTTCATAACTATTTCTCAGACATGAATCATTTTCACCAGAGAATCGATTCCATAGAGAATCAGGAGCTGGAGTTAGAGAATCAGGATCTGGAGCTCTGCCAAACAGGCCCTCAAAGTGATTTGAGATTCCGAATTGAATGGCAACCAAACAATATTTTGGAATTGAATTTGATTATGATTCTGCTTTTTACAGTGTCATGTGTTATCACTAGAATCAAAATCGCAAGCCAATCCTAATTCAACTTGAATTGGAATTTCAGCTTCAATTCAATTAATTAATTCATCCGGTCCAATTCTTATAACCAAACGGACCCTAAGAAAAATCGCTGCAATATATATATATAGTCTCCTTATTGTAATACTCCGAGTTAAAACGAGACTAGAAGCATAGCAAAAAAAAAGTTGCAAATATATAATTTGGGAAGCAAAAAACTGCAAGAAAAACAAAAAAATAAACCACTCCAAAGAACAACAATAAAAGAAAGGGAGGTCAAAGGGAAAAAAGAGAAGAAAAAATAATAAAGGGAAGGAGATCAAAGAAAAAGGAAGGCTGGGATAAGATTTGTTTTCGTCGTGGAATCATTTCTTGCTACGGTGTTGTAGCTGTGGCTGGGATAAGAGCTGGTTTAAGTTTTAGCGCTCATATATTTAACACACACGAGTGTGTTTTAGTACAACTTTTGTAATATTACGAATTTATCTTCGATCTCTATCTATTTAGATGTATCTATTAAATACACATGAGTGTGTTTTAATATAACTATTGTAACATTACAGATTTACTCTCGATCTCTATCTATTTAGATACATGCTAAAAGAACGCACTCGCATATACCAAAGCTAGTGGTGCGTGTCCATTTTTCCTCGTAACGGAAGAAAAACTGTTTTGACCTTTTTCACTTTTGTTGAGCAAAGCGCCAACCCAACAGAACCGGAGCAAAAGTGAGGGTGACCGTAGGCTGACCGACCCCACGGAGCTAAAGACGGGAAGAACGTAATCCCCTGGTACAGCCGTGATCCGTGATGAAATGGAACGGCTATAGCGCCGCTTCTCTTTCCGTCTCCACGCCTCCCCTCCCTCTCCCCTGTCGTTCACGTCACAGGTACGAATCCTATGTGGATGGATCTCTATATCCACGTCGCCTTGGACTGTTGTGTTTTGCTGCAACTGCAACGCGACAGGTCTCCTCGCTCACGTCTTGCTTTCCGTCTAAATCTACTTACTGGCTGGTACCATCTCCAGAGAGAAAAGAAAGTAAACGTGCAGAAGCAACATGCCAGCATGTATCACGATGCTGCATGCAATGGCTGGGCCAGGCTCTACTTTCAGTGAGAAAGATAGGCAGGCATGCCATGCACTTAATTCTTGGCCCCACCTCCGGACATCAACTGTATATTACTCTCTCTTTTTTTTATATAAGTCTACTTTTTGAATGATTTTATTTATAAATATAAAATTTGTATGTAGATTTAATAAGACCTTTCCTTCTATATCCTTATTTATTTTCTCTCATCTATATGCATTTATTCATTACCACCCACGTAAAGTATATCTTTCATCTTTCAAGACAATTAAGTGGAGACATCTAAATCATTTTTTTCTCGTATCTTTCTCAATTTCAACGTAATCTTAATCCTTGTGCAAAGTCAAAATACATCTTATAAAAAACAGAGGGAGTACCATTTTGATGGCTGCTTTTTAGATCTGCTAAGATATAAATCTGTTACATATTAAAATTTATTGATATGTTCTTTTAGAACTGCTAAGGAAAAAAATAAATATATTATAAATTCTCATAAAAAATATAAACATCTGAACTTCAGTTTGGTGAAGATAAATAGACTATACGTTCCAAAAAGAAAGAAAACAAATCCAACCCTCGATGTGATGGACCTTATCTTGGTTAATAAACCATTACCATTAAAATAATCGTACAGGACAAGGATGCTCAATGTAGAATCCTAGGTGGTACGAAAAAAAGAAATCCTTGATGACCCACTCGAGACTTGTTCTGAAAAAAAAAGACTTCAACATGTGCTAGCTATACAGATGTCATCACTTTTTTACCCTCACGACAAAGTTGTTTTTTAAATTTAGTCTCCTTCTCGATACAATTGTAAAAATAATTTCATTTCTGATCACAAAAGTAGTGATAGATAACACGTGCAAAAATAGCCATATCTTTGACCATGGAAGTGCTGCATAGTCGAAGATAAGACTATTTTTGCAATTATGCTTGGAGGAAAATCATATTTGTGCAAACAAATTTGTTGCAGGACTTAAAAAAGCGATGATTTCAATTGTACGTGTGTGCATGTAGCATAACATGCTAGTAGCTCTGTAAACGAGTTGAGCTCGAGCGAGCCTAGCCTATAGGCTCGAGCTCAGGAAAAGCTCAAGTCGAGCTTGAGTTAGAGTTCGAGCTTAGATCTAAGCTCAAGTAGACTCGAGTTTGGCTCAAGTAAACTCGATAACGGTATAAAATTCAATATGCATAATTTTTCAACAAGTAAAAAAATTTTAAACTCGGACTCAACTCGATTAAGCTCAGTAAGAGTTAACATATAGTAATATTTAACAAATAATTTATAAATTTACTAGGCTTATAAGCTGTTCGAACTCCGCTGGGTGAATCTCGTGAGTTCGAGATCAAAGAGCAAGTGCTCCAATGAGGTACTGTATGTCTATTCGTAGGATTGGCAGCCATATGAGAAGAGGGTAGCTTGCTAGGCATAGGCGGAGCTGTTGTAGGGGCTGGGTGGGGCTGGAGCCCACCCCGTCAGCCTAGCAAAAGAGTTTTCAAGAGCGCGCGACGGCCGTGAAAACTCGTAAGTATCAACTGTCAACTCTTTTGAAGTAATGAATGGTATGTTTTTCTTTTTTCATAGTTACATACTTATATTACATACAATTTAAATTTTAACTATTTTACAATATATCGATAGTCATAGTAGTTGATTTTAGATATATCTTTTGTAAGCCCACTCTTTGAAACTTTCTAGCTCCGCCACTGTTGCTAGGTGTGCATGTGTGCACCATGTGGATCTAATACCCTATTTGGAAGGTTTTAGCTTTCAAGAAGCTAGTGAACCCCCCAAAGTTTATCTTTTGAGCGGTTTTGTGTAAATTAGAAATCATATATAATTACCAAAAACCAAAAGTTGAAAGTTAGATTAAATTTGCTTTTGTAGTTTATTGCTTAGGAAAATTTGCTATTTGCCAATCGGTCTCTTATAAAAAGCTACGCTACTTTTTCGTTCAAAATATCAAAAAATCAGCTTTTCAAAAAATTTATAACTAGGAGTGAAAACGGTCGGATATTCCCCACCTGAACCATGACCAGATTCGGGACCGGATTTGACTATCCGATAGGATCCGGAACGAGATCCGGATACTTGAATTCGGATTCGGGATCAGATATGGAGCAGCTAATATCTGGTAAATACAGGACAGGATCCAGATATTCAGATTTTTTCTATTTGGATCGGATATCTAGATTTTTTCTATTCGGATATCAGTAAGGTCTAATCCATTTCATCATATATTTTTACATAGCAGCCCATTTATATTAACAATTAGTTGGTTCTATTGATCCTTAAGTAACATATTCTTTCTATACCTTCTATTGGGTTTGAATAATATATAACTTTATACTATAGTCATGTATTTGTATAGTTTAATTCCAATATATATTACTTTATATATACGTGCATTATTTATATATCTTTATCCTTTTTCAACTCAAAAGGACCCGTTTTCATCTCTAGCTGCAACCGACACAAACAGATCCTAACTCTAACACGTAGACACCTCTAGCAGCAGAGCTTGTGCAGACGCATGCGTGCAGATGCAGGGCAGCTGGCTAAATAACAGGGACTATTTCTTTAGCTAGGCTTCTTCAGGGCGAGCTGCCTGTGTGAACCTGACGTCTGACTGGGAGCACGCAGCCTTGCAGAGATCGATCCATCGATCGAGATGGCGTCAGGCCGAGCCGAACGCGACCAGATAGATCATCGCCAGCGGATGCAGGCGTGGAGGATCGCAGGTGCAAGCGTGTGAAAGATATATCTAGCTTGCTTGTAGCAGCTGCGAAGAGACAATAGATAGCCCCAGCCAGTGTTTCGCCAAAACTACCAACTTATAGCAGCAAGCAATGCTCACGATCTTACCTCTCCCAAATCTCTGAGACTGACAATGGATCTCCAGAGCATTTTAAATGGAGGGCACAGACGGATTCGTGGCCTATTGCTTCCATCATTTTTTCTGTCTCAGCTTAATTATATTTGATTTTAAATGTAGGGTTCATGGCAGCCAAAGTTAAAAGCTCCTACACATGCTGCATCGACACTAGCTATTATTACTGTGCACATGAGCACATACATCTTTAATTAATATGTAATTTCGACCGACATGTACCCATTGATTCCAACACACAAAAAGTAAAAGAGAAAAAGATGGGAGATCACAGAGACACGCATGATATGAGTCGATATCATCCCATCATGCTGCCACAAAAGCTAAAGAGTGTGTGCAGCTTGACGATTGAAGAGCCATGCATGATTGTGACACAACATACATATCCTAGAGCCCTACGTGATGGTAACTTTTGGAATCCCTTGCCATTACAGCAAACAAGCACGAGTTTAAGTCTTTAAGGCCATCCACAGCTTAGATTAGCTACCTCACCGTAACGTCGTATAGATGCTAGTTGTTTTTTTTTTCTCCGGTGCTTAGCACCACCTTCCTCCTCCTAGTGGGACCCATCACACATTAAAATGAAGAAAAAGACTCCGTACCACAGAATTGAGATCACGTGCAGTCCCGTGGGGACGACAACTTAAGCGGTCTCCGCGGGATCGTTCGATTCAAAATCGACAACTCAGATCGAGGAAAAGCTGTGGAGTTTTTACTGTGCAAAATACTGTTTATCATACTGTAACAAACCATTGCTCATCAAAAAAAATTTTGATCCGAGCCATCCGTGTGCTCGATCCGACGGTCTAGTAGCAGTCCTCATAGCCACTGCACTAGATCCTTGTCCCATACCACACCTATCATTTTTCTCAGCATCACTCCCTCATCTCCCTTTATCCCCCCAAATCCAACAGCGCCGCCGCCATGGATTTGGCTGACTTGGGCCATCTCCTTCATCGCTGGTGAGTGCTAGCGCCTCCTCTCCATCCCCTCTACCAATTTCTCCTAATGGATTGCCTCGCCACCGCATATGTCAGCATCAAGATCAAACCCTAACCCCAACAGCGAACTCCTCTATCCATGGTGTCATGAGCTATGGCAATCTCCTCCATCCATGGTAGCGAGCAGGGGCGGACCCAACGGTGGGGCAGCTTGGGCTGCTGCCCCACCTACAATTTACAAGGTCAAAATATGTTGTATATACTGCATAGAAAAAATATCCAGTGCAAATAAATGTTTGGTGCAACCTTGGTGCAACCCAACTAACAAAAGTTTCAAAAAATTCTGAAAAAAATCATGGATGTACATCTCAGCTTACCCCATCTACATATAAAATTTCATGATCAAATTCGTCCTGTGCTAGAAGTTACAAAAAAAATAAAGTTGATCATGAACAGGAACTGTTCTTATTCATGATCAAGTTTATTTTTTTATTACTCTTAGCACAGGACGAATTTGATCATGAAATTTTATATGTAGATGGGGTAAGCTGAGATGTACATCCATGATTTTTTTCAGAATTTTTTGAAACTTTTGTTAGTTGGGTTGCACTAAGGTTGCACCGAAACTTTATTTGCACAGAATATGTTCCCTACTGCATATGCATAGACCCAACATATTTGGAAGTTGGAACGTTGCACTAAGCAAGAAACGTTGGGCACTTGGCTTGTCTTTCGCATTGCAGCCCGAGTACTCCTTGGCCACGACCCACAAGACAGATTCCGATCTCTTGTGCTTCCCGCCTTCCCGGTGGAGTGGACGGTGGTGCCATCGCCCCGACGGCCGACGTCGAGGCCGACGAGACGAGCCCATTTGCGCGAGGCCGCGAGCTGCGACATGCTGTATTCGACTAGTTGAGCAGCTTCGGTAAGTCGGTAAGTCCTATTGTCCTTAACTCCTGATGAAAGCATTTGTTGGATGTGGATTAGCATTTGAAGTTAGAAGTTCTGTGCTTTTTGCTTAGAACTGAATCTTACTTAGAACTGAATTGTTTCTTTATGTATGTTTCTTTAATAGTACTATTGTTGTTACGTACATTGTATTTTTTTGGCGTTTTAATATTACTTTAAACCTGTCTCACCTATAATTTCTTTCTGGGTCCGCCCCTGGTAGCGAGATGTCAATCGTGGTGACGTCTGGGGCAAGACCCAGCCCGTGGTGTCACGACCTCTTAGCCACAACGATGTCTAGCTTAGACCGACCTCAAGCGGCAGCTGCTGGCGTGGATTTGTCGACAACGGCCACCTGTGTTGAACTAAACTTGTTGGGTAGAGTCCTAGATCTTCAGAGTTTATTTCAGGTTGTTTTAGAGTCTAGAGTTGTGACGTAGTTTAGCATATTGTTTAGTTTGATGGATAATGTAATTGCCGGAAGTGATACAGTAAACTGTTTGGGTAAAGTTTGTTTGAAACCAAATCAGTTGTGATTTGGTAGTTAAGTTTGAGTCTGGTTACCAGAAAGTATAAGTAAAATTTTGGTATAAAAAGAGTAATGAGAAAAACTAGAAAAGCTACAGTGGTTTTGCAACACCAAAAACTGATTTGTATCTTTACCGTATTTCTCTGTTCTTCTCTGTTTTGCAGTTCTACGTTGCTTCTGAATTTTTCATCGACAATGTTCAGACTTGGGAGGCAAAAGAACAGCGGTAGAGCAACTCGAAGCAAAGTTCAATAGGTAAAACTAGAAAAATTTTCACAACACGTCGCGCGTGCCGTTTTTTCGTAGAAAAAATTTATTTTTTTTCGGTGGCGTTTTATTTTTTAAATCGTCGAAATAATGAGCGAAACGACTGAAAGAACACAAAATTTTTCGCGGCGTAACACGCCACGCGTGTTATTTTTTCGTAGAAAAATTTTCTTTTTTTTCGGCGGCATTTTATTTTTTAAATCGTCGAAATAATGAGCGAAACGGGGAAAAAATAGAGAGATAGAGTTGTAGAAATATCTCTTTCGACGAATTATTTATAAAATATTGGAGACCGAGCTGGAAAACCGCGGTGGGGAAAAAGTCTAGAGGGAAAATGGTGAAAAATTATTAGAGATGACAACCTTCTTTTGTCGAGTCTAACACTCTACGCGTTCACCGAGTAATAATACATGTTTTAAAAAATATCAGAGATCGAGATGGGAAATCGAGCTGAGAAAAAAGTCCAGAGATAGAGCTGCACAAATATTTCTGGCGATAAAACATTTTTTCCCGGGAAAAACGGAGAAAGGATCTAGACGTAAGGAGTAAGGACCTGTTTGTTACGTTTTTGGACCTGTCCGCTATCCTGAAAAATTAGAAAATAGCTTGTTCGCGATTTGAATTTAACGGGAGTTTTTTTCCGTAAAATGGCACACGAGGGACCCAAACGTGATTTTAGGGAAAAATATCTTCCCTTCACAAAAAATCGCGAAAGGCCTATTCATAATTCATAAAAGGACCAAAACACGAAACTTTTTTTTGAGCCGAGCCGCCGGCTTGACTCAAAGCAACCAGAGGTCGGGAATCTTTCGAAGAATAGGAAAGGTAGTATATACAACAACCTAATAGTAGTCTCCAAGCTCGTTTGGCAACTTCAAGTTGGATCCATGGTGCGGTGTCAAGCCATGGCAGAGCCGCTCAGTTTGATGTGACGAAGACGAGGATGACAGGTGGGCCCATACAAATTGTTTAATGGCTTGGCACCGGTTCAGGTGGATGCACCGGAGCTAGGAATCTTTTTTCTAGCACCTCCTCTGCAGTGGCTAGCACTGATGTCAAATCCCCCTCTTTCTCTCTCCTCTTCTAGCACCGGTTCCAGTTGAGGTGCAGCCCGCGGATGACCTATTCGCATGATTCTAAAATGTATGAATAGAGAGACGCAGGATTGAAATGTCATGACTCGTTAAATCTCGCTACAAACAAAACTATAACATTGTTCAAAAGATGTGATTGGTTACCTCACAAATGTTGATTGATTAGAGAGAGGATAGGGAGAGGCAGGGTTAATAAAACCATTTAATGACCAAATTTCAAACTCCTAGTGGTAGCGAAAGTCGTGAAAAACCGCTTGAAAACCACGAAAAATCAAACAATATAGAAATTCAAACTATTTTGAAATCTAATCAAACTGACTAGTAAATTTAGTGGTTTTTGAGTGAAAACAACTTGGTTTTAGCCAAAAATTGAGAGGTTTTTGGCGAAAACGGTAAAAAACCGAAGACATATCAAAAATAGAAAAAAATGTAAAAAAGGGAAAAATTGCAAAAATTTTTTTGTAAAATTCGTAAAAATCCAGTGAAGGCCAAAAAATAGGAAAAATGTAAAAAAGTATGTAAAAACGTGAAAAAATTCTAGTATGATCTCTCCTAAATATGAATTTTTTTATATGACCTTTGCTATATTTTAGACAATTGCAGGTTGTAAATTAGGCATTTAATAATAATATATCAATAAATAATCTTTTATTTTAATACTGCTCACATATCAATCAAACAATTGTAAAAATAGGCATTTACATAATCACATAGCAATGTCATTTACAATTTTACTACCATTCACATGTGAACACCATTAACATTTTAATATATTTCATTTGAAGTTGTGGAACAGGCATAGCTATGTCGTTCTTCTATCACACAAATGCCATGTTTGATCTACATGAACGGAATGTTAGTGAAAATTTAGTTGTAATAAAATGAAACATATAAATAAAACAAAATTTCAACATGACCTTTGATATATTTTAGACAATGTGAAGTTGTAAAGTAGGCATTTATCAATAATATGTGAATAAATATTCCTTTATTTCAATACCATTCACATATCAATCCAATAAATGCAAAAAATAGGCATTCATATATCAATACTATTCACATTTAGATACCTTTCATTTGACGTTGTAAAGTAGGCATATGTTTATTATTCTTCCCACACAAATGTCATATTGGACCTGCATGGATGCTATGACAGTAAAATATCAGGTTGTAATGAAATGAACATGCAAATGAAACATTACCTTCGGGCTATGGGTAGTATTGTTGCATATATACTTAGTTGGCTATGTTGTATCCTTGGTGGATATCATGGCTAATCCTCGTGTAACTAGCAACTCCGCCTTGTAATCGTACTAGCTTGCCCCATACATGTACTTGTCGTTTGCCATTATTGATACAACATGGTATAAAACTCAGAGTCGTGCCACTTGTAGACCCTTTAGGTGGGAGGTTGTGCATGAGCATTGGGAATGGCGTAGTCATAGCTGCTATATGAGCCATAGCTTCCTTGCGTCTCGGCGATGCCATAGGAGCTAGAGATATCTGGTGTGTCCTTTTCCTTCCCCTAGTAGTCATCCTCTGTGATTGAGGAGCGTCGTGGTCTCTGCCCTGTGTTGTATGAGTGAACTGTGGCTCTCCTGTAAATTCAACAGGATGCTGCTCTTCTGATTCATGAGTAAGAGGTATGGAGGCATAGCGACTGGAGGTAGGACTGTTCGTTCGGTTTTATCGGTTTATTCGGTTCGGTTTATACGGTATATTCGGTTAATACGGTATCGCTAGTTCGGTAAATACGGTATTTGTTGTAAATACGGTTCGGTTTCGGTAAATCCTAATTTATATCGGTACGGTGTCGGTAAATACCATATTTACCAACCTTGACGCGAATTTAGATTCACGTGTGAATCAGCTCCACCGTAAGTCCGTAATGCTGTCCATTAGACCATTACCAGAAACATAAAACATAATGATGTTCCTTTTTTTCAAAGGCCTCCCTGGAGATTGCATACAATATAGATTCACACTATTGTCAATACATGAGGCAGAACATAAAACATGAAAATGAATGATAGAACACAAAGTCAAACATTTCAATTTCACTGGGATAAAAAGATAGGGCCAGTCCAGTCGGCCAGAACAATAACAATAAGTGTGGCAAACAGGCAAAGGCATTGCCCTTTTTTCCCTTTCAAATAGCAACACAGAGAAAGAATCAAAGAAAGCAGTATGACTCAACTATTCAGATCTCACTTTGAACCAATAACGAGATTATATCAAAATGCCCGATCCGGGACCTCCAGGTATCAAGCAACATATTTAGGGGTCAAGGTCAAATATATGTTAGTTCAGGTCTCAAACTCTCAATGCCATGCCTACACCTTTTTTTTCTCATACCATATCCAGTTCCAGAACGGAGACTCAGTAAGTCACTCCCAATTTGATCCAATCCAATTCCATGTTGGCAAGAACACACGGCAGGAATGCAAATTACAAGCATGCTTTGCAAGTTACCAGCCACAAACACAAAGCATATACAACATTACAACTACAAGTGCTTCTCACAATTTGCAATGTGCTGATGTAATATAGACCATAAAAACCAAAATAGTTGTTCTCACAATTTGCATATACAACACAAAGCATATACAACATTACAACTACAAGTGCATATACAAGTGCTTCTCACAATGCATATACACAAAGCATATACAACATTACAACTACAAGTGCTTCTCACAATTTGCAATTTCGATCTTGATTTTGATTAGGTCCAACAACTTCATCACTACTAACGACAGGAATGCTTCGTATATCATCATCCTGAGACATCTACATTACCAAAATGAGGCAACTATCATATAAATTTATATCATCCAAGTCATGTCAAAATTAACAGTGTTCAGAAAGGAGAAGAGAAAGCACCAGCTCAATATTTGGCTGAATAACTTATAGTGTGAGGCACTGTCTCACTTTACTCACAACATGACTCTTTTGAGTCTGGTATTATCATTATCACCAGCGAAATAAATCTTAAAGTTGTTTTTCTATGAATATCACAAAACTTGATGAGAAATGAATCCGAGCAAGCCCATCATGCACAAGCTAAAGTAAAATGCCAACCAAGGGCTTTTGGCAGTCACTTTTATTAGTTAGTTCCTACTGTCTAAAACCAATCAGAAATTTAAACAAATCAATGTTTTGCGGCTCTAGTAAAAACAACTCCATAATTTATTATCAGGGACCCAAGGCTACACCTAGTCACCTACTGTCTAAAACCAATGGGAATTTGTAGCATGACGTTAAGGCTCAGATTTGTGAGTGCGTTAAAGAGGCTCAATGGTTTGAACAGATGTAGCAGGTTACTTCTTATCGTTTCATCACAATTGGATCCATCTTAGTTGGTTTCCCTGGGTGAAAGGTGCATATGTCCATATCCTGAAGGGAAATTTCAGGCATAAAACAAAGAGTACAATGGAGCAAAGACCAGTGAAAGATGCAAGCAATTCTGGAGCAAAGACCTCAACTGAGGAAGCTGCATGTCCTGAAGCCCAAAGGAATTTAGCAATCATATAGGATTGTAGGAGCAAGTGGGAACCCGTTGAATTCCTAGGTAGCTTCCACAACCACAACCAATTAATCATTCACCTTGCTTACTGAAGCATCGGTTATCATGCAGTATCATCAGAAATTAAACAAATCAATGTTTTATTAGTTAGTTCCTACTGCAGGTTCAGAGTGAAAAGCTGCAGAATATGTTGCTACTTGCTACCACTCAACTCATTCACATATATGCAAAACAAAATTTGTTTTGCAAGAAATAAATGAACAACAATGATATTTTGGTCAGATAGAGCAGCAAATGTTCCTAATCTCAGGCGGTCAGCAAGAAATAAATGAACAACAATTTACTTCAGATATATCATATCATTCATTTCCTATTGGGACCTGGTCACCTGGAGTAGACGAGTAGTGGAGGGCCTGGAGGCGGTCGCCGGTCAGGACTCAGGTCTCGGCAGAACATGATCGGGCGTGGCCGAGGGCGAGGCGCAGCCAGAAGTCGATGCTTGAGACAGCAGAGGCAGGAGGCCGGGACCGGAGGCGGGAGGCGAGCGGGGGCCGGGCCGGACCAGAGCGGGAGGCAGGAGCTGTGGCTGGAGCGCTGAGCACCAGCTGGGAGGCAGGGGCCGGGCCAGAGCGCCGAGCGGGAGGCGGGAGGGTGGGAGATCGGGAGCGGGCCGAGGCCGAGCGGGAGGCAGCAGGGGCGGGCGCCGAGCGGGAGGCTGGGCCGAGCCCCGAGAGCCGCCTCGCCTCGGCGATCGCCCTCCACTCAAAGACTGGGATTAGGGTTGCAAGAAAATGAGGAATGGCGCCGTATCCAGATGAGGCTTGGCCGCTTGGGGGTGGGGGATTTTTACTTTTTAGATGCGCGGTTCGGTTTCGGTAATTCTTTGGTTTTTTACCGACAAAACCGTATCACCGATACCAGTTTTCTCCAGCAACCGTACCGAATACCGAAAACCGGTCAAACCGATTTGACCGGTTCGGTTCGGTTTTTCCGGTTCGGTGATATTATGCACAACCCTAACTGGAGGCACCACCATCAATGTTTGCCTTGGAACTGTTATCACTGGATTCTTGGTATGGTGAGCTCTAATGATTCCCACTCTTAGTGGAGTCATCACTCCCTACATAATGCGACTCATCTACGGGATGCTGCCCCTTTCCTTTGAAGGATGCCATCCTTTTTCCTATATCCCTTCTCATCACTGATTTGTACTTCCTCTTCCCTGTATGAGTGTCTCTGACTGTTCTATCTGCCCATTCGAGGATGCTTCCAGCCCTAATGTCCTTTCTTAATACAGTAGGGTGAATCAAGTCTGTCATAGCTATGATGGGAGAGTGCTGTCACTCACTGTATCCTCCTTATCAAGTAATAGGTCACTGTTGAATCTTCTTTTTCCATCCACTGTTAGATCGAGTTTGCATAGTTGCATAGTGTTATCTCTATAAGCCGCTAGAATGGATTTGAGTGCCTTTGATTTTATGCAGTTTGAATTTAAAGCGGAAGGTTATAGTTGGCGTACACTAGGTTATGTAGCTTTCTGTATGACAGGTGGTTGCGGATTTTTGTGTGGATGAATGCAAATGTACTTTAATTCCGCTCACATCCGCTAGAAGATGAGCATTATAATACAAGATGTATGGCAAACCGCTGAAGGATGAGTGTTTCAGATCCAAACACATCCTACCAATATGCTGTAAATTAACGAATAGAATAGTGAGTACTGACGAGAGTACCATTACATTTAAGAAAGTATAAGAAAAATATCAGGAGATATTTTGCTATCTTGTGCCATCCTCGTAGCTAGGGCAGTTGAGAACGATCCAACCTTCCTTCTAAAAATGTTGGTGTCATGAAGAGCTTGTGTGACGCTTTCAGTATTATCAACAAGCGCTTCAAAGGCATCTCAGATATTTGACAAGAAGCTACTGTTCATGCCGTAAGAGTAGGCAGTTCGAGGGTTTAAGGTGGAAGCTGCATAAAGTGAAACGAAACATGCCAGTACAAGTATATAATTGTGTAATTGCAAGATATTGTGTTCTAGGGAAGAATCTGTTACTAGCATTCCAAGGATAATGTGGAAGAACATTATGCCATTAGAGTAAATCATGAAGTTAATTATGCTTATTTGTGTCAGCCTTGTCTAAGAATTGCACATGATTGTTATACCATACGTAGGCTATTGCTGCTTGAACTTTACAAAGCTCTCCTTTATGTCTGCTTCATTGGCGTATAAATATTTTCTATCTATATCTCGGCCACTCGGGGATGGAACACCTTCGCTTGCAAATGAAACATAGTACAAAAATGTTATGTATGAATCAGCGTATAACTGAATGAATATTTTAAATCTTACTTACCAATTTTTTATGTTTTCCTCACAATGTTAACAAAGTATGAACTATCTACTTTCCGCCCCGCGATACCACTAGTGTAAAAAATTTTGGCCCACGCTGAGCTAATGGCTTGCTTTGCACTCTTCCCCTTCTTTATCTACTGATGGGTGTCAATCCTTGGTTGCACGGGTTGTACCAACGTTGTAATACCCTACCGCTAGTGGTCTTTCTCGTTGTGAGGAGCTTCGAAGCATCTTCGACAATAGACTGCTACGCTGCTACGATCTCCTCTTGCCCTCCTAGAGGAGCCACTGTCACCATCGTGCTCATATCTACCACCTGCCTCGCTTCTAAATTCTACCTCCGCCTTGGAGGCAGCTATAGCATGTTGGAGTTGGTCATCCTCATCAACATCACTCGTGTACTCTGAGTATATACTTCGCCTCAGTAGGGAATCTCCAACTGCACCTTTTTTCTCAACCTCTCCTCTCTTGTCTTTCTTCTTATCTCTCATCCTGTCTAGGTTATACTGAAAGTACTTGCGAACTTACATAGGAATTTTACTACAATGGATGACACTCGTACTACGCCTTGCAAAGTGTTGCTTCAGTCGGATTACACTACCTCCTTTCTTCTATTTGAGACAATGCTCGCATTGAAATTTAGCACCCAACTTCTTGCCATGCTCCCACACTATGTCAATATGGTCTGTTATTTGCTAATATAACACAACAAAAGTAAGCATACACACAAATATCAATACTTGAACAAATAGTATCATTTGCGGGTGTCATCCATTGCTACTAAATATAATTCAAACAAATATTTCTACTAAATATTATTGAACAAATATTGGTACTACACCTATTTTAACAAATATTGCTACTAAATATAATTGAACAAATCTTATTACTACATATATATCAACACATATTGCTACTTGACATAATTGAACATATATTGCTACTTCACATACGTCAACAAATATTACAACTTGATATATGTGAACAATTATTGCTACTAAATATAGTTGAAAAATTGTTGTTACTAAAATATGTTGAAGTAAAAACTGCTCTGTAACATATTCGAACAAATATTGGTATTAAAAATTGGTGAACAAACAAACAGTGTGCATTTCATCATCAACACAGTGTGTATTTCATCATGAAATAAAAAATTGGTACTACAAATTGCACATATGTGCATCAACAACATACATGCATAAATCAACAACAACATACTCTTGAGCAGTTTACATAAAAAACCGAATGAAAATTGAAGGAAATCGAGAGAAAATTGACTTGAAACCATGATTTTCATTCATGCTGTTGATTTTCGCTGGTTGCTGGAAAAACCATGCAAACCGAACGGTTTTCGTGCAAAATTGAGTGAAAATCGCTCTTTGGCTGGTGATTGGACGGCGCTCAACAGCCAGATTTGAGCGGCGGCGATGCGATCGGCAGGAGCATCTAATGGGGAAAGCTGGACTGCAATCAGTGTTCTAACAGGAGTTAGCTGTCCTGGTCGGCATGTGAAGCCAATTCGGATCGGCTTGGCCTGTGGGCTGCCACCATTTTTTTTGCTTTTTCTTTTTTTTAACATTTCTAATGGCTCAAAAACATCTTCAAACTTCATTTTTTTTAAAAAAAATTCACACCAAAGGTCACATAGCAATTACTACTAATTTTAGAAATTTTTTGGATAAATTTTTCCAAAATTTCTAAAATTTTTGAATTTGAATTTGGACTCAACCGATAAACTGATATTAACGCATTTTGTCTCTTCCTCTCCCCAGGGTTCGCAAAACCGCGGTTTTCGAGCGTACCAGGCCGACTCGGGAAGGTAAATCGATTGAGTCCAAATTCAAATTAAAAAATTTTAGAAAATTTGGAAAAATTTAAATTCAAAAATTTATAGGGATTTTTCCTATCCATTGAAATTCCTTTGAAGCAATCCTACAAATCAAATACCACTCTTAGGAATTTTTCTTTTGGATCGAATTCCTCCATATCTTCTTTGAAATTCCTTTGAATCAAAGAGGCCCTAATTAGTTTTCTTTTCTCGCTCTGCTTTTGCTTTTGCTTTTGCAATATTGCAGTAGAAGTATAAGAGATAGAGCATGGTGGGTTGGAAAAAGGATCTTGTGCAGTCGTTATGAGGACCGTTGGATCAAAGCAATGAACGGTTCAGATCATACAAGAGTGCTTAGCTACAATGCTAATTTCGTATAGTATTTTTGAACAGTACTTCAAAAAATCTGAGTACCGTTTTTGATCCATCGATTCATATACAACTGCTAAATTAAAGTTGTAATGGACCACAGTGGATCTCAATTCGGTGGGGTAAAATGGGTGAATGATTCAGGCCATAGCTGGGCAGGCAGTACAGTCCCTACATATATGCTGTTTTATGGGTCGGCTCATCTCAACTCAACTAGGTTATGGATTTGCTTGAAGCATGCATGCATAGGGAGGGGCCTGTTTTCATGCATTCAAAAAGCAGGTTTATTCTCAGCTGGATTGAACCTCTGCTACTATGATTCTCTTTCTCTCATTCATTAGAAGAAACTTCTGTAATTCTTTTTAGACAAATTAATTTTGAAAAAAAAGAGGGCTAGTTGAACTTCACCCATTGGAAATCCATTGCCCTAATTAATGTAGCACAATTTTAACTATGATCAGAACAAAAATAATATGTTTATTAATTTTTTTATTGTGGGTGTGTTTGAGTTTGTTCCAAATTTTTCCTCTTTCATGCAAACCTTTTTTTCCCATTATATCGCTTATGTTTAACTACGTGTTAAATTTACATTGTGCAATTCAACTTGAATAAAAAAGTATCTGTGGAGATGTGAACAGAACTAAAATTCTCCACATTATTTGCAAATTTCACTAAGTATTATATTGTAAAGAAACTACATATCTGTTTCGTCTAACTTCAGCTTTAGCCATGGACATCAAGACAAATTCAGGACCAAATAGGCATATTGTTATCAAGTTTATCCAATAAACTGAAGCTCTGCATCCATTCAAAATTGTGAAATCATGTGATGAAAAATTGGTTGAATGGTGAAATTGGCACTGTAAAGTGACTTTGGTTATAGCATGTGTGGTACTTGTGCATGTGCTATGGTGATATGTTTATTATGCTGGTGATAGCATAATGGTTTTGCTTGATGCAATGCACTCGTGTGAGTGGTTGCATGGATTGACTTTGAGTCAAGTCGTGGACTTGTGCTCGGATGCGTGTTCATTCATGTGCAGGTGTTGCTCGAGGGCTAACGTGGTCGATGACGTGACTGAAACTAGGTTCATGGAGGAACTGAGGTTCGGGACTAGGTTCAGGGAGGAACCGAGGTCTTGGTGGTCGAGGATGTCATGCGGGACGTTTGGGCTAGAGAACATGCACATGGAGGCTAGTTAGTCACGTATTTGCAGCAGGTGGGCTGTGTATGCGTGCAAAGGGTTGATTTCGGCCATGTTGGGCTAAGTTGAGATAGATACGAACTCTTTCCATGTTGGGAGTAGAGTTGTATTCAATCTCTTTGTGGTTGCTCTGTATAAATAGGAGGAGGTGTCCCCTGTTTATTCTTGAGCCGGTTTTTAGGGTTTGTACTCTTGTGTTGTAGTACTTTAGACAATGAAATAAAAATCAATCTTCCAAAAAGTTTTGCTTCATGTCTGGCGGCTGCGTCTTGTGTTGAATTGGTTTTCGGCCGGCGGCGCGTGCATGCATGCATGCCTGTCGACTAGAAGTTTTTGTTTTGAGCGGAGGTCTGGACAATTGCTCTCGGCGGTTTTGAAGCAGGCAATCGACTAGATAATCTTTGTGGCTAGTTGATCTTCCGCACATGCATGCAAAGAAAAAGCTTCTGAAGATCGTCACGGCTGTAGCATCGTGAATTCCTTAGTGACTAGTAAAAGGGCCACATGCATGCGGGACTAGCAGTGCTGGATGCATGACGTGACGTAAGGCCGGAGAGATTGCTTTTGTTCATCACGGTTGTTCGCAAAAGAAAGAGCTCGGGCTTGTGTTTTTAGCGCTTGAGATTTCCTAAACTTTGGTCGGTATAGTTGGTTCATTCTCTGAAGATTGGTCCGTGGTAATTGAAGTTCTGAAGATTGGTCCGTCATAGCCTTTGAAATCAATTTCCGCCATCACCTGATTCAGTCATCTTGTGAAGGTAATATCTCTTGATCCGTAGATCCGATCGAGTTGATTTTTATTGGGTTAGATTCATAATCCAATCTAGTTTATATAGTTAAAATTTCATATCAATCTAACAGTTGGATCTCTGGTAATCTTGCTGTTTAAGTTTTGTCCGTCACTAGTCTGATTTTGGTCCGTCACTATTAGATCGGGATTTGTTTTATCTATCTTGCGAGGGACATAACTTTAGATCTATAAGTCCGATTGAGTTTATTCTTTCTGTTTTAGCTTCATAATCGAGTCTAGTTTTTGTAGTTAAAATTTCACATCAATCCAACGGTTGGATCTTTAGAAATTATTGTTTTAGTGAATGTGTATCAGGCTGTTTTCATTTTGTCCGTCATACACATATCAGAGGCGAAATTTTGTCCGTCATACACATGCAACTCTTGTCCGAAGCGAAGTTTTGTCCGTCATACATGTGCGAAATTGGTGCAGTGCAATAAGGTTCTTGTTGAATACAAATCAAGCGATCTGAGTTCGTTTGGGGTGTTTCAAAAGTCAAAATTTTGATTTTAGCTTCCGCGCAATCATTCACCCCCCTCTGATTGCTAGATTAGTATATTTCGATCCTACAAGTGGTTTCAGAGCCTAGTTCTTTTTCTAATTAATCTTAACCGGTGATTAGAAACCGTAGCGATGGATAGGTATTCGACAAAATCTTGTGTTTTCGATGGTGTTGATTTTCAGTTTTGGAAAGCAAAGATGGAGGCATATATTCAAGCTCAGGGTTTTGCAATTTGGGAAAAGGTCTACTAGCCATACAATGTTCCTGAGAATGATGAAGTCAATGACACCAATCGAGCACATGTTGAAGCAAATAGCAAAGCAAGGAACTTGATCATCCAAGGACTAGGAAGAAGTGATTTTGATCGTGTGATTCATCTCAAGTCTGCATATGAGGTATGGAAATCTCTTTGTGATTATCATGAAGGTTCTAACTTGTCAAAGAGGTTAGGCAAGATATTTATAAGAAAGAATACATGCGATTTGAGATGAAGCCTGGTGAGTCTCTAGATGATTTCTTTGCACGATTCAATAAAATTCTTAGCAATTTGCGTGATGTTGGAGTTTTCTTTGATGAGGCTACAAATGCTAGACAATTACTTGGTGCATTAGACATGTCTATTTGGGAAATGAAAGTTACATCTATTAGAGAATCTACTGTCATGAGCTCACTCACTTTAGATGTATTGTTCTCTAAATTAAAAACCCATGAGTTGGATGTTCTTGCTAGGAAGACAGATCATAAATCAATTGCACTAACTTCACAATCTAGCATGAACAATGCTTCTTCAAGCTTTGCTTTGTCCTCCTTGTCTTCACTAACTGATGAACAGATCGAAGAATTTCCTGAAGAAGACTTGGCACTACTCTCTTCTCGATTTAACAAAGCTTTGCAGAATGTGAGAATGAGAAAGAGAGTTGGTGGAGGTCCTCCAAGATGCTTTGAGTGTGGTGACCTCAACCACATTCGTTCAAATTGTCCTAAACTTGCAGGAAAAGCATCAAGAGAAGAAAAGGACAATGACAGAAGAAAAGAGAAGAAGAAGTTCTCTCCAAGTGATAGAAAGAAAAAGAGTTTCATCAATAGAAAAGTTGTTCACCGGGTTCTCTCTGCTCTTGAACAAGTAAATTTGAGTGATATAGATTCAGAGAGCAGTGAAGATGACACAATAGCTCCAAGCAAGCATGATTTGACAGGATTGTGTCTCATGGCTAGAAGTGATGGTGATAGCATCTAGGCCCCCTCAATTTCTGATTATATACTGCTTATTGGTTTTGGTGTTGATGACCAAGTTAGATAATACTCTCATACTGAAATCATGGATGGAACATACTGGATCAACAAGATTAAGGTATATTAATCTTATAGTTTCTGACTTGGGAGTTGGTTCAAGTCAAACTAGTTAGATTTTTCCTTTCCCATTCATGTCAGCTGTACTATCAAGGGGGACTTAGCACAAGTTGGTATCTTGGCTCATTAGGAAAATATTTCTCTAGGCAGCTTGGAGCTAAAATTCTTTATTTCAATCTAAACCTTGAACCAAAAATTACTACTTTAATATCTTGATAAAAATACCTTGCATTGCAACAGACCAAATTTTATGATTTCATATCTTAAGTCTGTTGCAAAACTTGTAATAGTTTTAGCATACTCTCTCTGTCCCATCTATGGCGGACCTAAAGTTCAGTCCGGCATGCATGTGGCCTTAGCAAAGACAAAGCTTCAGAATCTTATATCTATGACGGACCAAAAGTTAGGTCCGGCATACACTTGCCTTGAGAGGTATTCTGAAACTCAACCATTGCCCATCTATGACGGACCTAACTTTAGGTCCCGCATAAATGCTTTTATAAGCCTTTGCTACTCCACTATCTGAGATATATTCTTTAAGTCTGCTGTATTGTATTTCAAAATTATATCATCTCAGTATTTAAATAAAAAATAATAATATATCTCAACAAGCTTTTAGACCAAAAATCAATTTCAAATATCTTATGTCTAAAAGTCTTCTCTCAAAAACCATCCTTAGCCACTGATCATAAAACTTTTTATCTTCATCAGACCATGTTTATGACGGACCGACTCTTCAGTCCGTTATACACATAGCTATTTTAACAGACCAAACTCGCCCATCTATGGCGGACCTATCTTTGGTCCGCCATACACATAGCTCCTGAACTTGCTGATTTGGTCCGTGATACACATGATCAGTATCGCTAAAAATTCAGTTTGGTCCGCTGTAAACGTGTTTTATTTCATTTTTTATGTTCGACCGCATACAGCAGTCCTTTCGTGGTAGGTACAACGGCTATATTCATCAAATTTGAGTATATAAACATTGCCTGAGCCATCTACCACAGATCTTTTTGAACTCCTTCACATTTTAGCATCAAAAGCTCTCATTTTCCCAGCAAGGAGTCGGTTTTCACGATATTCAAAAATCATCTTTCTTCTAAGTGTTTGAGCTCCAAGTGTGTCTAGTGTGTGTGTTTTTGAGTGTAAACCAAGAGACGAACTTGTGAGAAGTTTATTACTCTTGGATCATTTCGATCCTAGGCGACTTGGAGGAAGTGAAAGAGATAGACTCGCCGAGAAGGAGATTGTGGAAGGCTACTCTTGTTGTGAAGGGTCAGAGCTCACCTCCTTTGGAGTGGTGAAAGAGCTACCCGAGTGTGATCCCAAGCTACTGCGACTAGTTGTGGGAGAAGCAATACTCCGAGAGGAGTGCTTCAACGAGGAGTAGGAGGAGTGCTCTGAACCTCGGGATAAAAATTCCTGTCTCACTGTCTTTACTATGTTATCTGGTTCTTGCTTTCGCTGTTATTTTTGTTATTATTATTGTAGTATTGAATCATTTATTGTCTTGCTCTCAGTAGCATCATTAATTTGGTTAATTCTGATCAGAATCTAAAATTGATAAGATTGCCTATTCACCCCCCCTCTAGGCCATCTCGTTCCTTCAAGTGGTATCAGAGCTGGTTTTACCTTGTTAGCTTAACTAGCTTTGGTAAATGGCCGAGGGAAATGGTTCTGCTACTGTTAGTATAGGTAGAGTACCAGTGTTTGATGGTACAAATTATGCTTACTGGAAGATTAGGATGAGATGTTATTTAGAAGCTGTTGGGTATGATGTTTGGAGGGTTACAGAAAAGCCTCTGCCTCCACGTATCATACCCGAAGGGCAAACTACATATGGTGAACCCACCCCTGGTGAAATTCAAAATATGCAATATGATGCTCAAGCTAGAAATGCCATCTTTTCTTGTCTTAGCTTAGAAGTTTTTGATAGAGTTAGTAATCTAACATCTGCTTATGATATATGGACTACACTTCAAGGAATTCATGAAGGAACTTCTGATGTTAAAGAGGAAAGATATTATGTCATTAGAGAGAAATTCGATCAATTTAAAATGCTTCCTCAAGAAAGCGCTAATGATATGTTCACTAGGCTTAACCCTATTGTCAATGAACTCAAAGGCCTAGGGACTAAAATTTCTGATGTTGAGGTTTGCAGGAAAATGATAAGAGTACTTCCCAGAGCCTATCATAGCCTGATCACCTACTTATCAAATAGTGGTGATCTCAAGAGGCTCACTCCCACCGAGCTACTTGGGAAGATTTCAGCTCACGAGCTCACTTTGGCTGAAGAAGATGCACCTAAGAAGAAATCCATTGCTCTCAAAGCAAAGGAAGTTGTGCAAGACCCATCAGATGAGAGTGATGATGAGTCAAGTGATGGTGATGATGAGGATGTGAAGAAGTTAGCGCTGCTGATGAGGAGAGCAAATAGAATTATGAGAAGAGTGAACTACAAGGATAAAGGAAGGTCAAACTCTTACTCAAAGAAAAATCCTTTCACTAACATTATTTGTTTTGAATGTAATGAAAAAGGACATATTGCTGCTCGATGCCCCAACAAGAGCAAAAAGAAGAACATGCATAAAGGCAAGGAGGATGAAGATGATGAGAAAACTCATGACAAATCAAAGAAGAAGTATTACAAGAAAGGTTATTTCAAGAAATTCTCAAAGAAAGGTAAAGGAGAGGCTCACATAGGAGAATGGGTCACTGATGAAGAAAGCTCAAGTGAGGAATCATCTTCTGATGATGATAACTCAAGGTCAAAAGGACTAGCTGGACTTGCTTTGGATGAGTCAACTCCTCCACCACCCTCATTTTCCCCGTGTCGATGGCGAGCAGGATGAGGAAAAGGTCGTTGACTCGCCTACATATGATGAGCTAGTTGAGATTGTTGAAGAACTAAACAATGCCTTGCATGCTAAAACAATTTCAACCAAAACTCTTAAAAAGAATATTACCAGCTTGGTTAATGATCAACAATTGTTGAAAGATAAATATGATCGACTTACTCATGAACATGCTAAAACTATGAAAATGTACGATGATCTTGTTTCAAGTCATGCTTTACTTGTTGAGAATCATGAGGACTTAAAAAATAAGTATTGTGAGTTAGAAATTGAAATTGAAATGAATATAAACAAAACTGATCATACTTCTGTCAATGATGTATCTATTGCCTGTGATTTGCTTGCAAACGAAAACATTGTCTCTAGCTTATCTAGTACTTGCAATGAAAATTGCAAATACTCTTCCTGTGCTAAGGAACTTATAACTGAGAATGAAGAGTTGAAAGCCAAGATAGCTAGATTTGATAAAGGCTTAGAAAAATGTTTTTTAGGTAGTGCTACTCTTGACAAAATTCTGGTTGAACAAAGACCTAACTTGGGCAAAAAGGGTTTAGGTTACAAACCTAACCACTTGCTCAAGAAAAATGGTTTAAACAAAGCCAAACAGATTTTTGTCAAGAAAAGCTCTCATTGTTATTACTGCCATAATTCTAATCATGAATCTAAAAAATGTTTCCTTGCTAGTACTTCTTATGCTAAAGTTGACAGAAAATGTATGGTAGATGCCCATTACATGCTATTTAAAAATTTTAGGGGCAATATGAATGTTAAGTATGTTGGTCCTTCTAATCTTGATAAGAAACTTAAGGCTATTTGGGTTCCCAAGACTATGTTGTTAAACCCTTTTAGGCCAAAGATGATTGAGACTAACATTAAAGGACCCAAAAGTATTTGGGTACCTAAAATCAAGAAATGACTTTCTGAGTAAACTATAAAAGTGGTGGCGGCATTGGGTGATAGGCGGTGGATGCACCCAAAGACATGACAGAACTTCAAAAATGTTCAAATCAATTGAAGGTGAGAGTGATCCAAGCCACAAAATCACATTTGGTGATAGGTGATAACAGCAAAAGAAAGGTAAAAGGGCTTGGTAAGATTGCTATTTCGAATGATCACTCCATTGATAATGTACTCCTAGTTGATTCATTAAATTTCAATCTTTTATCTGTAGCTCAATTGTGTGATCTTGGATTCCATTGTAACTTCTCGATTGATGGGGTAACAGTGTTTGATAAAAATGAAAAGCTTATTTTCAAAGGTTTTAGATTTCAAAATCTTTATTTAGTTGATTTCAAATCTAACTCCTCATGCATTTCAACTTGTCTCATTGGCCAAGGTATCTCTTGGATGGCTTTGCATGCAGCGACTTGGGCATGTAGGGATGTCTAATCTTAAAAGCTTTTCAAAAATGAACTAGTGGTTGGGTGAAAGATGTGAAATTTGAAAAGAATAGGTCAGTGATTGCTTGTCAAGCGGGCAAGCAAGTTGCCAATTCTCATCCATCCAAAAGCATCATGTCCACCTCTAGACCACTTGAGCTGCTGCATATGGATGTTTTGGCCCTACTTCATATGCCGGCATAGGTGGTAACTCATCTTGTTTAGTCATTGTTGATGACTTTTCAGATTTACTTGGGTATTCTTTTTGCCTAACAAAAGTGAAGTTGGAAAAATCTTCAAATCTTTTGCAAAAGGGCTCAAAATGAATTTGTTGTCCCATCAAGAAGATTAGAAGTGACAATGGATCTGAATTTGTTAATACAAATATTATTGAATCTTGTGATGAACTAGGAATTAAGCATGAATTATCTGCTACTTATACTCCTCAACAAAATGGTGTAGTTGAAAGAAAGAATAGAACGTTAATTGAAATGGCTAGGTCTATGATAGATGAATATAGCACTTCGATGCATTTTGGGTGAAGCCATTAATTTCGCTTGCCATCTTTGTTAATAGACTTTATCTTCATAAATTACTTAAGAAAACTCCTTATGAATTGTTGGTTGGTAGAAGACCTAATATTTCATACTTTAGAGTTTTTGGTTGCAAAGTATATATATATAAGAAGAGAACACATTTGAGAAAATTTCAAACTAGGTGTGATACTGGTATCATGTTAGGTTATTCTTCTAAGTCAAAAGCTTATAGAGTGTTTAATAATTCAAGCGGCTTAGTAGAAGAAACCTATGATGTAAAATTTGATGAATCTAATGGCTCACAAGGTGAGCATGAGAATTTAGATGATGTAGGTGAAGATGAATTAATACAAGCCATGAAGAAAATGGAGATTGGTGAGATCAAGCCCAAAGAAGATCAAGAACAACCACCTACTCAATCAATGGTACCACAAGATGGATCTCTTGAAGAAGATGATGAAAAGGAACAAGAAAGACCCACTTTGATCAAGAGTCATCATACTATAGCTAAAGATCACCCTTCGGACTTAATCATTGGTGAAATAAGTAAGGGTGTCCAAACTCGTTCTAGACAAGCTTCTTTTTGTGAACATTACTCGTTTGTTTCTTGCGTTGAACCAAAAACAGTTGAAGAAGCTCTAGAAGATGCTGATTGGATCATTGCTATGGAAGAAGAACTCAACAACTTCGAAAGAAACAAATCTGGAGTCTTACTGAACGGCCTAAGGATCACAATGTCATTGGCACAAAATGGGTGTTCAGAAATAAACAAGATGAAAATGGAGTAGTAATTAGAAACAAGGCAAGATTGGTAGCTCAGGGTTTCTCACAAGTGGAAGGACTTGATTATGGAGAGACTTATGCTCCTGTGGCACCCCTAGAAGCTATTCGGTTTCTTCTTGCTTTTGCTACTCATTTTAATATCACTCTTTTTCAAATGGATGTAAAAAGTGCATTTCTTAATGGTTTTATTGATGAAACTGTTTATGTTGAACAACCACCTGGTTTTGAAGATTCAAATATGCCTAATCATGTTTACAAATTATCTAAAGCTCTCTATGGCCTAAAACAAGCTCCTAGAGCTTGGTATGAACGTCTTAGAGACTTTCTGATAAATAAGAACTTCAAAATTGGGAAGGTTGATCCAACATTATTTCTAAAAGACATCAATGGAACATTAATGATTTGCCAAATTTATGTAGATGATATCATTTTTGGCTGTACTAATGATTCTCTCTGCAAAGAATTTGGTGACATGATGGCCAGGGAATTCGAGATGTCAATGATAGGAGAGCTGACATTCTTTCTTGGATTTCAAGTCAAGCAATTGAAGGAAGGAACCTTTATCTCTCAAGAAAAGTACATCAAAGATCTTCTCAAGCGCTTCAAAATGGAAGAAAGCAAGCCAATAAAGACTCCCATGGCTACAAATACACATCTTGATCAAGATGTGGAAGGTAAATCTGTTGACCAAAAGCTTTTTAGATCTATGATTGGTTCATTATTATATTTGACAGCATCTAGGCCCGATATCATGTTTAGTGTATGCATGTGTGCTAGATTTCAAGCTGCACCTAAAGAAGTTCACTTAAGTGCTGTGAAAAGAATATTTAGATATCTTAAATTTACTTCTAGTATTGGTCTTTGGTACCCCAAAGGTGCTTCTTTTGAGCTTCTTGGCTACTCAGATTCTGACTATGCCGGTTGCAAAATTGACCGCAAAAGTACTTCTGGGGGATGTCATTTGCTTGGTAGATCTTTAGTTTCTTGGTGCTCAAAAAAGCAAAACTCAGTAGCACTGTCAACTGCCGAAGCTGAATATATAGCTGCTGGAAGTTGCTGTGCTCAAATTCTATTTATAAAACAAACATTTCTGGATTTTGGAATCAAGTTTGATAATGTGCCTCTGTTATGTGATAATGAAAGTGCAGTAAAAATAGCAAACAACCCGGTCCAACATTCTAGAACTAAGCACATTGAAATTAGACATCACTTCATTCGTGATCATGTTGCTAAAGGAGACATTGTGCTTAGTTATGTTAGAACTGAGGATCAGTTGGCTGATATTTTTACTAAACCACTTGATGAGGCAAGATTCTCAAAATTAAGAAATGAATTAAATATAATTGATTATTCAAATATTGTTTAAAGAGTGCCACATTAGGGGGGAGCAAGATTGCCTGCAATGCAATGTCTTGATACCTCTGTGTGAACATATAAATTCAAAAGTGCTGAGTAGGTCAAAATGATTTCTCTATAATACTCATGAGCTTAATTAAAAATATAATATAATATAATAAGATAAAGTATATATATATAATGAAAATATTGTTGATAATTTCACTTTCTGTTTTGACCTCATCCTCGTAAAATTTCAGTAAAAAGTGAAAATCTTGTCATTTTCAAGTGTCAAAAATCTTAGTTTCAGCACTGGAGTATTTCATCCAAGTCTTAATTTTTAATACTAAGACTTATATGAAAGAACTGCTCAAACATTCCCAAAACAAACGTTTCTGCAAATTTGAGCTTGTTATTGTGCTTTTAATCTTATCTTAGCTATGTCTCTAAATTTCAAATTTTCTAAAAATATTTTGTTATGACAGATTATAATCTCTGTTCTGCAATTTAATGTATTTGCATTTGACAGTACTTTCTTGGAAAGCTTATGCATGACGGACCTAAAGTTCAGTCCGTCATACATAAGATTTCTAGGTCTTGAGGTTCTTCAGGATTTTCATATACCACGGACCGAATTATTTGGTCCGTGATAAATGTGAAGTCTCAAATGTGCATCGATGCAAATAAAATCATCACACAAAATATTTCCTTCCTATCACTTATCTAAAATTCAAATTGGATTTAGTCGATTATAAAAATCTTTACTCCTTATCGATTTACAAAATAAATTCAAAATCTTAAATATTGCTTTAGGACTTATCATTTGCTAAACCTACCCTTGATTTGGGATCCTAAGTTTGAACTCTACTCATCCATTGGGTCCCGCCACTTCTTCTTAGAGTCTTGACGCCTCAACTACTCACTTTAATGGCGCGATTACCAAGATTCCAAACTCATTCCTTGAGGTTCTCTTGAGAGAAAACTCCATCATTCTTATGCATTCTTGCGCTCCTCTCACGAAACCAGAGAAATTTCCTCTCCATCGCCGAAGCAGGTTCCTAATCGGATTTCTGCAACGGTGCTCGTCTGGTTTTCACACGCAAGAACATTCGGCAATCTCTGTAAGCTGCCCTAAAACCCTTTCTGATTATCTGCTAAAACCCTAGACCTAGTTCTCAACCTTTAGATTTTCTTTACTAGGTGTGGTCATTGTGCTCTTGAGAAGGTTCTGCTTTGAGTATTGATCAGTCTAGGCAGTGTCAAAATGAGTTCTAGCAATCCTGACAAAAGAGGGCTAATTGGAAAAATAGTTGATAAGGTAAAAGGAAAAAAGCAAAAATTGTCGATATATCCCTAGTATCTCTTTGCCAAGACACCTCAAGGGCTGTTATAATGCGAGGTGTGTGCAATCTTGAGAGGAAGAATAGAAAACAAGTCACATCTCATCTGGAAAGAATCATGGTAAAAGCAGTAATGGAAAGTGATTCATCGAGGACAGCTCCTATGAACCAAGTAGTGAATCATCTTGAAAACACAGACTTAATTCTATGAAGTTGACACGTTGGGCACTAAAGAATTATGTCGCTTTAAGTGGGAGAAAGTTAAGGTCTGTGAGATTAGTCGGTGAGAAGACACGGTTTCCAATGACAAGATCGACTCTGGTGAGATTTTTGTTTCCATCTTGCACAAAAACATTTACAATGTTTACTTGAATAAGGTTGACGGTGAGGAAAATCAACTCGACTTTGTCAAATCATCGATTATCTTGGTGGAATCAAGTGAACTCGTGATTGGATCAACTAAACTTTATGAGTGCATAAATTCCACACGGGTTTGGCTAATATAATAACAAGCAGTTCCACTCCTTGGAGTACTTCTAGAACCCTAGAGTTCTATGCTTCATTGCTAGTTGACAAGCAGAGAAGATTAGTTATGTTCACTTTTAATGGAAAAGTTAGAAAAGTGAAAATTGCTTTCGACTTGAGTCGCAATTGGTGCATCAAGCCCTCTCCTAACAGAACAAGAGTGTTTGAAAGGTTGTTTCCCAATCAAAGATGGAGATTGGTGGGTGACATGCGGATATTCAAGTATCTGCACATATTTATAAAGACATAACCGATCTTGATTTCAATCCAAGCAAAGCATCGTGTCTTTCAGAAGAAGCTAGGGTACTATCTTTGGTCCTAAGGCACACCATATACCCAAAATCTGGATACAAAGAGGGTGTGACACCATCTCTAGCCTGGCTGCTGCACTTGATACTGTCCAGACAACCATTTGACTTAGCTGATTATCTCTTTGGTGAAATGGAAGAAGCCATATATAAAAAACTAAGATGTCCACTGCCTTTTGCTCAGATAATCACTCAAGTTCTTTTAGCTCAAGGTTTGATTTCTCAAGATGGCCTTAGAAAAGAATTTACCTGTTTTCCAAAGAAATACTTTATGCGCATCTCAACTGGACAAAACCTGAGAATCACTGGTTTTCTTCAAAGTTTACAAGCAAATCAACCAATAGTAGAAGAAAAATCAGTTCATAATGATGATGAGGAAGATGATATTGAACCAAGAAAGGAAGTTGTTTTGGAATATGGTTCAGCAGAAAGTGATGATTCGGATGGAGAATCTGAAGACAGAGATGACTAGGGATGGCAACGGGTCCGGGTACCTCCGGGTCCAGCCTCCGTGGACCCGGACCCGAGACCCGAAATTTAGACCCGGACCCAAAGTCAGTCATGGGTCCAAACTCGGACCCAGACCCAGACCCGATGGGTACCCGGACCCGAACGGGTACCCGGACCCGTTACCAATGTTAACTCAGTCCAGGTAAGTATTTTTCACGGAGGGTAGGGGCGTCGCTTATGTAGCCTCCTTCCTACTCCCAACCAACTCAACTAAGCGATGTGGTACTATTAAATATCACTAATACTCGGGGCGTGGCCGTTTTCTCGCGCCGCTTGACAGCAGTGGCATGCGCATGGAATGGGAGGCCGACGTGCTATGGGCCTCTACAACATGCTGCACTGGCGTGCATCGCCCCGCACGAGGGTGGGCCAAGACGCCAAATCCCGTCAGGGTGAGGTCGAGCAACTTGGCCCAATGGCCCGTGCACACGTACATGCCAAGACGCCAAATCCCGTCAGGGTGAGGTCGAGCAACTTGGCCCAATGGCCCGTGCACACGTACATGCCAAGACGCCAAATCCCGTCAGGGTGAGGTCGAGCAACTTGGCCCAATGGCCCGTGCACACGTACATGCTTTTTCTGGTTCTAGCGTCTCCACTAGTGGTGGTTGGTACGCTTGTCGGGTTGGTGCAGGTACCACGGGTCCAAAATGAGACCGGACGGACCGGACCGGACCAACCGAAAAAATACCCATGGGTCCAAATTTGGACCCAGACCCGGACCCGTCGGGTCGGGTACCCACGGGTACCCGGACCCATGGGTATTTTTGCCATCCCTAGAGATGACCAGAATCCTTCAAGTGAACATATTCAATCTCATAACAGTGGAAATGAAGGTTATATGTCTCATGGCAGTTTAAATATCAGTCATGAAAGCTTTCATGAAAACCCAGAAGCTTCCATGCATATAAGCCAAGGTTATAGGCAAGAACAATATGCCCATGGTCATCAAGGTTCAAGCAGGAACCAATGTGAAAAGGAGTCTAGTGCTCATAGCATACACATGAGCAAAGATGGGAGAGAACCTAGTGATAAACACACAAAGAAAAAGCGATTGTGGAAATAAGGACCATATGGCTGATAGGGCCGCTAACATTCTATCAGACTCAGTTGCTCAGTCTATGAGTGCAGAACAGCAAGTTCATCATCTGCAAGAATTAGCAGCAGCAGCTCAGTTCATGCAAGATCAGAGTTTTGAAATTTGGTGCACATGATTATGAAGTGGAGGGTCTAGAATGCCACAAGAATTTGAAGCCTTCTACCCTCAAGGAGCTCACCAAGACCATGATGTCGAAACACCTTTCTGGTACGGGAAAGTTTGTTTGACTATCCACATCGATCTGTCAATTCATGTCATGAGCGAATGTAGCAAGAAACTAATCAAGCACCAGGAAATACTTTTGGCTCTCAACCTTCTTGGTTTACATCCTTTGAGCAACAATATTATGCGGATCAAAGGAATTGTCAAACCGCATATCTAAATGATCAACAACTAGCGATTCAGAGGCATGAAGAAGCGGATGAAAGCATTTCAACAGTATAATGAGCAAGCTCAAGAGCAAATGAGAAAACAATATGAAGAGCAGCTCAAATTCAAGAATGAATCCTTTACTAGATTTGGAGATATAAAGAATTGGGTCACTCAGCTTGGCACAAATCAGAACCTAATCAGGGATAGATTATATGATATGAATCTGAAATTGGATACTCATCACAAGCTCCTGCGAAATCAAGTTGAAGCTGCTCGTGTATCAGCAGATAGTAAACTTTTGGGGGTCAGTCACGATCTAGCGTATTTTCAGGAAAATACTGAAAATGCCTTTTATGATTATGGCAAACTTGCTGAAGAACATCATATAGACCTACAAGACCTATCCATGACAGTGGATCAACTACATAATTCCGTGGACCAGCTTCGTCATGATATTCATCACTTGGTCCTTCAACCTGGAGATCTAGATTATCCCAGCTGGCATGATCAAGCAATGGCCCAAGCATCAACTCAACCAGATCCACAACAGCCAGAAAAGGAAGAAGAAGTGAAAGTCTTGTCTCCTCTGTCAAATTCATGGGAACCTTTTCAAGGCGCATAGAATATCCCTTCTTTTGGTAATTGATGCCAAAGGGGGAGAATAAATATCTTAACTGAATTTCTCTAGAAAGAGTAGTTCTAAAATACTTTATGTATATCCGTAGTACTAGTACTAACGTGTTGACATTGCCTTTGATTAAACATCTTTTGCAATCTCTGAATATGATTTGCAGTACTTCATGTGATTAACTAAATGCTATTTGTGAAATTTCTAAAGAATGAAATTTTTTAAGGATCTAATATAGTCCTAAAAAGTTCATAAATTTCCTATGTTCAGGACTTGTATCAATTGAGGGGGAGCACTCTCTCATATATTTAACTGTGTATACTATGTCAAGCTAACCTTGTTTTGCAGAATAGCTGAGATATTATTAACTTAAAAGGTATGTTGTCATCAATCACCAAAAAGGGGGAGATTGATAGCATCTAGGCCCCCTCAATTTCTGATTATATACTGCTTATTGGTTTTGGTGTTGATGACCAAGTTAGATAATACTATCATACTGAAATCATGGATGGAACATACTGGATCAACAAGCTTAAGGTATATTAATCTTATAGTTTCTGACTTGGGAGTTGGTTCAAGTCAAACTAGTTGGATTTTTCCTTTCCCATTCATGTCAGCTGTACTATCAAGGGGGACTTAGCACAAGTTGGTATCTTGGCTCATTAGGAAAATATTTCTCTAGGCAGCTTGGAGCTAAAATTCTTTATTTCAATCTAAACCTTGAACCAAAAATTACTACTTTAATATCTTGATAAAAATACCTTGCATTGCAATGAGACCAAATTTTATGATTTCATATCTTAAGTCATTGCAAAACTTGTAATAGTTTGACATACTCTCTCTGTCCCATCTATGGCGGACCTAAAGTTCATCAAGCATACATGTGGCCTTAGCAAAGACAAAGCTTGAGAATCTTATATCTATGCGGACCAAAAGTTAGGTCCCAGCATACACTTGCCTTGAGAGGTATTACGAAACTCAACCATTGCCCATCTATGCGGACCTAACTTTAGGTCCCGCATAAATGCTTTTATAAGCCTTTGCTACTCCACTATCTGAGATATATTCTTTAAGTCTGTTGTATTGTATTTCAAAATTATATCATCTCAGTATTTAAATAAAAATAAATAAATAGTATATCTCAACAAGCTTTTAGACCAAAAATCAATTTCAAATATCTTATGTCTAAAAGTCTTCTCTCAAAAACCATCCTTAGCCACTGTAGCATCGTGAATTCCTTAGTGACTAGTAAAAGGGCCACATGCATGCGGGACTAGCAGTGCTGGATGCATGACGTGACGTAAGGCCGGAGAGATTGCTTTTGTTCATCACGGTTGTTCGCAAAAAGAAAGAGCTCCAGGCTTGTGTTTTTAGCGCTTGAGATTTCCTAAACTTTGGTCCGGTATAGTTGGTTCATTCTCTGAAGATTGGTCCGTGGTAATTGAAGTTCTGAAGATTGGTCCGTCATAGCCTTTGAAATCAATTTCCGCCATCACCTGATTCAGTCATCTTGTGAAGGTAATATCTCTTGATCCGTAGATCCGATCGAGTTGATTTTTGTTGGGTTAGATTCATAATCCAATCTAGTTTATACAGTTAAAATTTCATATCAATCTAACAGTTGGATCTCTGGTAATCTTGCTGTTTAAGTTTTGTCCGTCACTAGTTTGATTTTGGTCCGTCACTATTAGATCGGGATTTGTTTTATCTGTTTTGCGAGGGACATAACTTTAGATCTATAAGTCCGATTGAGTTTATTCTTTCTGTTTTAGCTTCATAATCGAGTCTAGTTTTTGCAGTTAAAATTTCACATCAATCCAACGGTTGGATCTTTAGAAATTATTGTTTTAGTGAATGTGTATCAGGCTGTTTTCATTTTGTCCGTCATACACATATCAGAGGCGAAATTTTGTCCGTCATACACATGCAACTCTTGTCCGAAGCGAAGTTTTGTCCGTCATACATGTGCGAAATTGGTCTGGTGCAATAAGGTTCTTGTTGAATACAAATCAAGCGATCTGAGTTCGTTTGGGGTGTTTCAAAAGTCAAAATTTTG
The DNA here is from genome assembly GCA_036346375.1 of Guadua angustifolia. Classification (NCBI taxonomy): domain Eukaryota; kingdom Viridiplantae; phylum Streptophyta; class Magnoliopsida; order Poales; family Poaceae; genus Guadua; species Guadua angustifolia. The sequence goes on along the minus strand of CM070502.1, from coordinate 58,098,812 downwards.
ATTTTAGCTTCCGCGCAATCATTCACCCCCCTCTGATTGCTAGATTAGTATATTTCGATCCTACAAGTGGTTTCAGAGCCTAGTTCTTTTTCTAATTAATCTTAACCGGTGATTAGAAACCGTAGCGATGGATAGGTATTCGACAAAACCTTGTGTTTTCGATGGTGTTGATTTTCAGTTTTGGAAAGCAAAGATGGAGGCATATATTCAAGCTCAGGGTTTTGCAATTTGGGAAAAGGTCTACTAGCCATACAATGTTCCTGAGAATGATGAAGTCAATGACACCAATCGAGCACATGTTGAAGCAAATAGCAAAGCAAGGAACTTGATCATCCAAGGACTAGGAAGAAGTGATTTTGATCGTGTGATTCATCTCAAGTCTGCATATGAGGTATGGAAATCTCTTTGTGATTATCATGAAGGTTCTAACACTGTCAAAGAGGTTAGGCAAGATATTTATAAGAAAGAATACATGCGATTTGAGATGAAGCCTGGTGAGTCTCTAGATGATTTCTTTGCACGATTCAATAAAATTCTTAGCAATTTGCGTGATGTTGGAGTTTTCTTTGATGAGGCTACAAATGCTAGACAATTACTTGGTGCATTAGACATGTCTATTTGGGAAATGAAAGTTACATCTATTAGAGAATCTACTGTCATGAGCTCACTCACTTTAGATGTATTGTTCTCTAAATTAAAAACCCATGAGTTGGATGTTCTTGCTAGGAAGGCAGATCATAAATCAATTGCACTAACTTCACAATCTAGCATGAACAATGCTTCTTCAAGCTTTGCTTTGTCCTCCTTGTCTTCACTAAGCGATGAGCAGATCGAAGAATTTCTGAAGAAGACTTGGCACTACTCTCTTCTCGATTTAACAAAGCTTTGCGAGAATGTGAGAATGAGAAAGAGAGTTGGTGGAGGTCCTCCAAGATGCTTTGAGTGTGGTGACCTCAACCACATTCGTTCAAATTGTCCTAAACTTGCGGAAAAGCATCAAGAGAAGAAAAGGACAATGACAGAAGAAAAGAGAAGAAGAAGTTCTCTCCAAGTGATAGAAAGAAAAAGAGTTTCATCAATAGAAAAGTTGTTCACGGGTTCTCTCTGCTCTTGAACAAGTAAATTTGAGTGATATAGATTCGAGAGAAGCGGTGAAGATGACACAATAGCTCCAAGCAAGCATGATTTGACAGATTGTGTCTCATGGCTAGAAGTGATGGTGATAGCATCTAGGCCCCCTCAATTTCTGATTATATACTGCTTATTGGTTTTGGTGTTGATGACCAAGTTAGATAATACTCTCATACTGAAATCATGGATGGAACATACTGGATCAACAAGATTAAGGTATATTAATCTTATAGTTTCTGACTTGGGAGTTGGTTCAAGTCAAACTAGTTAGATTTTTCCTTTCCCATTCATGTCAGCTGTACTATCAAGGGGGACTTAGCACAAGTTGGTATCTTGGCTCAATAGGAAAATATTTCTCTAGGCAGCTTGGAGCTAAAATTCTTTATTTCAATCTAAACCTTGAACCAAAAATTACTACTTTAATATCTTGATAAAATACCTTGCATTACAGCAGACCAAATTTTATGATTTCATATCTTAAGTCATTGCAAAACTTGTAATAGTTTGACATACTCTCTCTGTCCCATCTATGGCGGACCTAAAGTTCAGTCCGGCATACATGTGGCCTTAGCAAAGATAAAGCTTCAGAATCTTATATCTATGACGGACCAAAAGTTAGGTCCGGCATACACTTGCCTTGAGAGGTATTCTGAAACTCAACCATTGCCCATCTATGACGGACCTAACTTTAGGTCCCGCATAAATGCTTTTATAAGCCTTTGCTACTCCACTATCTGAGATATATTCTTTAAGTCTGCGTTGTATTGTATTTCAAAATTATATCATCTCGATATTTAAATAAAAAATAATAATATATCTCAACAAGCTTTTAGACCAAAAATCAATTTCAAATATCTTATGTCTAAAGTCTTCTCTCAAAAACCATCCTTAGCCCTTGATCATAAAACTTTTTATCTTCATCGAGACCATGTTTATGACGGACCGACTCTTGATCCGTTATACACATAACTATTTTTACAGACCAAACTCGCCCATCTATGACGGACCTATCTTTCGTCCGCCATACACATAGCTCTGAACTTGCTGATTTGGTCCGTGATACACATGATCGAGATCGCTAAAAATTGAGTTTGGTCCATTTAGAGCGTGTTTTATCTCATTTTTTTATGTTACGACACGCATACAGCAGTCCTTCGTGGTAGGTACAACGGCTATATTCATCAAATTTGAGTATATAAACATTGCTCGAGCCATCTACCACAGATCTTTTGAACTCCTTCACATTTTAGCATCAAAAGCTCTCATTTTCCCAAAGAAGGAGGTTTTTCACGATATTCAAAAATCATCTTTCTTCTAAGTGTTTGAGCTCCAAGTGTGTCTAGTGTGTGTTTTTCGAGTGTAAACCAAGAGACAGAACTTGTGAGAAGTTTATTACTCTTGGATCATTTCGATCCTAGGCGACTTGGAGGAAGTGAAAGAGATAGACTCGTCGGAAGGAGATTGTGGAAGGCTACTCTTGTTGTGAAGGGTCTGGAGCTCACCTCCTTTGGAGTGGTGAAAGAGCTACCCCGAGTGTGATCCCAAGCTCTGCGACTAGTTGTGGGAGAAGCAATACTCGAGAGGAGTGCTTCAACGAGGAGTAGGAGGAGTGCTCTGAACCTCGGGATAAAAATTCCTGTCTCACTGTCTTTACTGTGTTATCTGGTTCTTGCTTTCGCTGTTATTTTTGTTATTATTATTGTAGTATTGAATCATTTATTATCTTGCTCTCAGTAGCATCATTAATTTGGTTAATTCTGATCAGAATCTAAAATTGATAAGATTGCCTATTCACCCCCCCTCTAGGCCATCTCGTTCCTTCAGATGGAAGCTTCACCGAGGACGATCATGACAGCGACTTCAATGAGGTAGAACCCTTTTATGATGATTTAGCTATTGTTGTTGCTCGTCTTGGAAAATTGCTTGACAAACGCGACAAGAAAATCAAGAAACATGATGCTCTTGTGGAATCTTTAAATGCTGAAATTGATAGACTTAAATCTTTGATTCCTGATGATGATGCTTGTAAATCATGTGACTTAATTTACACTGAGCTTACTTCACTTAGAAAAGAACATGCTTCTTTGCTTGAGCAATGTAAGAAAAATGAGAAACATGTTAAAAATGCTAGTTGTTCAACTGTTGATTTGCATGATACAACTCCTTTGTTCTAAATGTGCTATATTGGAATTAAAGTTGCATGATGCAAATGCTAGGGTTTCTCAAATGATGAAGCTATGCTCACTCATGAAGTTCTCTCATGCTCAACTTGTCGCATAAGCAGAAAAGGAAAAGTGGGCGTTCCATGTAATAATTGCTTAACTCTCTCGAAAGGTTGATTACTTGGAAAAATCTTTAGAACGGTTCACTACTGGAAAGAAAAATCTAAACATGATTTTGGATCAATCAAAAGTCAGTACTCATCACAAAGGTTTAGGTTTTGATTCTTATGCTCGTTATAAGGCGCATGCTCCTACTGTTGTTAAGACACTTGAAAGAGGAAAATTTGAAATTGACAATGAGCCTAAGAAAACTGTGTTTAAATCTGCTGGTGTGTTAACTTTTACTATGATGAATGCAAATGTTACTTCTGTTACTAAAGCTAAACATCATGTTAAGTATACTTGCACTCATTGTGGTAGAGATGGACACTTAGTAGATTTTTGCTTTAGACTAGCCAAACAGCAAAAGAAAGAGAAGACTAAGGCTAGGTCTAATTTCAGGAAGGCACATGTCACTCCTCATTTTGTGCCTAGGGTGATGCAAACACCTTTTGTTGAAAGAAACACGAGAAAAGACAAATCTGATTTTGTAAACAAACGTGCTCGTGTTGTGCCTACTCGTCATGTGTCTCAGTACTGGATTCCTAAATGCTTTATTTCTAACCCCAGTACTGAGGCCTCGACATTTTCTGATTTTATGTAGGCTTCTCGCGCGAGGAAGGAGAACATTTGGCTAGTTGATTCCGGATGCTCACGCCACATGTCCGGTGACAAAAATTGGTTCTCCTCCCTCACTCGTGCATCTCGTGCTGAAAGTGTTACCTTTGGAGATGCATCTTCTACTCCTGTTGTGGCAAAAGGTACAGTAAAGGTAAATGACAAGTTTATGTTCAAGGATGTGGCTCTAGTTGAAAATGAAATACAACTTGTTGTGCATTTCACAAATGATTGATGAGGATCTTGAAGTGTGCTTTAAGAAAAGTGAATGCAAAGTTTTAGATGCTTCAGAGACCTTGTGTTCGGATTTCACGCTTTGGAAGAGTTTTTAAAGCGATTTTGATGTGTCACTTTCTTCTAAGCATAGGTGTCTAGTTGCCAATGTTTCTAAAGATTTATTCTTTTGGCATCGTAGACTTAGTCACGTTGGTTTTGATCATCTAACTTCGTGTTAGTAATTTAGATCTCATTCGTGGCTTGCCTAAGCTTAATGGTGATAGCGATTTAGTATGCTCTTCTTGTAGACATAGTAAGATGATTGCAGTTCACATCTACCTCTTACCATGGTGATGACAAACGCTCTCGGGACAGCTACTACATCTTGACACGGTTGGACCTTCTCGAGTTCAATCCTTTGGAGGCAAATGGTATGTTCGGTCATTGTTGATGATTATTCTAGATACTCTTGGGTTTATTTTATGGTATCTAAAGATGAGGCTTTTAGTCACTTTAGAAGTCTTGTTACTAGATTATCTGTTGATCACCCAGGAGCACTTAGAGCTATTAGAAGTGATAATGGAACTGAATTCAAGAATTCTTCTTTTGATCACTTTTGTATTGAAAAAGGAATTGATCATCAATATTCTTCACCTAGAGTGCCTCAACAGAATGGTGTAGTTGAAAGGAAAAATAGAACTTTGGTTGAAATGGCTAGGACTATGCTAGATGAACATCACACTCCTAGGAAGTTTTGGGCTGAAGCAATCTCAACCGCATGCTATGTTTCTAATAGAGTGTTTTTGAGATCAAAGCTAGGCAAAACTTCTTATGAGCTTCATTTTGGTCATAGGCCTAGTGTATCTCATTTTAGAGTTTTTGGATGTAAATGTTTTGTCTTGAAATCTGGAAATCTTGATAAATTTGAAGCTAGATCAACTGATGGCATCTTTCTTGGATATCCTGCTCATACACGTGGTTATCGTGCACTTGTTTTGGAGACTAACAAAATTGTAGAAACCTGTGAAATCACTTTCGATGAGGTTAGTCCGGGCACTAGTCCAATTGATGCAGAGCAGTGCATATGTTCGGGGAAGTATTTTTGTTGATGATGATGTTGAGGACGAAGTGTTGGTTCCTATTGCACAACCAATTTGTAGCACCTTTGGCACCTACCACTACATCACCTACAAATTGAGCATCCTCAAACAACAACATCTTACGTACATCTTTGAAAGCGAAGAAGAAGGAGAAATTTCTGAAGCTACAGCTCCTTTGCACATTCAAAGAAGACATCCACCTGAACAAATGATTGGAGATTTAAATGAGAGAGTCACTCGATCCAGGTTTATTGCTCCTGATTCTCATGCTCACTCTGCTTTTGTTGCTTCTTTTGAACCTAAAGATATATCTCATGCATTAACTGATGAATCTTGGATCAATGCCATGCACGAGGAATTAGAAAATTTTGAGCGAAATAAAGTCTGGAAACTTGTTCCACCTCCTCCTGATTTTAACATAATTGGAACTAGATGGGTTTTCAAAAATAAACAAAGTGAGGATGGTGTTGTGGTCAGGAATAAAGCTAGATTGGTTGCTCAAGGTTTTTCTCAAGTTGAAGGTTTAGATTTTGATGAAACATTTGCCCCTGTTGCTAGAATTGAGGCCATTAGAATTCTTTTAGTATTTGCTGCATCTAAAGGTTTTAGACTGTATCAAATGGATGTGAAAAGTGCTTTTCTAAATGGCTATATTAATGAGGAGGTATATGTTAAGCAACCACCTGGTTTTGAAAATCCTAAGTTTCCAGATCATGTGTACAAATTGTCAAAAGCTTTGTATGGTTTAAAACAAGCCCCTAGAGTATGGTATGATAGGCTAAAAACCTTTTTACTTGAAAAGGGGTTTACAATGGGAAAAGTCGACAAAACTCTCTTTTTACTCAAGCAAGGCAATGATCAACTATTCGTTCAGATTTATGTTGATGATATTATCTTTGGTGGTTCCTCTCATGTTTTAGTGTCTAAGTTTTCAGAAACCATGAGAAAGGAATTTGAGATGAGCATGATGGGTGAGTTGACTTACTTTTTGGGACTGCAAGTCAAACAAACGAAGGAAGGTAGTTTTGTTCATCAAAGTAAGTACACAAAAGATTTGCTTCGTCGCTTTGGGATGGAAAACTGCAAACCGATCATGACACCCATGGGAGGCACTTGCACACTAGATCCAGATGAAGATGGTGAGATTGTTGATCAAAAAGAGTATAGAAGCATGATAGGCTCTCTGTTATATCTCACTGCATCAAGGCTGGATATTCAATTTGCTGTGTGCTTGTGTGCTCGTTTTCAAGCTTCTCCACGTATTTCACATCAACAAGCTGTCAAGCGGATCTTCAGGTATCTCCATGGTACTCAAGATTTTGGTATATGGCTTTCTACTTCCTTATGCATTAGTTTAAGAGCATTCTATGATGCTGATTTTGGAGGTTGTAGAATTGATAGAAAAAGCACATCTGGCTCATGTCTTTTCTTGGGTAATTCACTTATTGCATGGTCATCTAGAAAACAATCTTCATTGCACAATCAAGCTGCTGAATCTGAATATGTGGTCTGCTGCTAGTTGTTGTTCTCAAATTCTTTGGATAGTAGCTACACTTAAAGATTATGGGGTTAACTTGGATAGTGTTCTCTGTTGTGTGATAACACTAGTGCAATATGCATTGCTAAAAACCCATGCAACATTCTAGAACAAAACACATTGAGATCGATTTCACTTTCTTAGAGATCATGTAGAAAAGGAAATATTGTGCTTCATCATGTGGATCTTGAACATCAATTGGCGAGACATTTTCACAAAACCTTTGTCTTCTTCTCGTTTTACTTTTATTCGGGGAGAACTTGGGTTGGTTCATCCAATGGGATATTTTTGAGGGGGAGTTTTTGAAGTTTTTGTAATATCTTGTAACATAATTTTTTTTGTGTGTTTCTTAATTAAAAAAAACAAAAAAATGAAAAACAGCAAAAGTACTGAGCATTGTATTTCATACACATATGTCATTTGACGCCATGTTTATGCTACAAGGTCTTTGCAACTTCTTGTTTATACATATATGGTGTAGTTTATGTCATGACTTTTTAACTGGAATGACAACTTGAATTAAATCTTGTCATGGTTGAACTTTCTTAGCTATCTTGATCCTGCTCAAAAAGTGCTAAATATGAAAGTTGAGTGCTAAAGCTCAAAAAGTGATTGTTGATAAAAGCAAGATCAAGGTTATGTCTTTGTCGCACTTCTTCTTTCTGAGGCGCTTATCATTGCACTATGATATGAACTTGGAAGAGGTTGTATATGACCGAAACCATGAAACCTTAAGCTTGTGATTGCTTGGCATGGTTGAAAAGTAAGGTGATGGTGCATGTAATTCCTTGCAATTGTTATTGTTGCAATCAAAGTAATGAATCAGTTTTCAAAGCACAAATAAAGTGCACAAAAAATTCAATGTTTTCAGGTTTTAAGATTGTTGAGAAAGGGAGATCATGCCATGCAAAAAAAATCGTTAATAGTACTTGATTCTAGTTATGCTTACTCTACATTGTTTATGTGTAGATTTGAGGGTGTAAATCTTGTTGATAGCATAACTTGGTGATCAAGTTGTTACATTTGTGCATGATTCATAATGCTCGATTACATAAAAAAGAAAACAACAAACATAAAAGGGGAGAAGTTTTTCTTTTGTTCTCTTTTTGCATTCTTGATGAATCCATTGTCAAAGGGGGAGAAGTTTGGAGAATTTTGGAATCAAAGGGAGATTTTTTTGTTACAACTTTTGGTTACACATTGCACATTCACACACACACTTCTCTTTTACATAGGGGAGTTTCTCTTTGTCATAGGGGGAGATTTCTTCTTAGATAAGGGGAGATTTTGTTTCTTCTTTGTAGGGGGGATTTTCTCTCTTTGTCTTTTGGTCACCTTTTGGTCACCTTGTTTGTTTTTTTGTTTTATAAACATCTGTTCTTGTGAGGTGAATGCCAATGTTCAGGTTCAAATGGTGTTGCCAATGTTTTCATCAAGGGGGAGATTGTGAAATCATGTGAAGAAAAATTGGTTGAATGGTGAAATTGGCACTGTAAAGTGACTTTGGTTATAGCATGTGTGGTGCTTGTGCATTTGCTATGGTGATATGTTTATTATGCTGGTGATAGCATAATGGTTTTGCTTGATGCAATGCACTCGTGTGAGTGGTTGCATGGATTGACTTTGAGTCAAGTCGTGGACTTGTGCTCGGATGCGTTGTTTGTTCATTCATATGCAGGTGTTGCTCGAGGGCGAACGTGGTCGATGACGTGACTGGAACTAGGTTTATGGAGGAACTGAGGTTCGAGACTAGGTTCAGGGAGGAACCGAGGTCTTGGTGGTCGAGGATGTCATGCGGGACGTTTAGGCTAGAGAACATGCACATGGAGGCTGGTTAGTCACGTATTTGCAGCAGGTGGGCTGTGTATGTGTGCAAAGGGTTGATTTCGGCCATGTTGGGCTAAGTTGAGATAGATACGAACTCTTTCCATGTTGGGAATAGAGTTGTATTCAATCTCTTTATGGTTGCTCTGTATAAATAGGAGGAGGTGTCCCCTGTTTATTCTTGAGCCAGTTTTTAGGGTTTGTACTCTTTTGTTGGAGTACTTTAGACAATGAAATAAAAATCAATCTTCCAAAAAGTTTTGCTTCATGTCTGGCGGCTACGTCTTGTGTTGAATTGGTTTTCGGCCGGCGGCGCGTGCATACATGCATGCCTGTTGACTAGAAGTTTTTGTTTTGAGCGGAGGTCTGGACAATTGCTCTCGGCGGTTTTGAAGCAGGCGATCGACTAGATAATCTTTGCGGCTAGTTGATCTTCCGCACATGCATGCAAAGAAAAAGCTTCTGAAGATCGTCACGGCTGTAGCATCGTGAATTCCTTGGTGACTAGTAAAAGGGCCACATGCATGCGGGACTAGCAGTGCTGGATGCATGACGTGACGTAAGGCCGGAGAGACTGCTTTTGTTCATCACGGTTGTTCGCAAAAAGAAAGAGCTCCAGGCTTGTGTTTTTAGCGCTTGAGATTTCCTGAACTTTGGTCCGGTATAGTTGGTTCATTCTCTGAAGATTGGTCCGTGGTAATTGAAGTTCTGAAAGATTGGTCCGTCATAGCCTTTGAAATCAATTTCCACCATCACCTGATTCAGTCATCTTGTGAAGGTAATATCTCTTGATCCGTAGATCCGATCGAGTTGATTTTTGTTGGGTTAGATTCATAATCCAATCTAGTTTATACAGTTAAAATTTCATATCAATCTAACGGTTGGATCTCCGGTAATCTTGCTGTTTAAGTTTTGTCCGTCACTAGTCTGATTTTGGTCCGTCACTATTAGATCGGGATTTATTTTATCTGTCTTGCGAGGGACATAACTTTAGATCTGTAAGTCCGATTGAGTTGATTCTTTCTGTGTTAGCTTCAGAATTGAGTCTAGTTTCTGTAATTAAAATTTCACATCAATCCAACGGTTGGATCTTTAGAAATTATTGTTTTAGTGAATATGTGTCAGGCTGTTTTCATTTTGTCCGTCATACACATATCAGAGGCGAAATTTTGTCCGTCATACACATGCAATTCTTGTCCGAAGCGAAGTTTTGTCCGTCATACATGTGCGAAATTGGTCTGGTGCAATAAGGTTCTTGTTGAATACAAATCAAGCGATCTGAGTTCGTTTGGGGTGTTTCAAAAGTCAAAATTTTGATTTTAGCTTCTGCGCAATCATTCACCCCCCTCTGATTGCTAGATTAGTATATTTCGATTCTACAAAAATGAAACCTCATACAGATTGATTTTGGTAGAAGTCAAATTATTTTAGGTTTACTAGTAACAATATATAAACCGGTTTATCGGAGAAAAATTGTACCAAAATTAAACTTGACCAACAGAAGAGCGTATAGTACCCAAATCGTCAATGGAAAACATGATCGAAGGAAGGGAGGAATCACTAAAGGATGAGCATATATAACGATTTTTTTTCCATGCATGCGAGGAGAGGGAAAGAACACCGGACAAAGAGGTGGCTACATTACATGGGATATGTGCCTGTACATATATAAACATATACTGAGGAGTGGTTCTGGATATCTATCATTTATACGATGTATTGCTTTATTAGTATATAATACATGTTGGATCTAAACATAGCATCTTCGGATCGATCCTTTTACATAAAAGATAAAAATATAAGCGGGGTGCTATGCATTCGTGGATCCGCCCCATGAGTAGGCTGGGCATTGAGCGAATTTAAACTAAGGTGTTACAGTTGGTACTAGAGTGTCAACATTCGCTGCATAGGCATGTGCGGGACAGGGACGTAGGTATATGATACATGGCTCATGTGAGCCTGAAGTGGCTATACGGCATGGCATATGCACCTGCACTAGATGGATGAACGTATGCTAAGGGGTGGTTCTAGATATCTGCCGTGTATTCAGTGTGCTTCCAAGAGCATCAGTCTTTAAGGGGGTGAGTATAATAACTCAGCCTATTAATGCAAATGCCTATGTGGAGCACTGTTGGGATTAGTATGTTATAGTTGGTATCAGAGCATCAATCTTCGTTGTGTGGACATGTGAGGGATAGGGATACAGACATACAACGTATGGTGTGTGTGGACCTAGAGTGGCTACATGGCCTTGAGTATGCATCGGTACTGGACGCACACACGTGCACCTAGGGGTGTTTTGGGTATCTGTCGTGTATACAATGTGCTTCCGAGAGTGTCAACCTTAAAAGCGAGCGTAATACCCGGCCCATTAATGTGAAATTTCATATGGAGTAGTGGTGGGATTAGTCCCACATTGCCCGTCTAAAGTGAGTAGTAGTATTATATAGTAGCTGTTGGGTCCAAACATAACACCTTCGATTAATATTTTTATATAAAACGAGAATAAAAATGTAAGTAGAATGCTACCAAGTGGCTGCCAATCAGGCAAATCACTCGCCCAATATCGGTACGGGAAGCGAAGAATCCAATCCGCCTTAAGCGCCCGCGGCGGCCGGCGCGCGGGGTGGGGGTTGGTTGGAGCAGCGGGAGTACGAATAGAGACGCGCGCCTTTCATCCATTATTTGTGTGTGACTGTGGTTATGACCAGCAGGATAATTGGCTCACTGACACTGCACATTCTTGGCTTCTTGCAGGCCCTAAAAAGATCTCTGATGAAAGTATCTGCTTCGTCCATTTCCTTCCTGAGGTGTATATGTTGTGCTCACAGCCAAATCTGTTATTTCTTACTCTCTCTAAAAATTATATGTTATTTCTTAAGCTGAAACTTCTCACCGTTTCTCAAAATGGTGTATAGTTGTTGTTCCTGGCAAATATCACCCCTCAAATATACGGCAAATATACCGCTTCTTAGCTCTGCGAAAACTAAACTACGCAAACTGCAAAGCAGCACGATGAAACCACCACCGCTCTTCTCTTCCTGTATAAAAGTTGTGCTTTTGTTTTTTATGCTCAAACAAAACTTACTCTGGCCTTAAAACCACTTGGATATATAGTTGGATGTTGAGACTTGATCTACGATGATTTGCATCGATCCGACGAAATTAATAACCAAGCCCACATGTACCTCAAGATCTACCCATCTTAGCTCCTTTCAGTGAGCTCTGAAGCACTCATGAGAGACTAATTACCAACTTAATAAAACGTGTCCAATGTCCTCACCTGGATCTTTACCCTTAACACTCAAGGACGGTAAATCAATCAAGCACCGAAAAGAAGGGGAGGCGATCGATGAACAAAAGGCCGAAAAGACACCAACCATCTTTACAAGGGGAAAAAAACATGCCAATTCAAAGCTTAGGCTTAGGCCCCAAAGAAACCAACGTTACCAACCCTACCCGTCAAATGAACATATTTTTTTCCGGTCAATTCAACACCAAAACCAACTTTAACGTACATATCACCTTTGAACTTTGTTCAGGTAGTGCTCATCTCACCCTGTTTATCGAGCCAGCAAATTTATGGTTCACACTGTTTATCGGCATGCAATTAAAATCATAGGGAGTACTAACCGGAAATCATGACTATTCCGGTGCCGTTTGTATTTTTTTAAAAAAATAGACTTATTTCAAACGTAATTGTAAATAACCACGGAAGTACCAAAATACGATAAGTGTCATCTTCTACATTCTTCAAGCCTGAAAGAGGCTACCACTATCTTCTACCATAATAGCTTCGGTGGTTTGCCACGATAGGGAATAGCGGTAGCCATTTTTACGGTAGGAAAACACATAAGGTGACTCTTTTGACGCTTCTATAATTAGAAATGGATCTAAACGATGATTTCGTTCTAAATGATGTACAGAAGAAAATAAGATCTCAACTCTGATCTCTACCCCAGTACTCTACGGTTCTACCATCCTATGGAAGGAAGGAACTTTATCACATGCTGGTGAAGTGTAGACTAGAGAGAGGGGTGTGTGCGAGACCGGTGAAATGAAGTGGTGATGACTGATGGGCATTCATTGCACAAAGATCAATGCATGACAATACTGGTCCTAGAGAAATCCATTGTTACTATAGCATTGTATGTGTAGTAATATTTTTCTGTACCCCTTCAGCTTTTTGTGCATGCCCTTTTGGACTTTAGCTTTACCTTTGATTTGGGCTGCTTTAAAGGCATTGTTTAGACTGTTTTGGATTCTAAAGCTGCCAGGGAGATATAGGGACGGGGCTGCCTAACTGACAGGCCTCACTGCTTTGCCTCAGCTCAGGTGCAGGACTGACTGGGCTGTGACCTTCGGGAATTCATGTTTAACCTCGTGAACTTTATTTTTTTTAAAAAAAATAATATAGCTCTCTCACATATATATTAGAAAATTTAGATCCTATCATAATCGAAGAGTGTGAAAGCCGACAAAACTAGAACTATGAGAACGAGAGTATCATGGTTCATCACGGATTCACGGTTAGACCGCTTCCGTGCTCCCTAGGCATAATAGCAAGTTTATGTCGCCTGAGTGCACTCTCTCGTGCCCTTCCACGCTCGTCGTTGTGCTATCCAACTGAGCTCCCATGTAGCCTACCATGCCCGTCTACACGCGCACTTCCGCGCTCATTCCGTATGTTGCCGCAGAGGTGGCTTTCTCTCACGCTTCCCTTCCGTGTTAGAAAGAAAGTGAAATTTACAAATTCATATGTAGAATAGCTAGATTTTTTTTAAAAAAAACGAGGTGACCAGCTTAGCAAAGCCAAGAACTCCAACCTTTGGACACTAGCAAGATACTTAATACTAGTAGTACTATTACTTGGTAAAATACATGTATAGGGAATGGGTGTGTGTCCCTTCTGTCATCTTGTGCGTGTCTTTGCTGTGTGGTTTTATGGTCACGGTTGGAGGCATCCAGGACGCAGTTAGGAGGTGAAACACGGTAGACACGTAGATACATGGTAGATACACGATAGATTCAAATTAAAAACAGATAAAATAATCACATAGTAAATAGTTACAAATACACAGCAAGGAATATACGTTGAACCATTTCAAAATCCATTCGTACAGAATTAATAAAACCTTTTCACAATCTACAAATATTTTATTGGCATTTCAGATATTATAAATTACGTTCATGACTTTTTTTCCCTAAAATTTTTAGTGTCTTGCCATTTTTTTCAATGGCCAAAACCTTTTTCTAAAATTTTTTCCTACAATACGGAAGACTGTCCTGGAAACTAACCAGATTACTATACGAAAAACTATTCGGCGTAATACAGGTAAAATCTAGATCCAGCGGACGTTGGTCACCCAAGATTCGATCTCGGATCCATCGGATAGTACGTACGATAGCTTCCAGCATCCAGTCTCGGCTTTGACCCCCAACATCCATACACGCAGACGAGGGTGCTTGCTTGAGCTACTTGAGCCTCCGACGTGTTGCTTTGTCCCATGTGATGTCCCAACAGACAGAACAGAGCAGGAGTGAGATATGTTTGTCTGATCTTCTTTGGGTTGTAGACTTGTTTGTCTGCTTGGAAAATGTTTGCGTGGTGTTCCTCCCGTCCGTCCTGTCCCAAGGAAGCGTTGAACAGAAGCGCGTTTAGCAGTATTGACAACACGACAATATCAACACCAGAGAGTGTTTCGCCGAGAATAATATGATGTGTGCTGCTTGTGCTAGAACGAGCTGTAGTACATTTTTGGCTTAATATGCAACTCAAGCAGTCGAGCATTTCAAATTTTCAATATACTTCAGATGTACAGGGGTTAGGCTGCACCTCATATCAGCAAGGCCTTGTATAAGCAATCGGGGCCCAGGCCCATAAACTCTTGGCCTCCAATTCGCAGAAGCTTCGGTCGCACGCGTTAATATAGGTCCTTTGGGACATATCGTAGGAATACAGGTTCTGGATAATGAGGAATTCAGAAGCAGAATTTATACATAAAATTAAAAGTTATCACCCACTTGATTCTCCAAAAATCTAGAATCTGTATTCTCATAATCTGTCCAAAGGAAGACCCATAATCTTAGCTTGAAAGTTTGACAAACGCTAGGCGTAAAAAGAAACATTGTGTATAGTTCCCATAATATTTCTTCTTCACCGTTGAAATATAACTAAATTGTCTGTCTTTCTTTGCTATCTTAAGCTTTTGAATGAATTGGTTGTAATTAATTTTTTTGATATTAGAACATGTAACTCATTTTGGAATTAGAGCTAAGAGACATTGAGATCAATATCCGTTTGGTGCAATTAAATTTTTTACCGTGGTAGGAGGATATTGAGTATAAGTGAATTGTCTGCCTAATATTCCCAAACATGTTCCATCTCAAAGAATCACAGCGCTAGGTTGGACAAGCAAACGGAGAGGAAAAACATGAATTCATCGTTTATCTAGCTTACTGTACGTTGTTTTTTCAAAACTAGCCCAACACGTATTTATTTGCAAATTTGGCTTCCTCCCTCATTGCAGAAAACGTGGCAGGTGATACCTGTCCCCTGCCACACCAGGGAACTCGGCTGACCATGGCAGGATGCTTTCCATGGTACCTAGGCATGACAGCGAGGAGCTGTAGGCACTCGCTCGCCGTTGCCACAAAATAGGGAGGTCAGGTTTGGTATTCAAATAGAGGTGGGCGTTGTCGATGGGCTAAACCTAAACGCCACAAAACAGGAGCCCATCATGTTTGGGTCTAAACTGTGTGCGGCTAGGCTATGCACAGTGATTGTGCCGGCCCATCGTGCTTTTCGATTTGTCTTTGGCTGAGTGCAAGATGGCTTCTTTCGCCTTGACGAGCAAGGTATGACCCATTTGCTCTTCGTGCCTGCTTCATACCGTGTCAGCCCAGGTCCGACCTATTTATACTATTGCTACAAGAAAAAATAACCACAGATTGATTTCTTTCTTTATCTGTCTAGGATTTCCTTTTTCTTCGATCGAAACAAAATTCTATTGTGTTTATTCTTCTCGATTTCTTTAATTCGGTTACTCTTTCCAGTCATATGCATGAGCTATGCATTTACTCCTTGATTTGCTCATCCACACGTACTAACGCATGCATGTATTCCTTCATTTTCTCTAGTCCATCCAAAGTTTTCTTCCTTTACTCCTTGATTTGCTCACCCACACATACAATGCGAACACGCCTGGATGTTTTTCGCCATGCCGGTTCGAAAGCGCGCCTATCGCCGATTAGAAGCCCGCCGTGTCGAGGCCGGAAGCTGCCCATCGTGCCCGATTGGCAAGCTCGGCAATGGGTCGGATTGGGCTGGACGCGCCTTGTGCCAGTCCAAAATGGCCTGGCACAGTGCCTTGGAAACACAGGTCTTTCCTTTGCCGGGCAAGCAAAATGCAACCATTGAAGGGCTAGCCTATCTAGAGTCTAGACCTTTCAAGCACCCGCTGAAGTCTGCAAATTGAAAGTCCCAAACAACCACTATCAATCATAATTATTGATGGCTAGAACAAATTGTCCAAGTAGCATGATCGACTAATTGCTCTCTGATTGTATTTTTCCCGATTGTGTTTAATTTGTCTTGACCCTTGTCCTCCTCGCGGCACATGTGGACATGCTTTCCGTTTTAACCGGAGAAGCAAAGCAACTTGAGAACGAAGAAAAAGAGGGCTGAATTTAAATCACAGTGTACCTATGTTCTTAATTTTATGTTTACTGTAATACTCATTCTGAAATATTCAAACATCTGTGGTGCGATGGTAATAGTTGTAACATGAGGCTTTTCATGACATTGGTTCAAAGGTGACCGGAAGGTAGGTGTCTTGGTAGCCAAATTGCTAAGGTTTGCATGAATTTTGTAGCTTCTTGGCTAACCTACATAGCTTAGCAAGCAACCAAAGGTACATTTAAGTCATTAACCATGAATGATCTGATTTTTGTTTTCAGCAATGATCTCGAACGATTGAGGATTATTGCATGCATGCTCGGTGCCTTGGAGCGCCATAACACGCCTCTTCCTAGCTACACACATGCTAGCATTTTCGACGATTAATACCCTCTCGAATAATCGAAACACGAGAAGTCCACCTGCCAACCTGAATATCAGCAGGAGAAGGAGGAGCAGGTTGCTGCCGTCTTCCAATCACACACTGACACACACCTGATTTCCTCTCGCGTACGTCTCCTAGAAACAAAATAATTAAACATACCTAATCATGCTCCCTATATGTCCCACGCATATTCATAGGGGGTGTTGCTTACTATAATACTATATGATCATGCATTAACTGCCAAAGGAATTCTCTCCGGTCATATATAGTTGTCATTTTTGATATCTTCAATTTTGGTCACTAATTTCTATTCTAGTATATTTAAAATTTTTAATAAAATTATAATATTATTAAAGCATATTTTGAGACGTATCGACACATGATTTTTATGCATCCAATCTAAATATTTAAAAAGATATCAATAGTTAAAGATTTAAAAGTTTGACTGCACGTATCCCAAAACTACAACTATTTATGACCGGAGGGAGTATATTGTCCGCGTGATGGCGTATGTTTGTTTTTCTTAAATATTATATCATTCTACAATTTCAAAATAATATTTAACTGTTTTTTCCTTTGCATGCCCCTACATTCATTATGCCCAATGTTATTTATTACCGTGGAATAGAGTAACACACATCATTCAAGAGCAGTAAGTGAGCTAATAAAGGAGGATGATTTGGTCGCATTTGTTGCAAAATCTTAAAACATCATCTATTTAAGAACGAAGGTAGCAAAAGAAAAGACCAAATTTTTAAGGCGTATTTTCTCTTAGCACATAGACCAAGAAAACATTCAACATGACTAAATTATCATTAATTATTATCTCAAAGCACTATATTCAATACATGCATACCCTAATCATGCTCCCTATATGTCCCACGCATATTCATAGGGGTGTTGCTTACTATAATACTATATGATCATGCATTAACTGCCAAAGGAATTCTCTCCAGACATATATAGTTGTCATTTTTGATATCTTCAATTTTGGTCACTAATTTCTATTCTAGTATATTTAAAAATTTTAATAAAATTATAATATTATTAAAGCATATTTTGAGACGTATCGACACATGATTTTTATGCATCCAATCTAAATATTTAAAAAGATATCAATAGTTAAAGATTTAAAAGTTTGACTGTACGTATCCCAAAACTACAACTATTTATGACCGGAGGGAGTATATTGTCCGCGTGATGGCGTATGTTTGTTTTTCTTAAATATTATATCATTCTACAATTTCAAAATAATATTTAACTGTTTTTTTTCCTTAGCATGCCCCTACATTCATTATGCCCAATGTTATTTATTACCGTGAAATAGAGTAACATGCATCATTCAAGAGTAGTAAGTGAGCTAATAAAGAAGGACGATTTGATTATTTCTACATGTGCATTTGTTGCAAAATCTTAAAACATCATCTATTTAAAAACGAAGATAGTAAAAGAAAAGACCAAATTTATAAGGCGTATTTTCTCTTAGCACGTAGACCAATAAAACATTTAACATGACTAAATTATCATTAATTATTATCTCAAAGCATTATATTCAATACATGCATGTAAAGTAAAACTGGATATTCATACTAATTTTATATTAGAATATGAAATACGGTTTATATTCATAGACAAGAGCATTCAAAAATATGCCCTGTAGTTTTAGACAGAGGGAGTATATATGACTAGTATACGGCTATGCTTGTTTCAGACTAGGGGTGAAAACAGGACAGGAAATATCCGCTTGATCCGATCCCGAATCCGTTTAAAATCCGTACCAATGTTATCTCAGATTCAGATCCGAAAATCCAATGTAATATGGGTTAGGATATGGGAGGAGCAATATCCGATCCGTGATCTCGAAAAATCTCATGTAATATGGGTTAGGATATGGGAAGAGCAATATCCCACCCGATATCCAGTAAATATCCGATTCGATATCCGGATAAAATCATTATTCTTCCATTAATTTGGTTTATTATTGGATAGATAGAATAGTTGTTTGATACTGGCATTAAAAAACACTACTTTGTTATTAAGCGTGAACTTCAACATATCTATCAACAAACAAATAGAGTGATGACATAATGCTTTTACCTAAATTGATTTGTTCAGTTTATTTGATAAACTTCTTTTCTATTCAAATTACTGGAATTAGTTGAGTCACTAAATTGCACATCTAACTATACTACTATCCTACATTCAAATAATTATGACTTGAAGTTAATGTTGTAAGGTTAATGCTTCATTCGTTCTTTTACCTACACAATCATGTACTATATTACTATCCGATTATGATATCCGATCAAGACCCGAATCTGTCAGGTATCCGCTCTGTATCCGAATCCCGAATAATCCGAATTCGTATCCGTATCTGGAACATCCGTGTCCGACTCCGAAACCCGAAAAAAATATGGATTAGGATACGGGACGAGTAATATCCGCCCGTATTCGACCCAGTTTCACCCCTATTTCAGACCGTCGTTCCTTAATCCAACAGTCCGCACGAGCACGTGGCTCCACCGCCTCCACCTCCATGCCATTCCTCCCCTATAAATGCCCCAACACATACGAACAACCTGTTGCGACCATCAACAAGAAACACCAAGAATTGTAGCATATATAATATAAACCTGCAAGCTAGCTAGCAGCCAAGCTGCTACCATAGTACCATGGGCTCCTTGGGTCCTCCTAGTGTGGTGAGCCTGCAGCCCAAGGCAAGTACCAAGCCTGTGGCTGCAGCTGGTCATGAGCAGCAGATCAAGGACAAGTGCAGCGGCGACGGCGGCTACGACGGCTTCCGGATGCCGCGGCACTACCCGCGGTACAAGAAGGCGGACTACGAGGCGATGCCGGAGTTGCGCGTCGACTGCCTGCTCCGGGAGTACGGCCTCCGCGTCGCCGGCAGCGTCGAGGAGAAGAGGACGTTCGCCATGGGAGCCTTCCTCTGGCCTGACCAGTATTAGCTATTTATCAGCCTCCGATACACCCAACCGTTGCAGCTCACCTCGCCACGATTACATAAGGATGTGTGCATCCCTCCAAGCCTTCTCCCCTAAATTCCCCCGGTGAATTTCGAGCTGTATCGAGCCGTCCATTTTGCATCCAACGATCGTGGTTTTAAATAAAATGTGGGATCCTGTATGGATCTACCGATCATAATACGGTGTACGGTGCCATGTACGTATCAATGTCTAGTGTTCGTGCCATGTAAGTAGTAGTACTGGTAGCAGGCTGATCCGTATGTTGTAATATGAGTATCGTCTGCTTCCTAGTCATCAACCTGTGCATGGCATGGACTATATATTTTATCTATGTTCTTGCAATTTAATACTAAGTTTATAGAAACTAAATTAATTTTGGTATCAATATTACTTTAATCCTGGATTTAATTTTACTCCCATTTATCTTCAATTTTAAATTATGATATGTGTTAATTCTTTCATATCCAATTTCAATTAGATTGCATGTTTTGTGTCTATGTTACGGTACAACATGGTCATCTAGCCGTTGATTACATGGTCAAGATTTCTTCCTTTTCTGATTAATGTAGGAATTTTTAGAATTTTTCCTACAATTAATGTGGTAATTTATAGCTTTTTAACACTCCTAGGATTAACGTGGAGACTTTTAGTACAACCTTAGTATAGATATAGATATATAGTTGTGGAAGACGGTTTTGTAGTAAGAGTTTGTGAATGCTAATTGTCATTAATGTTTGAGGCGGGTTCTTTATAACAACCTGCATTTGTGAAACTTCTTAATCTTCACCCTGATTTGCTAGCTTGGTGGAAATCAATCCAAGCTACAATGAAGAATCCAAATAGGGTGACTCCTATTCTGTATTGTTTCCAAGAAGACAAAAGTCCTGCCCTGTTCAGAGCGTTCTTGTGACATCTGGAAAGTGGCAAACGCCACAAAGGCTGGCAAACAATTGAATCAAATTTGACCGAATTTCGTGTATCATGGGCAATCTAATGGTCTTTCGTAAAGGAAAACATTTCTTCACAAATCTTAAAGGAGAATATTTGCTTATTTTGTTTGAAATGAATGCGTTAGCGGAAATTCTACTGCAATGAGTAGAGCGAGGAAGGACAAATTACACTTCAGTCCCTTTTTACCAGGCAACCAGCCTCCCCAATTTCTGTCAACACCCTCAAACAGCAAGCCACAGTAATTTATCTGAACTTTTTGTTCTTTAGTAGTATTTTGGTAAACACCTTGTTTATATTTATCATTCCAAAATATCAACACCAGTACCAATTCAGAAGCCAAATCAAATCGTTGTTTGTTTCAATAAGATTGCCTACGTGTTCCTTGACATCTCAATCATCTGATAGCCTGTGTAACACCGGTGGGGTTGCTGTGACGAAGTTGGCGAAATGCGATAGACTGTTCATGCAGATGTGGCGAAACAGCAGCGTGCTGCAGAGCCAATGAATAATTGTTCCTTGTATCAGTGTGGTCGCATCCATCGAATTAAAAAGCGTGGCTGCACTCGTCTCTTCTTTCTTTCTTTCTTTTGATGATCAGCTTGAGATCAGATCACAAGAACATATCCGTCTCACCGTTTCAGCAGCTGTGCATTATTGCCAGGCCAATCATTTGCAGGCATTATTGGCACAGACAAATTAGAAAATAAATAAAATCTTCTTATCATCACTGTTGCTGAATCGATTATTTCAGCAGTGCGCATTATCCATTTATCCTGCTGTTTTGGCTTGTTTCACTGAAGCTTCTGGTATCAAATTGGTGTGTGTGTGTGTGAAATGGTAACTGAGATGAAGCTGCTGCTATGCATAGTGCATGCAAGCGGAGATGTGCATCCGGAATTGTTGTGATGCTTGGTTGATCTTGATTCACAGGCTTACAGCTAAACAACACATTCAGGTAAGAGAAAACATGTATATCCTGATCCCAAAGTATTCTAAAATAATATGAATTATCTTCTAATACGTAAACATTCAAACTGTGTCTTGACATAACCATGCATGCAGAATCATAATACAAATCCCACACTAATTGTCTGACTTAACACTGAACACAGAGGATGCATAGATACAACTATGCCAATTGATTAGTTGACAAACACACCATCTATAACATAGGAGCACATCACAAGTTTCTTATATTAAGATAGAGAAAACAAATTGGGAACACGACATATATTGTATGCAGCAGGAGCAACATCATTATTTCAAATAATGTTCCAAAGTTGCATTGACAGGAGCCTCCCACAGGACTAATTTCCGCATTCACAAATGGAGACCACCACAGATCATACACGACCAAAATTCACACTTGGAACACCTATCATGTCACCTTTCCCTTTTATTTATATCAGACAGGGGTGGTTATTACAAAGAAAACACAACTACTGAAACACAATACTGCTCACAAATCACAAGACAACACTTCACACAATCACACCATAGCTTTCACACCAGAGGGTAGGGATAGAAGATACTTGCCAGAAGAAATGAACCATATCGAAATGCAGGGCAGGCGGTGATTTCAGGCGCTACAGCCAGTTGCGGCGCCTGGAAGTACTTGCATCCGTATCATTGGTGGATTTCCAGTTGCGAGGTGCCGAGGTACTAGCCTCGGCGTTGTTGGTGGCTTTATCTCCAAAACTCATACCATTAGCAAACATTGACAGAAAGTTGCCACCACGCACCCGACCCTCAGGAGCTGGGACCATCACACGATGGGTAGCCATCACAGGATGCACGAACATGCCGTGCCTGCTTGTCCCAGTGTTTGAAGGACCATCTCCACGAGCAAGGGCATTGCCAGTAATACTGGACGCACCCAGTGTTCGGCCCCCATGAACACGATTGTCATCCAGCACCGGATTGTGTTGAACACACAATCCCTTTTTACCTCTTGCAAGGCGCTCACAAGGAGGGTCATCAACTCCGAGGTCAGACCCTGGGCGGCCCCACAGGCAACGTTTGCCCCCTCCATGTGCTTTGCAAAAATCGGTGCTTCCCTGGGCGCTCTTACCACAGCCAGCAGATTTGCATCTCTTGCCCCCACCGTGCCCCACACATCTGTTGGTGCTCCCTCTTGCGCTCTTTGTGCATCCTTCTACCTCACACCTCTTCCCACCTCCATGGGCAACACAGCATTGGGTTCCACCATGCACGCTTTTTGTGCAACCTTGAGCTGAACAACGTTTGCCGCCTCCGTGGCCTTTACAGAATGGTGTGCTTCCTTCGGCGCCCTTGGTGCAATTGGGGTGTGTGCATCTCTTGCCACCACCGTGAGCCTTGCAGAAATTAGTACTGCCCTGGGCACCCTTGCCACAACCAACATGCTGACAGCGGCGCCCACCTCCATGACCAATGCACCGGCCTGAGCGCCCCTCTGCGCTCTTTGCGCAGTTCTCTTGTTTACACCTTTTCCCGCCACCATGCTTGATACAGAGGCCAGATTTTCCTCTTGCTGCCTTTTTGCATCCTTCATGGCTACAACGACGGCCACCTCCGTGAGCTATGCAGAAATCAGTACGGCCTTCAGCGCTCTTGGTGCATCCAAAGTGCTCGCAGCGCCTCCCCCCTCCATGAGCTTTACAGAAGATGGTCTTGCCCTCAGCTCCTTTCCTGCAACCCTCTTTCTGGCACCTTCTACCCCCACCATGCGCAATGCAGCGTCGCGTTGAACCTCTGGCTCCTTTTACACATCCTGGGTACGAACAAATTTTCGTGCTACTGCTACGCTGTTGTGGACGGTCAGATCCGGAAGTACAGGCTGCTGGGCTTTTTGGCAGTTGGAGCGATCTTGGCCCTGGAGCTGGACCTTGAGTCTGGTTAGAGCTACCTGGTAATAGTTGATTTGGAGAAAACCCACCCATCTTTGCATTCTTAAGGAAAGAATGTAACTGGCCACCAGATGGTCGGCGAGCAGATGTAGATCCTTCATCAACTGTTGCCACTAAGTCCATGATGTATGGCCACGGATATGTGTTGTTATGTGCAGTTGCTGCAGTTAAGTTTGCGCCAGTAATAGCAGATTGAGATGGTCCAACAGACAAAGATAACTCAAGATCCAACCCAGCCTTGCCCAAAGCTCTCCTAGGTTCACAAGCCGGCTTATCAAGCCTGGAAGTACCTTCATTACCCAGAGAAAAAGAGTTAATGTCCAGATCAATAGAAGAATCATCATTGCTACCCTTAGCAGAAGATATAGTGCAGCCAATACCCATGCTTTGCTTGCTGGAATCTGAGCTTGATGAGTTGCCCAGAACTAGTGATAAGCCATCGGACTTTCTCTTGGTCCCTCTACGCTGATTGTATGGATAGCACTGAGGTAGCACATCAGGTCGACTGTAACTAGCTGTCGAATGGCTGGCTAGGGGATTTGCGAAAGTTATAGTAAAGGATGGCCACCGAAGCCTAGGGTCCATTGCTGCCAGTGGCAAAGAATATCTCAGGAGCCCAAACCCAGCCGATCTTTATGGAAAAGCACCAGCTGGCCTCACTTCCGGATTAGACAATGGTCAACAAAACTACCAAATTAAAAAATATAGGGTAATTAGCAGTCCATTTTATATTTGCAACCTCCACTGACAAACCCTGATGTATCTTTACGATCCATTGTCCAGTACTCTGTGCAGAGATATGCTATTTGTTACAAAACAATGAGGATGCTACACTTCAGTATAAGCAACCAAGGCTTTCATCTGACAAAGTGAGTTATGATCTGCAGATAGTGAAAGGGCATAGGCATAATCAATGCTCACGAGTTGAAATAAAGCACAAAGTCAATCAATACACAACAAATTAGGGACACATAATACATCTGAAAGAAAATTGGGCTTCAGAGACTTTTAGGGTATTCAATTCCATAATTCTACTACCTGCAATATAATGTTGACTCTTGATACATGCTATGGACATGGAGAAAAGATACCAAGGTTTATATAACAACAGGATAACCTGAATTGCATGTCTCTGAAATTTGGTCTAAAATTCAGGGATTGAAAATAGGATCCAGTCTTACAATATAGTAAGCACATCTATTATATATTTAAAGCTCATGACAGGTCTTTTAAAGCCGCTCAAAAAAGAGAGAAATAGGCTAAAAACCCTCACCAAAGAGCAAAACATCTAGCCCTTAATCTGTGGACCCTAACTAGGTTGAATTATAGCAGCCATTGGATGTTATTATTTAAAGAAAAAGATCTAACCATCTATCTAGCAGATGCGAGTTATAACGGCTTAGATTAAAAAAGGAGTCCATGCCAAGTTTAATAAAAACTAATAGAAATTCGGAATAAAATAAAGGGAAATTAGCAATTTGACTTTCATACGAACTCAATTAAAACCCATACTGAAATTCAGAAAAAGTACAAGAAAATTAGCAGTTGGATTTACATATCAATTCTAAAACTGATATTTGAAATTAAATATAACAATAAAAATTAATAGAAATTCGGAATAAAAAATAAAAGGAAATTAGTCATTTGATTTTCGTTAGAACTCCAAATTAAAACCATACAAAGCTAAAATTTGGAATAAAAATTAGCAGTTGGATTTGGATACTAATTCTAACCTAAAACTTAAATTCAAAATTAAATAGAAACAACAACAAAAAATAACAGAAATTCGGAATGAAAAATAAAGGAAATTAGCAATTTGATTTTCATAGGAACTCCAAAATAAACCCCTACATAGCTGAAATTCAGAATAAAATTATATGAAAATTAGCAGTAGAATTTGCATACAAATTATAACCTTAAACTTAAATATAACAAACAGAAATTCGGAATAAAAATAAATAAAAATTAGATCAAAATTAGCAATTGGATTTGTATACAAATTATAACCTAAAAAAATTTAGATTAAAAGAAAGAGTTCATGTTAAATACAATTAAAAATAACATATACTTGAAATAAAAATTAGCGAGATGGACTTATGTACTAATTCCAACTTAAAACTGAAAAGAAAGTACATAAAAAGTATAATCCGAAAATATGCATGTTTAGAATAATAATCAAAGGAAATTAGTGATTGTTTTTCCAAACTAGGTCACAAATATAAATTTTGGTTTTATTCAGAATTAAAATTCCGTATTTGAGAAAAAAATAAAATAAGGTAAGGAATTATATATATATATATATATAGGAAAATGATTCCATACTCCTGGGTGTATGTACTCCCACCTCCAATATACCATTTAAATGATGTTGTTATACCTCTTTATCCTTTTGAGTATACTCTAATACTGATTATAAGATACTCCAAAGTGAGTTGCTCGAAAAATTTCATCAAAGTCCACCCTTAATAGCATAATTTGTTTATATATTTCTTTTACATATGGAAAAGAGTATGTAACAAAAAAAAGGCCTCTAATGAAAATTTTTCAATCATGTCGCATTGGAGTATCTTAGAATTATTATTAGAATATATTGAAAGTGATAAAGGAGTATAAAACGTTCATTTAAGTGGTATATTAGAGGTGGGAGTATGTACTCCCGGGAGTACGGAAAAGGCTTCCTATATATATATATATATATATATATATAAGTCGATGGCAAGTGGTTTACAATCGCTAAGAAAAAGATTATATGCTAAAACTTCTCACAAAAAGGAAAAAGTTCTAAACCTTTATTTGGTGGACCTCCATGGGATGGAGGGATTGAGAAGGTGATAAGTCGACGGGTGTTCACTCAGCCTAGTGTAGGCTATGTGACGTTCATTATGAGCGTGTAGTATATACAAGTATTGCAATAATTAAAGAAATAGATGATGATGATGTAGTATATACAAGTATTGGGAAATAGAGTGATTATTTTCTCGCTTATAATATATAATATTAAAATATCACCAATGGACATCTGCAATCTATTTTCCAAAAAGCCAAATCACATATGTATTGCAACGTCATTCAAACATGCTTTAAGGATGATGCCCACGCAAGTGCGCGGGCGACCCTTGCTAGTTAACAAAATTGAGGAATTCTAATTGTGTCACAAAAGTGGAATGGTACCATATGCAACAGTTGAATGACATAACAGCGATCTAGTCATCAAATAGAACAATAAAACACAGAAGCAATCTGCTCAGTCTAGGGAGTAGTCCATTATGATATTCACTTTATTTGAGTTGTGTTGGCAAAGTTTGCCTCGTCTTAAGTTAGGGGATCATATCAGGTTTGATTTCATTGGGAATCACTTAACAGTTATCAATTATCTAATATCTAAACTATTATTTCCTTTAAAGCGAGGAAGTTGAAGCTTCGGAGCATTACCAGTAAGAATCAAGGAGCAATAGACCACTTATACTTGAAGCAGATAACCCAAAACTTCAACAACTGTGCTCTGCAAATTGGAAAACAGAAACCAAAATTAGTAACAATCAACATATAATGTATGAGACCAAATAAGCATAACACTAGCGATCTATACAAAGCTATCATTCTTTCACCAAAATCAGGTAAAGTAACTAAGGATTTAGCTAGTCCAACTTTCAAAGACAAACACAGCATTCCTGTGTTTCAGAGAAAAATACCATAGCTCTGGAAGCTAACATTTCAAGAAGACAACAACAAAGCATATATTCACCAATTGACATAGAAATATGTGCTAGACAAATTCGAGCTATGGCCCGGGTGGCCCGAGGTCTGGCTCCACCACTAATCATGCATACCCAAGCTTACGACTTTATATCAGCAAATCATAACGAGCCACTACAGAGAACAGTACATCTTGGCAAAATAGTAAAGAACAGAGGTAACTAGAACTAAAGGCATACGTAAACTCTCCAAGAACTAACAAAATTTAGAGATCGTGCACACTATACAAAATCACCAAAGATTGATAATAAAAATAAGCTAGAATGAACAGCACGCCACGCGAACCTTGTACCTCTCCGGAGAATGGAACCGGAGCCGGAAGGCTTAATTTGCAGCCTCCTGCGTCCTTAAAAAAGAAGTGGAAAAAAAAGGAACAGAAGAAATTGCGCGGAAACAACAAGAAATCACACTAAAAAAAAGAAATTGACCGTAAAAACGACACCGGGAGGAATAGCACCTTGGGGAAGGAGAAACCGAGAAGGCGGCGGGCGGAGTCCGCCTCGGAGACACAGGAGATGGGAAAGCGAGTGGCGGACTGGCGGTGACGCGATGTCGGGATGGGGAGAAATGTAGCAGACCACAGTGCAGGCAGGAGGCCCTCAAGGATGGCTGGATGGGTAATTAGAGGATTAACGGAGGGGCTCTGTAGGAAAAGGACCTTTTCGGTTCCTCGGAGCAGCGTTCGTATTCAAATTTCGTTTTAGAGAAAATTTCGACTATAGCCGAAATCCGAAATTTTAGTGAAATTTTGTTATTTTGGATAAAATCTGGTCAAAATCCAAAAAAAAATTCAAATCCAATTTTTTTCTTACCGAAATTTGCGAAATTTCGGCCCAAAATCTGAAATTTCGCCTGAAATTACCAAAATTTCGCCAAATTCAACTGATCAAAAAATAGTTCAAAAGATGTCGAACAATTTTGAAATTTTTTTAAAGGTTCCTGACATATCAAAGATGTTCTCATAAAATATTTAGGTGATTATCAAGTCTATAGAATTTTTGAAAATTTAAAAATTGTTACTGTCCTGATAAGACGTTGATCGGTAAGTTTGAACCAAATGAAAAAAGGTACAAACCACGTTAGAAAATTTTGAATTTTTTTTGCATGATTCTGATGCATCAATAATATTTCCATAAAATTTTTGGATGGTGATCAAGCTTTAATAATTTTTAAAAATTTGGACAGTGCTACTGTCCTGATAAAAGCCTTACCGGCAAATTTGAATAAAATAAAAAATGATTCAAACCACGTTGGAAAATTTTGAAACTTTTTGTGGATAGTCCTGATGTATCAATAATGTTTTTATAAAAGTTTCATATAATTATCACACTTTAAGAAGTTCCAAAAATTCTGACAATGCTTCATCCTGATAAAAGTCTGATGATCAATACATAGATTTGCTTTAACGATAAAAAAGATTTAAAATTTTGAAAATTTTACATAAGAGTGATAAGAAAGTGTTTAAGATCTCATAAAAATTTTGAATCATGATTACACTTTAGTAAATTTACAAAATTCTTACAAAGCACAATAGCATTTATGTTCTTTCTCTTTTGGTTTTTGAAATATAGTATAACAAATGAAGTTCAATGGTTTTATAGATTTGATTGACTAAACAAACAAAGTTGAATTTTTTTTAAAAAAATATAAAATGGTACTGAGAAAATTATTAATCTCTCATAAAAATTTTAGATCATGATCACACTCGAGAAAATTTATAAAAATCTAACAAGGTTACTGTCCCAATTATGTTTATTCTATTTTTGATTTTTTAAAGATAACAAATTAAGCTCAATTATTTTGAAAATTTTTATGTATTATCATACACTACCAAAAATTGTACCAGAAATTTTTAAGATCATTATCAAGTTTGTAAAATTTTATAAAAATCTGACATTGGTTCTGCCTAAATTTTAAAATGTCTTAAACATTCATTTTTTTCAACAAATTTTCATGGAAGGTGACTTTCTTAAGCGTATTTGACTAAATTCAGTCAAATCCGACCCTAAAATATCAAAATCCGGTTTCAAATCCCAAAATTTCACCCGGTTTGCCCGAAATTTCGCTGAAATTACCAAAATTACCATAGCAATTTCAAATTTTTTCAAAGATTTTAATTCGCCCAGTAATTTAAAATTTGTTGGGTCCCGAAATCTAAAATTTTGGTGAAAATTTACCAAAATTTTAGTCCCTGTTCATAGAACCGTTTTTGAAAAATCGCTCAAAAGTGGAAATTTGAAAATCAGAAATATTGAGTCAAAAATTGCTCAAAAATCGTCAGAAAATGAGGGTTAAGAAATCAAAGATTTTGAAAAAAATTCAAAAACCGGCTAGTTTCATGAAAAATTGGTCGATTACAGATCAACTGAATGTTCTTTAGAGCCGATTTTTGAGTGATTTTCGCTCGATTTCATAAAAAATTGAGCGGTTTTTACTGATTTTCGACCGATTTATATTGCATAAATTTTTCAATTTTTTTGAATTAGATCAGTTTTTCGACCGGTTTTGAATCTCGAACCAGCTCGATAAGGTCGATAAGTACATACATGTGCACTTTCAATGGAATAGCATGTTCTCGTGTCTCAAAGGTCAGAGGTCGTAAAACCTTTAATTAAGTTTCTTAGTGTATGTAGAGAACACGAATGCGTATGTGTAGGCTTGTAAACAAGCCGAGCTTGGGCTCTTAGGCTCGAGCTCAGTTCGGACTCGAGTCAAGCTCGATTTGGGGTTCAAAGCTGGGCCTAAGCTCAAGCTCGAACTTGACTCGAGTAAACTTGGTAACAATAAACAATTCAATATAGACAATTTTTAACAACAAAAAATACTTAAACTCGAGCTCAGCTCGATAAGAGTTGATATATAGTAATATTTAATAAATATTTTATAAATTTATCAGGCTCGCAAGCTATTTAAGCTCGGCTCGTGGAGCTCGTGAGCACAAGATCAAGCTCGAATTCAGCTTATTTGGAGCTAGAACCGAGACAAGCTCGAGTAGCTCGTGAACTCGAGCTTTTTTTAAAGCCCTACGTATGTGTGATTATGTTGTATGAGTGTAATATGCGTACGTTATGTGCGTCTGCCTTGTACTCCTATAAAAAGATAAAGCTATTTTTTTTTCAATATTCTGTTTGGACATAGGAATTTCGTAGGATTTTCTGTAGGAATCTCCTAAAATCCCACGTTACAAACGTGACCTCAGATGTATGAGTACAAGTTCATTGATCGAATGCACACGTAATGTTTGTGCAGAAGGAAAAATTGAGTTTTATACCATGCAACAGAGGCATTATCTCTGTAATTTAATGTTTATGAAAAATAGCTATGGCTTGAATAGCTTCTTCCAAGATAATTTCATATTAAGTTTAAACCTACGGATGGAATAGTGCCTAGTTCAAGCCTCATATCAAGTTTACAATCATGACTTGCGTTACCGCTGAATCTCTTTAAGCCGAACTTAATCTAAGTTTTGAAATACAGGCATGTCCTAATAATCTGTAAATTCGAGCAGACCTCAAGTTCACCAATATTCCCTGTAAATTAAATTTATGTTCCATTTATTCTCACTCAATCATGTTTTATTTGTTGGCCACATTGTAGTACGAACAAATCGCAGAATCATTTGTGAGTGAAACCATGCCAAAAGTTACATAAAATAATATGCCCAATGGCATGAAAGGAACAATTAGAAGAAAGAGGACATAGTAAGCAAAAGAACAAGAACATTTGTTCAAGGAAACTAACAACAAAGGTTTCGGTGGACAGTAATGTACGTCTCTGCTGTATGCGTTTAGTAAACGGAGTTAGCAATAAAGGTTCCTTGGATCCTTCATTTAGAAAAAAAAAATCAGTTTTAGTTTTTTTAATTACCTAAATATTCTTGGTTGGCTAATGTAGTTAAAATAAGAACAAAATAATATGATTTTAAAAACGAAAAGAAAACAAAGCAGCTATTGTATGTTTCTTGGAAACAATGTACTAAAAACAATACCGCCCTATTACAATCGTACTCTGTTTTTTTATTGTCGTTTTAAATACATGTAATCAACTTTATAAAACTTGACAGCTGATATACACAAAAGTACATAGATTTATCAAGCGAAAATGGTATGGCTAGAATTGTCTTCAAAAACACTTCATACCATTGAATTTTCAATATTTGTTTAGTAACATATACGTAGAAAAAGAAATGATCAAAGGTGTATGTTCGAGACCGTATAGATGTACAAAATAACAACTAAAAAAGACATAGTAATCTAGGGTAGGTTATTTGGCGGAACATGTATGGACACATATTAATATAATATATAACAGAAAATTAGCAGGTCTATCAGACGCAAACCAAGGTTTCAAATTTCATTTTTGGTTCACATCTCGGAGGTGGGTGAAATCTCGGAATTTTGGAAGAAAAAACCAGTAAAAATTCAAAAAGAAAATTTGAAATCCAGAATTTTTGAACCAAAATTCGGTCAAAATTACTAAAATTTCACTGAGAAATGTCAAAATCTCAGCGAAATTCAACTGACTGAAAAATGGTCGAAATGATGTTAACAATTTTTCGTTTTTTGTGGATAGTTCTGACATATTACTAATGTTCCCATAAAAATTTCAGATGATAATCAAGCCTGAGGAAATTTTAAAAATTCTAACACTGCAATTGTCCTGATAAAAGGCTGACCGACAAAATTTCAAGCGAATGAAAAATAGTGCAAACCATGTTAGAATATTTTTAAAATTTTTGTGGATAGTCCTGACATATCAATAATATTCTCATAAAATTTTAGATAATGATCAAGTATAAGGAATTTTAAAAAATTAGGTTAGTGCTATTGAAGATTGACCGGTAAATTTCAACCGAATAAAAAATAGTCCAAACCACATTAGAAATTTTAGAAATATTTTGTGGATGGTCCTAAAGCATCACTAATATTTTCATAAAATTTTCATATGATGATCAAACATGAGGAATTTTAAAAATTGTGATAGTGCCACTTTCATGATAAAAACCTAATGATCAATAAATAGATTTGATTGAGCAATAAAAAAAGGGATAAATTTTTGAAACTTTTAGAGAAGAGTTACCACGAAATGCTTAAGCTCTCATAAAAAACTTTAGATCATGATCGCACTCCATTGAATTCATAAAATTCTTACAATGATACTATACTATTTGTGTTCCTTGTGTTTTTTATTTTTGAAAGATAACAAATGAAGTTGAATGCATCCATAAATTTGAATGAGCAAAAAAAAAGGATTTAAATTTTTTAAAAATTGTAGAGAATGGTTATGAGGAAATTATTAAGCTCTCATAAAAATTTTGGATCATGATCACATGCAAGAAAAATTATAAAATTCGACAAGGTTATTGTCTCAATTATATTTATTCTATATTTTATTTTTAAAGATAACAAATGAAGTTAAATTATTTTGAATTTTTTTGTATGATCCTAAACTTCTAAATATAGTACCATAAATTTTTCAGGATATTACCAATCTTTTAAAATTTTATAACAATCTGATATTTTTCTATCAAAATTATAAAACCGATGGGCAGTGTCGTGTCATGTTGGCATAGGTACAAACGGGCCGATGGGCCATGCTGGGTCGTGGCTGGCCCATTTAGCCTGTAAAATGTGAAAAAAATATGATTTTTTAAAACAAATATAAAAAGATTGGAAAATCATAAAATTTTGAAAAAAATACAAAAAATTTAGAATAATTATAAAAACTAAAATTAATGTAGAATTTTGAAATCTATGTAAATTAGGAAAAGCAAAAAATATGAAATAAAATTCTAAAAGGTGACAAATAATTAGAATTAAATAATAAGCTTTATTAATGTTTGGTTGCCTTATTAAAAACTTTGCTAAGTAAAAACTCAATATGAGAAAACCTTGACAAAGAAACAAGAGTACAACCTATAGCTCAAAGATATAAGAAAAAGTGAAGATTGTAATAATTCTTTTCGATTACCTAAATAAAGATTTTTAAATGTCGCTGTCAGCTCAATAATTTTTGTAGTGTGTTAAGCTCGTTGATCAATTTGTTCCCAATCTTTCACACTGCGAAGTATTTTCACCATCTCACTTATCAGATTTATTCTTCTCTTCTCGATTATTCTTCCAGATAGATTAAAAGCTGATTTCGAAGAAACTGTGAAAACAGAAACTATTAACATATCCCATGCTAATATGGAAAGCACTATATATGTTATCTTGTGCTCGTACCACCACTGCGAATGTTAAAGTTCTCCTCTTGCTGCTCTTGGTAATTGATAGTGTCATTGTTAAGATAGACAGCTAGCTTCTCACCACTTATTGTGTCCGCACTTGATGTTGTTGTACTCGAACTTATTGAGGTAGAGCTACCTCCACCCCATAGCTTTCCCACACGTAGTATTCTTCTTATCTGTTGTGGGTGCCGGTGGAAGTCGTTGCATATGAACTTCAAGAAACTTTTGATTGTACTTATCATAAACTTGAGATAAGTTAGTATGAATATTTGAAAAAATAACTATAATAATTAGTACTCACTGTATCGCTTAGAAATGAGAGAATATTAGCAAATCCTCGAACTTTAGCTATAGGATCTAAAATAAATACAAATACATATAACATAGGAATTTCTTCCCAATATTTCAAAATTTTAGTTTTCATAGCATAAACATATTCACGCAAAATATTATCATTTTCGTGGTTCCTTAAGTGGGTAACAATTTCTAGAATATGATGCACAATTAAAGAGGAGGTTGAGTAATAAGCTCTAGATAAAGCAATAGTGGAATCATAAAAAAGTTCTAAAAATGATAGCAAGTATTTAGCAACATACCTATATTGCTCCGTGAGTAGTGATTGACCATCCTGACTACAATAGTGCTTGTTAATAAAAAAAAGTGCTTTTATAGGGTAAGAGTGACTTACGCATCAAGTAAGTAGAGTTCCATCTAACAGGTATATCCAAACCAAACTTACATGGACATATCTCTATTATAATATAATAAGTTTTATATGTTGTTACTCATTGATTAGAATTATTTAAGAAATATAATGCAGTGTAAAAAGGTTCAAGATATTGGTCTAACTTTTTCAAACCAGATTTAATTATAAGATTAATAATATGGAAAGCACAACGTTGATGTAATAAGAATCGATGTACGAATTAAAAAGCGGAGTAAGAATGGCCACTACAGAAGTGTTTGTTATAGCATTATCTAATGTTATTGCAAAGTTTTATCTATATGCCAAAATCTTCCACAATTTTTACAGTACAATCAGCAATATTCTCATCAATGTGTGCTACATCTATTAATTTGAATCCTATAATTCTCTTCTCAAATGCTGGTGACTCACCAAAATTTAAAGGTAGATCTTGAGAAGCGATTGAACGATAAAGAGATCACGAGCTACATTGGGATTGTAGTCCCAATGATGTACCGTACCATTAGGGTTATTCTGCAGGTGTGTTTGTCTCAAAACCACCCTAGCTTTTCTTTTATAGCTCTCATCATATCTCTTCGAGTGCCCTATTCCACCTAAATATTTCATAGTTTATTTGTGCTTACAATATCTTCAAATAGCATATCTACTTTGAACGTCATTTGATATCTCAAAATCTGCTCAAAATTTTCGTAAACTCCCAATGTACTACGTCTTGAGCTTTGTGCCCAATGCTTATCAATGCAGTAGCACCTGTAGAGCTTGAAGATGGTACTGGTACTTCAACATCTTCAGCTTGATAGAATGTAAGAAGCACCTCAAGTGAAATCCTCAAATCAAAAGCTGGGAAGAACATAAAATTCTAGTGCTCCACGAAGAAAACTATAAGAAATAATTACAGATTATTACTTTAATCTCATTTAAAATAATAAGAATACTAAAAATTAAATCACTATTCTTACCTTGATTTCTTAACAGAAGCCGAAAGTCAGAATTCAGATTTTTGACAAAATTATTTTGAATTTTATCAAATTATCACTAAGAGCAAGAGAATGTAGAAAAGAGATTGTAAGTTTGCTAGTGAGAAAATTAGGAGGGACTGCTATCCCATTTATAGGAAAAAAATTGGGATTTTTAAAAAATCTTCAGATATTTTTTGAACTTTTAAAGTCTCCGACGACTATTTTTCGAATAAATAGACTAAACGGACCGTGCAGTCGGAGTCGGTCGAGATGTATTGCCATCCATTTACAATCGGGTCGAGATGTTAACCCAAGCACGATCCATTTACAATCGGGCTATGCTGTGTCTGGGCCATGCCTACAGTGTCAACTCTCGAACTGACCTGTTTGGCATGACCCATGTAGCCATCACTAACAATAATTCTCTGTTGTCTCCTAAGATAGCAAATGCGTACACAAATACTAGCATTACGTAATCTAAGCAAATTGGAAATCGTTGCATTAGATAGTAGTGGTTGATCACGTCTATCTAAGAACGGTTTCCCACGGGAACATGGCCGTTCATATGCTATCATCACTATTAAATGTGCTCGAGATTGATGGAAACTTTCTAAATTCAAATCAACAACACATATTCTAATTATTTTAATATCCTTACACAAATCTCATAGCACTTTAAATAGATAAGATAGTACATAGACGTATGCATGCTATGCAATTCTCTTAAAAATATAGGACAAAAAATATTATCTTGAAAGAAAAAAAACAAGTTCAATTTTCAACCTTAAACTCTAACATTGGTTAATTTTTAACCCCGAACACAGAAACCATTCAAATCAGAACATCAAACAAATAAAATTGTCTGCTTACCCCTCGAACCAAATTGGGATAGTTTTGCTCTGACGTGGCATCCCAATAAGGTCAATGCTCTCATGTGCGAGAAAGCAAAACAAGGGAAAGGGTGGCACAGCTTTTGGCAGTGACAATTGTGGCTAGTGGTGGTGCAGGAGACATAGCTGACAGACAAAACAAGCTATCACGGGTTTGGGAAAGTGATGGGGAGGTGGTGGTGTGGTAGGGAAGCATGGTTGTGGTGCTGGCGGAGTCAAGGCGGTGGCGCGATGTGGTGGGAAAGCATGGCTGTGACGCTGGAGGAGTTAGGGCGGTGGCCATGTCATGCATAGACAGTGGCAATGGCACTTCAGCGATGCCCTTTGGGGCATGGCGTTCGCATAAGCATGGTGATGTCACGGGGAGACCAATGGTGAGGTTGGTGCCTCCAGGGATGGCTAGAGGTGGCGGGGTGAAAGCGCCCTGCGTCGGAGAAGATGGTGGCATGGCGTTGGCTCTTTCAGATCTCGGCCTTGGTCATGCATGACGATGGGCCCGGCTTCCGTTTCCACCATGGCTGCCACGCGGGCCCACGCGCCCAACGAGGGCTGGTCGCGGCGGCGTCTGGGTTGCTCTCTCGGTGCCTTTGGTTTTCCTGCGAAGTGGGGCCCAGATGACGTGTCGCCTCTTGGGCCCGTTGGGGGATCCTTGGGCTCTCCCCCGCAGATCTTTTGTTTCGTGGCCTCCTATGGCCACTCTGCGTCGCATCACATACCTCCAAGTTGCACCCAATAGGAACGTCTGCAGAATGCTTTCTTTATACATTCTTTTCTTGTTTTAAGAAAAGAAGTTGCGTCCAATAGATACTAGTACCACCGTCAAAAAAAAAATAGAAGAAAAGATCAATGCGATTTGGTATTGTAAAAAAGAAATCGCGTATAGTTAGATACGCTTCTACTCCCTCCATCTAAATTTATAAGACATATTTCTTTTTAGCATATAGACCAAAAATATTTTAAAGATAACTATAGATTACTTTTAATTATTATCACCAAGCATTAGTTTATTCAATGCATGCATATAAAGAATATGAAATAAATATGTATATATTAAGGGTATATAGGAATATCATATTTTGCATTGAATATAAAATACACCTTATATTTATGATAAGATCATTAAAAAATAAACCTTATAAAATTAGACAGAGGGAGTATTGGGTCTTCGGTTTGCAAAGTACACCCTCATGGGCAGTAGATGCTTTGTTACAGGGATTGTGACTCACCCGGCCGGCCGTGACATTATCTAATTAATAAACGACCGGTAGGATCAACGACCGCAAGAACCACTCAGAGTATATGAATGTTCCCATCCTTTTCATGGTGATCGATCGATCGATGCTAATAATTCATGAAATTTCCTCCAAATTATAAATTGTTGCGTCCTCCTAGGATTCGATTACTTGTTAAACTTCGCGACGTCTTTCCTATCCTTGTTTTTGGCGTAGGCATTCGCTCACCCTGCCTGTCTCGCACTTCAAAGATGACGAGACGACGATGTTTACATGCACGCATGATCGTTAATTGTAAATCATGGGCGTGTGAACGACTAGCTTTGGCCTCAAGTTAACACTTGGCACGACCGATACCATTCTTTAATTGACGATGACTATCTAGCATGATTCCAAAAGCACTGCGGATCTTTCGATTGTTAGGTTCTACCTCACCCCGCATTAAGGTTACATTTTTAAAAATTTGATGTCTGACGACTTTGGGCCTTTCTGTCGATGCCAGCGATCGATTTGTCGGAGCAAAAACAACAGGTTAATTGTTCCTTTTCGACGCAATGCACGGTGTTTCCTCGTTGAACAGCAGAAGGAATTAGTTTTCAGGACGTTGTTAATCGTGCTTTAGCGTGACCGTGCTATCACCTGGAACTCACGGCCTCCACCTCGCTCCGCTTGCTGTAACGCCGCCCTCTCTTCCCCGCCGCCGCTGCACCGACTTCACTCAACCTAAAATTTCTCACGCCACTACAGGAACGTGAACATTTTTTTCGTTGGCTAAAAGCCGATGAAAAAAGAGGATTTCCCGACGAACACAGCTATTTTCATTAGCTTACCGACGAAAGTAGACCGACGAAACTAACTCGACGAAAATATGATTTATTTTCGTCTTCGTCGGCTAGTCCTAACCGACGAAAACAACAGGCCGACGGCTGGCCAAGTCTTGCCACGTCGGATTATTTTCAACGACGACTATGGCCGATTTAAAATCTTGGGAGTTACCAATCGCAAAATTGATCCTAGTATTTTAAATACCACCGTAATCGAAAAAAATACTAGGAGTATCAGCTACAAAACTGGATCCCAATGCTTGTTTTGTTGCACGAATATACAATTTTTCTTGAAATTCACGTACGCCAACATATATTGTTCAGAACAATTGCAAATGCATCACATAATTTAAAAATGACATTAATATTCAATTCGCAAACGCATCACATTAACATCGCAAATACACCAACATATATTAACATCCAAATCATGTCACAAGTTTTCATCCAACAATACTACCCGATCCATCACAAGTCTATCTACAATCCTAACTCTCCGGGGTGTTTGAATTATGGCCGCTACCTCCGGAGGCGAAGAAGCCGTCCACTTCTGCATTAGGAGCGTGCGAGGTCAAACCCTGAGCTGGCCCTGGTGGTGGAGGCAGAAACGGGTAGAACGACGGAGGAGGCTGAGAACTCTGTAAAGAAGGAGTTAAGAAATTTCACATTAGTCTAGAATTGCAAATAATTTTTAAATCCGAATTAACCTAAAGCATATGTACTTGCGGTGGTTGCCCAATCAGCGGATACCTATAGAACGGCAGAGGAGGCTGAAGCATAGGCAAGCCATGCTGAGGGCCCATAGTTGCGTAGAGTTGCTGCATATAGTCAAAGTGTTAGATCCGCAATATCAAAATTTAATTGTTTTGTTCAGATTTCGAGTTTTTACCTGAAGAGCTCCCTGGAAGTACGCCTACGTTTACCTCAAGTGTGCCATCTCCGCTTCGTACTTCGCTATCAACTCATGCTGTTGGCGAGCCTGCTCCTCGTACTCTACGAACCTTGCATTATCCCTGGAGGAGCGAGCACTACTCTGTGAGGACCCCGACGCTCTTCCTTGGGACAGAGCGACGTCGGAGTCCACAACCCCATTGAATATGGAGAACCTGTAGCACACATATACGAAACCGAAGGCATTCATAAAAAGTGCAACTATTAATCATATCAGGATTTCCGACAAAACTCAAATAATGGAGATGATCTCACCTTCCATGTCTCTTGCCCCCAAAACTCTGGTATAGTGCCGAGACATCCAGCTCCTTGTTCCTCCAGTCGTACTTCGGGCCGTGACGCCGAGCCATTTCTTCCCCATATTGCTCCTGCATGCCAAAATTATTGAAACAACAATTTGAAAACACAAATTTCATCAAAGTAGATTGAACAACTCACAATCTTCTGAGTCGCTGACTGGCTGCACAACTGTCTAGACGACTCTGGATCGACGCTCCGGTGTCCCTGAAGATAAACATCGAGGGGCAACACCAGTTTCAACCTCTTGTAATCCAAAGTTAGCGACATGCATTGAAAAACACACTGAACTAAGGCTAGATACTTACCATGTGCCTCGCTAAGCGGAGGTGTCCATCCACGTTGTATCGGTGCAAAACAGGGTTACCTGCCTCTCTGTTGCCTCGCTTCTTGTTGGACCTAGCAACAAAGTCAGCCGACACCCAGTACTTACACAAGTACCTGAAAGCTTCCTGGCACTTTATTAACCAGGGGATGGACATCTGGAGGTACTCGTCCTCGTGCAGGTAGACCTTGGAGGCCCTGAGCTTCTTGGTCATCTTCTCCTTCTTCACCACCTTGTAGTACGAGCACACCGCCTGGATGCATGCATTGGACATCATGTCCTTCACGACCTTATGGGCCGCCGTGTTGAAGACTTTATTGGCCTTCTCACGATTTGCGGGGACATCCTCGTCCTCCAGATGGTACCTCTCCTGCAAAAGCAAATCTTGAGTTAGCGACATATCCCTATAAATGAATGAACTGTAAAGAGGTAAGGAACTCACCCATAAATTATGCCAGACCGCGTCAGCGCTGGTGCCATGACACACCTCAGGAGCCAACCTATAGTGCTCCCACTTTAGGGCCGCCTGCGGCACCCCGTTGATGGTCACCAGGCCTGGGTAGTGGTGGCGGCAGAGGGCTCCCAAGACCGCGTTGACATGCGAACGTTGGTGCTTACCCTCTCATGCCACGTCATCCCATTGCCTGCAATTCATGAAATCAAACTGGTTAAATTCTCGATAAATTGCTTTTTTAAAATGAGAAAACTAACTTACCAATCCCCATGCGGCAATTCATGAAATCAAACTGGTTAGATTCTTGACAAATTACTTTTTTAAAATGAGAAAAATAACTTACCAATCCCCATGCGGCCTGATTACCCTCCGCTGGTTAGCTTCAGCGCTAGGGGGGATGTTGTTGCATCCCTAGAACCTGAAAAATGCCAAAAATGAGAATCACAAGTCTATGCACACGAAAATTAACATTGATAACATGAATACCTGAAGCGCTATGAAGAAGGCGCCCCAGCGTCCTCTGGGCTCTCATCATCACCATCATTACCCCCGGAGGTGTCCTCTGCCAACTCTTCTGCTACCTCCTCCACCGCTGCTGCTAAGTTCTCTGACTCGTCCGAGGAGTCAAAGGCAGAAGGCAGGTACTCCTCGTTGTCCTCCCATGCCCGCTCCATGCACCCCAGGAGCTACTGTTGCCTCTGCCTGCTCTGGACAGTCCCTTGGAAGAGGCTACCCCACTGGACCCCTGACTCTTCCCCTTACCCCCATTCCTGGAGCTAGATCCACTGAGCTTACCAACAATCTTCTCCTTCGCGTGCTTGAACATCTGCAAAAATTTCAATAGATTTAGATTGCACATTTCAAACAACAATATAGCAACAATATGGAAATAGCAAGAATTATAATCAAAGTAGTATTATAGCAATAAGAGGATATATACTTATCAAAACTCATCGACGTCTGGAGGTTCATTGGCGACTCGTTGTCTAGAAAGATGTGTTTTCATGGGCCGTCGAATTCTTATAGAATCCCGATGTCGTTTCTTTGATGGACAAGGCTTAACTATTAGGTCTGTGGCATCGGTGGCTACCTGATGAAGCCCAGCCCCATCAGCAACCCGAAAAGATCTTGGTAGAGCTTCTTTCTGGTAGACATCTGTTTCCTCGTCGTCCATCTTATTGTTGACGTAGTCAGCATCCCCAGGAGGATATAACCATTCACGTGGATTAACTTTATATGCTACCCACTAAGCATGCAAGCTGGGATGAGGATAGTTCAGGTAGTACACTTGCTCAACCTGATGAGCAAGTATGAAGTTGTCGTGGCTTTCAAGCCTTAATTGGTGCTTGACCACCACCAGTCGACATGTGTGCCATTGTTGGGATCAAACCAATCACATTCAAAGAAAACTACTCTCAATTCTTTGGACCCCTCAAACTTGTACTCAATTATGTTTTGAAGAACACCATAGTAGTTAATTATACACCCACTTGCATCGCACACCTTAGTGACTACTTCGCTGTTCACAGTGGCCACAAGTGGGCGTCTTGCTTCCAATTTTGTAGTTCGGAAACGAAACCCATTGACATCGTGAACGATCAAGTTCCTTGTCAGTCATCATGGACGCGATAGCCTTTGTATAGGTTAAGCCTAGGTGCAGTCATCATGGACGCGACATCTTAAGATTTATTGTTGTTGCCGCGTGTCGACTTGCCAAATGAGAATAGACTCAAGATTAGACAATTCAATACAAAATACAAATCATTAGAAAATATTTTTCCACTTCATCCATGTTGGAGTACATATAAGCGAGATGAAAGGAGCCTATAAAACTTTCATCCCTGTCTTTATCCTCATGGTCCGACTCAACAATGGGCTCCGCCTCACCATGCTCATACCATATCAGATAGTCGAGCATGAAACCGAACTTACACAGGTGGCGCTCTACATCCGACTTAACATGGTAAGAATAGTTACGACACTTACTACACGAGCACTTTGTGACACCACTAGTAGCCCTTGCGAATGCATGGTCTACGAACGCGTATGCGATGACTGCCTATTCTCTTGAGTGTGCTCCGGTCTTACTCCAACTATCATACATCCACTTTCGATCATCACCCATTATCAAAGCTAAACACAGGCAACGATATCAACTACAATGGTTTAGTTGCGAACAAGAGCTCTACTGGGAAAGATAGGTCCTAAACCCACCCAAGAATAGATGCCAGAGCATGGATTTATGACGAGCCTTATGTCTGAACAGAATTTCGGTAGCATAACCCTGCTGTTCTTCGAATACACGCTCAGTCTTGGTGCATCGGAGAATAACTGGATCATACTGCCGAGATTCTGTTTGAACTGTTAGGCTCGTCATAAATCCAACATGTGCTCTAGCATCCATTCCTAGACTGTCCAAATTAAACTGGACAATTTCGGAACGGCACACCTCACAAGTAAATGTGAGATACGCCATTCCCGAACGGGTGATGCCTAGGCTTGGCTGACCAAATCGATTCTACTTAATTGAATCATACTTTACCGACTTTAACACGAAACTAATCATGACCCAAATACAATAAAATATAAATTTTCGTCAGCTCGCTACTTGGCCGACGAAAATAACCCAACTAATCATTTAATTAATTACTCGACCGATGAAAACGTCATTAATTAACAAATTTAATCTAAACCCCAATCAACACTAAACTAGTAAACAGTTGGGAAAAAAATTGAAAAACTCACCTTGCTTGGCGCGCGGCGTGGGCGTGGGGAGCCGCAGTGGCGGGCAAAAAAGCGGCGCCCAAGGAAAGTGGTGGAGGGAGGATGGGCGGCACGCTGGGCGAGGGTGACGCGCAAGCGCATGGGAGAGGAGGTGGCGGCTCGTGGGCGGTGGCAGCGTGGGCGGGCGGACCGAGGCTTCGATGCAGCGGCTGAGGAAGGCAAACATGGCGGCCTTGACAGGAAGACCAGAGGCGATCGAGGCGGCGCGAGCGTAATGGGTACACGAGGATGGCCACGGGGTTTATTACGCTTATTTTAAATCGGCTAGGTTGGCCGTGAAAATAATTCCTATGTGAGGTTAGGTATTTTCATCGCCTAGCCTGGTCGACGAAAATAGTTCTTCCTACCACGTGGCATAAGACAAATGGGCCAAGCTTTTTTCGTCAGCCAGCAAAGTCGACGAAAATAATTTAAAATTCAACTGCCGCCCCTGGCACAATTGTTTTCGTCGACTTCGCAAACAGACCGATGTAAATATATTTATTTTCGTTGGCTGTTGGCTCTGCCGATGAAAATAAATATGTTTTCATCGGCTTGATTTAGGCCAACGAAAATGTATTATTATTGTCGTCGGCTTGTATAAAGCCGATAAAAGTATCGTGGGCCGACGAAAAATTATCATTTTCTTGTAGTGCGCTACCATGCCGTACTCCGCTACACCACCCACATCCTCCTCCGATCCCACAGCTAGCAACGCCACCGCCACCCTGCGGCCACTGCCTCCCGCTCTCCTCTACAATAGGGGGCACTATAAATTATACCTTTTCTTAACCTTGGTAGACTCTAACTATAATCTCATCATCGCCTTCTGCCCGTCACTGGCGAAGGAGGAGGTGAAGGCACTTGGTGTGACAGAAGGCGGGGAATAGGTGAACTGGTGAAGCTCGGGAGGTGGTAGCTTGCTCCTTACAAGGAATCAGCAGCTGCAAAGCATTCTCCTTGTTTTTAATTAATGCTAAGAAAACTTGCAAGGAAAATGCCTAGTGAAGTTGAGTGGAGCTAGGGATGCAGCTGTTCGAAGTGATCAGTGCCTGCACGTGGGATGGATCATGGGTGGATGGTTCATTGCACCAGGACGCTGTCGTCGGACGTCGGTTGACACCACGGGCAGATTCGATGTAACATGGTTGGATAGTTGGTGGTTTCTGCTTTGCCGTCGATATATAGATGGGCGTGTGATCTATGACTACGACGTCCAACAACTTTTGATGGTCAGTTTTTACTGGGCGCGCGTATTGCAACATTTAACCGTATTTTCACATCACAATAGCCATAATTTCACGTGACAATTTTGCTGTGTTATGCACAAAGATCGATGTTGACCAACCAAAATCCCCTAAACACCAGATCAGATCTAAGACACAAAGGGGTTGTTTGGTTGCATTCTCACCTCAGCCTGACTTGTACGAGTCAGCCAGGCTGGTGAGAGTCAGGTTACGTAGATGAAAAGAGATGGTGTTTGGTTGAGTGCATGAGTTGAGCTAGGCTGTGAGAAGAATGTGGAGAATGTGTTTGGTTGACTGTTTATGTGCCTCCCCATACCTTGCATAC
This sequence comes from Guadua angustifolia, assembly GCA_036346375.1. Classification (NCBI taxonomy): domain Eukaryota; kingdom Viridiplantae; phylum Streptophyta; class Magnoliopsida; order Poales; family Poaceae; genus Guadua; species Guadua angustifolia. The sequence continues at coordinate 58,054,221 of CM070502.1, read as the reverse complement.
ACCCCAGTTTGCATCCCACCAGCCATGCCCACAGGAAACGACTAAAATCTACGTTTTTCCACAGCCTGGCTCGGCGGATGCAATTGCATCTCGGGGGACAGGTTCCACCTCTCGTGTAGCCAACCAAACAAGTGCATTTTGTATCTGTAGATGCAATTCTCTTTGGATGCAGCCAACCAAACAACCCAAAATGTAGATCCACAACTCTTCGCTTTATTGATATTTTTTAATATGTGTACAATATGATACCTGATACTCTCACTTATATAATTAATAGGAGAGGAAGAGAATTTTCTTGCGGGCAAGTATGGATATAAAGTAATCTACTGTAACTTTTAGTTCTCGTTGGAAACTCACACGAGTTCCTTTAGAAAACTTTTAGGATCGGGTCGTATATAAAAGTGTCCATACATACAGTTGTGCGGAGCCATCAGGCGTGGTGGGGCTGGCCCTCGTTGGCTTATCAAAAGAGTGTGTGTATATATATATATATATATATATATATATATATATATATATATATATATATATATATATATATATATATATATATATATATATATATATATGTATATGTATGTATTAAACTTTGAAATTTCGGTAAATTACAAGTATTACATATTGTACTTACTATATATTAAATTTTGAATATCAATCACTAGTAGAGGTTCACTTCATTCTTAGACCCTCTCCTTTATAAATTTAAAGCTCGCTACTACATACATACATATATATATACATATATATATGGAATAGAATATTCACAATACTTCTCTTTGGACATTTTTTCAATGACATGCTTATGCCTGGTTAAAAACTCGCTCCAAAAATCCATAAAGAAAAGTAGGAGAAAAGAGTATATAACTCGCGTGTCTCATGTCATTGCATATGTTGTCTTATTAAAAAGCTTCAATTGAGAAAATCTAGTGGAACAAAACTAAATTAAGAAAAATAAGTATAACATATCATCTCAAAGATGATTACAATATGAAGTTCAAATATCTGCCTGTCGACGATCGGGATGCATCGACCATAAAAAGTGAAAAGGGGATCTGTGTGGATGAGGGACCCAAGAAGCGCTTCACTCAACGATGGTGCGGACGTAGGTCGATGCGTGGCGTCGTGGCGAGACGGATTGATTATCTTGGTTCGAGCCCCTATGAGGGTATGACTCTCGTCGATCTTCTCCGGAGGCGGAGGAAATTCACTAATTGTGAGTCTGAGAGGTGGATTATAGCTCGAGTTTGAGTGCTCTGCTCGTGTCTACTAGTCTATTCTTTGGGGTGCTTTTCTTGCCCTGTACACATGCCTTACAAGGCCTTATATCCTCCACAGCGTTACTATAGCGGTCGGGAGAGATTCCCGGTAGTGGCCGTGCGCATTGAAGGTGGGCAGTAACTACCCCGGAATACCGCCGTCTACCTTGGCGCCACTACAAGACCTTGGTAACCGCCGAGTAAGCGCATTCCTTGAGCCAAGGTCGAGGTCGGCGAAACGGAATCCCTAACCGCCCGAGCTTGAGGTTGTGCGGGTACTTGGCGTTATTCGGTCTTGGTCGAGGCCCTTATTGCATCGCCGCGAGCTAGGGACCCTGGCGGCCGCGTTGACTTGTCGAATTTCCCGATCCTCGTCGGCTAGCCTCCCGAGCTCAAGGTCGAATAAGACACTGGATCGGCCTCGAGCACGCAATCGTTGAGCGGACCTCGGACCTCCTGGCCTTGGCCGAGGCGGGCGGAGATCACCGAGAAAGACCTCGGCCCAGGACACTGGCGCCTTGGACTTCACGATCTTTGATGCGAATCCGTCGGTTAGTGGAAGTGCTGACGCCTTAAGCTGTCGCCCGATCTTTAATTGCGCTGATCAAATCGTCCTTGGCACGACTTTTTGAGGCACCTTCGCTAAAAGCAGGCCACGACCGAGCCTATAAGCCCGAGCCCTCTGCGACCTTGAAAAAAGGAACTCCCGACTTCCTTGCGCTCCTTGTCCCCCAGCCTTTGCTCGCGCAACCCCCTCTTCCTCGACCAAGCCTGAAAGCGGCCGCCATGGCGAAGCTTGGAAGAAGCACCATGTCGCAGGCGAGAATGAAGGAGCTTGAGAACCTAGGGCTGCTTGACCCGGCGATGTGGCGGTTGCCTGACAACGAGACCGAACCACATCCCAGGGACGACAAGCTGTCGCACCTAAGCCTTCTACGCTCTTTGGCACATGGACGGAGAAGCGACTTCATGGCGGCTATCCTTGCCCCGCTGCGAGATAGAGCTCATCAATCGGTGCCCAATTCCATCCTCCTCCTTTCCACATTCTTGCATCTGTGCGAGGGGTTCCTTGGAATCCTTCCCACCCCCTCGCTCTTCTTTCGATTCCTCTCTCTATTCCGCTCTGGAAAAGACCCCGTGGTCATGTGCCTCTACTTCCGGCTGCGGACGGGAATCCAATGGACCTTCCCCAAGATCCAGTCTCGGGACTTCCTCGGTCCGTGGACCGAGCAGTGGTTCTATCTGAAGAAGGGCGGCCAAAGGCGCTGCTGCTCGATGGAACCCGTTCTTGGGAAGAAGGAGACCCGAGTCGAGCGACACAGAGGTTGTGAAGAGGCCATCTCCGCCATACACATCTGCGCCACACGGCCTCGAAAGCAAAGCGATTGCTCGTGACTTTCTGCGGGCCGGATTTTCCCCGCCGGAGGGAACATCCGTTTTACGAGATCACGGGGCGCGACGACATGACCCGCGAGAGTACGTCTGGTGCGTCTTCTTGTCCTTGAGACTTGTTCGCATTCGCCTTTCGGGCCCTCTTGACGATACCGCTTCCTTGCAGCGCTAAAGGAGTCCTGGGTTACCGCCAGGATGAACGAGATGTTCGAAAAAGGGGCGCACGACTATACCGTCGATCCCCTGTCTCGAAAAAGCGTCATTGCCGGAAGGCCAAGGTAGGCACTCCCAAGCCGTTCTTCAGTTTGCACTCCATCGGCGTCTTTCCCTGATCGCTCGTTGCGTTCGCAGGACCACCAGGAGCTTCTTGACATCGCCAGGAGGTTGCTCCCGCTGCCCGGTGGGGGCAAGAGCAAGAAGGGGAAGAAGAAGCCACCCCCGGGCAAGGCAGACGACCGTGAGGCTAAAAAGCCCCACGTTGAATGGGCCGACCGAGCAATGGTAAGGATTCCCATGGTCGAGCCCCTGGGCCTATGCCCGCGCTTCTTCAACTTCTGACATGTCTTTCTTTGTAGCAGGTGAGCGCGGCAGCCGCTGCCAGGTCTTCGAGCCCTCAAGTGGCTCAAAGGTCCCAAGAGGGGGGCCCTGGGACTTCTGTCGCGGGGAACATAGAGCCACCGCGGGCTTTAAGGTCCCAGATCGGGGGAACCCGAAAGAGGAGCGCCCCCTCGACCTCGAGAGGGCAGGGTCTTCGCCAGCCTCCTGTGAAACGGAGACTTCCGACCCAGGTAGGTTTCATACCCTTCATTTGCTCAGCCCTCCTTGCAACTTTTTAGCTTAGTAGTGGCTCTTAATCGTAGACCTTGAGCGCCCGAGCTCAACACCTACCTGTATTGACAATAACTATAGTCCAGGGCGAGTCCGGGTCTGATGAGGAGGAGAAGGGTGATTACGTCTTGGCGCCTCACGACCTTGGCCAGGGCGATTCCGCTCGAGCCCCCGAGACCAAGCCCCGGCCATGGAGTTCGACCAAGGGCTCGGCGACCCGACGAAGAAGAGCTCCTCCCGCGACCAGCGAGGACTATAACCTTGGCAGAGCGCTGAAGACGACGTCGACCTACGAGGCCGCCAAGAAGATGGCGTCGGGCGCCGCCACGACCGCCAAGGACGCCGGCAAGTGGCGGTCGGGTGGCTCAAGCCGCCGACCTCAGAACCCCCCGCGGAAGGCGCGAGGGCGAGCGTGGGCGAGCCAAGAACACTGCGAGAGGAGGCAGAGACCCTCGGTGCGGGGGCACGGCCGCCACGACCCAGGCGTGAGGGCGGTCGAGCCCCCTCGAGGAGGATACTCGAGATCGGCCCTATGACGAGCGCTTCAAGACCTCACACCTCGAAGACCGGTAGCGGCAAGAAGGGTGACGACGCCCCAGAGCGTCGGGCGGCGATTCCGCCACTTACTCCCGCAGGCCTCACGAGGGCCGTCTCGCCCGGGTACATGAGTCTTCCTCGAACCTTTAGCTCGAGTTTTGCCGTTTTTCTTCTTCACTATCGCTCCTCTGGTGTGTACCGTGTTGATCCTTTGACCCCAGCAGGCCATCGACTCCATCTCCCAAGGGCTGCAAGGCCTCCAAACGCACTCCGACACGATGAGAGCCTTGCTCGATGTGTTGGAGGGCACATTGGCGGTGCGCTCTAAGCTCGTGGAGGACCTGTAAGCCGAGCGGGAGGAGGCCACGCAAAAGGCGGCAGAAGACTCCAAGGAAATCGCCGGCCTCCGCAAGGTGGTGAAGACGCTCGAGGCCACTCATAAGGCCGAACTGGAGCGGGCCGTCACCTCGGAGCGGGACCATGCGTACAAAGCCGTCGAGGATGAGCGCACGAGGTTGGCCAAGGCGCTTGAAGCTAAGCGAGCCAAAGCCGAAGAACGAAACAAGACCGCCGCGGACCAGGTAGCCGTCTCGTCGAGGACCTCCCCCGAGCTCGAGGCCAAGCTGAAAGAACTCGAGGAGAAGCTGGGTCGGGCAAGCAAGGCGGCCAAGAGCGCCATGGCCCAACTTCAAGAACGCCCGCGCGCACGAAGCCTCAGCAAAACCATCAGACTCAGGCGAGCTCTCGACCTTGAGGGCCAAGGTAGCCGAGCTCGAGTAGGAGAAGCTCGCGCGTGAGATGGCCAACTTGTAGATAGGGTAGACTTCCTGCAAGATTCTTGTAAGAAAACGGTTCAATGGAACAACTGTATTTCGGCTAGAACAGTTTAATGTCTTAGTTTGCTTTGTCATTTCTCGACCAAGAAATTTTTCTCAATCGTGCGGTATATCCCGTCAGCCCCCGTTGGGCTCAAGGTCGAGCAACGCCACCTTGGGCGCAAGTTAGAAATCCTGCAAAGACCAAGACCTGTAAGATCGAAAAAGGCCCACAGGGAGCATAACATGATCACACGAGGAAAAACTTAGGATCTAGAGCAAGGCTCGAATCATGACAACGTTTTCTTGCTGGCTTTCGTTGGACCCTAATTACGAACTTAGTCGAACCTTGGCGCAGGGGAGTATTTGATCTGAAGAGTGTCGGCCACACGTAACTCGGATCATTGGGGTGAAGGATAAGCCCCGACACTGGGCCAAGAGCGAGGCTCATACGTAGGCTCGGCCGAGCTCAAGCCAACACAAGACATAGAAAAAGGGCATAAAGACAAATAATGAAAATTGAACAAGAGCTTTATTGAAATTCAAGGTAAAAGGGTTACACATAGAATTTGCGAAGCTGGTCAATATTCCATGAGCTAGAGAGCTCTCGCTATCGGGCATCGCTAGTCGGTAAGCCCGTCGCGATCTGTTGAAACAACTCTATAGGGGCCCTTCCAGAGTAGGGATAACTTGTTGGTGTTGGACTGAACTGAATCCGTCTCGGGCTAAGTCCCCAACAAGGAGCTCCCTAGGTCGTCACCGACGAGACGCATGTCTGCGAAGAGCTTGCAGTGCTTGGCCGATCGTAGCAAAGATGCACTACGGCATCTTACTTCTTCCGCCAGTGGTAAGGTCAAGAGACGCTCTTGCTCAAGTCGATCCGATCGACCAAGCCGACCTGGCAGAGCCAGCGTGACTCGGGGAGGCGGGGCGGCCGGTCACCGAACACGCGGAAGGGAGGGTGTGGACCTGTTGCTCGGTGACCATGGTGCGAATAGACCATAAGGCGGTGGGAAGTTCATCCACCCAGTGCGGCCGTGTCGTTCGAGCTCAACTGACACTCGCTTTTTGACGCCTTGAACGATCTGTCCGTTGGCGCGTTCCACTGCTCCATTACTCTGCGGGTGGGCCACCGAGGCATAGCATACCTTGGTGTCGATGTTTTCGCAGTACTCTTGGAACAGCTCACTAGTAAATTGAGTTCCATTATCAGTAATGATTGATATGGAACCCCATACACAGTGACCACGAACAAAGCGGAAGAACTTGCCGCCCGCCACGGCCGTGATGGTCGAGGCGGGTTCGCCGATCCATTTGGTGAAGGTATCGATGGCGACGAACAAAAACTTCTTCCCGATGCGCTGCGGGGAAGGGGCGAGATGTCCGGCCCCGGTCGAAAGCCAAGCGGCGGGATGGTGCGGAAGCGCGTGGGCGTGTTGATGCGACTTCGAGCATGGCTGGCGAGCTCGACAGTCTGAACAATATTGCGCGCGTCTGAGTCTGCAGATTGGCGATAGAACCCCATGCGAAAAGCCTTCCGACCATGGTCCTAAAGAAGAGTGTGCCCCACGGGCACTGAATGAATGTCATGTAGCAGTACTTACCCTCCTCCGCGGTGACACACCGTCGATGATCGAAAAAGATTCGATGGTAAAGTTTGCGATCCACGAAGTTTATCTGAGCTCGCTCGGGCGCTTGATCTGCTCTTTTCCTTTGGCTCGGTAGTGAGCTCATCCGTCGCCCGACAGCGGATCGGTTAAATACGAGGATACCCTCGATGAAGGCGTAAAGGCCCCTGATCGGAGATGGAGGGGCGCCCGGAGTTTCCAGGATCACATCATGAGGCACGTCATCGTCGGACGACCCGAGCTTGGAAAGGAAATCTGCGTCGGAGTTGTCCTTCCGCGCCACATGCGTGACCTCCAGGTTCTGGAACCACTTCTCCATCTTGCGCGCCTCGGCGAGGTACTTGGTCATTGAATCGTCCGAGCATTGGTAGCCCTTGTTGAACTGGTTGATAACGAGCTGCGAGTCGCCCTTGATGACCAACCAGCGAACACTCAGGGCCTTGCAAGCTCGGAGTCCCGCCAAGAGAGCCTCATACTCTGCGGCATTGTTTGTTGCAGGGAAGCCGAAACGAATAACGTATCTCAGCCTGTCGCCCTGCGGGGTGAGAATGAGGATTCCAGCCCCCGAGCATTTGAAGGACCGTGAACCGTCAAAGTATATGACCCAGGGCTTCTCCTCATCGACCTCGAGCTCAGGAGCTGGCTGTGAGGTCTGTTCGACCACAAAGTCGGCCAACACCTGCGACTTAATGGCCGTGCGCGCCACGAACTGGAGGTCAAAAATAGCCAGCTCCATGGCCCACTTGGCGATGCGTTCTCCAGCCTATGGATTCCTCAAGATCTCCCCGAGCGGGAAGTTGCTCGGGACGACCACGGAGTGGGCACGAAAGTAGTCTTGAAGCTTCTTGCGAAACCATGAGGAGGGCATCTGAGGCTTCGGACACGAGGGTGCAGCTCTTCGGTCCATAAAGCACCTCGTTAGCGTAGTAGATCGGGTCTTCTTCGCTGCTCCGCTCGGCCACGGGGATGGCCGAGCGGCACTCGGCGATGGCCGCTTGGTAAGCGACAACTTCTCACCTGCAGCGAGGGTCGTAAGTAAGGGTGGTGTTAGCAGTATGCCTTCAATTAAATCGAAGGACGGTGAGCCTCGAGGTCCACTCGAAGCCCCATGCTTGCGCAAGGCCTTGAAGAAAGGTAGCCCGCGCTCGCCGAGCCTCAAGATGAAGGCGGCCGAGGCGGCCATGTGCCGGTGAACCTTGCACTGCTTACCAAAGTCGGAGGAGCCATCTTTTCTATTGCCTCAATCTTCTTCGGGTTCGGGCTGACCCCCAAGCCCTCAATCATGTAGCCGAGCACCTTCCCAGAGGCGGCGCCGAACACGCACTTCTCTGGATTGAGCTTGATCTTGTGCTTGTTCAGGTTGGCGAAGGTCTCCTCAAGATCTTGAACGTGGCTGGCTTCGGTGGAGCTCTTGACGATGATGTCGTCCACATAGACCTCGAGGTTGCGGCCGATCTGGGGCTCGAACGTCTTGGTCATCAGGCGTTGGAAGGTCGTGTCGGTGTTTCGGAGACCAAATAACATGCTCGTGTAGTAGTAGGTTCCAAACGGCGTGATGAACGATGTCTTGCTCTCGTCGTCGACTGCCAGCTTGATCTGGTGGTACCCAGAGTAAGTGTCCAGGAAGCTCAGCAGCTTGGCATTAGCTCTGGTCGGCGATCCGATCGATCTTGTGAGAGAGGAAATTGTCCTTCGGACATGCCGAGTTCAACCCTGTGTGATCCACGCACATCCTCCACTTCCCGCCCTTCTTCTGCACGATGACGGGGTTGGCCAACCATTCGGAGTAATCAACCTCACGAATGAAGCCGGCCTTCAGTAGCTTCTCAAGATTCTCTTTGATTTTCGCGACCTTCTCAAGAGAAAGCGCATGACTTCAGCGTCTGGGCGGCGATCGGGCGCACACGCAACTCGTGCTCGACCACCTCCTCGGGGCGCTGGCATATGTCCGCGGTTCGAGCAAATACATCTTTGTTGGCGCGGAGGAAGGTGGCGAGCTCGAGTTCCTATTTGGAACTCGGCTCTGCAGAGATGTGGCGCACTTGGAGGATCCCCCTCCTCAAGCGGCCTGACCTTCGTAGCTCATTGTTGGATGAATGCCTGCGGCGACCAGCCGTGGTCATTGCGGGGCCTCGCGAGGTAGCATGCGGCGAGGGCTAGGGCTTGAGTCTCGCATAGCCGTCCCCGCCTTGAGGTCGCGCGACTGCAGTGATGATGCCACTTGGGTCCGGGATTTTCATGCATCGGTGGCGTAGTGGTTGGCCACCATGAACTTGACCAGGCGGACGGCGAGGATGGCGTTGTAGGAGGTCACCCTCGACCACCTCGAAGGTGATAAGCTCGGTCGGAAGTTATCGAGCGCCGAAGGTGACGGCGGAGAACCACGCCCCGGAGGGTGGTCGAGCTCGAGGAGCGATCCCGAAGAAGCGGAATCGCGATGCTCTTGACCTTCGGCCAGGGATCGCATCCGGTCGAGAGCGCTAGCCAGCAGCAAGTTGAGGGAGCTGCCCCCATCGACCATGACCCGCCCGACCAAGGTGTTGCTAATGGTGGAGTCCGACGAAGCGATCTTGAGATCTTTGGACATACCTTAGGGGCATCCTCTTGCGTAAAGGTGATCGTTGCCCCGCCCACTTGCCGTGGTGGTCGTGAAGCTTCGGTTGGTGGCACGGTAGACCACACGTCGCGGCATCCTTGATCTCGCGCCTAGGACCGTCGCCAAAGAGCGTGAAGATGACGTCGATCCAACGGTCGCCTTGTTGGAACTCCAAGTCAAAGTCGGCCTAGTCTTCTCGGTGTTTACCCTTCGGGCTAGTCTCCTTCCTTGGGAGCGTGAGGCATCTCCCACGCCCGTCGTAGAAGGCCTCGATCTTGGCTCGCTAGGCCTGCGGACCTCGCGGTCGTGGGCGAAATCCTGTGAAACAGGCAAATTTTACCTTCGTTGAACCGAGGCCGCCCCTCGAGCCACAGTGGGCGCCATCGACCCCACGACCAGGCCGTGGCCGTCTGCCGAGGTCGGCTGCGCTGCTGGGGCCGTGGTCGATTCTTGAAGCACGGGCCTCTCTGAGCCGAGTCCGCACCTCCATGACCTCGCGGTGACCATCGCCAAACGGTCACCGAGGTCGACCACCTTCACACTTGCAGTCTCTCTTCCGCTTCTTGGCGACCAACCTTGGTCGGTGACTCTTGGCGCTCAAGGCTGCCTCACCCAAGTTGGCGTAAGCTTACCTTGGTCGAAGTCGCGCTTCCGCCGGATCGCGTCATCCGCGTCACAGAGCGCTCCGCCATGCGAAAAGAGCTCGCCGACGGTGAGCCGTTGTGATCTCCGTGTCTTCGGTGAGGTGCGGTCCGGACGCCGAACTTGAAGGCCTTGATCACACTTTTCATCGATACACTAGGGATCGATTCCTAGTGCGGATGAACCGCCGCACGCAAGTCGCGGAGGGTTTATTCTTTCCCTGGATCACTCGGTCCAGTCCTTCTCCGCCTTAAGACGCTCGTAGCGACTCACGGAAATTGAGCGAGGGCGCTCTAGATCTGGCGCCACGAGCGAAAATTACCTAGTTTCTGGTTGAAGAGCTAGGTGCGGGTAGCACCGTCCAAGACGGTAGGGAGGTAGTTGGCCATCACATACTCGTCGCCTCCCGTGGCTAGGATGGCAGTGGTGTAGATCGAGAGGAATTCGTCAGGGTTCTTCGTCCGTTGAATCGCTTTCGATCAACGCGGCTTGAAGCGAAGTCGACCCCGCGACCGCATGAAGGTCGTGCGAGTCTGACACTTGTGACCGTATCTGCGGGACGGGCAGCGCTGAGAAGGTTCTCGCTTCATTGAGTTGGATTCCCAATCGCTTTGGCGTCTCGCCTGCGACCTCGGCGGCAGCGGCGGTGGGCGAAAGCATCACCCGGGAGGAATCAGTGGCGCTCATGGACCGTCGGCGCCTCGGTGGGGCGTCGGTGAAAGGCCTAACGTGCATTCTTTGGAGCGAGAGTCCTTCAGACATCGGTCGCCGCCGATACCGTCCCGAGTCACACTCGGGAAGCGGCGGCGAGGTGGTGTCTGGATAAGTCTAAGCTGCGCCGTGGCGTGGGAGGCCGCGGGGTGTTGGCACCTCGTGAGGAGCTGCCGTCGCTCCTCGGCCGGACCCAGCGAGGAGGCCAAACCTTGTGTGGCGGCGAGCTTCATCGGCCGCTTGTCGAGCTTCGTCGCTAGGACTGGCGAAAAAGGCCCGGCGTCGGACGTCTTGGGATCGATCATTACTCGTCGCGATCGCGGGCCTTCGCCCGAGTGAGAACTGGGCGCCCGAGGGCGTTCAATCTTCTCAAGCTCCTCTCGTTGGAGGGCGGTTATGGCCTGGTTAATGGCAACCTGGGCCATCCGTGGCGTCTTCAGGTCTTCAGACTCACGCTCCCCTCTTCAACGTCCGCGTCATGGCTAGCGGTCATGAGAACGAATCGGTTTCGCAGTGGTGGAGAGGGGGAGAACAGAGACGTGGAACTTCCATGCTCGTGGGCCATATTCGAACCCGAGCTCGTGGAATACGCTGCTGTAGAGGACGCCATACCTTGAAAATCCGGGACTTCTTCTGGTTGAACGAGGCTCTCAAGCCCCACGGTGGGCACCAGCTGTCGACGATCGGGATCGCCTGACCGCAAAATTGAAAAGAGGATCTATGTGGATGAGGGACCCAAGAAGCGCTTCGCTCAACGATGGTGCGGACGTAGGTCGGTGCGTAGCGTCAGCGAGCAGGGGACAATTGATTATACTGGTTCGAACCCCCACGAAGGTAACAGCTCTACGTCCAGTCTTCTCCGGAGGCGGAGGAAATTCACTAATTGTAAGTACAGAGGGTGGATTATAGCTCGAGCTTGAGTGCTCTGTTCGTGTCTACTAGTCTATTGCTGGGGTGCTTTTCTTGCCCCTGTACACATGCCTTGCGAGGCCTTATATCCTCCCTGACGTTGCCTGTAACGGTCAGGAGAGATTCCCGGGGTAGTGGCTTCATGCGCATTGAAGGTGGGTCGTAACTACCCCGGAAATGCCGCTCACGTCTGCCTTGACGCCACTACCCGGGCCTTGGTAACCGCCGAGTAAGCGCATTCCTTCGAGCCAAGGTCGAGGTCGAGCGGGAACGAAATCTCCAACCGCCCGAGCTTGAGGTCGTGCGGGTACTCGGCGTTGTTCTAGTCTTGGTCGAGGCCCCTTGCTGCATCACCCCGAGCTAGGGACCCCTGCTAGCTGCGCGTTGACTTGTCAGAGATTTCCCAGTCCTCGTCACTGCCCTAAAGACTTCAACTCTCGGAGTCTTTTCACACTATGCCTCAATAGATCAGCTAGATTTTTATTAGTCTAAATCTTTTGTATTTTAACATTCCCTATCTCCTGCTACAGGGGATAGAAACACTTAGGAGATACATGTTGGATCATGTTCATCTTGGCATAACTACTCTTCATTTGTGCAATTAATGCATGTTGTATTATCATTATAGATAATTGTAAGGATTTTATCCACCTCTATACCACATGATTTTTTGGATATAATAAATCAATCTTCTAAGCTAAATGCACTCAGGAGTTGTCTCATATAGTGCAATTATATCAAAATAATTAGTTGATGTAGCTACTCCTGATTACTTTACTGGTTTCCAAGAAATCACAGTTCTTTAGCTTAGAAAGATATATCCAGCCTGAGATTTAGCATTATATATAGGGATTATACAAAAATAATTAGCAACAGAATAACAACTTATTTTGGTGTGTTGACATGTAAAAGAGTTCAAGATCCACCATACCTTTTAGATGCCTTAGAATGTGTTTAATTCTAGTCCAATGCCTCTTCATAGGCTCAGACGAATATCTTGCCAAACTACAATTTATTGCGAAAGCAATATCATGCTTAATAAAATTGTCAAAGTATAGAAGTACACCAATATATAGCACTCAAATATGGATTCTCCAGTTCCAACACATCACCATCTTCTCGTCTAGGATCATAAGGATCTCTTTTTCTGTATCCAATGTCAAAACAATCATGGGTAGCTATGCTATAGTGCATATATAACTGCATGCACCACTATATATGCAGTGGTGATCTCTGATCAGGATGGGAGCCAGCTAGCTACGTACCGAGCAGCCAATAGTGTGAATGGCATGATTTGTCATAACTGTGATATTTTAGTTTTCTTTTTTTAGGGTCTATTTCATATCCGCTCGAAAATTCCTCAAATTGTAGTCACTGACCATTGGATTTTGATCCAAAATCCAAATCTCTCCCTCCTCTCCTGTATATTTTGCCCTCCACCCTCTAACCCTATCCCTTCTCCATCCTCAGCCACTGGTACCACCTCACCTCCCCTCACGCCACCTCCCACCGCCTCGTCGGTGCCACCACCGATGTTGGCAAGGCTTGCTGGTTTGCTCTTCCCACTGTTGCCCCTCCTGCCTCTATTGCCTCCTAACCTCTTCATTTCTCATCGCCCCTACCAACTGTCGCTGCCTTGTCGCACCACCGCTGCGGCCACCATGGCTTCCCTCTAAGTCCGAGGGCACCGGTGAACCTAAGCCCTAAACAGGTGAATTGTGACCTAATTTGCTAGCTGCCGTCGCCACCATCCGTCATCCTCGGATGACGACACCGTCGGATAGGATGAACCGCACAAATCATGACACAAAATCCAATGGTGAGGAAATTGACTGTGACTTTTGACATTTTCAGACTCCCGTGAATTAGCAAACCCATTTAGTTTTTCCCTCTTGTTTTTCGAGATGTTGGCCCCTTTTGGGATAGATTATAGGAATACATATTTTGGATTATGAGAGAATCAGGTGAGTGATAGTTTTTGATTTTGTGTACAAATTCTGCTTCTGATCGACACAAAGGGAAAAGGGGCTAATTTCCAAGAAAAAATCGACACGTTTGGCGGCTATCACTGGCACAGTCTGTGTATCTACTGGAGTTGTTAGTCAGTCGACACAACTCAGAAGACAGGCAATCGTAGCAGTCATTCATGCAACGCAAGTAACTTTACAAGTGCAAATACTCATAAACAACGAGCAACGATGCCTAACCTAACCATATGTAGGAAACAGGAAACGACATCCTTTGGACACGTGTTCATGTCGGAGAATATACGCTGTGAGATCCCAACAACGGAACCGAAGATCCCAAACCGAGCGTCGTTTTCCCGCTCGACGTGGAATCAACTGACGATGCGTGTCTCTCGTCGCGACGATCGAGTGATCAAATCGCAACTTAATTAAACAGCACAGGAGCAGTACACATGTCTCCACGTATGCATGGCAAAGATCGGGTAATTTAATGGTAGTTCCCATTAAGTTCCACGCGTGGAGTCGATCGACCTGATGACCAGAAACCACAAGGGAATGAAGGAAAATTAATGACTTTGGAATCGAATTTGTGCTTAGCGCGTACGTCTAAGGGCAGTTCCAATTCTCCACCTTAGCTAGTGTCCATAGAATTAATTACGTTGCCAACTAAGCAAAAATCTGATATAGCATAGAAATTAAGGAAGGGAGAGAAGGAAAAACAAAGAAATCATGTCTCATGCAAGAAACTGGATCGGTACGGGTACCAAGACGCAAGAAACGGCCAAAATCGGGATTAGACGTTTCTGCGCGCTTATCAAGCTGTGTTTGCGGTGCATGTATTGGTTTATTGCTCTATCTCTCCTCTAGACACTGCTCGTGAAAACTATGGGTTGGAAAACTATGCATTGGTTTATTGCTCTCTCTCTCCTCTAGACACTGCTCATGTAAACCATGGGTTGGGACTGCCCTAAGCAATTCCATGGAGCTACAAGGCTCATACCACTACTACAAAAAAATTCTCTTTCTTGTTAGCCTATCACTATCGGTTCGGCTACACTGCTAGTTTATAAGATAGACCAGCACAAATGCTCGACTGAAGAAGAACCGGCAGTGATAGTAACTTCAAGATTACATGTATAGGGCCGGGATTGATTTATATAGCCAAAAGAGTCCTAGTTGTAGAAGATTTAGATTTACAACTTATTTAAATAAAACCAAAAGATATGATAAGTTGAGATATTATCTCTAACACCAGGTATATTGACCACTGTCATCTCAAATTGTTTTCTTTAGCCCGGTTGCCGCGGAGCAGCTCTTGCTGAATAAATTATAAGATTTGGTAGCAGGTTACTGAAGCTGGCAGACTTGGTAAAAGAAATTTGCTAATTTCCTCCAAGTCCAGCTAGCAATTGACCATGAAGTAATTAATCCGCGCTTTGGTCTTTGGTAAATGCATGTATAATCGCCAACTTGTCTACGGTTGGACAATGGATTAATATATGGAAGCAACCAGTGGATGCTGATGCCGGCATAGACTACAGAACCACGGCTCAGTCAGAAAAAATTTAGTTTAGTTTTTTTCCCCCTCAGAAGAAACAATGATGAAGTGTTATGTCAAGATGAAAGGAAAAAAGGCACCTTTTTCTCATAGTATCTCACAGTACTGCTGCAGCGTTTTGAGCACCATTTGGTATTTCTGAAGATAAAATGGCCAATGAATCTGCAAGATAGTAGAATTGAAATTGTAATCCAAGCATGAACAATAGTTTTTTTCTCGCACCTCGATGTTCTACTTTCACACCTGCAAGCACTATAATACGAACTTATTAACAATTAAGTCATTAACAAGTATTCTCTTCAGAAAAGTATCTAGAATGATGGACTGGCGCGATCAAATTCAGTTTCTGAAGCCCTACCATAGTGACATCTTTACTTTCAGAAGAGTTTGAACTTGGCGTAAAGAAGTTTGAAACAATTAGAATCAAGAACTATAGTAATAGGAGTGAAGGGCTACTGAAACAATCAGAATTTGCCGAAAGATTCTAATGCCAAGAATTACCAAAACGTACTTTCGGAGTTATGGGCCTGTGGCATTGTTCTTTCCTAAGGACTTAGAGCGGCAGAACTTCTGCACAAACAGCGAATCAAAATATTACTCCCTCTGTCCCGCAATATAAGTCCCAATTCATAGGAAGTATCGCCGCACAATATAAGTCCATAGCAGAGATCAAAGATGTAGTTATTGTTTCACCATATACCCATCCTTTAATATTAAAAAAGTGGATGAGTAGTTTTTTTAAAAAAAATTGGCCAGGAGCACTGGCATTTCATTATAGAAGAAAGAAACAACCAACGAGCTACATACGCACTCACGCATCCCACACACACGCACACACGCACGCCCGCACAGTACTCGCCGCCAGCAGCCACCCGCGCCGAGGCTCGAGCTGGCGAGGCGGGCAACGCCTCTCGCTCCCACCAGCGGGCCGAAGCGCCACTCACAAAGTGGATGAGTAGTTGTATTATGCCATTTAATAGATGCATATATGGTCCAATAACATTAATTTTTTTCTTAGATTTAGTGCCTCCTTGGTTTGTGCGTATAGTGGGCTATGGACTTATATTGTGGGACGCAAGGAGTATGACAATAAGCTATACACATTGAAAGCATATAAGTCAAAAAAAAATAGTAAAACTAGCAATGTTATGCAGTGCGCGGTATGAAGAATTGGGCAAACAGCACAAGCCACAGCTAGAACATCCACATTGTGGTGAAATGCTTTTCCCTCTCTTTAGGCACAATCAAAAGAATACAATTGGCTAGCATACACAATTTCAAAATGAACAGGAGAGCTGGTGGAATAAACAAAGGATCGAACCACTGGATGAGTGGCAGCATTTGGAAGACATGAACAAAGTGGTCTTCATGAAAAGTTGTCCTTCCGGACTCGAAAAAGGTAATGCTTGCATTCTAATGTACTACGGCTACCAGCCGTCTGTAGCTAAAAAAACTTACAATTACACTTAAGCTGGAACAGACTCGAGTATTGGGTCAGCAGGGTAGTCCTCATATCCACTTATGCCGGTAATTCTTAACCTTGTATTTGGCTGCAAAATAACAGAAAATTGTAAACTTGCAGTATTCAGTTTGCTTTTGGAGTTCGGAATGTAAACTGAATCAGAATTTATCATTGTACTTCCAACATTCATCAGGACGGTAATTGGAAATACTTACCTATCTGTGACCAATTTTCCTCTGGTACTTCTTGTACTTGAAGACTGTCACTTTGTCGTCCCGTCTCTGTGGAACACATAATGGGGCCAGTGTGAAGCAATTTTCTATATACATGATTACTCCAACAGCAAGCGCAGAACATACCTGTTCTTCAACCACCACATGAACAGCAGCATATATTGGTCACCACCGGCATGCCAATGTAAGCTTTCTCTCTAGTTGACTCTAGTAGTACCTTGTTCAATATGATCTGCACAAGAAGCATTATCTGGGAGTGAAGATTCGGGCGAAAACAAAGTAATGATGAGGAACTATATGATTGTGGGATTGAATGCTTTGAATTAGAGGAGTGTCATCAAGGGGAACGGTATGAAGCTAATATATGCACTGCTACTCCAGGAACAAACCGAATAGGCTCTGGAGGTTGTTGCATATAATCTTGAGCATGGAGTTTAAAGTTAAGTTTGGATGTGTTTTCTTTGTCAAGCTAGATATTGTGGTCTAAGTCTGTTATGGTTCAGTTTCAGATGTTACGTTATCTGAAGCAGTTTCAAGCTTAGTTTTTGCATACGTATTGCCGGATAAGAAACAGTAGCTTCCCCGGCCGAAATTCTGAACAGATTGATTTGAGTCCAACAAGTTAAAGTAGTCTGGATTGCTAGTTGTAACTGCATTCAGTTTTGCATGTAGATTCTAACTTACATAAGTAATGAAGGAGAAAACAGAAAATGCTGTGGGAAGTATTTGTGCAGCACCAAAATCTGAAAAGTTCTTGCTGTGTTCTTGCGGTCTGTTTTTTGTGTTGCGTGAACTTTCTGTCTTTCAGGTGGAGTTCGGACTTCTTCAGAAAAGTAATCCGACGACACAAGAGAAGAATTCTGACATTTTGTATTAGAGTGGTTTCTAATCCCGCGACGATGCCGAGAGGAGCATGGTTAGTATCACCCACCTCTGTTAGGAAATCTGACAGCAGCAGCCATTGCGAGGTCAATCTCGGTGGCAATGGCAACCGCTGGGATGCTTCAGGCAGCACCGGCGGCCATGAAGCTCTGGTGCAAAAGGTGACAAAAGAGATGGGAGTGACGCTGCGATATCCAATGCTCACGCATATGAACTACATAGATTGGGCTCTCATGATGAGAGTCAATTTGCAGGCTCAGGGAGTTTGGACTTCAATTGAGCTTGGCAATGCTCCGTACAGGGAAGACAGGATGGCATTGGCTGTCATTCTCCAAGCGGTACCACTGGAGATGATCTCCACGCTGACGGTGAAAGATTCCACAAAGGAGGCGTGGGAGACGGTGAAAACGATGCGCATGGGTGTTGATCGTGTTCGCAAAGCAAAAGCTCAAACATTGTTGACGAATTTGAGTCAATTTGCATGGAAGACAGTGAGTCTGTGAACGACTTTGCTATGTAGTTGCAGGTCTTGTCAACAACATCCGTGCACTTGGAGATACACTTGAAGAAGAGAAGGTGGTTAAGAAGTTTTTGCGAGTTGTACCACGGAAGTATATGCAGGTGGTCATATCAATTGAACAACTGGCTAATCTTCGAATGCTGTCCATTGATGAGCTAACTGGCCATCTCACAGGTGCACACCCTCAGGAAATTAACAAGTTCAAGGAGGAGGAGCCTCAGTTAATTGGGTATAGTGACAATGACATGGCAGGCAGTGTTGATGATCGTAAGAGTACAACTGGCATGCTGTTTTTGTTCGGAAGGAGCTTGATTAGCTGGCAGTCTCAAAAGCACAAGGTGGTGGCACTGTCCACTTGTGAAGCTGAATATATAGCTGCTACAACCACAGCGTGTCAGAGAATTTTGTTTGGGCGGCTTCTTGGTGATCTATTGAAGAAAGAGATTAGCTACACGGTTCTGAGAGTAGACAACATGTCCGCGATTTCCCTTTGCAAAAATCCTGTTTTTCATGACAGGAGTAAGCATATTGATACTCAATATCATTTCATCAAAGAATGTGTCAAAGGAGGAAAAATCACAATTGAGTACATTAAGTCAGAAGATCAGCTTGCCGATATTATGACAAAACCACTGAACACATCAAGTTCCTGGAGTTGCGCAAAAGGATTGGACCAATCAAGATCTAGCCGGATGCAAAAAGATTAGGGGGTGATTTGTTGCAGATAATCTTGTGCATGGAGTTTAAAGTTAGAGTAGATGTGTTTTCTTTGTCAAGCTAGATATTGTGGTCTAAGTCTGTTATGGTTCAGTTTCAGATGTTATGTTATCTGAAGCAGTTTCAGGCTCAGTTTGTTTTGCATACTTATTGCCGGATAAGAAACAATAGCTTCCCCGGCCGAAACTCTGAAGATTTTGATTTGAGTCCCACAAGTTAAAGTAGTCCGGATTGCTAATTGTAACTGCATTCAGTTTTGCATGTAGATTCTAACTTATATAAGTAATGAAGGAGAAAATAGAAAATGCTGCGGGAAGTATTTTGAGCAGCACCAAAATCTGAAAAGTTCTTGCTGTGTTCTTGCCGTCTGTTTTCTGTGTTGTGTGACCTTTCTGTCTTTCAGGTGGAGTCCCGACTTCTTCAGAAAAGTAATCCCATAACACAAAAGAAGAATTCCGACAGAGGTAACATATACGCAAAACTGCGAAGGATATGCTTTGCTATACCAGAGAAATGTGACTCAACAGCTAAAACAAAAGATTATATGGTTACAGCTACATTCTACCATAACAGCTGACATTAAAAGTTTTCATTATTGCAGGACAATGAATCTTTTACTTCTAAATCCACTAAATCAAGGTTTGGAGAGAGATGGGACCTGGTATAGTTTAGGGGGAGTAGATGCAAGCTTTTTCTTTCCATAGCCGGCCAAGTGACTACCGGACCATCACTTTACATAGATTTAGAATGTACTATCTGCATCACAGTTTCAAAGTTTGTTCTTGCACCTCATGGATAAAACAACACAATTGTAGTAGACCGACATAGTTTGTTTATTTTTCATCGTTTCCATCATCCTCTCTAAAATCGACCTCAACATCTTATACCTTCTTTGTTTGTGGCTTAACACAAATCAACAAATAATAGAGCAAGTTGCTAGTTAGGTCATAACATGTGTCCTACATCTAAAGTACCCTCTTGACAATCTAATCCCACCTCAAGCCTTTTTTCTTCCGTTTCATCATATCTTAAGCCGTCAAGAATATCGTCGCTGACCTTCACAGGAAAGGAACCCCGGCTCTTCTGGTAAAGCTGGACATAGCAAAGGCCTTTGATTCCGTCAGCTGGGAGTTCTTACTGGAATTACTCTGTCACTTGGGATTTACCACCCGCTGGCGTGACTGGATTGCGGCAACTCTGGCGTCATCTTCATCGAGAGTCCTTCTTAACGGAATTCCTGGTCCGCCTATCCAGCACAGAAGAGGTTTGCGTCAAGGGGATCCCCTTTCCCCCATGCTCTTCATTATGGCCATGGAACCTTTGCGGAGTCTCTTTTGCAAGGCGGCCGTCAAGAATTTTTTCTCGCAGGTGCCATCAGCGCCCCCGAGAATGAGGATCTCCCTATACGCCGATGATGTTGTTGCTTTTGTTAGGCCAATCCGGGAGGATCTTGTCTTAATGCAGGGGTTGTTAAATATTTTCGGCGGGGCCACAGGTCTTCAAACTAACATTCACAAGAGCGAGGTGTACGCCATCAGGTGTGACAACATAGACATGGTGACCGTCCTTCAGGATTTCCCAGCTTTATCCAAACCTTTCCCTTGCAGGTACTTAGGTCTGCCGCTGCGACCTACTAAGCTCAAGCACTCGGACCTGCAACCTCTCATTGACAGAGTAAGGAAACGACTGGCGGGATGGAAAGGAAGACTACTTTCTAGGGCGGGCAGGTTGATTTTGACGAACTCTGTGCTCACGTCACTAGCGGTATACCACCTCACCGTGTTCTGCTACTGTTTGGGTGCAAAGAAAATTGACAGATTCACAGGCTTCATTTGGAAAGGCGAAAGGATTGTTCAGAGGGCATTATCAGTTAATCGAACAAGGGTATGCGAGCATAAGGCCTTGGGAGGACTTGGCGTTAAGGATCTATCCTCTTTTGGACGAGCGCTCCGACTTAGATGGCTGTGGTATGCCTGGACTGATAGCAACAGGCCATGGGCAGGGATGGCGGTTCCTTGCGACAACTCCGATTGCGGTCTCTTCCGCGCAAGCACAAACATAACACTAGGGAATGGAGAAACTGCAAATTTTTGGAACTCCAACTGGCTCCGCGGGAGGTCACCGCGGGAAATCGCGCCAAACGTTTATCGGCTAGTTAGAGGAACAGATGTTTGGTCAGGATGAACTTGATCAGGGAATTGGTTGCGACTGTTGAGGAGAATTTCTCTGCCGCCCAAATCACGAATTCATACACTTATGGCGCGCTTGGCGAGTTCAACTGCTTCGACGCAGGATAACATCTCTTGAAATGGACACAACAGGGGAATACTCGGCGGGGACAACATACGAGGCATTTATTGGCGCCACAAAAGATCCAAAGCGCAAGATGGTTTGGCGTCGAGCGAAGCTAAATGTCGATTTTTCACTTGGCTCTTTCTACAAGATAGGATCCTCACAGCGGATAGACTAGCTCTCGAGAGGATGGCCACCTGGCACTCTGCGTGATGTGCGGCCTTGACGCAGAAGTCATCTAGACACCTCATCTGTTGTGCCGTCGCCAGCAGTGTGGAGAAAGGTCTGTTCTACATGGGCATAAATTTCATCGCTATCCATCTGATTTGGTTCGATGTGGCTGCCGCTTGGTGGCGATCGGTCAGTTCCATTGTAGAAGCGTCGAGATCGCCATAAGCAGTGATGGCACCATCATGTATGTAGCATAGAACCTCTGGAAGGAGAGGAATAGCGGGATCTTCAATAGTCTGAGAACTATTGATGGCGTTGTCGGTAGCCATAGACGATATCCGGAGTAGAAGGGTAGCAGCGCAACCTATAAATCCATAATTACGGTAGGGGGTGCCTCCCATTCGATCTCGCTCCGAGTTCATGAGTTATCTCATTGTATGTGCTTTCGGTTTTTATTGGCATTAGATCCGTATAATTCCCGCCAATCGTCGTGGTTCTAGTTTTAATCGGGAGGCCGAGTGTTGTGTGGCTTCTTCGAGTATATTCTCAAGCTCTATACTGTATTCTGTATTCTCAATTTCTTTCTTAATGCAAGGCAGAGCTCCTGCCATTCTCTTTCAAAAAAATCATATCTTAAGCCGAATTTGCATTCTTATTACACATTCCCATTAACTCAATTAACTAAATTAACAACAGGTAACACCTAAGCAGCGGTCATCATGCAGGCATTTCCTCTACTGCACTCACCCCAGATGCATAACCATGTCAGGGTCAAGGAGCAGACCAAGGGACTAGGTATAAAAATGATACCATTTTCTGCATCACTAACATATCTAATTGTAAGTTTTCCTACTCACCAGAAGTAGAGGTGGGCATCTGGGCTAGGTCATTTTGGGCCAGCACAAGACACGCCCAGCCCAGCCCGGCCTAGGACCCAGCACGACAGTGTAGAGATAAGGCTGTGCCAGCCCGGCACATTTGCTTGGGCCGTGCCGAGCCTGTCAACCGGGCATGACGGGCAGCCCGGCAAGGCACGGCCCGCATAGTTCTTCGGGTAGCACGGCAGCACGCCGACCCGTCGGCACCCGGCCTTGCATGTGGCCAGGGGCAGGGCATGCGGCCGGGCACGCGCCGCCTCCCTCCTCCTGGCTCCTGCACGACAGCTTGCCTCCCGCGCGGAGCTCCGTCTCCCTCCTCCCGCTGGGCCACTCACCTACCGCGCGACGCTCTGCCCGCTAGGCCGCTCGCCTACCGCACGGCGCTCCGCCTCCTCGCCCATTGCGCGCGTAGCTGCCTCGCCTTGTCTCGCCCACCAGTCACCACATCGCATGGCCGCCTCGCAGCCCGAGCCGCGGCCTCCTCGCCTCGCAAGCCTCCACGGCCACTCGCCTCCCGGGGTCGCCCGCCTAGCTCGCCCCCACAGTCGGTCACCTCCCTTAGCCAGACGGCCACTCGCCTCCCTCGCCGCCCACTCCATGGCGAAGGGAGGCCGTGGAGAGAGGCGGCGGAGGGAGCTGGGGCCGGCCGCATGGAGGCATTGCTGCGGAAGACTCGAGGGGAGAGGAGGCGGCAGGCGGAGGACTCAAGTCGAGTGAGTGCGGGACAGCGGAGAGAGAAAAGAGAGAGGGCGCGGGTCGACGAGAGAGAGAGAGAGAGAGAGAGAGAGAGAGAGAGAGTACATATTTGTATTCATATCTTAAAAAATATGAAAAAATAATAGAGTTATTACCTATTTATATCCGATCTATTTTCACTCTTAGTTATATATATATTTAGATTTTTTAAAATAATATATTTTTAAATAGCGTTGTAGAAAAATATGTTAGAAAAACAATTATATAAATGTTAGAAAAACAATTATATAAATGTCTCTGTTCTCAATTCATTTGACAACAAAAACTTTCCATCACCAATTCATTTTTATTTAGCCAATGGTTGGCCGACAGATCTATTTAGTCGATAGTCTCTTGTTGCTAAATGAATTGGCAACATAAGATCTATCATCCATTTATTTAACGATAGTGTGCCACAGATGTATATTTATGTAATTGTTGTTTCAATGAATTTTTCCTATATTTTTTTTAAAAATGCATTATTTAAGAAACATTATATCTTTAGAGGCCTAAGTTTGCTGGGCACCACCCGTTAGCCAGGCCTCAGCAAAGTCTGCAATAGAGATGGCTAGATGGCCATACCAAATGGGCCACCCCGAGGCCTGTCACTATTGACATGGCCTGGCCGACTGTAAAATAGGTTGTGTCGACACAGCCCACTAGCCCGTGTTGTGCTTGGACCGGTATCTCGGTATGGCGGGCTGGTACGGCACAACATGAGCACGATACGACCCTACCTGGTACAGCCTGTTTAGCCTATTTATTTGAAAATAGCCGTTTTAGCCGTTGAAGGCTTTAAAAAATCCAAAAATGTGAAAAATCCCAATTTTTCTATAAATAAGGTAGAAATCCTCCTCATTTCCCCACTAGCAAACTTACAATCTTTTCTCTGGATTCTCTTATGAAAATTCTCTTACTATTAGTATTTGGCAAAATTCAAAATAATTTTGCCAAAAATCCAAAATTGACTTTCGGCTTTTGTCAAGAAATTAAGGTAAGAATTGTGATTTAATTTTTCATTATTCTTATTATTTTAAATGAGATTAAAGTACTAATAGCGTAATTATTTTTGTAGTTTTCTTTATGGAGCATTAGGATTTTGCATTATTCCCAGCTTCTGATTTTGGGATTTCACCCAAAGAGCTTCTTACATCCTATCATGCTTAAGAAGCTGCAGTACATGTATCATCCTCAGGCTCTATAAGTGCTACTGTATTAGCAAGCACCGGGGGCAAAAATATCAAAACACAGTATATCGAGAGTCTAGAAAGATTTCGATTAAATTTTTGAGACATCAGACGGTATTCAGAGTAGCTATGCTATTTGTAAATATTGTGAGAACAAATTAACTGCAAAATCATTAGGTAGAACGGGGCACTTGAAGAGATATGCTGAGAGCTATAAAAGAAAAGCAGGTGTTACTTTAAAGACAGATGTAGCTACAGTACAACCCAACGGTACGGTACGTCACTGGGACTACAATCCCGAGATAGCTCATGAATCTCTTTGTCATTTAATCATTTCTCAATATCTACCTTTAGACTTTGACGAGTCACCAGCATTTGAAAACTATATTAGGGCCGCTTATAATCCTAGGTTTTCTGTTGCTTTTAGATAGACAACAATTAGAGATCTGATTAAATACTATAATAATTATCATAGTATGCTAAAATAGCTCTTTAATACCTGCATTTTTCTGTGTTTTTGACATCAGACATATGGAGTGGTAGGACTAAAGAAGATTATCTTAGTATAGTTGCTCATGATGTTAACAATGATTGGCAACTAGAGAAGAGAATTATAGGATTAAAATTAATTGATGTATCACACACTGGTGAGAATATTGCTGATTATATTGTAAAAGCTGTGGAAGATTTTGGCCTCATAGATAATATTTTTGTAATAACATTAGATAATACTTTAGTAAACACTTCTACAATGATCATTCTTACTCCGCTTTTTAATTCGTACACTGAATCTTTCTTATTACATCAGCATTATGCTTGTCATATTATTAATCTTATAATTAAATTTGGTTTAAAGATGTTTAGACCAGTACCTTGAACCTTTTCACATTGCAATATCTTTCTTAAATAATTCAAATCAACGAGCAATAGCATATAAGACTTATTGTATTGAAATTGAGGTACCCCCACGTAAGTTTGGATTGGATATGCTTATTAGATGAAACTCCACTTATTTGATGCTTAAGTCTCTTATACCCTATAAGAGCATATTTTCTGGTTTTATTAACATGCGCTATCGTAGCCAGGATAGTTAACCGCTACTCATAGAGCAATATTAGTATGCTATTTAATACTTGCTGTTATTTTTGGAACTTTTTATTATTCCACTATTACTTTATCTATAGTTTATTACTCAACCTCTCCTTTAATTATGCATCATATTCTAGAAAATTGCTACCAACTTAAGGAACCATGAAAATGATAATATTTTACGTGAATCTGTTTATGCTATAAAAATTAAATATTTAAAATATTAGAAAATAAATTCCTACGTTATATGTATTTGCATTTATTTTAGATCTTAGAGGTAAAGTTCAAGGATTTGCTAATGTTCTCTCATTTCAGAGTGATGCGGTGGGTACTGATTATTCTAGTTATTTTTCAAATGTTTGCACTAGCTTATCTTAAGTTTATGCTATGTACGATCAGAAGTTTGCTAGAGTTAGTATGCAGCAACCTCCACCAGCACCTAAAATAGGTAAGAAGAAAACTGCGTGGGAAAGATATAGGGTGAAGGTGGCTCTACCTTAAAGAGTTCGATTACAACAACACCAAGTACGAACATAACAAGTAGTAGAGAACTAGCTACCTATCTCAATAGCGACACTGTCAACTATCAAGAGTAAGTGAAGGATTTCAATATCTTTCACTAGTGGATGAGCAAAAGATAACATATCTGGGTCTTTCCATATTAGCACAGGATATGTTAAACAGTTTCTGTCTTTATGGTTTCTTCAAAGTCTGTTTTCAGTTTATCCGGAAGAATAATCGAGAAGAGAAGAACAAATCTGACAAATGAGATGGTGAAAATACTTCTCACTGCGAAAGATTGGAAACAACCTGATCAACGAGGTCAACACACTACAGAAAATGTTGAGCTGGCGAAGAGTTTGAAAATCTTTATCTAGATAATTAGGAAGAATAATTGTAATATTCACTTTTATCCTGTATTGCTAAGCTATAGGCTATATTCTTTTTGCTTTGTCAATGCTTTATCTTGTTTAGTTTTTACATGACAAAGTTTTTAACGAGACAATGAAATATTAAAAAAGCTTATTATTTAATTCCAATTATTTGTCTCAATTTAGAGTTTTATTTCATATTTTTACCTTTTGCCTAATTTACATATATTTTAAAAAAAATTGTACATTTCTTCAAGTTTTTCTAATTATTCTAGATTTTTTTTCAATTTTTTTTTTGTATTTTTCAAGCTTCTACGATTTTCGAATTTTTCTTTCTTTTTTATTTTTTGAATTTTTTGACGCCGAACGGGCCAGTCTTGGCCCGTCGACCAATAAGGCCCCACGGCACATAAGACCACCGGGCCGTGTTTAGATCAAGGACTCGGCACGTAGGCTAGTACAACATGCTTATTAGTCGCGTCTGGCCGTGTCTAAACGAGTTGCGCCGTCCGATAAACAGGGCACACTGCGCCGGGTTGTCCGATTGGACACCACTAGACTCTACAGATGGAGTGGATCGATGAGATGAGCACGTGAGGGAGGGAACAGTGAAGGAGATGGTCAATTGGTCAGCGCTCGGTGGGGCCATCGAGAAGAGGAGAGGCGCAGGATGCGTCGGCGGGTCGCTCGCGTCACGAAACCTCCCGAACGCTCTCCTGCTTCGACTGTGCCTGGCTGCCTGCCCATGCATAAATGTGCCCTCTTCCTCGTTCGTACAGAACAAAATGAAGAGAGAAAGCAAAGGGCAGAGCCACAACTCGAGCCTTGACGGCCCAGCACAGTTGGCTTTGGCCTCTGGCTCCCCTAAGCGGCTAAGCCACACCCTTTGCGGGTTTTTTTTTTTGGCATTCTCAATTCCTCTTTCTGAAGAGTTCGCTACTGCCTTGGTTTGGTGGCGTGATGGCGTGTACCCAGTAGTATGAATCACAGGAAGAATCAAGCGATTGTTGTTGCTAGTTACTACTCCTGCGTGCCGCTAGTCCATTCTTGGGCCTAAACACTAGCAGGACGGACCACGGAATGCCAATTGCAACGGCGGTACGAAATTGGCTCGCATTTGAGAATTCCTCTCCGTGATTGGTGAAATTTACGGAGTTGCCGTGACACATGACATGATGATGAACTGCGGATTTGGTTTTCAGTCTGTCTCTTATTGGATAGGCAGCTGAATTTTGTGGATGTGTTTGGTCAGATACCTTTTTTCTTTTATTCTCATGCTCTATCAGTATTACTATATGCGTGGGTGCGGTGCACGCCACGCCAGCCATCACGCGTCTAGCAGGTGAAAATCGCGCGGCTCCAAAAAAAAGTCTCAGTTTTTTTAGGGTGTCTTTTTGGTAAACCTGATGTTAAAATGGGCCTAGATGTAATTTGAGAAATTTCCAAGGGGGTCTCCTCGAAAAAAGACGGCTTGGATGTAATTTTGGATTTTTCAAAAGGTCTGTGTGGAAAAAAACGAATTTAGGGAATTTTTGGGGTCTTTCCGCAAAAAAGGATCTGTATGTAATTTTAGAATTTTCTAGGTATCTTTTCGCCAAAAACCGGGTGCCATGAGTCAGCCCTGCGCCTTAGCCACGCATTACGCGCGTGGCAGGCACGTGCCTGCGCCATACATCACGTGGCCGAGCGGGCTCGAACCCATGCCGTGGGCGTTGCAGCGACGCGCGTTCCCACTGCGACGTGCGTTCGTTTGCGTTTGATACGAGCGGATAATTACTTAAACCGTATTCACGCGTTAACAAACCGGCGACGCGGCGCTGCACGGAGCGAACACGTCAGCCGAAAATGACGTGGCTAGCACGAGGAGGCCGGAAAACTACCAGGTTTTTAATATACATATTATATTATATGAAGCTCTCCTGCCTGTTCATTTCAAAAAAAAAACCTTAATTTTGTGGATGTGCTTGGCCATCTGTTTTTAGATGTTTCAGTGTTTGGTTATCTTCTTTTTTTAAACCATGTTTCAAGAAAATGCATTGTTGTGTTCCAAATAACAGAAAATATGTAAGTCTAAAGGAACTATACACGTGAGAGAAAAGAGGCAAGGATCAACTATTGGATGACGTAATTTGTCAAAACTATATACTCTGATTTGCCAGATAAGGTGCTAGATATTTTTCCTATCATTTTTTTCACAGCAACTTCGAAAAATAAGTGCAGGTCAGCACGGGATACGTGCACATGTTTTTGCCAAAAATGCATATTGTATTCTCCCAAGAATCACAGAAAAATTACTGAAGAAGAAAAAAACGAATGTAGAACGTTAGTTTTATGAGCACTCAAGAGTCAAGAGGATTGGATGCATAGTCGCATCGGAATTTTCATGGTTTTCTGGTGATTGTTCAAGTTTGTGAATTTTTGCAAACAGTGCTGCATGTGTGCTGTGGACAACAGTGCTTATTGAGTGACAATAATGGTTTATTGGATTTTGAAAATCTAGGTTGAACTACAATTGTTTGATCAGCAAAACAAAAGGAACCTCACATGGTAGCACCGATTTCTAAATTATCATCGTAGTGACTAGAGTGGGTTTTTGGACTTTGAAAGTCCAGGAAAAACTATAATTGCTTGATCAGCGGAACAAAAGGAACCTCACATGGCAGCACCAATTTCTAAATTATATGGTAGTTACTAAACTTCTATGAGCACTAGATTAATGCTCGTGCGTTGCTATGAAAAATAAAATTGGTAACGAAACATAAAGGTCAAGCAATAAAAGAAAATTATGCTACAAAATCAAACATCTATTTCTCCCGATTACAAAAGTTTTATAGTTTCTTCTCCGGTATGAATTAAAGCCAAATATATTATACGTAGCAATATATATTACCAATCTCAAAAATCAATCAATCATTTTTATCCCTTTTTGCAATTTATATTACCAGTTCGCGTTCCTCTTCCTCTCGCCATGCCCGCAGCGCGTGCTCCTCGGCGTCATCGACCTCGTCTTCCTTGTCGCCTCGCTCGTCCTCATCATCCACGGCCTTCGCAGGGGCGACATGAGGGCTTCCCCCAAACATGAGGCGCTGCTGCCGAAGTCACCGCCATTCCGGATCACTGCCCGCTACGCGGTCGAGCTCAGGGCGTCCGCCGTCCTCCTCACGCTCGCGTTCTTCCTTCTGCCGAGCACGCTATAGCGCGCTGTAGAGTCCGCCTTCCTCACCGCCCACTTTGTTGTGCATACCATGACCACGTAGTCAGTCGCCTCGGAGAAATGAGCCACCGCCGCCATCCAACCTTTGCACCTCCGCATCTTCTAGATCGCCACAGCCCTTGGCGCCGCGCTCTTCTCCGCTTCAACGGTGGTCTGCTGCTCCGACGGTTCACTGCTCTTCCCAGATGACCCTCTCGCCTTTGCCGGTCTACTTGTCTCCATGCCTCTGGCGTACCTAGCCATCACTGGTTTTACCGGCCATGACGCCGTACCTAGCCATCACTAGTTTTACCGCCCATGACGCCGGAGCCCATGAAGGTGAACTAGTAAACACCAGCGCCGAGGCGCCCGCCATGCCGTGCATCGCCGTGTCGTTCTTCTCTCTCGCGACGTTCAGCTGGATCAACCCGTTTATCTCCAAGGGGTATGCCAATGACTCTCTCACTGCTGACGACGTCCCACCGGTGTCACCAGGCAACTGCACCAAAGCGTCATACGCTTTGTTCAGTCTAACTGGCCGGCGCTCGGGTCATGGCACCCGGTTGGTGTCACGCTCTGGCTGTCCTTCTGGCTACAGTTACTACTGACCACAGCGCTAGGTCTCCTGCACCTCGCGGCCATGTACATCGATCCGTCACTTATTGATCAGTTCGTCGAGTTTATTCGCCGCGGCAGCATGACATGGGAGATCTTGAATGAATTCCCTTGATTGATTATGTGAAAGCGTACAACATATATAGAGTACAAAAGGAATGTTTGGCCAGCTATTAATTACCGGTAATAATTAGAGATTTTGCTATAATAATCAACTATATTTAGAGAGATATGACTGGCTGTAAATCAGAAAAGAATAATTAGCTATAATGACCGGTTATTATTGGAGATATGGCGCTGAGGGATTAGGAAGAACAGATCTTTGCTACCAAGTGCAAATTTATATTAGTAGATATTATTCCTGAATTCTCATTGTAAAAAAAAATACTAAATTGCTGCGAAAGTTGGTATTATAACCTTTGTTTGTGAATGCTGATTATCTGGTTGTTTTTATTCATAGCCTCCACTAATTCTATCACGGGCTGCCTAGTGAACTTTTAGATTTAGGTGTCCAATTATATCCTAACTTTAATCCTGCGAACTTAATCTATATTTCTTCTTCACTCTTGCAGGTATCACCGCCTCATAACCTGCAGGTCCAGGCATTTATCCTACTAGTATATAAACTGGTAAATAATGTATCAAGCAAATCTGTACATGAATGATGAATCCATACTACTCACATTACAGAGATTGCGCTCCTTACCGATATTACCCCCTCCCGGATGTGAAGCTGGTCACCCACAGGCCACAAAATGGCACTGGACTCGTCTTACCAACCACCGAGCTATGGATCTTAGCCGTACAATGCTTGCATCAGCGGCCATCCGCACACTCCTGAGTTCCATAGCTGCTGCAATCACAAATATCCTCCTGGTTACTACAGTGTCAGATCCCCCCATTCCCTCAAGAACTTCCAACTCCAGATCTATATTACCGTGGGCCATTTCCGCATTATCCGAACACCTATGGGGCTGTTTGGTTGCCTTCTTTTACGAGTTTGGCCTGTTCGACTCAGCCAGACTGATGGGATACGGGATGCACAGATGCAGAGATGATGTTTAGTAAGAAGATATTTTAAAATTTATATAGCAAGTATGGTCTAGTTTTTGTTAAAAAATTGTCAGGAACCCATTTTTGAAATCGATTTGGTAATCGGAGATGCTAATCAAAAGATATAAACAAAAAAGAAAAAGGAAAACTTACATACCCACGTGGCACCGTATGCATGATTTGCTATTGTGACTGACAGTAGCCCCTTGCGCAGAGCACGAGACTGCCATACGCTGTATCCAGAGATACGCCTATTTTCTCCGTATCTCCAGAGCCAGGTTGCATGGAGAATCTTGCATCCAGAGAGTCAGACTCAAAACTAGATACAGGCAACCAAACATAAAAAAAAAAACAAGATTCTGCATTTGTTGACGCAAATCTCTATGCATGCAGTTAACCAAACAGCCCCTATACATCTTACTTTGTCCCGCCACCACCTTATCCTGTTGATCAAACACCACATGGTCACGACAAGTTCAAGAGCCATTGCTGTGGGTGTGTTTGCCATGGGGGAGAGAAGAGCAATGTGAAAACTGAAGAAGAAAGGCCTGGAGTAAACCCTGAGAGCAGAAGGGTGCAGGTAATTCCAGAATAATTCGCCATCCAAATTACCAATACCCGGTTATATGGCTTCCCCGGCAGCCTGAAAGACAAGGAGAACGGAAGAAGCACCGAATTGCCACCAATTAATGGACGGGTTCCTGTGAGCGGCAAGAAGACAGAGCATGTGAAGCAACAAGAGCAGGATGATCAGAGGGCCAAACAATTTCAGTGGCCAATAATTTGGACGCCACCGGTATATGATGAGCCAAAACAAAGAAGCTGAAGAGTTGAAGGAGATGGACGAGAGCCCAAAGGTCTCTCAGGAAGCTCCACCTTCACCGAAGATCAAGATTATTCCGTTGTCACGGTTTGAAAATGGTCATCATGATCAGAAGCCTGCTGCTAAGGATGGCTCTGGAGATCACAATGACAAATCATCAGTCAAGAGCCACTCTACAAGTACTGACCATCAAGATGGCAGAGCAATGGAAGGTCACTATAAGACTACTCTCCATTTGTGCCTAAGAAAGAAAGCGAAGAGAAGATGCCTGCCAGAGAAAATTACAAAGACAATTCCAGTCTTGCCTAGGAATGATACACTACAGTAATCGTGAAAATTTTCGTCGGCCAATTTAACTTTCGTCGGCTCTTAAGAAAGCCGACAAAATTTAATTTATTTTTGACGGCCAACATCAGCCGACGAAAGTTATGGTTTAATTTTCGTCGGCTGCCTTCTAGCCGACGAAAATTAATTATTTTTCGTCGGCTAAGAGAAACCCACGAAAATAAACCCCGGATTAGGGTTTCGTGCGGCTCTTATTTTCGTCGGTTGGGTTGTGGCCAACGAAAATAGCACGACTTGTTGAACTTCCGGTTCGGCTCGGCTCGGCAATTTCACACATTTCATTTCCATGACCCCGCCGCCACGTCGCCCTCCCCTTGACCCCGCCCCCGCCACCGTCGCCCTCCACCGCTCCTCCATACTGCCTCGGTGCCCGCCGCCGCTTGGCGCTTGCCACCGGCTCCTCGTCGCCCTCCACTGGCTCCTTATCTCGACGGCCGCTGCGTGGGGTGCTGGGCCAGCGTGAAGTGTGCGGTTGGAACCACTGCAGCCGCCGCCTGCGCCGCGGCGGTGGTCGGCAACTCCCTCTCGTCTCGACTCAGCCGTTCCTCCTCCAAGTGGCAGGTCCGTTCCCTCCTCCAAGTGGCAGGTACGATCTGGCACAAGGATTCTTCATTTTATCGGTTAGAGAATTAGATGAGTAACCTGTTGGAGATGCCCTTAATTACCATCTGTGTTTTCTCCTCTGCTGCACTGCATGCTCTACGGCGATGGAGTGGTATAATGACAAGTAGTTATATTTTTTATCTGGTGCAAATTGGTCTCACAATCATCACACAACCTGTATTGAAGAATTTACCACAAATTTGTCGGCATAATCAGTAATTCAGTATACATTAAATGAAATACTGATTGTACTAATGCAAATGCTTATATAAAAAAAAAGACTACTCCACAGAAGCCATCAAACATAGTATTCTACCTCTACACCAACTACAGATCAGAATTTTCTAAAAAAAACATTTCCTAACGACTAACAGTGCAAGTCTCCCAAAATGAACAATTCAAGTCAATGTAATCACAGAAAAGAGAGAAGAAATTAACCCAACAGCTCATTTGGCAAGGGGCACGCTATCCCACGCTGATGAAATTTCCAAATTTCTTTTCACCCTGAAACAATGCACCCAAAATATATTAACTTTGAGTCACTAAAATTTGACAAACCAAATGTTACTAATACATCACGTAGGGAAAGAAGAAACAGGCATCCAAGACCACCAAGTTGTGGCCCAACTACTACTTAGTTGGAACTTGGAAGATCACAAATTGGCCACTGCTCCCATCACCCCATGTTGAAACTTCGATACCAACTTGGCATTTTTCATGGACAAATTGTCAAGTTGATACCAGAGTGAGATGATCAAAACGCCAATTGTAAAAGGAATATGGAAGCAACCTGGTAACTTCAATATTAGAATCATTTACCATATAAGTACTACTGAAAATATTGAAGATTTATGAAATACCCATACATAAGGCTTTAAGGCATTAGGACACCTCACGAAGGTTCAGTGACCTTCATTATAGTAGAGATATATCAATAACATGTTATAATACAAGGTCTGAAGCTCCCAATTCTTAGAACAAAATCTAAATACTTCATTCATGGAGTCTGATGACAAGAACCTTGAAGGTCAGTCAACATAGCATAGCAACTTGAGAAAAAAAAAAAGAGAAACAGTTAACCATGCAAAATATGTGCTTAAAGTGTAAATACGATTTTCACCGAACTTAGAATTCAGTTTAAAAAATTCTCAAGAAATCACAACATCTAGTAGAGAATATGGTTTACATCTTTGTAAAATTTCAAGATCAAACTCTATTGCATTTTCGAGATACATAAAAGACAAATTCTTACCGAAATAGTGTTGGAAATGATTCAAGACTAAAGATTGAATGTAACAGCCCTAAAATTATTCTCAAGATAAAAGTGTGTGTTAATTGTTTTCAAGACAAAAGTCTGTCCTGATCACATGGACCCTCCTAATAAGTCCTTAATTGACAAGGGAAAGACTTCTAAGTTCTACCCCTACACACAAATTCAGACATAATTATCCAATCCAATTTTACATAGGACCACGCACAAAGCTCATCTTGCCATTTGACCCAGTCGAAATCATTTCCCACCCATGTTGATTAAAGCTCAACACATGCCATCATCATTGGGGTGACAACACATGACACACCCCACCTCCACCTTGACACTATAGTATCACTTGTATTATGCCTGGCATATTGCAATGCTTGTGTTTTTGATATTACTGGTATGATATGATATCCTGCCATCGTTTTGGCCGGTTCCTGGAGTTTAGCCAGAAAACCGGAAATCGTTCAAAATTAGCCTGAGTCATTCATATAATCGGTCACAAAATTGATATAACTGGGGACAAATAGGTGTTAAAACCGAACAAGATTTCATATCCTGCTCCAGAATGGTTTGATCGGAAATCGGCATGAACTGGCTTGGTTCCCACCAGTTTTCTAAACCTTGGTTCCAATATCTACATGGAATTTAGTTTGGGGGATGATATCGCAGCCATGTTATTAGCATATTACTAGACCAAAGAATGTTATTATTTTACAAAGCTGCTTTCAACGCGTATTAAAAAGGAATTTTATGATACGTAATCCTGTAGCTAACTAGCAATCAATGGGTTAGTTATGTATGTGTGGAACATTCAATTTTGCCAGCAATCTCGAACAAACTCATGATTACACTTGCTTTAATCTATAGCCTCAAGTATGGGTGACGATCGGCGATGGATGTATGATGGTTGGGATAAGAGTGGGGCTCACTCGGATGAGTGGGTGGCCAAGACTACGGCTTTTGTGAACCGTGCGTTCTCTTTGTCTAGTACCAATAAGGTGAGGTGCCCATGCGGCAAGTGCCAAAATTTGTCCAAACATGACAAGACAAAGGTGACGCTAGACCTTTGTCGGCACGGTTTCATGCCAAGCTATGAGCTGTGGGTGCACCACGGCGAGTCATTCTCTCAAGCTGAAGTAGAAGAGGTAGATGATGATAGGGCGGGCGACGATAGGATGGACGAGATGCTTGAAGCTATACGACCGGAGTTCGAACTACATTCCGAGGATCCGCCTACACCAGAGGTTAAAAGGTTCTTCGAGGCCCTCAAAGCTCCGGAAGAGCCGTTGCATGAACTAACAGAAGTGACCCTCCTACTTTTGTGACACGGCTCATGGCCATTAAGTCAAAGTTTGCCTTCTCGAATAATTGTTACAACGAGCTCTCTAACTTGATCAGTGATGTGCTTCCGAAGCCTCATAACATGCCCAAAGACATGTACCATGCCAAGAGATTGGTTTCTACTTTCGGTATGAAATATGAGAAGATTGATGTGTGCAAAGACAATTGCATACTTTTCTGGAAAGGGCATAAGAATGAGAAGAAGTGCTTAAAGTGTGGCAAACCGAGGTACGTCGAGGTCGTAAATGAAGACGGTGCAAAGTTGATGACTGATGTTGCACATAAGCAACTTCGTTACATGCCGATTACACCGCGGGTCAAACGGCTGTTTCTCTCAAAGAGAACCGCTATGCACATGAGGTGGCACAAGGAAGGTGTACGTGAGAACGACGGAGTGATGGTGCACCCGTCTGATGGTGAGGCATAGAGGGCTCTGGACAGCTTTGACGCAGACTTCGCCCGCGATGCGAGAAATGTTCGCATTGGGTTGGCAATGGATGGCTTCACACCTTTCGGCCAATCCGCGGCCTCCTACTCATGTTGGCCCATCTTTACTGTTCCGTATAACCTTCTGTAAGATCGAGGATGAGCCTAGAGGGGGGGTGAATAGGCTTTTTTAAAATTTTTTTTATCACTAAATTTCAACTTCAATAATTTCTAAGAGCTAATGACAAATTTGCAATGTTGAATGCTTAACAATTCTATTGATCACGAGATGATATTTCTACACAAGAGTAATATGAGCTAAGTGAGTAGCACACAAGAATCAAATAGCTAGAATTGCACGAGAGTAAAAGCAAGCAAACCACGAATGATAGACAAGAGAATTTTTCCCGTGGTCTCGGAGACTTGCCGGTCTCCCCTACTCCACGTTGAGGTAGCTTGAATTTCTTCAAGCCGGCTCCACTCGCTTGAGCCTTCCCCGATCACTAGCGATAGCTCTTCCCCGCTCCGGGTAGGCGAGCTTCGTGCCTTCACAACCGCCCGGGTCTTCACACAACCTCCTTTGTGAAGATCACCGGAGCCTCACGCCTCCAAGCCGTCTAGGAGGCGGCAACCTCCAAGAGTAACAAACTTGATGCGGGCTTGAATCTCAAGAGTGCAATCAATATGGCTCACTAATGCAATGCACTCAATTTTAGCTCTCCAACACTCAAGAATCAAAAATTCAATGCACAAGAGAGTGGAGAGAGTCTCTAGGGCTCAAGAGTATTCAATGGAGTCACCAACCATACCCTAGCACAGGAGAGGGGGTATTTATAACCCCCACCCACTCAAACTAGCCGTTTTTCACCTTTTCTGCCGAATTTGCGCCATGGTAGCATTATCGCCTCAAAGGGCGGTAGTACCGCACCCGGCAGAACTTGCTATAATCTGGCATTTAATCTTACGACACGAGTAAGCATAAATGATTTTATATGTGGTGATTATGATTAGCCCATGGGTCTTGTAGTACCGCACCACCGACGGAAAAAATAATCGCTCTCGAAAAAAAGCTACCATGAGTAGGTCTTGATAGTACGCATTTGCGGTACTACCGTTCAACCCTAGCGGTAGTGCCGGCCGATGGACTTTCCAAAATCCTGCCCTCTGGTATATAGCTACCGCCAACTATTGTGCGGAGTGCAAGATTCAGCAGATTACCGCCTCGACCATCTTGATAGTGCCGCCTCGAGGATTCCGAGGATATCAAAAGAAAATCACTCTCTGGAATTTAACTACCGCCATCTAATATCCGGTAGTACCGCACTTGTGGTACTACCGCTCAATACTTGCGGTAGTGCCGGACTTAATGCAATTTTCAGGATTTTAAATTCTCTCTCGAATGCATGAACTGATAAAAGAATTAATGAGCCATATCATTATGCACTTTCAAAATTCAAAGACCCATATCAAGTCCCCCTTGATAGTATGGCTACTATCCTAACAACCCGATCTTTTTCCCAACTCCGAGATCGGTGAAAATACTAGAAAATACTTCTAAACTTTATACCTTCACTTCTTTAGCTTCTTTTGCTGCGTACTCCTTTTACTTTTCACTTGAGGCCGTCAATCTTCTTTTCGAGGAGTACATTTATCCTGTTTCCAACTAGCTTGCAAAAACAACGTTAGTCTTTTTCGCGTGATTGTCATTAATTATCAAAACCATAATCTCATGGGGACCTAGATGCTTTCACCTTCCACCTGCTCTTTGCATGAAATATGAGTTTATGTTCTTATGCCTTATCATACCTGGCTCGTAACATCTTGGGACACGCCTCAATGTGATGCTGAAACCCTTAATCGAAGAGTTGAAACAGCTGTAGACGGGAGTTGAAGTGTACGACTCTTACAAGAAGAAGAAATTCAACCTTCGAGCTGCGTATTTGTGGTCCGTTCATAATTTCATGGCCTATGGTATTTTTGCTGGATGGAGCTGCCATGGAAATTTAACCTGTCCGATCTGTGGTTCGGACATGGATTGTTTCCGCCTAGCTTTTGGTGGAAAGATTAGCTACTTCGATTGCCATAGATGTTTCTTGCCCCAGAGACACATCTTTAGACGACAGAAGAACGCTTTTAGGAAGAACACTATTGTCACAAAGGGACCGCCGAAGCGTCTAAGCGGGCTAGAAATTGCTGATAAGCTGAGTAAACTGGTCCCAAAAGCAGATGCGGATGGGTTCGAAGGTTTTGGAGTGGAGCACAACTGGACTCACATATCTGGAATATGGGAGCTCCCCTATGCCAAGGCGTTGATTCTAATGCACAACATTGACGTCATGCACCAGGAGCGTAATGTTTCTGAAAGCATCATAAGCACGTGCATGGATATGACGGATAAAACAAAAGACAACCTAAAGGCCCGAAGAGACTTAGCAGAGTTTTGTAAATGTCCAACCCTTGAGCTCACCGAAAGTGGTAGTAAGCCACACGCTCCATTTTGTCTTAAACCTAAAGACAAGAAAGAAGTCTTGAGGTGGATGAAAAACTGAAATTCCCGATGGTTCTGTTGCGGGCTTGAGAAGAGCTGTGAATGTGAAGACGGGAAGCTAAATGGGTTGAAGAGCCATGATTACCACATAATCATGGAAAGACTCACACTGTAATGTTTCAAGATACGATAATGATGATGTGTGGAAGGTGCTAGGTGAGCTAAGTTATTTCTATAGACAACTCGTGCTAAAGAAATCACGAAGGGGATGATGGAGATGTTGGAGAAAGAGATCTGGGTGCTTGTATGTAAGATGGAAAAATATTCCTCCGGGGTTCTTCAATCCAATGCAACATCTCCTTGTTCATCTTCCATATGAAGCTAAGGTAGGTGGCCCTATGCAATATAGGTGGATGTATCACATTGAAAGGGCCCTCAAGAAGCTTAGAGCTATGGTTGGCAACAAGGCAAGAGTTGAAGGGTGCATCGCGGAAGGATTTTCAATTAAGGAGATAGCATACTTCTCGAGTGTATATTTTGAGAGGAACACAATGTCAATGCTCCAACGATGCGGTACAATGTCGATGAAAAACCACCTTGCAATTGACCTCAAAGCTGTTTCAATGGAGGGGCACAACCGCTTGGTGCGACGGCCTACTATTTACTCAGAAGAACGGAAGGTCGCTTTGCTCTACATGTACACCAATATGGATGAGATGGAGCAAGATTTCACGTAAGTGTTGTCGCGTAATTATCTCTTTGTTCATGTCGCTAT
Organism: Guadua angustifolia; assembly: GCA_036346375.1. NCBI lineage: Eukaryota > Viridiplantae > Streptophyta > Magnoliopsida > Poales > Poaceae > Guadua > Guadua angustifolia. Next base: position 58,015,421 of record CM070502.1, on the reverse strand, counting down.
AGATCTAATTCATTTACATTCTCGTCTGATGAGTTCAATAAGCAAAAGCGGACTTCTAGGCGACAACCTCACGAGCAAGCAACTAAATACGATGCGACGGGATGGAATAAATGGAGGCCAAATTTCATCACTTGGTTTAGAGATCATGTACAATCTTCTCGTGATATGTTATTCTATTATGTTACGTTTCAATAGTATATATCCCTATAATGTCATGTCCTTATAATGCAGTGCGTGAAAGACGCAAATGTCCATCAGGACTTGCGTCAACTATCTTATGAAAGGGTGGCTATTAAAAGCTATGCCCGTTCACGATGTCAATGGGTTCGCTTCCGTTCAATAGCGTGAAGGTGTCTTCCTCTTGCATCCATAACTATAATGGAGTTGTGACTAGGGCAATCGATGCACAAGGCGAGAAACTAATTATTATGGAATCATTCAAAACATCCTCAAGTTTAGTTTTGCGGGGACAAGAAACTTAAAGTAGTCTTCTTTGATTGTGAATGGTTCGATAACAATAAAGGGACTCGACAAAACCAGTATGGCATGGTGGAAGTGAAACACAACGATAGGCTTAAGGGCTACAACAATTTTATCCTTGCACACCAAGTTGAGCAGGTCTATTATATGCCATATCCATGCACAAAGTGGCTACTTGGTGGGTAGTATACAGCGAATCCTCGTGAGCGGTTATATACTCTGGTGATCTTTGGTTATCGTGATAATCAGTGGAGGCCGAGGAGGTTGATGAGGTTTACCAAGATGAAGAATTGCAAGCTCTTTTGTTATCGAGCACGGCTCGGGACTCGATTCCTTAGTTGGAGACCGTGACGATGTAATTGTTCGAGAAAGCAAAGCAGCGGCGACCATGAAGAAGAAAAAATTTACGTGGCGATCTTTATGTAAAAGGAGACTACTTGATCGTGATGCTGATGAATTTTGACAAGTAAACATTAATTTATAGTTCTTATTTTGTTCAGCTATTATTTTGTCCATTTATTATTATGTTCATGTATTACTACCTCTTATTGATTTACTACCTTGTACTTGTTTCTTGAACAGGATGTCGCGCAAGGTCAAGCAAACGGCGAAGAGCTTCCTCGGTGTTGCGAGCAAGATGCTACACAGTCGTGGCAATGACAGTCTCTTTGAGCGATAGATTTGAAGCCAAAGGCGCCAGGACTTGTTGAGACACGTCGCGGCGGATTGAGGACTACCATCGCACTTCAAAGAACCGAGGTACCTAGCATTTCATATCTACTAATCTCTTATATGTACCTAGCATTTCATATGTACTTATCTCTTATATAATTTCGAGGATGACCTGTGTCGGAGGAAGAAGTGGCGGTGCGAGATCACGAGATGCGGCAGCGAGGACGAGGAGCACCAGTGGATGAAGATGCGGCGAGGAGGATGAGGAGCACCGGGAGGATTGGTGATGGTTCTAAGCGTAGTCGCGGAGGCGGACTAGGAGGAGCCATCTTTGTCGCCCCTCCTCCGGTGCCGCTGCGTGAAGGACAAGATTGTGATCAGACCAGTTGGCGATAGGTGAGAACATTTATTTATGTTTGTTTTATGTTGTTTACTTTAGAACTAGATTTATAGAGTTTGTGTTTCTTGCAGCTCATGGGATGATAGGGGTTTGACGGCAGAGGACACCATAGGCGAGTTAACGCCAGTACTAGGTAACCTCTCGTTTGCACTACGAGAATGGTGATTAATAGGGATGGTGGCGCATTCACCCACAAGTTGGAAGCATTACAAGCTATCTCTGATGTGAACCATGTAAATGCTCGGGGCGATGTGGAATGACTTCTGGGTAAGATTCTCTATAACCCCTGCTGGATTTGTATTTACTAGCAATTTTGTAATAACAATTCTTAAATTTGACATTGCAGAAACGTTACCGTTTGGCTGATCCTGCCGAATTGGGCCACGCGACTAATGTGTTCCATGCCAATGCAAAGAAGGTAGTCAGGGATGCATTCTCCAATGCCCGGATTCAAGCAACAAATATGTACTTGAAGGGCATAGGGCGTCGAACGGACAAGTTTCGGTCAGCTTCGGAAACTTACTTGACCGAAGAAGAGTATGGGCAGGTAAAGCATATTAGGGTTCATGGTCATTAGGTTGTGATGTTAATATTGTTTTGATGTATTAACACATGTGTGCAGGTCACACTTCCGTGGATGGAAGACCGTCCAGATGCTTAGGGCTCTTTGTCGTGATGGGCTTCTCCTGAATGGATCGCGAAGTCAAGGAAGCACAGAGACTGCAGAGGCGAAGGCGGAGGCCATACGTATGGCGGTGATGGACACATCCGTATGGCTAAACGCATGGTAAGACAGGTCGTACCAAATATTTGCAAGAACATATTCACAAGTATATGTATGCCACTAACCCTAGCTACTGTGAAGCTCAAAGTGGTGTTGAGCCGAGTGACATCGAAGTTTATGTGCGAAGTCATAGGGGACGAGACCCATCACACCCGAGCATTTGTGCACTTAGGTGGCCTCAGATCGTGGTGAGTTATCCACAATTTTCATTGAGTTCTCATCAACTTCGAGCTCTAAGTTTATGGTTAAACACACTCACAGGAGAGATATGGGCGAGAAATGGTCAGGCGTCATGGTGAAGGCTACGATTGGAGGAAGGAGCGTATTGACGGCGTGGCCGTGCATGCTACTAGAGGCGAAAAGGGCCATGGGCGGTAAAATGTCATAGTTTCTCAAACTTTGTTAATGCGAGCAATAAATTGAAGTTCTAAAGCCTTTGTGTTTACAGTATTTTGAAGTTACTCCATGTTCACCGGAGTGATTGACTCGAGGAGAGTCGCGAGCTCGAGAGGGTCTTCTTCGCAGAGCTCGGGGTTAGTAGCCGCCGCCTCGTGAGCAGGAGGTAGAGGTTGCTAGGCAAGGCGAGGAGCTAAGGCAATGGGATGAACATCAAAAGGTCGCAGGAGGCATACTATGCTCATTACATGGCACAAAGAAGATGGCTATTCAAGTAAGTCTGAGCCCTCAACAGTTAGCATTCGAGCATGCAACAATATATGAAATGACACATTGCATTTACAGCAATGTTCCGAAGAGGTGGCAGACCATTGTCTTTCCACCATGGCGTACCGCCACCACCACCGCCACAATGGGGATGTATCCTCCCGGCACCTTCTCCTCACTCAAAGTTAGCTAAACTTGGTCTTTTCTAGCGATATATGGTCAATCTAGCTAAACTTAGTATATTCTATCCACACTTAGTATATTCTAGCTAAATTAGGTCAATCTACCTAGATTTAGTCTTTTTCTAGCTAAATTTGGTCAATGTAGCTAAACTTAGTATATTCTAGATAAACTTACTCTAATCTAGCTAAACTTGCCTAAGTCTAGCTAAACTTGATGTATTCCAGGTAAAATTTGGTCAATCTAGCTAAACTTACTCTATTGTAGCCGCACTTAGTCTATTATAGCTAAACTTGGTCTATTCTAGCTAAATTAGGTCAATCTAGCTAGACATAGTCTATTGTAGCTAAACTTAGGCTATTCTAGTTAAATTTGGTCAATTTAGCAGAACTTACTCTAATCTAGCTAAATTTGGTCTACTGTATCGTAGGGATCGGGGACAAATCGCCCTGTGTTTACAAACTCCGCCGCCCTGACCCAAAGAAGACTGGAGAGCATGTTCGTTTGTCACTTGTCATATTCTTGGTTAGTTTTGTTACTTCCCACAATTTTTTGACTAATCGTGAATTTTGATCTTTAGGATTCCGAGAGGCCATCTCAATTCGTTCAAAACCTATTTGGCTCCGCAGGTAGCGGCCACAACTCAAATGACCCTCATGTTATGTAATCTTGAGATGTTTGGTAATAATCTGTGAAATGAGATTGATTATGTGTGGATGAATCTCATGTTATGTAATCTCGATGAATGATATATGTGTATGAAGTGCTTGTGTCTGATTTGGAGATTTGAACGAATGATATATGTGTGGATGAATGAATGATGTGAATGAGTGATGTGGATTTGAACGAATGATATATGTGTGGATGAATGAATGATGTGGATGAATTGGATGATATAATGATATATATATATATATGCATGAATGGTTATGAATGATATTTGTCTAAATCTGTACCAGAATAATTTTCGTGGGCTATGAAAAAAACCCACGAAAATTAACCTAATTTATTTTCGTGGGCCGAATAAGTCGACGAAAATAAACCTTATTAACTTTCGTGGGCTAGACGAAAACCGACGAAAATTAATTACTTCTCGTCGGCCATCGTGGTGGCGATTTAAAATTGTGCTTTGTTATTACTTTCGTCGGCGCGTTCTGATCGAGCGAAAATAACTAACTTTCGTCGGTTTCCGACGAAAATTAAGCTAACTTTCGGCTCCTTATCTCTGACGGCCGTGGTCCGACGAAAATAAAGCTATTGCCGATGAAAATAACTATTTTCGTCGGCAATAGTCTTATTTTCGTGGGCTATTGGTCCACGAAAATTATCAGGATTCCTGTAGTGATAGTGATAAAAAAAAGCCAATTGGTGGTGATTACAGGACCATTCCTGTTGTGTCTATGAAGGAAAGTGATGACAATCGACCCGATGTAAGCGAAAAAAAGAGGAAAAGAAGGCAAGCGATATTGAAAAGGAAGGAGAAAATGGGAAAAGAAACAGTGGTGAACCATCAAAAGCAAAGCATTCAAAATTGCGTCCTGTATGCTTGCGAGTGGATCCTTTACCCAGGAAGAAATCCGGAAATGGTTCTTCGAGATCTCCCAGCCCACCAACCAGGAAGGATGTGGATAGAGCCAAGAAGGACGTGAAAGAGGCCCAAAGCCAGAACCAGGAGCCTAAACAGCCGGGGCCAAAGAAAGACACCACTGTGTCTGAGGTTAAAGAAAATCACCTGCTGACATGAAGAAAGAAGTGGAGTTGAGCAATGATGTTAGACTTATGTCAACTAAAACATGAACATTAGCTAGTCTAAAGCAAGGTCACGGAAACAATAATACGAAATAAATCGTTAGATCACTGACCCGGTGAGGAGGAAGATGCCATTAGCGTTCGGTTGTGTCGGTGATGTGCTTGAGTGTCGGTGATGGGGCTACACACCAACGCGCGATGAAGAAAGAAGGGGGCACCGAGATGTTCTCGGTAATGGTTCTGTTCTTCGCTAGCCTAGATTGGATTGGTCTTTCGGGTAGAAATGAACTCTTAGAGCATATGGCTTGAGTTGTGGCTTTTCCCTCTTAATATGGCGCTGCCTAACGGGACCAAAACCAACAATTTTAGTAAGCTCCCGATCATAGCGCGGTAATGGTGGAATTAACCCATAATTTTCGGACTTTCCGTTTTAATCGAAGATCATGACCAACAAATGAAACAGTGCAAGCTGCTTTTGTGAAGCACACGCAGAAGAAAGAAGTTCCCACAAGTGTGCATGATCAGAAGGTGCAACCTAGTAGCGTCAATGTTGATGCTCAAGAAAATGCAGGTGCAAAGAGCATACAGAGGTTTGAAAAAAGTACAAGGGAGTATGAGATAAAAAATCAGGGGGAAGCTGCAAAAAGATGATACCAGGACACACAGACTCAATTTTTCGGAACCAGAGGCAGCAATTCGTACTCAGTCGGCTTATAGAGGGTATCATGTCCGAAGATTGCAACCTTTGGAGAAACTCCGGAAGATCAAGAACGTACAAGAACAGATGGAAGATGTGAATCAGGAGCTACAAGACCTTGAGGCTTCTTCTAAGAAGCCAACGGAAAAAGAGCAAGCGGCCATTGGTGAAACTATCATGAATTTACTCTTGAAGCTTGGCACCATTCAGGTATCACCTTTTCATTTCAAATTGATTTGAAAAATTATTTTCGTAATCGAATTGTTGTGGTAGCATATATTAATTCATGTTATCTAGTTAATTGTTCACCTCGGTTGGTTTTAACCCTTTATACACTTGATACAGAGCTTGCATCCAAGTGTACGGGAGACTAGGAAGTATGTTGCTTGGGAGCTAATTTGCCTGCAGGAGAAGCTTGATTCTTTGTGCTAGCAACTACCTGGTGAGCCTAATCATACAAACGGTGAGGCGAAATCAGAGGCAGTTGATAATGTTATCCAAACTACAGTTCCTGTCTCAACAGCAAAAGCATCTGATGACGTAAGTATCACTTCCATTCATACTGTTCATGTGATGACGTAGGTATCACTTCCATTCATACTGTTCCGTAACTTGATAGTATAATTGTTCATTAATGCCACAAACAGGCTACTTTTTTCATATTTACAAATATGTTGTAGCAAGAGAAATCTGCAAGAGTGGGTGAAGTGTTGGAAAATTAATATGGCATAACACTCTCTGTATAAGTTGGTTGCACTCCACCTAGCTAAACAATATGATACTAAAGACCATACCCTCAACTTAATACCTATTTGACTTCTTCTATTGAATTAATTCAAGATTAATTCCAACATGAAGTACAAGGGCCGTTCTCGATTGACTCCAAAGAGATAATGCATGATGCAGTCTTATCAGGAGTTTCCGTGGAGCTGAGGCAAGATACAGGTTCTACTGAGCAGAAGCTTCAAACGGAAGAGTCGGGTATTACAAAGGAAGAAACTCGTGATGAAGTAAGCTAAACTTCCATTGGTATCTTTTGGTGCCCCAGCATTGCAAAATTCATAATATAACCAATCAATTTAATTTACAAGTGGGATATCTAACATCACTCATGTCCAATAGGGAAAGCTGCAGCACAGGGTGAGTGTCAAGGAGCGTCACTGATGGATGTGATGAATTATGCAGCTTTGTCGGAACATTCCACTGAGCAGAAGCTCCAAACAGAAGAATCAAATACCACTTCAAGGGAAGAAACGCCTGAAGAAGTTGTATTTCCGTTTATTGTTGTGGTCTAGCATAACAATATTGGTTCACCAGTTAACTACATTCCTGTTATTTTACCCTTTACAAATTGAGTGTTGACAGTTTTCATATCAACAGGAGAAAGCTGCAGCAAGGGTTGAACGACAAGAAGTATCGTCAGTAGGCTACATGGAGCCGTTGCATGATGCAGCTTTATCAAAGGACTCCAATGTGTGAAAGAAACTGTTAGGGGTAGCAGCACGACAAAATACTGGAGATAAGATTTAACGTGGAAAAACCCTTACGAAAAAAAACCGTGGAAACAATCCACTATAATGCTTCAAAGATTACAAGAACAGAGGGTTGACTTATATAGCCAAAAGAGTCCTAGTTGTTGAAGATTTAGACTAACAATCTATTTCGATAGAACCAAAATATATAGTGGTTAGAGATATTTGAGTTATCTCCAATTCCGCCAAGCATTATCACCATACTGTAGAATCAAATGCAGGGCTTTCTCCTGCTGCCACTGAGAACAGTACAGTTACTAGGTCTACAACGTCTGTGGAAAATGAAATGGGAGTTAATAAGGTGAGTTTTACATTTCATTTATGTGGGTGATGAGCTTTCTAACAATGTTAAATTTGTAAAGAAAACATTAACACTGTATACCATGAAACAGGGTGGTTCAGTCTCAGGTCAGGTGCGGGAATCTGCAGCTGTAGAAAGCTCACAGCTGAAACATGACTTTGCTCCTGCTGAAGAAGATCAATGCAAAGAACCGAGTGTTCCATTTGTTCATTTGGAGCATTCATCTGTACTATTGAAGGATGCAGAGCCAGATGAATACGATCCAGCTCCTGCAGATGACTCTATTGTGTCCAAGCTGGAAGATCAACCTGAAGAAGCCAGGGACGCCAACATGCAGCAACAAGTTGCATATTCTACGCAAGATTCAACCAAAGAACCAGATGGAACACCAGAGCCTTAGGTGGGTGATACAAATAATGTGAACTATGTTACTGCTGCAGATGCAGAGAAGACTGCGCAATCTTCCTTGCTCGAAGAAACATCGCAATCCGAATCTGCCCTGGAACAAACTGTCTTGGAGGAATCAGAAGCAGCAAAGCACTGTGAGGTTTCAGGCGAGGACGATCCAGTACTTCCACTTGTGGAACATCAGATTGAACCTCATGTGGAGAACAACATTCGCAGGAGAAAGGAAGGAGGTTTGGCGATAGGCCTCTGTCGTTATTTGAAATGGCGGCAGGAGGTATGTTCGTAATTTTAATTTTGGCATATTATTTTTGTAATTTTATTTTTCAAATATTATTTAAAAATAATTCATGGCCTGAAGAATGATGACGAGAAGAAACTGGCTGAAGAAAACCAGAAGCTGAAGGAGATCCTGCAGAATCATCTTGCATCCGGCAGCGATCAGATGGGGCCCATGGGGGTCATCACTGAGCTTAGTGAGAAGGTCAAGGCGCTCGAGAGGAAGCTGGTGCGCAAGAAGTGGCCAAAGGTACGGGCACGCAGACCAGCCAGGGATGCAACGGCCAAAGTCCACAGAAGAATGAAAAGATGATATCTGAAGTTTATGATTTGTATGGATTTGTTGCAATGAAGTGCAATGTACTACTTAGTTGTAATGTACGCAAGGCTGCTGTGCCACTTTGTGTTCCGGAGAATACAAAAGATCATGCCTGTGTTGTGTGTGTATATGTGTGTGATACATTGTAGAACCGAAAATAACAATAAGAGAGGATGAATGATTACTAATAATTTTTCATCCAAAAGAACTAACTAAAACCTCAGTTCATCACAACGGAGCGGAAAAATAAATTTTCAGAGAAACTTAGCCAGGGGTGGCACTATAGCAATCTAAGGGCGGTACTACTATATGAACAGTAAAATCAGAATGAACAGGTAAATAAGCACGATTTTAAAATCAAGAAATATTGTAACTTTTTATTGGATGATCCAAATCGCGTGAAACTTTGTATGCTCCTTTCTATTAATGTCAGGAACATATTTCAACCATCAATAAAATAGATCGATGTCAAAGTTTCAACCTTTTTCAAATTTAATGAAGGTTACACCAAAATGGGGTAAAAACCATAAACTTCAATCAGAGCTTGCTTGTGGGGATTTAATGATAGAGATGATCTTCCACATGTCACAGCAAGTAAGAACAACAAAGAAACCGTCCTTAAAAGTGCAAGAACACGGTCTACCATGAATCCTTCCTTTTTGAAACAAAAACCGATTTTTTAAGAAGAATCTTGGAGATCTTGTTAAAGCTTGCCTAAATTATTAGGATATGATATTACAGATGATTCATCTATTAATCATTCATTCTTAGCAAAATAAGATCAAGAAAGAAAGAAACTAGAGAGAGATCAAAACTTGAGCAAGAACATAAGCATGAATTTGATTTCTATTTCATCTTCAGATGAAGGATTATAAAGACACTCCTCTCTTTCTTTAGGAGTTCCCTTCTCTCAAAACCTTAATCCTTGTATTTTTGTTGTTACCTCCCTCTATATCTCAACTACTTATATAAGAATGCACATCATAACCCTTAACCTGAACATTAAGTGGATTCCATCCACACTCATTATGGGCAAACCCAATAAGCCAACACTATAACGGGTTTTACACTCTCACATGCACACTTTTCAAAGCAGCCTTCTCCATGACTCCAATTAGCTCCTCAAGCCCGAATCATATCTAACTCCACTTTGACTTGACGTAAACCACTTAGGCCAATGTCACAGTTTTCCAAATCGCCTCCATCTCCGGTAATGACCAAATTGCTAATTTACTCCCAGACGATCTTTTCGCATTTCTTTCATCCGAAGAATCACCCATGCATTGTGACCCTCCACATGGCTCCAATGACTTGCCACCAAGTCTTTCACATGTCCAAATCCCCCAAACCGTCCTCGCTTGCAAATGGGCCCAAATTATTTGGCACGCCACATGTTCTTGTCCGCTTGATCATGGTGACCCTGACTTCCTTGACCATTCTGGACCTCGGCTCCTCCCTGACCATAGTCTCGGTCCACCTTATTGTTGCTTGCCATGGTCATCACTAGTAGCTCACGCTCCACTCTCCTTGTCTTCCCTGCTTGTAGTAGGTCCTTAGCCTTAGTCATCTTCTAGTGTCACCCTAACCGTCTGGACCTTACCTCTCTTAGCCTAGTCTTGGTCTCCTCTGATTTACTATGACCTAACTTCAAAATCATGTAACCAACACAGATAAAGAAAAACATCACGTAGCATTTGTCGTGCCCTCAATTCCCACTTTACATTCTGACTCTCTGGTATTCCGTACTAGTCCGGAGATCACGCTTAGTACACACATGATAAACAAGTTGAAGTACCACAATCATACACAAATGAATTAAGTAAATAAAGTACTTCAAGCATTAATAATAACGAAGTTACATGGCCTTATGGCCACCTTACAAGATTTCATACGCAGTATGCGATAAATATCAAGTAAACAAGTTTATCACCGAAGCAAAAGTAAAGCGATGAACTCTTCATGACCACAAAGTACGAGAGCGGCTCAACCCTTAATCCTCCCGCCTTCGATTTAACTCTTCATTCCAAGTCCGCACTTTCTTCTTCTTCTGAGGTTTTTGTCGATGCAAGGGTGAGTATACAACATACTCAACAAGTCATGCACAATGCAGATTATTACTATATGCAAGGCTTATTCCAAGGAAAGGCTTAATTGGTTATTTTGCATAAAGCAATTTCTTTTGATAGGTAATCCTATTAGATTAAAAGCAAAGAAGATCAATAATATTTAATAATTAATTTCGCAATTCTTTTTCCAAGAGTTTGGCACACAACCTAATTTCATTCTCATGCCTTTTTGGCACATGTACCACCCATTCCACATTTTTATTTTGAAAATCTAACCCTTGATCAGAATCAATGAAAGCAATGTCCAAGATCATGACACGGCTTATTCAATAGATTCACACACACACTCTGCAGAGGTCAGACACTTTACCCATATCAGATACAAATGCTCACCACATGTGCGATTGATTGTAACAAAGTCTTTCAGAGACTAACACTTAGCCGATGATCTCTCCAAGATTGCCTTCCTAACACTTCCTCACACAGAGCCAAAGTTTAGAACAGCACATACCGTTAGATGGGTACCAAGTCAGCAAGATGTGCACGCCCCCGCATTTACTATTTTTTGGTGTAACTGCCACCTCGAGGTATCAAAGGAAAGATATTAGAAACCTACTTAATTAGGTCCGTCCCATTCCTGCATAAGTGGTTGTACACTTAACTCACCAAAGGCTCGCAAGGTTAAGTCCTTAATTGTCCCTGCAAGACAACCATTTTATACATCTCGACACAAACCTTCACAATCTTTTCATACATCCCATTGCCACATTGTGCCCACCTCGCACTAAGCCTTCTTGCCACTTGCCCCTGCTCAAATCATTTTCCCACCCCACTTTAACTTAAGCAACACATGCCATTTTCCACATCAGCTCGTAGAATAGCACCGACATGTGTCACTATCCAGCCCAATTATGACATCATCGCATTTTCCAAAATGCGCCCATAATTGTTTAGTCAAGATTCATTTGATATTTGAAAGTCGTTCCACGATACAAGCTGTGCTAAGCGACTAATCACGGTCTAGCCTCCCGTGTTGGCATCATATTAGCATCCAACATATTTAAGCATCTTAGGGTGGACAAGGTTTCAGGCATATAAACATTTATAATCAAGGTGGCATAGCAAGTTTGGCTTTGGCTTTTAACTACCATTCCCCAATTTAATCAATAGTGGTTGTACTTAACATAGCATGCAATATGGAAATCAAAATATACTTTGAAAACTAGGCGCGAAATGATCAAAGCATGACTTGCCTTCAAGAGGAGTTGGTTCTCGTCAAGGTCTCCGACAAGGTCTTCAAACTCTCCTCGATTTAAATTCGCAACTCGTGGGTCTAGTCGATACAAGCAATCACTCAATAAACATACAATACAGACAGCAATATAAATTCTAAAAATAAAATAAAAATCACCAATAAATAGTTCACATTTTTACAAATTTTTGGGCACTGAATCACTCAATTCCGAAGTTAAAATGCAAAAGTTATAGCCTTTACAATATTCCGAAAATTCATAAAAGAATAAACCGAATTATTCATCTATTTTCTACCGATTTTCCGGTTATTTTCCTCGCTTGACACGCGTTGGCACCAGAGCGAACCACGCCGCCTGCCATCGACAGTGGGTTCGGGTGACGCCGCTTGACGTCAAGACAACTTATGGCCCACTCCATCGACGTGCAGGGCCGGTGAACAGCGCCGCCCCATGTTTCGCGGATCGACACGCTGCGAGGAATTATCCGCCACGCATGCATGCATTCCCGATCGTCGGATTCGAATCTAACGCAAGAAGACTAACCGAAAGCGCTTTACTATTTGCGGGACTATGTGCGTTATTTGGGCGCTCGGATGAAGATCTCGACCACCGAGGTTGCACGCGAGAGTCGATGAAGATGCGCGCGCTGCCGGGTCAGCCGGACTTGGAGAAGACGTTAGGGCGACGGCGATTCCGGTGTTCTCCTGTCGGAAGAAGTAACCACACGGGTGCTTTCGCTTGGGGAACTCGATGAGGGTCTTGACGATTTGGCGGGAACGCATTTGGACGGCTACGGCACGAAAAACCGGAAGTGAGGAGAGAGCTAACTACTGGCGAAGTTTCAGCGGGTTCTACGGTGAGGAGCAGGCACGAGAGGTGGCAACAGAGCGGATGGAGTGCCGAGTGCAACGGGCTTATCTCCCGCCGGCGAGCCTCGACACGCACAAGAATCTCGACAAATCTCATGGCCAACGAGCGACGGCTGTAGCACATTTCGCCTGCCCCGAGATCGGTGTCACACATCGACTGCTCGATCGCGATCCAACGGTCCGTAATCGGCGGCATTTAGGGTTTTCCGGTGAGTACATGGGCAGGGCCGCCCAACACCAGAGCTAGCTTATTTCCTGCTGCAATAAAAATAATTCCAAGAATTCAAAATAATTATTTGGGCACTAAAAATACCGAAAAATTCTAGAAAAAATCTAGAAAATATTTCGAGCATTTTGAGCCTAAATAAAATATTTTCACTTATTTTTGATAAATACTTTTTCTGGTATTAATTAATCAAGAGAAGAATGGTTTAAATAAATGTTTATTAATTTCAATAAATCCCCAAAATTCAGATAAAGGCAATTAAATGAAATTAAATGCAAATAAAGGTTGGTTAATTCATAGAAATTCAAATAACTCCAAAAATTGAAATCTAGCCAAAATTCGGGACGTTACAGATTGTTCAACAAACTATGTAATAAACATCACTTAAACACAATTGTCAATGCACAAATATTTCGCTCTGGAAAATAACTACCACTTCATATGGTCGGTAGTACCGCCCTCGCTTAACCTAAAAAAACACCCCCCTGGAAAATAACTACCACTTTACTGAGCCCAGTACTACTGCAAATCCGATACTAACGCCCTTAACACGTCGATAGTATCACCCTGAACTCAAATTGCTCAAATCCAAATCAAACTCAATTCAAATTCAAACCTGAACAGTACAAGCTCTGACACAATCAAATACTAGTAGACCACCACATGGTCTCTCAGCCTTGGATATTTTCCTTGCATCTGTGGGCTAGTGACTGGGCAGGTTCAAGTTCATTGCATACCTGATAAAGAAAGCTGCATATACGGATGTGGATTGTTCTCTATGGCTTAACAGTGTACAGATATGTGTGGTCTTGTGCAAAGCTTCCATGGAAGATTTTTTCAGTGGTGCAAACTCATCGCAAAGCTTTCAAGAAAGCTGCTTCGCACAAGCGGTATCATTTCTACAGTTTGCCAATAGGCCAAGGTACGGTATGGTCTGAGGGAAAAGTAGGAGGCTGGAGGCCCTCGTGTGTTGTTTTCTTTCTCAGTTCTGCTCGCTGCAGTTTGGCGATTGCTTTTGCTGCAGAAAAGGTGACTGGGACTCTAGGAGTGGGAGCTGAACTTGTGGAGTGCGAGTGTTTGTTCGTCCAACTTATTCAGTAAAGTGTATTCCATGATTATGACTCATTCTGGAGTATTTTATTCTCTCTATTTTGTCCATGTCTGTTGTTACTCAGTCGAGTTGGGATCTGATTGGATGGTGCATTACAAGACCATCTTGTGGGGTTAATTATCCAACTGAAATTTGTAAGGAAAAAAGGGTCAAAACCAGAGGCGGAGCTGCCCATGGGCTGGGTGGAGCCCACCCAGCCAGGCGCTCAGTAAAAGACCCCCTCCATGATGGTATTGGCCCATAGCCCATACGCGTAGTACAGAGATAGTCACGCAGGTCAGTTCTTCCGCGAAAGTGAGACAAGCGGTCGGTTCGCTCTTCAAACCAAATCACGATATCGCACACGGGCTCACAAGGCGCTCGGCCGCCTCCGCTGCGCCTCTGGCGTTTTCTCTCTATTTTACAATATGTCGATAGTCATAGTAGTTGATTTTGAATGTCTATTTTTTAAGCCCCATCTTTAGAACTTTCTGGTTCCACCACTGGTCAAAACGGAAGTATTGTTCGCAATTTCGTGTGCATCAAACTAGCCTCGAAATGCTGTACTATTGTGTTGCTGTCTTATAAACTTTTTGCATATAAGATATGACAATCTGTAGTCCGGTTAATTGTAACGCCTACTGCTTTTCAAGCACTCAGTCAGATCATGAAACTGAAGTTATAAATGTGCAAAGGTAAATGTACTTTTGCATGGCTTGGACGCTACGCTGTCGGATCATAATAACGAGGCCCCAAGGTCTTCTAAAAGCTTATCATCAAACATGTAAGATAGCAGATGCAGGTCAAAGCCAAAAGGTACAACCCAGTGCGATCCTGAATAATGCTGCATTTAGTTCACATTCTTCCATGGAAAAGGCTGCTTTTCCAACGAACCAAATCATGGTTGTTGCATTCATCTTGTTTATTAGATGAGTGAAAAGAAGGTTCGTTCTAATCTATAACAAAACTGAGATAAATAAAAGAAAAAATGGTCAGAGCATGGCAAACATCATAAAAGATAACCTGTCATTGGAACACACTTTCTTTTGAAAATTGGTCATTGGAACACACTCATCAACATATTGTCAGCACTACATGCCATGCCCTCATGCTCTTGCTGCAAATGTTAACTAACAAACCTGGGGACCATTCAAGATTCCAAGAAGCATGGAGGCCCTCCATGAGCATGAGCATGCCGGTGCCTTGAACAAAATGATGGCCATGATCTGTTCATCTGGACATCTGTGTATGTAACATTATCCATCTTTGTCCTAATGTTAACTTTTGGTCATATTGGATAGGCCAATTTGCCGGATATTAACACAACATCCCTATAGGAAGAAGTTAGCAGAAAATTTCGATAGACCTCGATGTTATGGCTTGTTTGTTTTTGCTTTTGATTTTGGATTTAGACCTCAAAAGCAGAATAAAAAACAAACAGTCCGATTCTAGGAATCAATTCTCACAATCAGCCTACCCATATACACTAGAATCCACAATCTATTTCATATGTACTTTTTTATTCTAGTTTTTGGAGAATCAACTTCTGCACAAGCACAATCCAGAATCAGCTTTTAGATAATCCAAAGCAAACTGGCAGAACTCCGAATCCTAGCTCCACCTCAGATCTAGAGCTTGTAGGCTAAAATAAAGTGAATTAAGTTCATATTTTTAGTCTAAAATATAAACAAGATGACTCACCTAAACGCTTTTAATGTACCTATAGTTGCAGCTCCATAAATTTCTGGAGCTAGGAATACCCTACTCCACTAACTCTATGAATTTTGGTAGAGCGGAGCTGTGCTAAACATCCCCTTAGAAACCATATTGTTCCTACATCTGCTAGAAATGATTTGACGCATGTTAGGACACAATTTTGAATTGTTATACTTCTTATATATAATTTGGTTCCATTTACACATCTAGTTGATTTACAAGACTTAGCATTTCAAAGGTCATTACGAAATGTGAGTAAGCTGATCGATGATTCAAGAAGAGAACCAACAAGAAGGGATAGTATCTCAAATAAATCTCCTTCCTTGGTACAAGAATTTGATCACCGGTCCATCTCAGCATCGCATTGGAAACCGAAGCAAAGGGTCCTAGATGGCTAAGATTAATGTCACTCGAGACAATGACATGAGGACAGTGAGTTGATGCCGATATCCACTGACTCCTTGTCCGAAGCAAGCCTCCTGATGGAACTCATGGAAGTGTTCTTGATGGCCAATACTTGACAAGATTCCAACACATATTGCCTTGTTGCCATCAAAGACTCCCTAGCAAAGGATTATTCGTTTTGTTTTCTACCTCCATTTCTTCCAAGTGATGAGTTGGGTGAGAGTTGAGACGTCGCTAAAGCTTGTAATGGCACTGCCTAAGGGATGGATTATACCATGAGAGGTGCTTCCATCATCCATGCTTCTCTTTTTAACAGTTGTATAAATATTAAAGTATAAATGAAAGGTAGATAGTGATTACTTACTCCTTCGTTTGCTTCAAGATTTGTGCAATTTGTATTAAGAGGAAAATATTGAAGCACTACTCTTATACCATTGCTAGGTTATTAAATCCAAAAATTCTGTAGCGTTTCAGGATTTTCCACCACATTGTCTCGCTCGACAGACGGAGATCCTTCCGCCAGAAGGCAGTAGGTAAGAAGTATCCGCCGTATGGGTCCGCTGGGTGTGGATCCACACGGCCCATACGGTAAAGGGGTCAGTAACACCCGGCGCCAAACACACCGCGAATGTTACCAAAAGACCCTAAATGACGCTTACAACACATCGGAACCATACTGGTCCAGAGTGTCTCCATCAAGACCCAAGAAATAAAACTTGACAAAGGAATCCAATTGAACTAATAACTCAACGAACGAACCACTAAACCTTCTACCATTACTAAAAGATTGGAATCGACCTTGAACATCTCTAAACCAGTTTAAAGCTAAGTCACCGAAATTTACAAAATTTTGGCATGACCTCTCTAGATCGAGAGGACATCCACTGAAGCAGACAAAAGAATAATAAAGCAGCTTATAATATCATTCTAGCAGATCCTTAGTTAATCAATCACACACCTAGTAGAAATTAATGAATTTCATCACGATGGAGAATAAATTACAACCACATCAATTACATCCAGATTGACGAATTGGTTAATTAAATTGTTGGAGATCGCAATGTGGTAATGCAGTTACTACTCCCACCCCGACGAGTCATCTTCAAGGTACCTAAAAACAAGAAACAACAAGCGTGAGTCCAAGACTCAAAGAATGCACACAAGCGTAGCAAATTCCGATTTATCGAAAGTAAAATAAGAACTCGACCATAAGAGCAAGTAATACAGATAAAACAACATCCCGACAACACGCATTTATACTCATTTAAGGCAAAAACTTGACCAAACCGAAAATCATCGCAATCAAGTCATCAACTTATTAATAAAACCATTCTGCACCACAGAAGTATTACTTGACTCTGAATCACAACGTCTCTCGACTTAACTACCCCTCGCTATAACTCAAACCATTTTCATCAATTGTATTTGAGTTCATAACTCTAACTCCACTCCACGACATTCATACAACATAGTTAGTCGGCAAGGAAATGCGCTAATTCATCAAATTCAATTCAATCTCTCGCTTTTTTGGGTTGAGTTCCACAACCCAACCTTCGCTACTATAATCACCATCCCTAAGACACACCATTTACCGTAACACTCATTATAAAAAAATGCAATACACATGAGTGCTCTTTTTTGATGCAATGCACATGAATGCTCATTTCCATGCATCGCATCGCAGATCGCCGAAAGTGCCCATCCGCTGCAGTGCACCCTCACGCCCCTTCCATCCCAGATGGAAGGTGCCTACTTTATCGTCCTGCGCCCATTCACCTCGATGAATGGGACTACGAGGTAGGACTTTCGTTCACTACGGTGAACACAGAGGCCCGTGATCGAAGATGGGTCGCCTCTTCCATTATGAATGCACCAATGCAATTTTCATGAATGAAATACAACTTTTCGTTCAATGCCTACACAAACATACCATAACCACATACACACACATAGCCAATTCTCACATTCCTAAGTCACTAGCGGTATTTGTACAAGCAGATTCAACCGTTTGAACCAAACCCATGTTAGTCCCAATCACTCGAACAATCTACTCACTATAAACAACCTTACTAAAAGCTCGGTCTCACTTAGAGTTCATCTAATTAACAGAGCAACAATTAAACTAAGTAGCATCACATATGAACACACATCCACACTCAATAACACGGTGTACTTGCATCAATTTCTTAAACTTTTTAATCATCATAGACATTTCCATAAGAGGAAGCACTTTCTAGTTATATCCAAGCTGTGCTTACCTTTCTTGCGTATGCACCAAAGAATTACTTACGCTTAAGAGCAACAATCGATTAATCCTCCTAGCCACGCCTAGAGAACGACGGTTTTTACCGACGAAGAATGGAGTGGCATACTGGCTAAAACCACTCCCGACAGTAATCTTCTCTCGCAATTAAACAATAATCATCCAACTCAACGTTATGCACACTTAAACACGCCGACAAAAGAAAAACAACTCTTTTGCATATTTGACTTCCTGTGATTAAAGAAAAACTCGAATTCGAATATATACACACAATATAACTTAAGACAACAAACCACCTAAACAAAATCACTAGAACTAGCGCCATTAAATCTCGTGAAGATGCAACATGAAACATAAGCATTGAGTTCTCGGGATAGTCGAGTGAACCTCCATAAGAACTAGCCACATACATCTAAGAAGCTACCAGACGAAACAATCATTCCCATTTACCTAGTACTACCTACAGCATATTATTGCTCCATCCAAAGTATTCAAGATAGCATGCAACAACTCTACAAAGATAATCTTTCATCGCATCTTATGCACACCAAGAATTAGTTCATCGAAATGTTTGAACCTGAGAATGTAGACAAGATTCATTCCATTGCCTAGAATACATATTGGCCACATTGCCTAGAAGGTTAAGATATAATCAACCACAAACATAAAGGCATTTAACCCACAAACCAATCCAGCAAGAATATATATTCTTGTTTCATGTAGTCGTTTTGGTTTTACTAATATTATTTGCCACGCTAACCAGACCTTGACGAATCACGTTTTAAATCATACTGTATAGCCAAACAAAAACACATGTATTTTCATCGGTAGCCGACGAAAATTTTCATCTATTTTTTCGTCGGGTAACCGACAAATACCCTAATTTTCTTCGGTTTTTGGCCGACGAAAAAATTCGGTTTTCCTGTAATGTAAGATATAACATTCTGTAGTCCGGTTAATTGTAACGCCTACTGCTTTTCAAGTACTCAGTCAGATCATGAAACTGAAGTTATAAATGTGCAAAGGTAAATGTACTTTTGCATGGCTTGGACGCTACGCTGTCGGATCATAATAACGAGGCCCCAAGGTCTTCTAAAAGCTTATCATCAAACATGTAAGATAGCAGATGCAGGTCAAAGCCAAAAGGTACAACCCAGTGCGATCCTGAATAATGCTGCATTTAGTTCACATTCTTCCATGGAAAAGGCTGCTTTTCCAACGAACCAAATCATGGTTGTTGCATTCATCTTGTCTATTAGATGAGTGAAAAGAAGGTTCGTTCTAATCTATAACAAAACTGAGATAAATAAAAGAAAAAAAATGGTCAGAGCATGGCAAACATCATAAGATAGCCTGTCATTTGGAACACATTTTCTTTTGAAAATTGGTCATTGGAACACACTCATCAACATATTGTCAGCACTACATGCCATGCCCTCATGCTCTTGCTGCAAATGTTAACTAACAAACCTGGGGACCATTCAAGATTCCAAGAAGCATGGAGGCCCTCCATGAGCATGAGCATGCCGGTGCCTTGAACAAAATGATGGCCATGATCTGTTCATCTGGACATCTGTGTATGTAACATTATCCATCTTTGTCCTAATGTTAACTTTTGGTCATATTGGATAGGCCAATTTGCCGGATATTAACACAACACCCCTATAGGAAGAAGTTAGCAGAAAATTTCGATAGACCTCGATGTTATGGCTTGTTTGTTTTTGCTTTTGATTTTGGATTTAGACCTCAAAAGCAGAATAAAAAACAAACAGCCCGATTCTAGGAATCGATTCTCACAATCAGCCTACCCATATACATTAGAATCCACAATCTATTTCATATGTGCTTTTTTATTCCAGTTTTTGGAGAATCAACTTCTGCACAAGCACAATCCAGAATCAGCTTTTAGATAATCCAAAGCAAACTGGCAGAACTCCGAATCCTAGCTCCACCTCATATCTAGAGCTTGTAGGCTAAAATAAAGTGAATTAAGTTCATATTTTTAGTCTAAAATATAAACAAGATGACCCACGTAAACACTCTTAATGTACCTATAGTTGCAGCTCCATAAATTTCTGGAGCTAGGAATACCCTACTCCACCAACTCTATGGATTTTGGTAGAAATTGTGCTAAACATCTCCTTAGAAACCATATTGTTCCTACATCTGCTAGAAATGATTTGACGCATGTTAGGACACAATTTTGAATTGTTATACTTCTTATATATAATTTGGTTCCATTTACACATCTAGTTGATTTACAAGACTTAGTATTTCAAAGGTCATTACGAAATGTGAGTAAGCTGATCGATGATTCAAGAAGAGAACCAACAAGAAGGGATAGTATCTCAAATAAATCTCCTTCCTTGGTACAAGAATTTGATCACCGGTCCATCTCAGCATCGCATTGGAAACCGAAGCAAAGGGTCCTAGATGGCTAAGATTAATGTCACTCGAGACAATGACATGAGGACAGTGAGTTGATGCCGATATCCACTGACTCCTTGTCCGACAAGCCTCTCCTGATGGAACTCATGGAAGTGTTCTTGATGGCCAATACTTGACAAGATTCCAACACATATTGCCTTGTTGCCATCAAAGACTCCCTAGCAAAGGATTATTCGTTTTGTTTTCTACCTCCATTTCTTCCAAGTGATGAGTTGGGTGAGAGTTGAGACGTCGCTAAAGCTTGTAATGGCACTGCCTAAGGGATGGATTATACCATGAGAGGTGCTTCCATGCTTCTCTTTTTAACAGTTGTATAAATATTAAAGTATAAATGAAAGGTAGATAGTGATTACTTACTCCTTCGTTTGCTTCAAGATTTGTGCAATTCGTATTGAGAGGAAAAACATTGAAACACTACTCTTATACCATTGTTAGGTTATTAAATCCAGAAATTTTGTAGCGTTTCAGGATTTTCCACCACATTGTCTCGCTGACAGACGGAGATCCTCTGCCATCTACTGTACGGTAGAGGATATGCGTCCCTGGTTGACATATGTGGTATTGAATGGCAAATTCTAGAATAATGACAATGAAGCGACAAATCCTCAATAAATGAGAAGTTGGGGTAGGTTAGAAAGCAAAAGGTAAGTTAAAAGGCCGGTGGAGGAGCCACTACTTAAAAATTGTGCTCCTTCCATGCATTCATGACCGTTGGTTGGATTTTTTTTTATTGGTTGATGGCTCGATTCTTTCTGGAGGAAATTTGTAGTTATCGTGGTTTTGTCACTTTTGTGTGATGGTAATTGTACTAACATTTTAGGCCCAGTATGTTACCTGACTCTAGCTCAAATTTTGAAAAGCAAGATGTTAGCATTCTCATGAGACACAAAAAGATCTCGAAGCAAGCAAACTGGCACATGAAAAAATTTCATCAAATTCACTTTTTATAGCATAATTTATGTATGTACTCCTTTTACATATGAAAAATGATGTATACAAAAATAAAGGGCTTTGATTAAATTTTTTCACCATATCGCATTGGAGTATCTTAGAATTAGTATTAAGTATACTGAAAGAGATAAAGGAGTATAACACATTCGTTTAAGTAGCATATTGGAAGTGAGAGTATATACTCCTTGTAGTACGGAAAAAAGGCTTCCTATGTGTGTATGCACACATGTGTATACACTTGTGTATATATATGCATGTATATATGTATATAAATATATAGATACAATAATCTTCACCCGAGAGTAGAATAGTTATTTTACGCATTGCTCGGATGAGCGTGTCCAAATCATTCCACGTACGCCCACTTTGTGTGTTGACTAAACCAATGAGTTACATAGCCAACTAACTAAAAATACGGTTCCTTGTTTGCATTATAATATTTTTTTCTTTTATTTAGCCACAACTTTTTATTGGCAACTCCTATTTACGAAAAATTTTCCAAAGTGAACTCCATGGAAAAATTTTATCAAAGTCCACTTTTTATATCATAATTAGTGTATATACTCATTTTACATATGAAAAAAAGATATATAGCAAAAATAAATGACTCCAATGAAATTTATTCAACCATGTCATGCTGGAGTATCTTAGAATTAGTATTTAAGTTTTCATGTATGAACACACATATAGAAAGCCTTTTTCATACTCTTTACATACTTCCACTTCCGATATACTATTTAAACATGTTGTACTACTTTAACACTTTCGGCAATTTTCTTATTTTTTCCAAAAGATAATTATTCACCTAATTACTGGGTAAACGTGGTATGTTATTGGGTTTGCTAGGAACAATTAGCTGTGGTATTTGATGCAATAACCCGATCAAGTAGATGGCATTCCAAGGCAGATAGACATTAGATACAATGGGAGTAACTATACTGGGAGTAGAAAAGAGCTACACACATATATATACATACATATACATATACATATACACACACATACACACCCACACATATATAGGAAAATGGTTCCATACTCCTGAGAGTACGTACTCCCACCTTGCGTATACCGCTTAAACAAAAAATTTATACCTCTTTATCTTTTTGAGCATACTCTAATAATAATTATAAGATACTCCAAAGTGAGTTCTATGAGAAATTTCACCAAAGTCCAATTTTTATAGCATAATTTGTGTATATAGTCATTTTACATATTAAAAAGATTTATAGCAAAAATAAAGGGCTCTAATAAATTTTTTCAATCTTGTTACATTGGAGTATCCTAGAATTAGTATTTAAGTATATTGAAAGTGAGTATAACACGTTTGTTTTAGTAGTATATTGGAAGTGGTAGTATGTAGTATTATGCTCTATATCACGTTCAGTATACTTATATCACTTTCAGTATACTTATATACTTTGGGACATAGTTGAGATCCTACTGCTTTGCCACCGCATGAATGATGCTTTCACGTGGCTCCAATTCATGCACTCCCTCCGGTTACAAATAGTTATCATTTTGTATATAGTCGCAATCAAACTTTTAGAACTTTGATTGTCAATATTTTTAAACATTTAAATTGGATACATGAAAGTTATATGTATAAATTTGTCTCGAAAAGTACTTTCATAATATATAATTTTATTGGATTTTATAAATATATTACAATAGAAATTAGTGAACAAAGATGTATTTTGGAGCCTGTGTTGATGTAAAAATGATAACTATTTATGATCGAAGGGAGTACATGAAATTGGTAGGCATGTTCTTCCACCTTAAAAGTGCTATCTACTTGAAAATTTGGTCCAGGTGGCCTAACAAACATGAGTTTTGAAGTGCGGTGATGTGGTGATCTTAAATAGTTTAACAAGGAGTATCACTTTTTCAGCTCCCTTACCTTTTTTATAAATCTAGCCCCTTCCCTGTTGTGAAAGGTTCCTCCCACGCTCGCCGACCGCAGCAGGCCCTCCCAGCTCCGCCACCGCCAAAGACGCCACCTTCGCTCTCGGTCGGCGCTGACATGTTCTTGCTCTTGCATCTACCATCCACGGCAGGTCAGCCTGCTCCTGCACTGATGCGGGTTGTTGGTCCTGATCTTTCAATAAGAAGGATAACCTCGATTTGTAGAGATGACTCTTGAGATCTGTCTACCAACCGTACATGACTAATACACCAAGCAATAGCTGAACCAACACTAAGATTGTTATCGACCTAGCTACAAGCACGATCGACTTAATCACAAAGATCAATCCTGCAAGCATTCGAAGAACAA
Source organism: Guadua angustifolia (assembly GCA_036346375.1). Taxonomy (NCBI): domain Eukaryota; kingdom Viridiplantae; phylum Streptophyta; class Magnoliopsida; order Poales; family Poaceae; genus Guadua; species Guadua angustifolia. The sequence continues at coordinate 57,991,398 of CM070502.1, read as the reverse complement.
GCAAGAACAAAGTAAATAGCAATATGAAATTGTAAATATAATTGAAGTATTGATGCGGGGTTCCGAAGCATGATATTACTATTGATCTAGCCTAACAAGAGAATACCAAATAGTTTCACCAAGGAAAACTACAACTAAACAAAATCAACCTCTCCCTAGGGCTGCGGCTAGCTTATAATGGAAGAGGAGTCAAGGGGGGTGCGGCCAAAATAGGAATAATTAACAAGGACTCTTGTCATAACCAAAAAGGACTCCTTAGACTCTAACTGGATACACATGAGCCTAAGCTCAAATAAGGTGGCGCAGCACCCTTCATTTTGGCATCATGGTGGCTTCAATTGAGTGTAGTACCACTATCTCCATTTCTGCTCTCATCTTGTTGAGGAGCAGTAGGTATGGTTGTATTAGGCACGTGGACGTGGAATAGTGACATGAGAAGTGAAATAGCAACCGCAAAAGAATGCATATATCATTGTAGATTACTAGGTTCTAGTGTAGTTGGAAGCAATGAGCTTTAGGGGTGCAACTGGAACGGATATTTTCCGACCGACCGACCGACCGAATCAATTCGGATAGCGATTTGAATAGTTTTTCGGATATTCGAAGAATTTTCCGGATACGGATACGGATAAGAATAGTTATCTCGGATAAGGATACGGATATGGATAGTAATTATCCGGCGGATACAGGAATATCCGAGTTTATAATCGGATAATATCCGGATATAAAATATGGATATTATCCGAAAACTTTAAAGACTTCTCCAAGACTGTAAGTCTGTAACTCTCCAATCAAAGAGCACTAGTCACCAGAGTCTGGAGGCACTAGTACCAGTGTACCAATACCACTCTTGGTAATCTACCAGTACAAGTGCCAAGTGCCAAGTACCAACTACCATTCTACCAAGTGCCACACTGCCACTGCTACTGCTACTGCCAAAGTGCCAATGCCAAGTGCACCACAGCGCCAGTGCGGTGCCAAACCAAAAATTTCTTTGCGTTAGCCGTACTTCTTTTGTCCCGCGGCACCTGTGCCAAAACTAAAGCGATGTGACATCGCCACGCAGCAGACCCAAAACCAAAGGTGGTGCCGTGGACAAGTGCCAAATGGTGCACTGGTGGACTGGTTGTGTTATTACCTTACGTCGTACATGCATGCACCTAATTGGTTAAGTAGACTAGAATTAGTAGTGCATAAATTTGATATATGGTATTATATGATTCTATCATGTTTACTTTACTAGTTTGTGACTTCTAATTTGCTAGTGCCATTGTCTTTGATAATTCTATTATGACTCTACATTTAGCTTTTATATAATCTCTAGTGCTTCATTATTAATTCTTAATTATGTACAATACAACTATAGTAAATTCTTGTACTATTTTCTTCATATTTTGTCAATAATTATTCATAACTCATAAGTAATCTACCATTCAATATGTTACATGTGCAATAAATGATCTATATTTTAGTGTATTATCCCAGGCTAAAATATTACGTACAAGTATTGAATCCGATGCGTATTAAACCGTATTAGTAAGTGATAGTATTCGGTATTATTCGTATTCGTATTCACATCCGACACCATTCGTATCCGACTTCGTATTCGATAAAAAATATGGATACGGATACGGGATGAACAATATCCGACCGTATCCGATCCGATTACATCCCTAATGAGCTTGTTAAATTGTGGGCATGTCATGTGCTAGCACCTAGGGATAGGTTGTGCATCACGAATTTGGGAATATGTCCCAAGGGCAGCTTCATGCTATGCCATCCAAGATAAATGCAAGTATGGAAACGATGTGGACTCGTACGTTTTTTTTCCAAATCTAGGCCATACGTATGTATTTGCAAAATTGACCTCCCCGATCGCGAAAGGCGCGGCAAGAGATACGTATCACTTGACATGCTTAGGGATCGTGACAAGTGATCAGAGCCATAGAAGCTCGACCAACCGTGGCAGTAGGTGTATGGCCCACCATGACAGGATTCATGTGGCACTACCATGGCTTGACATTAGGGTGCCAAGCTACCATTGCTTGACAACCAGTTCCTCGAGCCCCATTTGCCATGCTACCGTAGCTTAGTAGTGCTTGCCTCCAACGCTCTAGCGCTAGTTTCCATGGTCCCTCGCCCTACTACGGCACCGGTTACCCCCCATGCTCCTCGAACGCAGTAGGGGACAGGTGTCTGTACCACCCTAGCACTCTATGCGCCCTGAATATCACTTCATCATACTTTTAATCATTTTAAAACATATAATTTCAGCAACAACAATTAATTCTTGTTAAACGCTAAACATCAACTAAACCATATTCACATGAAATAATGACATAACAAATAACAGTGACAGAAACGAGAACATCAATAATAAATTTAGAACCACGGTCAAAGAACGCCCAAGACCATGCTCTTGGAAACGCCCAAAACACATGCGTCTGGGAAACAAGCTTACCTTTGACGAAGCCACCGAACAGAGAACAAAATTAAGATATAAATAAATACCATAATTATTATTTAATAAACCCAATTAAATTCACACAAGACTAATTTTACTAAAATTGTTCCATACTTAAGGCTATCTAAATTATTTAATCATCTAAGAATGAACAAAATACTAAATGTCATATGAGAGAATAGTGTAGAGACAACGTGATATGACTATGGTACTCCCTTTCCCTATATGCCGGCTTCATTGTACCTAAAATATTAAACAAACGTGCGTGAGTCCAAGACTCATCAAAGTACATCATAAAATGATATCATCACATGTAAATAAAATTATCAATTTAATTTTCTTCTCTTTCATTCATGCGATGTATTCTATATACATACTCATATGCACATCACATAGCTTTTACCGGTATAGCTAAGTGCACATTAGTTGGTATCGCACCCTCTCATTCCTTTCCATCCTGTGGAGGGGCCTATTGTAGTAGGTCTTTCATGCCTACACAAAGTAGGTCTTAGAGGGCTACACAGGTCACCTCTTATCCACATGATGCACAAAATGCTAATGCAAGTCATGGTATTCATTATCCATCTTTCTTCATCATTTAACAAGATCATAAGCATAAAAAATAACAATAATTGACAATAATCATATAAAACAACAAGGTAACAATTATCATTTTAAACAACATTCCATCTTAAATAAATCATCATTCTACTGTGCATGTGCCTCTTTACCCATAGGGAACGGAATGGCATGAGGTTGAAGCCAAACCCCAAGTCACACCTCCTACATTAGGTAAATCTATCTCAAAATCATGCAATAACAGTACAAGTATCAAACATAACAACATCACACATACGCACAACTCCGGATTTAACTTTCTCCCTCACCGAACAACTTTCCCCTTGCCATCTCGGCGGTCGAAAGACCATAACTTCTAGCTCATAAGCCAAACACAGAGAAAGCCATATACTTTATGAAAATTACAGAAGATTACCTATAATTTTTCTAGTTATTCATATTTTTTAATTAATTCATCTAACCCCTCGTTTTCAGCCCCAAAAATTGATCTGTTGTCTTATCGGACAACAAACTTCACAATTTTATAACTATTTTTATACAACTTCAAATATAACAAAACATGATATTTATGGATTCTAAAGAAAATTATCTAGCTTTATCTAGTTATGTACATAATTTAGTTCAACCACTAACTAACCCTAATCAGCAGATTACCACGATTACTCTTAGTAGCGATAGTTTCTAGACAGCAAGGTTCCATAAGCCATAACTTTTAAACCGCTTAACCAAATTTTATATTTTTGTACTATAATAAAACTTTAGATAGAAATCTACATTTTTCACAACTTTCACGGCCAATTGATACTAGTCATAGGTACCCTAAAACTTGACCCAAAGATCGAACCCCCTATTGACCGAGTACCAAACTCATTCAAAAACCCATATAGGGACCTCTAATAGCTACAACTTCCGATGAAATGGTCATGGAATCTCTCTACTATAGAGCCAACTCATCCAAGACCAATCTAGGGTTTATATCTGAGACTCGAAGATTTGTTGGAACAGCGACATTGGTGGTTCCTCCTTGGTTCCTAAGCATTCCTCACTCCTTCGCTCATCCCAAAACTCCCGTACTAGGTTCTCCAAGATCCTCGTCATGTCATGCACATGGTGACGTGACCAGATTTTAGATCAAACTCTCGGATTGACGGAAAACATGAAAAACGAAGGAGGTGTCGTTAGAGGGCGGCCAGGGTTCGGCCGACAAGGCACCGGCATGGCCGGCAAGGCGCGACCTCGGCAGTAGTGATGACAACTTTAGGGAGGCACTCAGTAGCCAAGGAACGACGCAACGGCAGCGAGGCGTGGCGTGTGGCACAACGGTGGTGTAGGCGTGGTGCAGCGGATTGGGCACGGGGCGTTGCTTCTTGGGGCAATAGTGGAGAAGGCTAAGGTGGCTCTCCTCCCCAACTCCCTCTTAAGAAGCATGGCCAGCTGGGCCCGAGCTTAGGCGTGCGTGCCGAGCCCTACTTGGCTGGCCGTTGCCTTTATTTTTTGTTTTTCTATTTTGATATAGTTATCACAGTGTCATCTGTCAGTTCTCCCATGGTGAGAGATTTCGCAAAAGTTTCAAATGCATGCATGAGAGGGAGTTAGATTTGAAAAAAAAAATAGGGCCAGATAAGCGAAGGTTTCACATGTATGAACCTTCCAAAGCACCTAGTTTGTCCCTTTCTTTGTATCCACTGCATCAAGTGTGAAGACAAAGGTATGCATGCGTCCTTGGCTCTGCTCATGACTTATCGGTCCCAAACAGCATTTGGTTTTTTATATGCTTTTGGTGGAAGAAAGAGATATGCATTATCTAGTCAAGGATATAGATTACATATTTTGTCTATCATTGTAGTTGCAGACTACAACCTTCTTCGCAATTATACAAAAACTTCGATAACTAGTACACAAATAGTTGGGTTGGTTGCATGAATACTGGATTTGTCGTCGACATTATTTTCATAAACTTTAATACCAAACAACTGGAAAAATTACTGGTGAAATGAGTATAATGGAGATTGTGTTAGTGTCTGAACTATCTTTTTTGAGACAAACAGGCAGGAGAGCTGTATAAATACAAAAACAACAGGTGATATTCAAGGTACCTCATTCGTCTTAAAGGCAAGAAAATCTTACAATAATATTAAATTCTAGAAATTATCACATTAATCGGAAGAAAAAGAGAAGGATCTCGACCACTTATTTTGGTAGAGCTAAATTATAACAGAGCAGATTAATCATATATAACAAATACAATTGTATTTCAATAATTGGAAGTAGAGCTGTATATCAAAGAAAGGACCTCCACCACTTATTTTGATGGGGTCAGATTATAACGGTGCAGATTAATCATATATAAACAGAGTTATAGAATAAATACAATTATATTTCAATAATTAGAAGTGGAGTTGTATATCAAAGACAATTGCATCTTATATCTAGACGTGCAGTTGTGCAGATAAGTCTGCTAATTATATTGATAAAGCGTGAATGAAACACTGATCCCGAATGATCAAAACAGGCTAAAAGAGAGAAGAAAACTCGAGTGGCCCAAAGATACAATTAAAGCTACGCGCCGGCCAGGAGACCCTTGCTTTCCCCGTGTTCTTGGGCACAGTCAGCTGCTCCGGGTCGCTTCCGCAGCAGTAGCATCATCCAGAAAATTACCCGCTCCCTGGCCACCGAGCTTAATCAGAGCAGTGTCTAGCTCAGCGGTTTTTTCGTCGTTAAACTTGAACAATGCATTGAGTGCCGCAGTCGTTTACTGTGTAAGCTATCGTCTATATATTCAGTAACATGGGAGAGTAACTGAGAGCTAATTGCATTGCATTGTAAGCGAACGAAATGAAATAAACACAGTATGACTATTGGCACAAGAGTGAACGACATGAACTATTCTCCTGTCAACGACAATACTGTCGATAGATTTATATGCAGGTTACATTGCACACTGATGTGATGGCACAAGATTCTCGCGTGGGTGGGCAGGAAATAATACACCGTTTTTTTTTTGGTATGAGAGAGTTATGGTGGCATAGTTAGTAGCTAGTATAATTAACCTTAAACGAAATGCTTCTTAGTTCTCACCATTAACAAGACATCATTTAAAAAATGAACTGGTTAATTTTTTTTTCGGCGGATGAATTTGTTAGGAATTTTGGAGAATTTGTAGTAAAACTCACAAGAAAATCCTACGTTCGGAACAGGCCCTAAACTATAATTTTGTAATACATATGGTCATACTCGAATGAGAAGTCAACAAATGACACTTCCAATGGCATTAGCCAACCCATTTCTTTTGCACTCTCACAACACAAGGACAGCAACAAAGTTGATGCATGCCCACAGACCACAGGCTGCTAGGTGAGTTCACACCTCACACCTTTCATGACCTTCCTTCCAAAGAAGAAGGCAAGAAAAGCCAAAGCGTGCGTAGGATCAGAGAGGGAGGCCACAACAAGCAAGTGTGATGAGGGGGATGGGTCATGAGATAAACAATTTTGTTGTGACTTGTGAGTTGATTAGGTAAAGGAGCCCCATGGTGCTTACACCAATCATAAAATAGACCTCATCCAACACCTCCTTTGTGGTCCCCCCACACATACACACATTTGATGACTTGAGCCACTTCTATGGAACATCAAATCCATGTATAGGAAAGCCCTGTCTGCGGCAGATTAATCCACAGCATAGTCAAGCCGGCAAAGATGTTTCAGATGTCAAACAAAGCCGCTTCTGTCGCTCTTTTGTCAAGAAATTTGCTTAAAACTATGTAGTATCACTTATCACCATTGGACTGAGATGCATGCTCTTAGGCAGGTTTGCATTTGCCTATCGGCGGCTAGTAATAGTTGGTAGAAAAGAGGGGTGGTGTTGTTGGTTGCAATACATCCATTCAAGACGTAGAATTTTGCATTAATCTTATGGAAATTATGCTGTTACCTGCAAATCTTTGAAGAAAATTCTTGTGTCATAGATATGGTCAAAGCAATGGCCGACAGCTTGTCCATCGCATCTGAAAATGCTAAGCTAGAGCAAAGTCATGTTCAGTACATGTCATGGGAGAATCACCCGTCGCCTACGAGCACAAACTAGGATTATGAAGTAGACAAATACAATAGAATCAAAATCTACCACGACCATCACTACTGTAGATTTATAGTACCAATTCTGAACCAAAAATTCTAGCTCAATATATTTATTGGATTATAGCCACAAAGAACTACGCCCCTTCCCAGCTTCCCTACCCTCCTTTCCCTTCCTACTCGCACAGTCGCACCACCCCTCTCTCTCTCTCTCTGCTGCTTGTTATTGTTTTTGAAGGAA